>CM073885.1:170592289-171257289 GCA_037176705.1 Molossus alvarezi
GTCGGGGTTGTGCGGGAGGTAAACAGTCGATGTGTCTCTCTCACGTTGATGTCTCTCTCTCTCTCTCTCCTACTCTACCTGAAGATAAATAAGAAAAAAATATTCTCGGGTGAGGATTAAAAAAAAAAAAAGTGAATATACACAAAAGCATAGGTAAAATGAAAGGTAGGAAAATAGGAAATAAGTTTTGAGTACTTATTACCATAGATTTTAATATAATTTATTTAATTGTGCATTGATATCAGTTAATTTTTAACAATGGTTGTGTTTAGCAACCAGTTTGCAGAATTCCTGCAACTTAATTGGTTCTAACAAGTCAGCATGAACTTTCATCATCCTACCACTGCTGCACGGTGTCTGCAGGGAGGGGGGCCTGTGAGCTCCCGGAACACTGTCTCAGAGAAGCAGAGTGAAGTACAAGGAGGCTGCTAGATAGGGATGACTCTGGCTCAGCCAGAGTCACTGTTGTGTTTTCACTGAGGGTTTTCCTCCCATTTTTCAACGGTCTATCCATAGGTTTATGGGAAATGCTGTTATATGGTGTATGGAAACTAGCTTAAAGCAACATTATTGTGTCTTGTGACTTACTGTTTTCCCTTTCAGACTCCTACTTGAAATGAGCCCCTGTACACTATAATTATGGAAACGTTTCAGTGTTTAATGGCAATAGGTTAAAACACATCGGTGCTATGACTTTTTAAAGCTTATGCTCTTGACTTGTCTGAGCTTTCCTCCCTCGCTTTTCCCTGGGTTTGTGTTGTTTTTCCTGTATCTCTGTCTCCATCTGGTCTCTCCTCTTAATTTTTTTTCCCTATTTTTCTTTTTCTTTCTCTAGGTCTTCTAACTGGTCCATAATATAAAACCAATGGATACATTTTTATTAATTGTTTCTTATAGAATGTTATGTTTCAATTTAAATATGTGAACAGTATGTTTTCTTTCAAACAAAAAATATCTTGAATTTTACTTATGAGTCCCGTGATGGATTTTTGAGGCAATGCCAATTGCCTTTGACAGAGAAAAATAATTTTCTAACATCCATCCTAAGCACTATTAGTTCAGCCTGAGTGAACACTACCCAAGGATAAACTGATAGAAAAAACAAATCAAAACTCTAAAAAAGGTTTCAGGAAGCTGGTACAGGGTAATATCACAATGTGCTGTCAACATAACTTCAAGACATTTTTACCAAAAAGTAAAAGAAAAAAATCTGGAGATATTGTAATAAGCCAAATTCTGCACAGCTCGGAGGTTTAAGCCAGCGAAGCACATTTACGTTCTTGAGTAATTTGGCTCCCTGACCCGAGCGCTGTTCTTTCACTAAACAGCAAGAATGGATGGCCTAGTGCTGACATGCCTGCCACACGTATCTAAATGCGGGAGTGCTGCTCCCAGCTGGGTCACAACACAAATGTGAGAGTGGCAGAGGGCAGGGCACACTCACAGATTCCACACGAACAGCCATCGTGGTGCTCACTGTTTAGACGAAGATGCTATTTTTAAAAATGAAGTAGTATGTTTTTCTTGCTTTTTATAGACTCCTTTTTAAAAAATATGTTTTTATTGATTTAGAGACAGAGGAAGGGAAAGAGAGAGAGAAACATCCAGCATTGGTTGCCTTCTGAATGCACCCTACTGCAGATCAATCCTGCAACCTGGGTGTGTGTCCTGACCGGGAATCGAACGGGGAACTCTCAGTCCATGGGATGATGCTCTATCCATTGAGCCACACCAGCTGGGCCAGAGATGCTATTTTTAAAGCTTAAAACAAATGCAAAGCTTTGACTCAGTGAGATCAGGAATTAGTATTAAGGGGACCTTAGTAGAATACTCCATCCACTCCCAGAATCACAATTTAGGAACTAGAAATGTCCAGAAGGGAAGCTATAAAATTATTAGTATCTCAGAAAACAAAGTCTATGGGAAATGGTAAGGTTCTTTAAAATGTTTAATCAACAGGGGTGAAACTGGAAACATTTTGGATTAGAGGCTAGGACTTGCTCTGCTTTGGGTCCTCCAAGCGCCTGGCTCACAACTGCAGACAGCCTTACTTTGCGTGTCAAACAATTGCACGTAAGGACAATAATGTCTCTGGACAATACATAGTCCGTCATTGTTGGAGTTCGTCTTAGTCCATTCAAGATGCTAAAACAAAAATACCATATTAGGTGGGCTATAATCAATAGAAATTTATTTCTGACAGTTCTGGAGATTGAAAGTTTGAGATCGGGGTGCCAACATTGTCGGCAAGGGCCCTCTTCCAGGTTGCAAACTTCTCATTGTATCCTCACTGGACAGACCGGGCTAAGAAGCTCTGTGGTGTTTCTTTTATAAGAGCACTAATGCCATTCACAAGAGCTCCACCCTCATTGCCTAACACCTTCCAAAGACCCCATCAGGATATCATCACATTAAGTATTAGAATTTCAACATATTAATTCTGAGGGGGACACAAACATTCAGACTGTAGCAGAGCCTAAGACCTTTATTCCCTCTAGCCTCTGGCAGATGCACTCAATGAAGACCTATCAGATGGGGATCAATAGACACGCTTCTAAAACCATCAGGCCAATGACTCTCCTCCCCTACTTTCCCACCCCCAATGCAGGAAACTGTTAAGAGAATGTGATTCTTGTCTGGGGCTAAAGTAGGACTCCTGGCTCCTTTCTTTGAAGATTTCCAGGCCCTAGAATACTCTTGGGAAGAGGGGGCAGTTTTAGTGCACACAGGGACACACAGAGGAAGGAAGCAGAGGAGCTACTGGTCCTTCTCATCTATCTAGGAAGGGAGGATTTGGGCCAGACAGAGCGTAGTGACCCTTCATTTGGGTGAAACAGGGCCTAATGGATGTCAAGCTCATGTCTTCCCCCATCACCCCTTGATGGGGTGCAGATAGATGTCCCCTCCTTCATGAGGTATTTGGAATTATGAGTAGGAGAAGTAAATGTTTCTCCTCATAATAAAATGAGCAAGCATGGTTTCAATTTAGATCAAGGAGATTCAAGTCAGATCAAGAAAGACTTCTCTCAGTAAGAATTATTCACAATGAAAACACTTCTCACTGAAATGCTCAAGATGTGGCTTTCAAGTGGACGCCTAATTAAAGTCAGATTTCCATATTGTTCATGCATGTACTCTGGAATTAAAAGGGGTGAATGTAATGGAAAAATAAGACATCTTGCATGTAGAAAATATAGAAAAGTATAGCAGTATCCTACAAGACTGACAATAATTATTCCATAATTGATCAGAAATGATTTATTTTCAGAACAAATGAATGAAAGATTGAGTTGAAATTTATGTTTATAAAAGAACCCAGAATGTACAGGAAGATTAAACTTCTGCCTGTCACACTGTAGAAGTTCTACTTGGTTTCAGGGCTTGTTCTTGACAACAATAAAGTTTCACTTGTTTGTCAGTGTGCTCAGCTGTGGGACCAAAATCCACCTGAGAACCATTTGACTGAAAACATGGATTATCCTCTCCCATATCTCCCTGCTGGATTTAAATCCCTATTCTTGAGCTATCCATTTCTCCTTCTCAGATGAAAACTTTTGTCAAATCTCACCTGTTAGAGGAAGTTGCTTTTCCTTTTGCCAAATGATCCACATAATTTGTGGTTTAAGGCGATTGTTCCTGCAATCCTCCAGGTGCCTAACCTTGTGGGGCACCCACATTGGTTCCACAGGGCTTTGTTCTGAGGAAGATTCTGCTGAGTCATGATACAGCTGGTATCACTTGAGAAAGTGTGATGAGACTAATTGGGTGAGCTGGAAACCAATTACTTTTGAGTGAAGGAGGAAGGAGCAACAGAAGATAAAATGTGGCGAGCTCACAGGGGGACATCCCCTGCTGCCTGACCCACCTGTGACCCCAGGATTGCACCTTAAGCACAATTCAGAAACTACTGTGAAAAATTGAAAGGCATATATAATCTAGTTAATTTTCATGTTAGCTTATCAGCTTTCAAATAATATTAAAAAAAAATGGGTGAGGTAACTCTAAAGGGTCAACAAAATTTTAGCAACTGTATAACTGAAGGCACTGAGCCAGGAAAACATCGCTTGTATAGGCTGGTGGGTAAATAATGAAATTGTTATGCTTCATTTAGCTCCCTATTGATTTGGAAGACAGAATATATTTTAGAGGAAATTTATAAACGAAGGCCAAGTCTTGATTTGGATTCTCAGTGAGAACCAGAAGGTCCACATAACCCTTATCACTTAGTAGCGTACACCGTTGCATACATGTATTTTCAAACGACCGGAAAGGATGGACCTGAAAATTTGTGCTTTCTTGATGAACATCTCCAACAGCATGAGAGACACATTTTGTGATCGCCATCGACTGACTCATATTTGTAGGGCTTCTTTCTCCTCTGCTTCCTTTGTGAGTGGAGTCACGTGAGCACTGCGGGGCCCTGCCAGGTATTCTATTAGCGTTCACCGTGCCCAGCGCGTAGAAAACACGGACCACTAAAGTCATTGCTTTTAAAGCCCCTTTCACGATTGAATTTCCTGTGGAGAAGCGATATCCCAGGAGCATAATAGATTTTTCTCTTTCTTCCATTTACACAGACACTTTCACAGCTAACTAATCAGTTGCCGTTCTAATCTGTATTTCTGATTTGTGTACACGCATCATGCAGGCTGGCAACCTTTTGAATTTCAATGTGACTTACAGTAAAATAAAATAAGCCACAAGTAAGTGACACAGAATTGCTAACAGTAGGAACCTTGTTTACATTCCACATTCTGAAAATATTTTGTTCAGCAGGCTAGGGAAAGCACACGGTGGAGACAGACTGGCGATGCCTGGGTTGATCGGCTGACTGGAAGCAGGATGGAGAAGGGATGGCGTGCGATGTGGCTGTCTGTCACCTCAATCCCAGAGGAAGAACACATTTTCAGCACACATGTGATCCATGCTTTAACAGAAGAGCTCTGATAATCCTCGCCGGATAGCTTGTGCCCCTGGCACTGCGCCAGGCCAATATGCCAGTCTTTTTGAGTCTTCAGATAATAACAGTCTCTTCCTTTCTACAGTCATCAGCAGATGCTGCTTCTTTCATGAGACTCTCTCAGAGCCTATTTGTTCTTCACGTCCTTTGTTCCCTCCTACTTTCTGAAATTGTCCTCTAATACATTCATCTCTCCCTTTCCACCTACATTGGAAGGTCCTTTGAGAGGCTTCTGCATTCTCATTGTTCCCCTGCCTCTCCCAAATGGTTACTCCAGCGGAATTAAATGTAACTGAACAAATAGCTCAGGAACAGCCACTAAGGGCAGGGCAGTCCAAGAGGCCATCGGAGCACAAAGGTGCTCTAACATGGTCCCGGGCTGCGGAGGGGGGTCATCTCAATGAACAGACATGGACCAGGTTGCTATGAGCAATTATTTCGTGTAAGAAATTAGAAAGGAGGCAGGAGGCAGGAGGCAGAGTGAGGACTGAATTTAGAAGAGAAGAATTGGATTTTAAAAAAAATCTTTATTGTTGAATGTAAAATGTATTACAGATGTTCCACATTTTTCCCCCATTGACCCCCTCCTCCCCACTCCTGCCCTCCTCCCACCTTTTCCCACAGTATTGTCCATTGGTTATGCATATAAGTTCTTTGGTTTATTTCTCCCCCCCCCCAACCCTTTTCCCTTTGAGGTTTGTCAGTCTAGCAATGAATTTGTACTTCTTAATCTCTTCACCTTTTTCACCCATTCCCCCAAACCCCCTCCCAACTGGCAACCAACAAAATGTTCTCTGTATCTATGAGAATGTTTCTGTTCTACCTGTTCATTTCGTTTGTAGATTCCATTGTTGATAGATATGTATTCATTGCCATTTTGTTTGTTCATATATTTTATCTTTTTCTTCAAAAAGACCCTTCATCATTTCATATAATAACGGTTTGGTGGTGATGAACTCCTTTAACTTTTTCTTGTCTGGGAAAGTCTTTATATGGCCATCGATTCTAAATGACAGCTTTGCAGGATAGAGTAATCTTGGTTGTAGGTTCTTGCTTTTCATCATTCTGAATATTTCTTGCCACTCCCTTCTGGCCTGCAAAGTTTCTTTTGAGAAATCAGCTGACAGCCTGATGGGAACTCCCTTATAGGTAACTAGCTGCCTTTCTCTTGCTGCTTTTAAGATTCTTTGTCTTGAACCTTTTGCATTTTGATGATGATGTGTCTTGGTGTGGGCCTCTTAGGGATCATCTTGTTTGGGACTCTCTGTGCTTCCTGGACTTGTATGTCTGTTTCCTTCCCCAAGTTAGGAAAGTTTTCTGCCATTATTGTTTCAAACAGGTTTTTGATTTCTTGTTCTCGCTCTTCTCCTTCTGGCACCCCCAAGATGCGAAAGTTGGCATGCTTGAAGTTGTCCCAGAGGCTCCTTACACTATCCTCATTTTTTTGGATTCTTTTTTGTTCTTGCTGTTCTTATTGGGCATTTGTTGCTTCCTTATATTCCAAATCTATGGTTTGCTCCTTGGATTTACATACTCTATTATTGAAGCTGGGTAAATTATTCTTTATTTCAGTTAATGCCTTCTTCAATTCTGACTGTGCACCCATGATTTCTGACTGGTCCTTTTTTATGCTCTTGAGGCCCTCCCTAAGTTCACTGAGGTTCTCACTAAGTTCATTGAGCATCCTTATAAGCAGTATTTTGAACTCAGCATCTGTTAGGTTGCTTATCTCCCTTTCGCTTAGTTCTTTTCTTGGGGTTTTGTTCTGTTCTTTCATTTGGGACCTGTTTCTTTGTCTCCTCATTTTGGCTGCCTCCCTGTGTTTGTTTCTGTGTATTACTTAATGAGAGGTATGGGGCTAGCTGAGACCAGATGCTGCTTGTTTGAAAGAAATTAGGAAAAACCTGAAGCAGGATCCAAGACAGGCCCATCCTATGCTTAAGCAAGTGGCAACAGCTTGGGTGGGCCTGAAAGTTAGGTGGGCCTGAAAGTTGGGTGGGATGGGGCGGGGCCTCAGGGAGTCACCATGGCGGGGCTACCAGTGTGAGCCAGGTTGCTGGAGTCCCTGATATGGTGGCTGTCTGCCGCCCCAGGGAAGGGCTCACCAAAGGAACAAAAGCCTCTGACAGCACGTTTGTCCCGGAGAAAGCCCCCTCTCCAGCCCTTGCTCCAGTGCCAAACAGCTCAGTTCTTCCTTGTATGTTTCTGGCGTCCCTCGAGTCGCTTCCCCTCCAAGCTTAGAGGGAGAGAGTCCGATAAGTCCATGCGCGGGCCCTTTAAGGAGCTGCCTGGGGCTCCTGTGCATCAGCTTCCCTGAGCCTCAGTTCCCGCTGGTTTTTCCTGCCAGAAGTTATGGGGACTTCTCTTCCTGGCACTGGAACCCTGAGCGGGGCACCTGGTGTGGGGCGGGGACCCCACAGTCCTTAGGAAGGACCTTCCCAGCCGAGGTGTCCTCCTGATTTTTATCCGCCACATGTGGGTGTGGGACCAGCCTGTCGTGCTGCTGCCGCCACCGCCCCTCGCCCCTCCGCCCCTCCTACCAGTCTGGATGTGGCTGCTGCTTTAATTCCATAGTTGTAGGACTTCCATTCAGCTTGATTTCAGGGAGTTTTGAATGCTGGTTGTTCTGTAGTTTAGTTGTAACTTTGATGTGGTTGTGAGAGGACGCGATACCGCATTTCCTACGCCGCCATCTTGACCGGAAGTTCCGAGAAGAATTGGATTTTAACAAACCTTTTCTAATAATAGTTACTACTAAGGTACAACTTGGAAAATAAATTATTTCATTCTCTATCTGTTAGGAAATATAGTCCACCTGAAGAGAACCGAAGGCACATTTTCCTGGGAAACTCAAAGAAGCTTTCCCATTTTCTTTGTTTGAAAACAAAGTTCCTTAAGCACTTATGAGGGAACTAATGGGGTGTAGGTTTCCGGAACCCTACCAGGGAGGATTCGGAGGACGGCAGTGAGGCCTTGAGAGCACTGAGCCTCTTCCCCAGGAGCCGCTGTGAGGATCAGAAGCACTGACACCATTCCAGGATCTGCAGGCGGTTCTCCAATTCTCTGTCCTCAGGGAAGATTAGCGGCAGCTCCCGCCGACCTGGCACCCTGGCTGGCCTTTCCTCTCCCTCTGGCCCGAGCTCTCCTCAGCCAGTGCCAGTCCCTGCACTCTGTGCCCAGTGCTGGGGGCTTGAACAGTACTGCCCTGCTTTCCTGTTCCTGGGCCACAGCTCAAATCCCTGTTGTCCACCTTCAGAGGATGTAGCGTGTGTGTGTAAGTGTGTGTGTGTGTGTGTGTGTGTGTGTGTTGGGGGGTGGTGGGGTGGGCAAGGGCATGAAGAGAGGGCCGTTCAAAACAGAGAGAGGAAAAGCCTGAGGAAAGGAGTGAGGCACGAAGGCATAATGTACGCAGGGACCTATGTGCAGGTTGTTAATACTGGAGCTTAGGGCAGTGCGAGGCAAGCGATGAGACAGGACACCCCCAGCGGCCAGGTCCTGAAGAGCTCTCCACTCCATGCTAAGAACCTGGACTATATGCTGTAGTGGACACAAAACCACTGAGGGACTTTAAGCAAGAGAATGATACTGCATTTCAGATAGTTCACTCAGGGGCTGATGGAGAAGAGAACCTGACCAGAGACAGAGAGATTTGTAAAAGGTGATTAGGCTTGGCTCAAAGTCAATGGCAGGAGGAGAGAAGTGGACAGACTGCAGAGTGCTTAGGGTCTGAGGGAAAGTGAGATGTCTGGCATTTCTCCCAGGTCTCTGTGTGGGCTCCTGGGGTGATCTGGGTGCAATTACATAACAAGAAAGAGGAGTCAGATGTGAGGCAAGGACAGATTAGCTGGGGATTCAGGGAGGTTTCTCCCTCTTAACAAAAAAGATCTTATTATTAAAAAGCAGTATACGTACATTGCAGAAAATTCAAAAATTCAGAGAAGCCAAAAATAGGATAGGAAAAAGATTCAATTCCATAACCCACTATCAAAGTATATAATATATATATATAAGTATAAATATATATATACACAAACACACACATATATATATATATATATATATATATATATATACTTCCAAATCTTTTTCTAGAGATGGTGCTATTAGTGTTGGCTTGTTAGTTGCTTGTTTTTTGTTTGTTTTTTCAGTTAACAATATCCAACAGTTTTTTTCTCATCTAACATCCTGTTTGTATTACAATTTACCCTACTATCCTCAAAATGTCCTTTATAACTAGTTTGTCCACACCAGGTTCTAACTCAAAACCACGAAATGCACCTAATTGTCACATAACATAGATATTCTTTCATACAGCACAGTCTCTTTTTCCATAGCACTGTCTTGTTAAAGAGACAAGGCCAAGTGAACTGCAGAATGCCCCAACCTCTGGGTGAGTCTGGGACTTCCAAGAAGAGGTATCATATCGCTTGTTTCTCCATCCTGCAGAGGGATTATTCCACCACCACTAGTGAAAAAAACAAGTAACATGCATAGAAAATGACAAGTCTGAATGAAGCATGCCAAGGTATGAATGTGTCCACCCAAACTTCATATACTGAACCCTAACCTCAAGGTGATGCAATTAGGCAGTGGGGCCTTTAGGAAATGATTAGGTCCTTGTAATGGGATTAGTGCCCTTATGAAAGCAACCCAAGAGAATTCCCTTGGCCCCTTCCACCACAAAGGACACAAATGTAAGTCTGCAGCCTGGAAGGGGGC
The DNA here is from genome assembly GCA_037176705.1 of Molossus alvarezi. Taxonomy (NCBI): domain Eukaryota; kingdom Metazoa; phylum Chordata; class Mammalia; order Chiroptera; family Molossidae; genus Molossus; species Molossus alvarezi. The sequence goes on from CM073885.1 coordinate 170,601,969, forward strand.
CTCTCCTGAAAATGCTGACATCCTGATCTTAGAATTTCAGCCTCCAGAACTGAGAAATCTATTTCTGTTGTTTATGAGCCATTCAGTCTGTGGTTTTTATTTTAGCAGTCCGAATAGACTAAGACAAGTACCAACACAGAAAATGCAATAGGATTTCAGAACGGGGGAAACCTTATTTGAGCAGACCCTCAAGCATGGGTAGAATGTGGATAGTTAACCAGATGAAAAAGAATTCTAGTTAAATGGCACAATGAATAAAGGCCTGGATAAGGAAAAATATAACTCTGCTCTGATGACTTCGGTTCATTCTTCTTATTCGGGGAATGTTGGCACCGCCTACCAAAATAACTGAGTGATACAAGCGGTCATTTTTCATGATGGCTGTGATATTAAATTAGAAACATTGTTGGAGTGTTTAAAAAGGATATCTTCTTCTAGATGGCACCACCAAAGAACACTGATGCTTCTATCAATTTTATTATCTGAAAGAGTTAAAACAAATGAAATCTATTAAGAATATGCATTTGATATAAAAATGTATTACTAATGTTTCACCTTCTGATTGTGTTTTATTTGGATCACTTAAAAATGGACTCTGGCCCTGGCTGGTTTGGCTCAGTGGTTAGAGCGTCGGCCTGCAGTCCAGAGAGACCCGGGTTCAGTTCCCACTAAGGGCATGTACCTCAGTTGCAGTTTGTCCCTGGCCCTGGTTGGTCATGTGGGTGGCAACCACTCAATGTGTCCCTTTCACGTCGATGTTTTTCTCTCTTTCTCTTTCTCTCTCTCTCCCTCCCACTCTATCTGAACAAAAAATGGAAAAATGTCCTTGGGTGAGGATAAAAAATAAATAAATGGACTCTGGCCTCTAAATTCAAGGATGGTAGAAATTGTCTGAATGTGTTGTATATATGACTGCCCTACTGAAAATCTTTCTTTCGATAAAATTAGAATACTTATCAGCCATAGGAATGGATTGAAAGTTAGAAGTTAATTATATTAAAAATAATGTAGATCCATGCTTCTGAACGTAAATTATATCATATGTCTGCTTAAATTTACTAGTAACGGATATATCCTCTTAAGACTTTATCTTTGAAATGAACAGATCCTTATTTCCCATTTGTTTACCTAAGATTGCCATTATAATTCTGACAAGAGAATTTTGGGTGATGCCTTAGAACGTTAAGAGATCTGTGTTTTCCCTCAGTCTACTTACTAAGTTGGTGAGTGTCACTTAGATTATAAACCTTGGGTCATCTTTGCTCCCTCCATTTTCTCTGTTTCATAGACAACATCAGTACTGAGGTCCCATAGGTTCTTTGTCTTAGATGCTCCTTGCTGTCATACATTTTATTTTTAGTTCTTATTACATATACTCATTTCCACATGCTCATCACTTAGGCTAATGTAATAATAAACTAACTGCTGTTTCTGGTTCTTTGCTTACATATTTTCAACCAGATACATTATTCTGAAACTCAAATATCATTATACTATTAAACACACACACACACACACACACACACACACCCCTTCTAAAGATTATAAAATCAAAATACCATGTTCTCTACAAGGAAACTTCTGATCCATCTTGGCTGATCAAGCTTTGATCCAACAAGGAGTTCCTGCCTCTTCATGTCCCACATTCATTCCCAACTCCAGTCCTTATCCTCTGCCATCCTGTCTTGAATGTGCTTCTTTCCCTACCATTTTTAAATCCTGCCTGTATTTAATGGTGTATCTTGAGCCCATAGAGCTTTCCTCAGTAGCCCTGAGCCAGTTATCTCCATCGTCTATAAAATTATATAATTCAATTTAGTATGCATGTCACTCATTCTGACATTTTATTCTTCTCAGCCTTTTATGGTTATTTAACTATTTCATGTATATCTCTTCATAATCGCCTCCATTGACAAAGGACTAGAAATTGTGGACATTTTGTCTGCACCTATTGAGGTTCCTTCCCTGATAAGAGTGCACATGTTGGAGGTGCACATCAGATTCCTTTATCTGTGAACTTCTCTCTGATTTGATTTCCATAAGTGCTTAGCTCTCCCCATCCCAGCATGTGTCCATTTGTTTATTAATTGTTTAACTAATTGATTCATTTAACAGCCATAGCTCTGAGTCAGGTACTCTACTTGACACTGAGACACACGAGTGAATAAAGGGTAATCAGTGTTTATGAGAACTTTACAGTCTACACTGCCCTGGATGAAAACCAATAAAAGTTTTAATTTAGATTTCAGACAATACAGAGAACTTTTGATCTGGATTGAAGGAAGTGGAATAAAGAACCAAAACTACACAGCACTAATTCTTGTAGAAAAAAGTGGCAAAGGACTTTTACAATGTCCTTGGTCACAAAATATGCAAAGCTAACATTAGGAGATAATGGAAAAGGTCATGAGATAAGATAGTAAGGACCATTCATTGTTATTTTTTTAACCTACTTAAGAGCTGACTCTTAAAAGAAAAATGTGGGGAATGAGCAGTAAGAAATCACATGAACTCTGCCTGAATAGCTGCTTTGTTATGTTTATCTAAATTTTTATTTGGAAGAATGAGTGAGGAAAACTTATCTCCTTGAATCATGGTAAATCAGAGAATTCCATGGAGGTCAGGTTGTGATATGTAGGTAAGATCTCTGTTTAAGCAGTAGTTTATAACCTTGGCTGCACTCCAGAATCACTTAGAGATACCTGGATTTCATACTGAAATTCTGATTTAATTGGTCAAGGATGCTGCCCGGAAACCTGGATTTTTAAGAGCTTTCCCAGTGGTTCTAATGTGCAGCCACGTGTGCGAATCACTGAGCGTGGGCCAGACTCCAGTGCAAACCACTGCCCGGACCGAGGGACGGCCAGCCACCTAGGGAGTCTTTCAAGTGGTCTGGGAGACAAGATGTTACCAGAAAGGCCAAATGTGGTCTTTTCTGGGAGAAATGACAAATAGATTCTTAAGGGAGCAATTGAAACCTAAATTGTAACGGACAGCCATCAACTCAATAGAAAAGAGACTGCATAGTCAGTAGTAGTTAAAAATAACAAACAAAAAGAAATAGGGTTTGTTAGACAACAGTGATATTGTCCAATAGCCTGGGAACTGGTGCCAGGCAAACTGTTCAGCCATTACCTCGCTTACCCAACCTAGACTCCCACCCTGTTTCAGGAACTGTTTGCCCCGAACTCATAGATCAACTCCTGTCCCATTCTCCTGTCCTAGTCCAGGAACTGTTTGCTCAGGGACAATAGACTCACATTCCAGCGGCTCCCATGTGTAGCCCTTCAGGACCTAACCCTAACAACAAGTTCCCGCTACCACAGGCGCAGATATAAAAATCATAAACCCCAGCATCGGGCGCGGCTTCTCGGACTCGACCCCCGGAGTCTGTGAACCCGCCCGGAGTGTACCCAATAAAGCCTGATTTCTGCTTATTCGGCTGTTTGGCTCTTCGGTTTCTTCCCACCTTCCACTGGCGGCACCTGGCTACCTTACAGATATAGATTGAGAACCTGCAAACATATATTGAGGTATTTGTATTTGTTCTTTGCTCTAAAATATATAGTATTATAAATAGACTTTTGTGTTAAATCAAATACTATCTCTTATAGACAAATAATGCTTATTTATAATTTATATTAAGAGTAAAAAAAATTAAGAAAAAAAAACTGTATAAAATAGAGAAAACACCATTAACCTAAATTTCTCTTTGAGTTGTGAACAAGTCATCACTGTTTAATTTTTAAGGAGCAGGATAGCTTGGTTCTGTGCAAAAAAGAAAAAAGAAAGAAAAAAAGTCAATATTCTTTGAGAGCTTCCTTTGAGAACGACTTCCTTTTATCAGTGAACAAAATGCATTAATACGTGCTATATTCTTGCTTTTCTCACGATTCACACAGGAGCAGAGCCTATTTCCCACAAGCAGGCTGCAAAGGAGGGAGCTAACGGTGGGGCTTACTTTGCAGCCCCGAACACTGTAAACAGAACAGAATAGTAGGTGAGGATTTCACAAATGAAAAAAGAAAGAAAGGAAGAAAGGGGAAGAAAGAAACTCTATAAAAATGATGTAGTTAAACACTAACTACAAACTCATTTCAGATGAGGGCTCTATTATAAAACCTCTATACATATCAGGAAATGTCACTGTCCTTAAAAAGACTAACCCTGCCATCCTGGCAGAAGGCCATGCTGGCACATTTTACATATTATTTTCAAATGGCCCTTTTAGGTGCTCCCACTAAGAATTTTGTTAGAAAGTAGAAAAACAAACAGAGAATGGAAACTAAAATAAACTAAGTGAAACTGAACAATTGACCATGTGTGGTTTCCTTACAAAGTGATGGAGACAGGTCATCTTCACTCAGTGTTCACAGGTCTACCCAGACCATGTCTGTGCCACTTGCCTTTTCTCTTCCCCTCCTCCACATCCATCATCAGGCCCGTCTCTCGGGTGAGGGCAAGAGACCAAAGGTGGGCAGTTCATACCACCTCTCCCTACCTGGCTCTGGGCAGGGTAAGTTGTGTGTATTTAAGGACCGTGGCAATAAGGGGCATTATTTGAATTACTATACATTTTTCCCCCCTCTATGTTAATTAAACAACATTAAAAAAAAAAAAAAAAAACTCAAGGAATGTGGCCAATAAACTGAATATTTTTGAGAGGTATTGTTAACTGGTGTGTCCACTCCAGGCACTAAAATCTTGACTGAAACGTTTAGTCACAGCTTACCTAGTCCAGAATGCTATGGATAACATGCCTGAAAGGGTTTCCTTTAACCTGGGACCTTGGAAGGCAACAAAAGAATTAATTTAAATGGAGAGAACCCAACAATCAAAGCCATTTGGACATTTGAATTCTACAACTAGTTTCTCTTGTTCTGATTCTAGACTTACAAAACAAAGTTCTTACAATTTTTTTCCATGTAGCTCACGTATGGGTGTGTGTGTGGAATGAGAGGGGCTGTGGTCATAAGGGTTGGATGGGGGAAAAGTCAATGTCTGCTTTACCCACATTTTGTATCTTTCATTATAATTGAACCAGTTGGCCTGCTAGTTTATTAACTTCATCCCTTGGGATGCTCTCAGGGTGAGCCAGCTCCAGAGCCCAGTGACAGGAATGAGTTTGTGAGTGTGCAAGTTGGTGGGCTGTATCCTGGACAGTGGTGAATTGGAACTAGTGTCACATGGGAGGTCAATCAGCTGTCCTTCCCCCAGAAGACGCCCACCTCTGTTTACTATTTTTATACCAACATCTTAGATCACAGAACGACAGTTGTATGTCTTCACTGATCCACCTCAGCAAGAGGGTGTGACTCAATCAGCTCTTTGGGTAAGATAACAATCATCTCTCACATACATTCTCTGTAAAGGTATATTAAAAGAAAAAGGAAAAATATATTTCTACCCAAGTTATGCTGCATGATTGGCATAATTGTCTCAAGCAGACAAAACCCTGAGTATTGTTCCATTTATAACATGAAGAGGATAATAATTACCTAAACAACTCACTATATCTAAAATTATTTTATGCAATGTTGTGAATAATCTCAGGAAGAAAAGTAGCACCTAAAAACAAGGTGAAAGAAAATGATTTCCTGGAATTAACAAATACTTCTTGAGCACCTATGTGTATTCAGGTATCTGCCTGGAGCAGTTGCCTGTTATTTCATTTAGCCCTAAAAAAACAGTGTGAAGTGGACATTATCTACATTTTATCAGTGAAGAAACTAAGGGTGCTTCTGCATAGCAACGGAAACCATCAACAAAATAAAAAGGGAACCCACTGTATGGGAGAACCTATTTGCCAATGATACATCTGATAACAAGTTAATTTCCAAAATATATAAAAAAAACTTATACAACTCAACACCAGGAAGACAAACAATGCAATTAAAAAATGGACAAATGACTTGAATAGATACTTCTCCAAAGAGGACACACAGACGGCCAATAGACATAGTTAAAAAATGCTCAATGTCACTAATCATCAGAGAGATACAAATTAAAACAACAATATGATATCACCTCACACCTGCTGGGATGGCTACCATCAATAAATCAACAAACAACAAGTGCTGATGAGGATGTGGAGAAAAGGGAACCCTAGTGCACTGTTGATGGGAATGCAGACTGGTGCAGGTACCGTGAAAAACATTATGGAGATTCCTCCAAAAATTAAAAATGGAATCACCTTTTGACCCAGTGATCCCACTTCTGGGAATATATCCTAGAAGTCCCAAAACACCAATCAGAAAGAATATATGCATTCCTATGTTCATAGCATTGCTGTAATACCTAAGATCTGAAAACAGCCCAAGTACTGTGGATCAAAAAGATGTGGTACATGTATACAGTATACTCAATGGAATACTATGCAGTTATAAAAAAAGAAGGAAATCTTACCTTTTGAGACAGCATGGATGGACCTGAAGATTATTATGCTAAGTGAAATTAGCCAGTCAGAGAAAGACAAATACCATATGATCTCACTTATATGTGGAATCTAATGAACAAAATAAACTGATGCACAAAATAGAACCAGAGACATGGATACATTGGACAGATTGACAGCTGTCAGAGGAGAGTGGGGTGGGGGAACTAGATAAAAGAAGGTGAAGACATTAGCTAAAGAACATGTGTAAATAACTCGTAGACATAGACAACAGTGAGGTGATGGCCAGAGGAAGGGGTGTGGGGCTTGGGTGGAGGTGGGCAAAGAGTGGGGGGCATAATGGGGATATCTATAAGTGAGTCAGCAAGTAAAATAAATAAATAAATACTTAATAATCAGACTTATAAGACCAGAGTTGCCAGCAAGCAATGAAGGGAAGTTGAGTGCTATGTAGCTCTGCGCCTAACACAGTGTATAAGATCTAGCTGGCCCTCAGGAAGGGTTTTCTGAATGCTTGATAAATGAATAAATGATCTTGCTGGAGGGTAGTGCTTTATAATTTTTAGGGCACTTTTATGTTTGCTCCCACAACCATCCTCTTGACAGGCCCAGGGTTTCAGTAGGACAGATCTAGGCCCCACACAGGCACTTGACAGGCCCCATGCTAGTCCTCCTGACCTCAGACCGCCTGGAGAGGTCCTCTGTGAATATCCTATTATCTAAATCTGACTAAGGAGGATTTCAAAGTTAAAGTCCATAAGTGATTTTGGATCCTGGATTGGAACAATAAAATAAAATAAAAGGTTATAAGAGAAACTGGTGAAATTGGAAAAAAAAAAAAAAGAAAAGAAAAAGAAAAAAGAGAAATCAAGGGTGGTTTCTTAATTTTGGGTGGGTTAGTAACTTGAGTAAAGTTGGTGGAAAAAAATGTCATAACCAAATTTCAAACCCACATCCTCTGCCTGCAGATCTGATCTCTTGATCATCTACTATGCTGCCTTTTTATTTTTTTCCAGAGATATGAGCAAAGTTTGAAAATATGTGTGTTAACTACAAAAAATACTCTAATTAGAAATTGTTAAATACTCACCATTCTGTGACATTTTTTCCCTTTCTCTCTCTGGGTATTTATAAAATGTCAGAATCATCAGACATAGACAATTCCATCAAGCTAATTAAAGTAAGATGGTAGATGTTTTATTTTAAAAGAAAACTATATACTCTCAGCCAATAAAACTTGACTTGTTCTTGGCTACAACTGTGAACCTAAACTACTCATTTGATTTTGGGTTTCCAATTCTGCCTGGAAGTCCTCTGCTGGCTAATTAGATAGATCTAATTTACTTCAGTTAAGAAATGTTTATTGAGCAACTACTATGTGATAGACACTCCCTTAAGGACAAGGCATGACAAACAAGTAAATAGGCAGCTACTATAATATAGTGTAAGAAATACCAATAAATTCCAGTGCTGCCTAAGTGAAACCAGAGAGAAAACAGTGGCTTTGTGGGGATTTACTGGCCATTCTCTTTGTTGGCAAATTTCTAAACCAGGAAAAAGCATTCTAGTAGGTAAACCAGGTATTTGTCTCCAGGTAGCAGCATTATTTTGTTTCTTTATAATTACTTATACTTTTTGGATTTTCTAAACTGAGCATATATTATTCTGACAATCTGAAAAAAAAAAAAGAAGTAACTGGAAAAAAACAAAACATAACCAAACACAATGGTCCCTTTCTTAGCCACACTATCACAGCTTAAGTCTGAGTGTGCCTGATCATTGGTTAGACTGTGCCGGCCAGGCACTGTGGGTGAACAGCAGCAGGCAGGAGTAACCGCAGTTTAGACCCTGGCAGGTAAAGAATGAGAGGCTAAAATTCAACTTGTGATTCTTTTTCTTTCGGGAATGAGTAGAGAGAATTGAAGCCTAATTATGACCGGGCCTACAGAATGCTAATGATTTCAACAATTGACTACATTGATTTTGTGCCCTCATGAAGACTTGAGAGGCAATTTCTTTTCAGTTAGTCAAGTCAGATTTGGTTGATTCAATAGCTATGACTAAAGACAGACATGGACTCTGTATTTGATGTCCCCTCCAAAGCATCTCCCTCCCACCCTGTTGGTCTAATGAAGTGGGTAACTGAAGGAGAAGAGAAGTTATATCCCACTTCCATCCTCTTGGGAAGGAGGAGGAGATAGGACGGGAGAATTAGAAGTGTGAAGCAAAGTAGGGTTTGAACTGCTATCAAGCCGAAAGGGTTTCAGAACAGGCCATTTGTCTCTCCTTGGTGACTGAGGATTCTTGGCGGTCCTGGATGTGCTGAAAGACACGATAAACGGGCAGGTTAGAGCGAGTCTAAATAAACACATTCTCTAGGAGCATGGATTTTAGGCTCTTGAGGAGAAGGAACTATTTTATCTGATTCTAATTTTCTGGAAAGTGCCACCTACATCTCAAGCATGGTCAAACAGCCTGTAATAATTCCTCACATTGTGCTTATGTTATCTATTTTTTGTGTTTCCCTATGAGAAGTTATAAAGGATGTGTTTACACTGGGGTAACCGCTGGCTCTGTGTGTGGCTATTACTATTAGACAATCCCTTTGACTGTGTGGAAACAATTGAAAAGTGTTACAGTGTATTATTGCTGAAAGGACAATGTGATATTTGGAAAAGGCCCCTTGCCTTTAGCATGCAGATGAATTATGGGTGTCTAGGCTGAAAGAGCCCTTATTTGTGATTGCTGTCTCTTGGAAAATGACATGTTGAAAACAGGATGAATATATTCCAATCAATAGTTCTAGTGTCTTCTATGAAAACAGAAGCTTTGTTGATTTTTAAAATGCAAAACCAAAATTTATTGCACAGCTTATTTGCTTGTGTTTTATTAATATTTTCTGTTTATTACTTTTTATACACACCCACTGCTTTGTCTGCACTCATAGGAAATAGATAGAGCAGGCTAAGAAATAAAAGTATTGTTAAAGAACGCTGAGCAAATATTTGTGTGTGTGCCACCAGCATATCTGAATATTTCTCTTCATTTGTCCTGAACTTTGGCTCAAATGGTATTTTAAAAAGGTCCGTTTTTTTTTTTCTCCATTGGAGGAACTTACTGTAGTAACAGACAAAGGGATAAATGGGTAGTATATTGATTGTCCTCATAAAACAAAATGAGTTTCTGGATGATGAAGTTGATGCATCATTAAACACATGTGATCAAAACAAAAAGCCTGAGTGTGTGCTGTGGCACTCAGGGCACAAGAAAACACACTCACATTCTGCATTAATTCTCTAAGCTCTGATATTTAATCAAGGTGGATTTATCACCATACAAGCCCAGTCTCTTCTCTGTGAAATGTATGCGTTTCCTAAGAGGCACAGAACGAGAGAATCTGACGTCACTTGGCCGACAGATGTGGACAGCAAGGAAGACAGGAGGGGATTATAACAATCAGATATGTGTTAGAAAGTAGGCTCGACCTGCGGTCACACCATGGTGCATATTCTAGGATAAAAATAATATGTTTGTGCTGATATTACTGTTTGTTCATATAAATGCCTGGCAGTGACTATGTCCGCAGACCTGTGCATCCTTATGACTTTAGTGAAAGATAACATGGAGGGTTCAGTACATTTGACACATAGTCAAACCTTTCACTCCTCCATTCAGAATCGAGATAAAGCACTGTCCAAATTACAGCACTTAGGTTCTGAAAAGCATAGAGAACCCAGGTTTTCAAGTGATGTGCCTTCAATCATCTGTGATTCTAGCTTAATAAAAATAATGAACAAAAAAACCCACTGTGTGTCTGGTTTCAGATATGAGTCAAGACTTTTTATGCTAAGCTCTCCACAAATGTTATGGATACTAGGTTGTCCATTTTTGGATGAAAAGAAAATAAAGTTTAAATGCCTTAGTTTATTAAAATGTGTTATAACACTTAAGAAATAATTAGGTCTTTCCAAATATATATTGAAATGATCTAAAGAGCAAATTCTCTCTACAGTCCAAATAGGACTTACTATTATATTACTAATTATTGGCATTATTATTTTATTTTACCCTCTATATTTTTGAAAATATGTTATACCCTTTACCAACACAATGTCATAAAAAAATAATAAGTTTATACAGAAATTTGACGTATGTATGTCTTAATGTAATTTTGTTTTTTCTCCTTAGTCAAAGACAATATTTTATTGCTTTAGCAAAAAGTGAAACCCTTCTTGACCACAGAATCTCCATCTAGCTAATGGAAAGGTTTCATGAAAATTACCAAATAATAACTTTAAAATTTAATTCGATCCATATTTATCAAATACCTAATGTATATGAGGCACTTTATTAGGTATTGGGGATACAAAAATAAGGCGTTCAGTAAAGTAGGCAGTCTTCCTTCAAAAATACAATTTGATAAATGCAGAAAGAATACAATGTTTATACAATGGCAACACATCAGAAGATATGGCAGACAACCCATCTGAATGGTCAACTAGTTTGCTGACAGCCAGTTCTCCCTCATGTGTTATGTAAATCCCTTAGTAACGGGGGAGAATATAGTAGTCATTTAACCACAAATATTATGGTTGAACATCCTCTAATCTGGGGTTAACTATGATAAAGAAAAAAAAAAGAATAAAATATTTGGTTGCCATTGTTTCTCTCCACGCTATTGCAACCTGCTTAAGGCTTAAGATCTATCAGCTTCCTATTTCTCAAGCACATGCTGATATCTCTTAAAGGGTTATTTTTCCTGAGGCTGTTTATTGGGTCACTGCTCCTGACAGAAGGGCTCAAGCTAAAGTCTCCAACTGACCAAATGGGGCTCATGGATCATTTGTAAAAATGAAAAGGATTTCTTTCATCCACAGCTGTGTAGTACTAGGTCACTCTTTCTTCAAAATCCTTTTTTGTTGTTGATATTTTTGTTGATATTAACATTTCCAAACATTTTGCACAACTTCACACATATAAGAAATTCTGGTGATTCAGCCATCTTTTTCTATTGTATAAACACTTGAAGGGAGTCACTCCTCACTAATTGAATACAAGTCAACAAATTAATTTTAGAAATCCACATGATGTAAGGAAATAAACTTTCAAATAAGAAATATTAGAATATAAAGTTCTGGGGGGCAATTTTCATCTTCATAAATCATTTTAAGCAAAAATTTAAAGAAATTAACAGTTCGACTAAATATATGTTGTATATCAAATAAATTACTAACAACACTGGTTTTCGCAGAACATGTTAGGATTCTCGGCCATCATATGAAGAAAAGGCTAGAACAGAGTATGGGTCTGGCAAAAGTTAGCTTAGGGATCAAGGTTCTGTGAGAGTAGCAGCTGTTATGATGTTCTATTTATTCTATTTCCCCATTGCTATATAATAAGTGAATAATATATATTATATAATACATATAATAATGAATAAATATGGTTCATCTATTTATTCTCTATCATCTATCATTGTCATCATCTATCTGTCACAATGTCTACTCACTCCAAGGGAATGTTCCATCTAATTGAGGGAGACTAATAACTATAATGTAAGTCTCTACAAAGGAAGTACTGTGATAGTACTAAGAAGACAGGGCTTTGTAGCACAAAAGAGAAAGGAATTAATTTCAATTTAGGCATTCTGAAAGCTTTATGATAAAAACAACATTTATTCTGGCAGTAAAAAGACAGGAGGACTGATGAGAAGTGCATTCTAGATCCAAGCAAAATAGAACGGGGTGGGGAAGGAGGGGTAGCATGGAGGGGGGTGGGGAAAAGAGACATAAGAGTAAGCTATAACACAGATTGCGTGGGTCAAAAACTGGGAGATGGGGTGAAGGGGAAGATGGAGTTCAGTTAGTAAAGGGCTTTGGATGCCCTGCTTCTGGGGTTTCCTCTCACCTTCAAGGACCTCTTTTCTTAGATGCGACTGTCCTAATATTCTTTAATTATTCACCCAGGAGTAAACGTTTCTCCTATATAACCTCAATATATGAATAGTAACTTCAAAATCCTATAATATACACTATTATATTTATATATTACATTCCTGACTAGAAAAATTAAGTGAAGTTTTTCTGTAATGAATACTATTTATGAATAGAAGCTAACATCTACTAAAAATAAAATCGTATTCATACCTTTTGGTTCAGGCTTTTCAATAAGTTTTCTGTAGGAATGTATTCTACAGAAACCACTTTGAAATAGGCAAAGAATTTATTAGCTCATCTGAAAGATACTTAAGAGCCTACCACTTTCCAGACACAATGCTGGGCACTGGGGATGCAATGGGGAGCAAAATCAGACACACCCCTAAACTCACAAAGCTCACAATCTAGTAGAAGCCTCTGAGTTTACATATAAGTACATGTAATATTTGAATTAGGTCAAGCAACAGTGGAGAGATTTGTGGTGCTATGAGTGGGGATTAGGAGAGAAAACTTAATTTAGGGGTCAGAGAAGATATCTTGAGGAAAAGAAAAATGCAGGAAAAAAAAGATGAGGTTTGAGTGAGACTTTCTTAAAGCATTGTTTTAATAGATAAAAATGTAGAACAAATTACTCATAAAGATGACCAAATAAGCCACTACATAGCCATTTAGTAGAAAACTATCCAGTTATTAAAAAAAGAAGGTACTATCATGGAAACAAGTCCAACATGGATTGCTAAATTGTATAATACAGTATTTTACACAATTCCATTTATGTTAAGAATCTTCCTTATGTATAGAAAAAAGTTGGATACATACTTGCGTACATACACACATTGAGATTTATTTCTTATCCTCATCTGAGGACAATTTATTTTTTTTATTTTTATTTTTTTTTTGCATTTATCTTCAGATAGAGCAGGAGGGAAAGAGGGAGAAAGAAAGAGAGAAAAACATCAATGTGAGAGAGACACATGGACTGGTTGCTACCCACACGACCCCAACTGGAGATTTTATATATATATAGAGAGAGATTGTTTGCTTTGGGGATTATGGTAGATTTTCATTTTCTATTTTAAATAGTTCTGTAACATTTGAATTTTATATAGTTCTGTATTGTGTTTATAGTCACAAAAAAAGTATTTTTAAAACTATGGTCCAGGTCTCACAACTGGTATGGGGGCTGAAGTGCCCACACATATACACATGTGTAGTAAATTATAGATAATTCTGATAATTGACTTATACACTAATATCAAATGATATTTTAAAATATACATTAAGCCATGCATTTAGGGAATAATCACCATTGTCATTAGTGATTCTGAACTAATGGATCAAAAAGCATGATCTTTATAATGGCACCACATTTTAATTCAGTTTTGCTGAGAGAGATTAAATGACTTCTTGACATCTCCATCCTTCTCACCAGTTTCCTAAGGACTGCCATTCGTAAAGCAAGACATTTTGGGTCAATCATAAACAAGGTATTTGTCATCAAAAAGGATTTATTCGAGAAAAAGAAAGGATTGCACCCGGAAGGTGCAGACGGTGAGCACAGGCAAGTTCTGCTCTGACCGAGGGGTGGTGTTCACCGAGGGAAGAGGAAGAGGAGGGGCTGGACAACCATACCGCCCAGTGGCAAACGGAGCTCTTCCTGGGGGTGTGAGAGCTCCTCCCACAGAGCCAAGACAGTTCCTGTCTACCTTAAGATCTCTGTCCTAAATTCTGACATTTGTTAAAGGGATACCAACATTCTTTAGGTCCAGCAAACAGCGGGCCTTAGGAATTAATCAGACCCTCCTCACACTTCTAAATTGCCAAGAGTTTGTTAAAACCATCACGTAACATTGCACAATGGTTCTCAAGTTTCCATGTGCACGGGAACCACCATAAAATCCAGGCTTAGCTTTGGATTTGAGTCAGAATTTCTGGGAGAAGGCCTGGGAGGTGCATTTTAACAAAATCTTTGGTGGCTCTGTTTGAAGTAGCACCAAACCCCACTTTAGGAAACGTAATCTCCTTTGGATCCAACCAATCAAGTTCTGCCTTGACCAAGAGGCTATTACTGCTGGCTGGAAATGAGAATACCTGCACAAGACATTTTCTTTTCCCTCCTAACAGATTTTGATTGGTGGATGAAAGGAGAATCTGAAGCTAATTAGTAAAAATGCTTTCCCTCTTTCCTTTCCTCAACTTTATGAAAGACAAGACTTCTTAATTAGAGCTGTTTCAGACCATTACTCTTTTGTTTTCTTAGTGAACACTGGCTTGTTAATTAGAAACCAGTGCCTTTCTCAGTGGATGCAACCAGTGCCTTCGTGTCTGGGACAGTAAGATGATCCATCTCAGCCCAGTCGCACGATTATGTTACTGAGACTCTTCTAACCGGGGTTGGGTGTGTGTGTGGAGGATGGAGGGTAGATGAGAAGGGAGAAGAAAATGTGTGATGTGGAGGGAGAGTTCTATCTTGTCAGTGATGGGAGAACACTGCATTTTCTTGGTCTTAAACACTGATAATTAGCAGTGATAGTTACTACTATTACCATTTCACAGGGGAGACCACTGTCACACTGTAAATAAACCTGTTTCTATCATTTAGATGTCATGTTCTCTTACAAATGCAACATTCATGTGTTTTTTTTTTAGTTTAAATAGAACACATTTCTTCTATGATTTACAAATATATGAGAATTTATAAAAAAATAAATTAGAAAACTGAACATGTGATAATAAAAATATGCTTTGTATTTAACACAAAATGATATGTTATACAATAGTAATACAAATACAAATTATTGTGTTTAATATAAATTTCTACCATCTGTGAATTTCAGAATATAGAATGAATCAATTAATTTCTATTACTTCCCAGGTGTAAATCTCTTTATCTTTCTCCTCTCCTCCCTCCCTATCCCCTCCTTACTCCTCTTCTTACTCTCTCCCCTACTTTCCTCTCTCAACAAATACTTAGCAAAACAGAGGGAAATATTGCCATCCTTTTCAGTAGACTCTGACTTCCCATTCTGATAAAAATGAACAGACTAGAAGATAGTATAATTAGTATAAATTACTGTTGTTTTCTTGCACCTGATAATTAGGTTTTCCTAATCCGGACAGTAAATTCCCATAAAGGTTTCAAAATAGCATTGTTGCCCAGGCCGTGTGACTCAGTGGATTGAGTGTCATCCCATGGACTGAGAGGTCCCAGTTCAATTCCCGGTCAGGGTACATGCCCAGGTTTCTGGATCCCCATTCGGGGGTGTGCAAGAGGCAGCCAGTCAATGTTTCTTTTTCACATTAATGTTTCTATCTCTCTCTCCATAAATAAATAAATAAATAAATAAATAAATAAATAAGAACATATTTAAAAAATTTAAATAGCATTGTTTATTTGGACTTATTCGAATAGTATGTATTCATTTAAAAAATTAAAATATTCGACTTCCGGTCAAGATGGTGGCGTAGGTAAACGCGGTATCGCGTCCTCCCACAACCACATCAAAGTTACAACTAAACTAAAGAACAACCATCATTCAAAACCGCCTGAAATCAAGCTGAATGGAAGTCGTACAACTACGGAACTAAGGGGGGAAAAAAAGCAGCTACATCCAGACCGGTAGGACGGGCGGCGGCGCGAGGGGGGGCGGCGGAGCGCGCAGCGGCGAGACGGGCTGGTCCCACACCCAAGCGTGGTGGATAAAAATCAGGAGGCTCCCGCGGCTGGGAAGGTCCTTCCTGAGGACTGAGGGGTCCCCGTCCCACACCAGGTGCCCCGTTCAGGGTTCCAGTGCCAGGAAGAGAAGTCCCCATAACTTCTGGCTGGAAAAACCAGCGGGAACTGAGGCTCAGGGAAGCTGAAGCGGCTGGAGCCCCAGGCAGCTCCCTAAAGGGCCCGCGCACGGACTTATCGGACTCTCTCCCTCTAAGCTCGGAGGGGAGGCAGCTCGAGGGGCACCAGAGACATACAGGGAAGAACTGAGCTGTTTGGCACTGGAGCGAGCGCTGGAGAGGGGCCTTCCTCGGGGACAAACGTGCTGTAAGAGGCCTTTGTTCCTTTGGTGAGCCCTTCCCGGGGGCGGCAGACAGAAGCCATATCTGGGACTCCAGCAACCTGGCTCACACTGGTAGCCCCGCCCTGCTGACTCCCTGAGGCCCCGCCCCACCCCGCCCCGCCCCACACAACTTTCAAGCTGTTGTCACTTGCTTAACCATAGGATTGGCCGGTCTTGGATCCTGCTTCAGGTTTTTCCTAAATTCTTTCAAACGAGCAGCACCGGGTCTCAGCGAGCCCCATACCGCTCATTAAGTAATACACAGAAACAAACACAGGGAGGCAGCCAAAATGAGGATACAAAGAAACAGGTCCCAAATGAAAGAACAGAACAAAACCCCAATAAAAGAACTAAGCGAAAGGGAGATAAGCAACCTAACAGATACTGAGTTCAAAATACTGCTTATAAGGATGCTCAATGAACTTAGTGAGAACCTCAGTGAACTTAGGGAGGGCATCAAGAGCATAAAAAAGTACCAGTTAGAAATCATGGATACACAGTTAGAATTAAAGGAGGCACTAACTGAAATAAAGAATAATTTACACAGCTTCAATAATAGAGTATGTAGATCCAAGGAGCAAACCATCGATTTGGAATATAAGGAAGCAAAAAATCCCCAATCAGAAGAGCAAAAAGAAAAAAGAATCCAAAAAAATGAGGATAGAGTAAGGAGCCTCTGGGATAACTTCAAGCGTGCCAACATTCGCATCTTGGGGGTGCCCGAAGGAGAAGAGAGAGAACAAGAAATTGAAAACCTGTTTGAAACAATAATGGCAGAAAACTTTCCTAACTTGGTGAAGGAAACAGACATACAAGTCCAGGAAGCACAGAGAGTCCCAAACAAGATGAACCCCAAGAGGCACACACCAAGACACATCATCATCAAAATGCAAAAGGTTCAAGACAAAGAGAGAATATTAAAAGCAGCAAGAGAAAGGCAGATAGTTACCTACAAGGGAGTACCCATTAGGCTGTCAGCTGATTTCTCAAAAGAAACTTTGCAGGCCAGAAGGGAGTGGCAAGAAATATTTAGAGTGATGAAAACCAAGAACCTACAACCAAAATTACTCTATCCTGCAAAGTTGTCATTTAGAATCGATGGACATACAAAAACTTTCCCAGACAAGAAAAAGTTAAAGGAGTTCATCACCACCAAACCATTATTATATGAAATGATGAAGGGTCTTTTTGAAGAAAAAGATAAAATATATGAACAAACAAAATGGCAATGAATGCATATCTATCAACAATGGAATCTACAAACAAAATGAACAGGAAGAACAGAAACATTCTCATAGATACAGAGAACATTTTGGTGGTTGCCAGTTGGGAAGGGGATTGGGGGAATGGGTGAAAAAGGTGAAGGGATTAAGAAGCACAAATTCATTGCTAGACTGACAAACCTCAAAGGGAAAGGGGTTGGGAGGGTGGGAAGAAATAAACCAAAGAACTTATATACATAACCAATGGACACAGACAATAATGTGGGAAAAGGTGGGAGGGGGGCGGGAGTGGGGAGGAGGGGGTCAATGGGGGAAAAATGTGGAACATCTGTAATACATTTTACATCCAACAATAAAGATTTGGAAGAAAAAAAAAATAAATAAAAAATTAAAATATTCAAGAGAAGTGTCAAACATAAAATAGAATGTAGTATTAATCTCACTACCGAGAGACTACAGGTTAAAAATTTAGTGCATTCATTCCAATTATTTTTATTATTATGCATAAAATTATATATATTTTTGGGTCACAAAATATACACAATTATGTGTACACATTATATTTTTAAAATGTTCTTACTTATAATGCCAAGAACATTTAACCAAGCTATTAAATATTCTTTGAAAATAAAATATTAAAATGGCTCTCCAGTTTCCATTGTATGGAGCTACCATAATTTAAGTAACTCTTCCCCTATTGTTGCACTTTTCAGTAGCTTTCACATGTTTTCTAATAAAAAAATAGGATGAAAAATATTTTTTTAGTTGATCAGAGAGCTCTTTGTGGAGAAGGAACTGTCTTTGTGCCGGAGACTACCACGAGAAGTGGCTCCTAGTCATCAAAGAACTTGAAGACCATGGATATCAAATCCAATTTTAAGCTGTTCGTATTAATGTGACTTAGAAAAATCTCCCCCACTCCAACTCAACAGCATAAGCAACTTGGTATGAGAGGCTTGTGGGAGAATCAAGGAGAGGGCTTGAGTCAGGGGCAGTGTGGAGTGCAACAGAGAGATCAGAAAAAAGAAAAAGCCACAATGAGTCATAAATGGGATCAAGTGTCCAGAGGTGACCAGAGTGTTGGCGAGAATGTAAGTGCCCAGGAATTTGCACAAGTATTGGAGGGGGGCACTGTGCTTCCCTAAAGACATAGAACTAAAAATTCAAGCCAATTTTATTTTCATTTTAAAAGGTCAAGATGACCTCAGCAGACATCTATGAAATAAATAACTGACAAAATAAGCACACAGCTGGATTTTATTATTTTGATCCATTGGAGAATGTTTGTCTGCTAATAGAGGGGATTTTAACACATATACATACAGGGTGGGGCAAAAGTAAGTTTAAAGTTGTTCATATGGAAAAGAATACAATAATTAATAAGAATCCAAAAATAAACTCTGTTTTGCGTATTCTCAACTGCAAACCTACTTTTGGTCCACCGTGTATATCTTTTAGTTCATTTCATGCTTTCAGTTAAAAAAAACACTGTTTATAAAATTTTGGGGGTTTCAATTTTTTATTTAGCTTGAGCTCTGAGGACTATGTTTACTTTGCCCTTTATACTTTATTGTGTTTTGAAAGTCCCATATTGTCATAGGTCAGGTCCTTCAGGAAAACAAGTGAAGATATGCCTGTAGCAAGTTTGCTGGAGAGCACACTTGAGAACAGTGACTCTCAGGGCGGGGGTGGGGAGGAGGCAGGACTGGGTTCAGGGAGAAGCTGAACTGCAATGAGGTTGCAATGGAGGCCTCGGCCCACCCTACAGGGAGCTCTGAGATTGGGGTGGCCCTTCTAGGTCACTCCAAATTGAGTTGTGGGGGAAGGGGAAAGGATTGGCAGGAGAAGAACGATTTCTATTTCTGCATTGGTCAGTCATGGATGCTGGCTGCCCTGTGGTCATGCAGGCCTGCCCTAGGGGCAAGGAAGCTGCTCCAGCTGAGGGCCTTCGGCAGGCCCACCCGGCAGCTGGGGATAAATGCCGCAGTTCCCAAGGAGACCTGGGTGGTGCTTATCACCCACGACTACTTAGTTTTCTACTGGCATTTACTTGTGAATGTATAATATTCTTTCTCTCATTTCAATGTCAATAATTACATTATATTTTTACTTTTTCTAAAATGATTGGCATTTTTATTTAATGTTCAGTTTAGCAAATGTGTTATTAGAGAAATCTAAGGCATAAACCCTCAGAAATAGGACTCAAGTGGAGGTTAAGACAGTGCACAGACTAGTAAGCATATCAGTAATGACTTCTAATTTATTTCAATCTTGAGTTTTAGCTACTAGACTCTTAATTGGAGGAAATTTGGATAGAGGTGTCGTGGCCCTGTATTGTGCAATGTGGTGGCATCATTCTCCAGGTTTGGGGAACACCGGCGTGACCCTGTAGGTCTAGGATGTATCACTGTAGGCTAAGTTAGATATGGTTCAAAGCAACAATGAGATCCTGTATTAGGAACGAGACATTAGGTCAGCACTAAGGTCTTTTTGAATACTTTTAGCCTATTAATATTTAAATTTTTCAGACTTCCTCTACTTTGGTACTTACATAGATAATCTTTCATAAAACATCTTTAATTTGGTTCTGTTTTTCTATTATTATATGTAGGCACTGCTAAAATCTATAAATGTTTATTTTATATTAAAGATTTAAAAGTGAGTTTTTGATACTATATATTCTTTACTCTCTAATTAGATAAGAAGTAATAAAAGTTTTCATATATATTTTTCTCCTGAAGCCAGTCTGCTTTATTAGTCAAGCAGTCCTTTTACTGACTGCATGGCCACAAATAGACATTTCTCCAGAGCTGATGACAAGGAGTATGATGCCCATGCAGACTTTTTGTCTGTCCTTAGATTGCCCTTTTCTATTTTCATGTGAATCTCATTGCATAAGGATTGAAGTAATTAATTAGCCAATTTGTAAGTAATTCCTTCTGACAAGCCAGCCACTTTCCTTTAGCAAAAGTGTAAAATGAGCAATCTAGCAGACGTATATTAAATTCACTAATTAAATTAAATACAAAACCAAGGACTTGCAGGGATCATGTTTCTTTGTAAGGAAAATAGACATTTTATAATTAATAATTTCATTGCAGTCAATCATTTCATTGTAAATAGTGCCTAATTTTAAGGGTAAATTCATACAATAACACTCAATAGCAAATGTACTTGTATGTTAGCACATTTCTACCTTTAGATTTTTTGATGACATTTTACCCAATGTTATTTGATCAACAGGGAAGTTTTTCTGTAGTTATAAGACTTCTATATCCTTCTAAACTTTGGAAGACAGACTATGCTGATGAATGTGCCATACGTACTAATATCCTAGGCTACATTGGTGGAAAAATGTCTCTTGTCCCTTCAGAAAGGTGTCACCACACAGGAGGGTCATTATTGCGATCTGTCCCCACTACAGAAGAAGTATAGCTTGAGCTTGGTAAGACAGTCCAATAGATCCTATGTGATGGGACGTGAAGGCCACTGCAAGGTTCTCTGCCCTTGAAAGCAGCATTCCCAGTGGCTTCCTGTGAAATTGTCACCCTTTTCCATTTTGCCTGACATGCCTTTATGTTCAATGAAAACAGTGGTGAATGGTTATACCTGCAGGCAGGAATTAAATATATACATCTAAACATCAGGATAGAAGTTTCAGTCGGTGCCACATATTTCTGAGTAAAGATTTCCCAAGGAACTCTCAAGTGTAAAGAGATGTTAAGATGTTAAGATGGTGGCCTGAGGAATACTAGTTTCAACTGGTGGGGGAAAAAGAGTGTGTGAAGGAAACTGCACATAGCTAGGCAGAGGGAGAGCTCAGAGAGGAGGGTGGTCACAGGAATCAAGGGAGGAGAGACGCTGATACTTCTGGGTTCGAAGCCCCAAGTGGGAGTGGGCTGGGATGAGGAGAAGGAGGAGGAATAAGCAGGTGTGTGTGGGTAGGCAGGGTGAGACCAATGTGCTTAGGTCAGTCTGAGTCACCTCCACAGGGAGCATCTCTTCTTTTCTTGAAGGACAGGGTGGAAGAGTCTAGCTCACATACAGGGACCTAGATATATCTCATCTTGAAACATCAGAGAAAACCTTCTCAGGAGCTATGGACAGCTCCTTTGTTTCATGTGAGGTTAAGACAGAAATAACTCAGACTGTAAAGCCAAGTTTTAAATAAGAGAAGCAACTAATCAGAGGAACAGCGAGGACAATGTGTACCAGAACAGGAGCTAGGATCCCTGGACTCTGACAGTAACAGGCACCGCCCTGGACAATGCCGCTATTATAACTGACCATTACCAATGTGGCTGAACTCCAACCCCCAGTGCAGCCCGTACATCCTAGAGGGCCTCTGGTTGGAAGCAAAATGTGCTAAGGAAGGAGAAGGAGAAGCTTAAATGCAAATCTGTGAATGAAAGAGAGAGAGAGAGACTAAAAGTTTCAAAGTGGAAACTAAAATATTTCCTTTATTTCAAATTCCATCACATATGGCATAATATTATATAATAATAGGGGAATCAGAAATAAAACCGCTAGATAAGCAGAACATGTGGATTTTTTTTAAAGAAGACTATGTGGGATAACAAAGGATTTCTTACATGCTGCATCTATTCTATTCAAAAAGCTGATTTTAAACAAAATTATCCTCTCCCACGAATTAAATTATAAATCAAATAGTAAATTTATATTTATATAGATTCATACAAGGAAAAATACTTGTCATTCATTTGTGCATTCATTTGCTCCTTTAACAAACATTACTTGATTGCCTAGCTTGCTCTTGACCCTGTGCCATGCGCTAGGCTTCACAATGGTGAACCAGGCCAGTTGTGATCCCTGTGCCCACAGAGCTCCCACAGGCTAGGGGAGAAAGACATTAATCAAGCAATCACACCTATAGTTGTACAATTGACAGCATGTTAGAGGATGTTTTATGGTAAGGAGACTTAGAGCCATGAGAAAAGTCTTAACTTAAGTCTTAAGGAATTGACAATTCCAAAAGGAAGGAACAGCATTAGTAAAGGCCCTGTGGTGTGAAGAAACATGTTCTGAAAGGCCACCATGGGCATCTGTCTGAAGCAGCAGGATAGTTAATTTATCCTTTAGAAGGACAGAAGCTGTTGAAGGGTTTTAAGCAAAAGAGCGGCATTCTCTGAATTATGTTTCCAAAAGATCACTCTGGCTTCTGGGTGGAGGAGAGGGGTATAGTGTGGTTACTGGGAGAATAGTGCAGTGCCCTTGGCTGCTTCAGGAAAAGGGTACTGAAGTTGTATAGACAGAAAGTGATGGTGATTTGGACGAGGGTAGACAATAGGTTTGTGAGATATTCAGGAGATAAGATCAACAGGACCAGACATTGGAATCAATATGTGGGTGAAGGAGAAAGTGAGATTCAGGCTGATTCCTAGATATCTGGCTTTTATAACAGAAAAGATGGAAATAGATGGAAGTAGATGAGGACCATAAATTGGTAGATGGGAAGTTTAATAATTTACTTTTGGAACTGCAGATGTACCTTTGAGACATCCACATGGAGGTGACAAGTTGGAATTTGGATAAATGGGTCTGAAACTCCAATGAGATGTCTTGCCGAGAGATGCATATTTCTAAGTCATCTGTGTAAGTTTGTCATTTATAAGAATGTATAGGAAGAGAACATTGAGTGAAATCAAAAGAGAGAGACAGGAAGGCCTTGGCACTGTGTGTTGAATATTTAATGTCAAGTATAGGAGGTCTGTGGGACAGAGGTGGCAGCCAGAGAGGTAAGGGAAATACAAGGAAAGTCCTGAGTCACCCAAGCCCAAGAAAGAGCATGTTTCAGACAATAAGGGTGTAATCAAGAGTGTTAGACACTACCATGTGATGGAGTGAAGTTAGGATGGTGGAATGCTCATTGACTCTAGGGACACCACGAAGGTCATGGTTAATCTACCAAGACCAACTTTAATGGAGAATTGAGTGGAAGCCAGAAGTTGCAGAATATTTGAAAGTTGGGGATGGAGAGAAGGAGAGACAGGGAGGATAGAAAACTCAAAGGCTTTGTGATGAGAAAGCTAGAGAGGTGGTTGACTGGGCATAGGAGGCTAGGTTGTGGGTAGTCCTTCAGTGTGCACACAAGGATTCATTTGAGAGACATTCTACTCCAGAGTGAAGAGTTACTAGAGAGTGTAATGTTCCCAAGGAGGTGGGCAGAGATGGTTTCAAAGCTCAGGTAGGAGGATAGCTATAAATGTTTGTATCTAGACATTGAAAGAGTCCTCACATTACAGCTTCAGTATTCTTCCTATTGTAGCAGGCAAGTTTTCTACTGAGACTGGGGGAGGGGCAAATGTGTGTGTAAGTGTTTGTGGTGTGAGGGGAGTTGTCAGCAAAGGAGGGGAGAAAGCTTTGAGATAGTTTTTGTGGAAAGGAGAGTGAGTTAATCAAAGAAATGTGAGAGGATTCATCTGAGATTAGTTTTTATATATTTACAGTAAAAACCAATCTGCTCCATTGTGTCACTTACCTCAGTTGCTGAAGGTGGGATTAGATGCTGGGTTCCTCAGGGGTTTTGCCAGACACAGGAAACAAAAATGCTGAAAGGACAAGGGAGTATAGAGTATTGGTGAAAGTGTCATAAAATTTCTGAACCGTAGGCTCTGCTAGACAGGAAAGGAAGTCAGGACAGCCAAAAGTCAGTGCAAGGTAAGGCTGAAGCTGGAGCAATGAATGGACTGGAAATTATAATGAGGCTGAAGAGTGGTCTGTGGGAGGGAAGCTGAGGAGTAGTGTGCAGACTGGTGTGCAGAGGGTATCTGCCTCATTGCTCCTGCAGGTGGAGTTGTTCATGATGGCCAAACCCAATGCATGTGCACTGGAATAGATGACTTGAAGTAGAGAAAACTAATGGACATAAGAAGTTGAAGAATGAGGGGCCATTTGTCAAATGGATTGTGCATGTGCATTGAAGCTAGTAGGGATAATGGCGGGACTTGTAGGCCACATGCTAAGACTTTGACAAATAACAGGGAAGGGAGTGACCAAGGACTGGGTAGAAGACAATGTCAAGAGAGGGAAGTAGAGCTTGAAACCATGATGATAAAAAAGAAAAAAAGAAATATTTTGCCAGAGAAAACAGTGGTAGTGGATGGAAGTGGAAGTAAGGGGTGAGGTGGATAGCAGCCCTACCTCCTGGTACTGAAGTAAGTGGACGAGAGGGAATAAATGTGTGGGTGATGGGAAGACGCGTCCTTGGGAGGGAGGTGGTTTCAGTCATGGCAAGGTGAATGAAGAAAGGTCAGGGAGAGCACATGGTTGGGGGACTCAGACAGCATAGAGGAAGGGCCTGGGTGGCCAGTGAGTGGCTGGACACTAGACCAGGGACCAGAAGAGCATTGCTGTTGCAAACACAGATAGGAAACTGAATACCACACATTGCAGACCAGGAAGAAGAAAAATGCCTTAAGAATCATAAGAGAAAAGAAGCTGTTAGTTACTAATCACTATCAATGTTAATCTAATTCAAACCAAGAAGAGCAAGAACCCTCAAATAGGTTTCACCCTCCAGTGCAAAGGGGACATTCAATATAGAGTAAAATTTGTCTTAACTGGAGTTTGAACCCCATTTTAGATAATTCTGTAAACCTTTAAGGCCTTATGGTTTTAATCCTGATTGAATTCAGGAATAGAATGTTCCCCAAGTGTTTTGTGTCCTTTTCACCAGGAAACTCAGCGTGGACACAGTCCTCCAGGAAGAGCTTGGCTAATACCAAGGATAAAGGAAGGGTGACCTCACCGTTCCTCCAGGCACAGGTTTGTCAGTCCTCACTCTGCAACTTTTAAAAAGCTGGTGTTACGACCGACTCCAGCTTATCTATTTTCATTGCTGACTCTTAGACAACTTTGCCTGTAGCTGGTCATGTCTCCTCTTCCACATGCATCCTTCATTTCCTTCTTCTGAAGGTGCTACCTGTATTTATCTTCAATGAACTCTAAAGAGCACTCTAACCACTTTCCTGATTTAGTAGGTTATTTTAAATTTTGCTCCTCACCAGTAGACGGATGCTGACCTTCCCACTCTGCCAGTGAGGAAGTGACTAATGTGCTCCAGGTCTCCCTCTTGCCAACGTTTTATTCTAGGTCATCTGTTTGCAAACATTTTCAGCCTACCCCGTTCTTCCCGGTACTGGGGGCGTTATCTGTGTTGGTCATGACTTCATCATCTTCCTTCTGGCCTTTATCACTGTTCAGAGAATTTGTAATGTTTCAAACCTTAGGTCAAACTTTCATAGATGTTTATGTAAGAGGGGTTATTTCTAAGTTAATATGCACAGACAACAAGAACTTAATTTTTAAATCAAAATCAGCACCTTGATTAGTTTTCTTTTTAAGTTCTTGTATATATTGTATATCTCAGGGCCTATTTTGCAACCTCCCCAATCGGTACTCCCCAGGAGTATATGAACCTGTGAGATGCCTGGTTTGATTTTTAACCCAACCATTGCACAGAGCAGGGCATCATTAAGCCATGCTGGAGAGAGAGTAAGGAGAGGATGCTGGAAAGAACATACCTGCGCATGTACAATTTCTCCCTCAGGAAGCACTAGCCCCTTCCTGGTCTGAGTTATGACAGATGGCACTTTATCTCTCTTCATTTCCTCTTATTCTTATTATTCCCTTGTAAGTATTGTTACAAACATTAGTGTCTAAATCTTGTTTTCCCTCTGAAACTATAGGTCAATGGGGAAAGGGATGGTGACTAATTTATTGCTCTTTCACTCACAGTATCTTACATAATGTCTAACACGGTCAGTGCTCAAACAATATTTGTTGACAAAGTGAACAACGAAAGGACACATACTGCCCTGGCTGGTTTGGCTCAGTGGTTGGAGCATTGGCCTGCAGACCAGAGAGTCCCAGGTTTGGTTCCCACAAGGGGCATGTACCAAAAAGAAAAAAAAAAGAAAGGACTCATACAATTTAGGAGAATTCAGTCCCAACTTGGATTTTTTTTTTTTTGGTGAAGTAATTTAATTTTAATTAAACACTTTTATCTTTCTAATTAGACACATTTTAAGTAATTGATTTATAAGTAAAAAGAATAAAAAATAAATTTGAAATCTAGAAATAAAGATGTTTTTGTAAAAAAAGGAAACCCTGTGGATTTTCTTTTAAAAAGCACTCATATCAGTTTTTACAAGCGAATGTGAGAGAAAGTCATGTGTTCACCTGCCCCTCTCAAATCTGAACAAAATATTTGGAAGTGTCAGTGGGCAACTCCAATAGTTCCCTAGAATAGCAACTCAGTGAGAACCATATCATGGGATTCTGTTAGCTTCAAACAGTCTGATTGCGAGCAGAAAAAGCATATGTAAGCAATTATTTCTGGATAAAGTATGTTAACATAAACAAGAGAGTTTAGGAAAAATCAGATTGAATTAAACACGTAAATCTGATCCTTTGTTCTACTGTCAGTACACATGAGG
Source organism: Molossus alvarezi (assembly GCA_037176705.1). Taxonomy (NCBI): domain Eukaryota; kingdom Metazoa; phylum Chordata; class Mammalia; order Chiroptera; family Molossidae; genus Molossus; species Molossus alvarezi. Next base: position 170,629,035 of record CM073885.1, read on the forward strand.
AATTGCCTTGGCCAGGTTAAGAAAGCTATTGTTTGTGATAATGATTATTGTAGACACTATTAATTCCTGATAATAAATAATCTTTTAAAAAAAGCGAAAAAAGATGGCAGCCAGCAGGACTAGAGTAAGGGTGAGTGTGAGACAGAGTGAGTGGACATGAGTGTGGATGAGCAACCTCGAGCAGAGCAGAAATGTGGGGCAGAGGGTTCTTGTGCTATGGACGAGGAGCAGCCGGCTTCCGCAGTAAGTGGCTTGTCAGGGTACATCTCCCTGTGTGACTGGAAGGCCCCACCATTTTGGAAGATCCCTGGTCTTCTCTGGGAGGAGGCAGCAGGGAGCAGCTAGGGCCAAGTGACCTGAGTCCACCAGTGCACCTTGCACCATCAAACCAGTGGACCCCACTGTGTCAACACAGACCAGCGCACAGTAGCAGCACTATCAAGGTGCCTGCTGTGGTAGTTGCAACTGGCTGGGAGCTGAGCACCATCTCCCACAGCAGCAGCCTGATCAGAGCTGAGCACCATCCCTAGGCTCAGTAGCACCAGCTTGGAAGCCCAGCACCTCCCCCCACAGCAGCAGTTAATGGGTGGGAGTGGAGCCCCACCCCCAGTATCAGCTGAAGCTCAGGAAGGAGAAACACCTCCAGCAGCAGAGGCTCTGGAAGGGAAATCCATCTCCAGGTAGCAGCAGCACAGATCAGCAGCTGAGACCCATTCCCAGCAGCATCAGCAGAGGCTGATCAGGAGCAGTGCCCCAGCCCAAGCAGCAGAAAGGTGTGGGCAGCAGAGACCTGCCCCTGACAACTGCAGCAGAGGATTTGGAGTGGAGCCTTTCCCCCAGCAGCAGCAAAGTCTCAGGAGCTGAGCATCCTCAGCCCCCAAAGCAGCAGAGAATTAGGAGCTGAGAGAACCTCCTGGCAACAGCAGCAGCAGTAACAGCACAACCAGGAACTGACACTCACCCCCAGCAGCATCAGCAGTGACGAATCAGGAGCTGAGTCCCACCAGGCAGCAGTGCACCCCAGCAGTGCCCCAGTGAGACCCATGCACCCCAGCAGTGCACCAGCTGGAACTACGCACCCCAAGAACGCCTACCATGACAGACCAATACCAGCAGCCAGTTGTCAATCTTCCAGGACCCATACCAGGCAAGAGGCACCACACACCAAAACAGTCTGGGAGGCACACTAGCCTTATGCAATACACACCGACCTCCCTACACATTCCAACATCTCTCACCAGGCCTAGAACTACAAGACTGCTAAAATGGTGAGACAAAGAAACAACACCCAAATGAAAGAAAAGGGGAATCACCAGAAAAGGTACTATAGGAAATGGAAGAAAGCAATTTGTCAGCTAAAGAATTCAAAGCAATAATTTTAAGGTGCTCAAACAATTTAATGAGAACTACAAGCACTTAATAAGAATTATGAAGAGCTAGTGAGAACTACATCAGCTTAAAAAAAGAGGAGGAAGCTATGAATAAAAATCAAAAGAAAATAAAGAATGATATAGCTATTATGAAAAATACCTTAGAAGGATTTAATAGTAGATTAGAAGAAGCTGAAGACCGAATCAGCAACGTAGAAGACAAGGTAAAAAAAAAAAAAAACATCCAAAAAGAGCAGCAAATGGGAAAATAATTAAAAAGCAGGAAGAGAGTTTAAGGGATCTTTGAGACAATATGAAACATAACAACATTGGCATCATAGGGATACCAGAAAGAGAAGAATCAGAGAAAGGGATAGAGAACCTGTTTGAAGGAATAATGACAGGAGACTTTCCTAATTTGGTGAAGGAAAAAGTTACCCAAGTCCAGGAACACAGAGAGTCCCAAGCAAGATGAACCCCCAAAGACCCACAGCTAGACACATCATAACTAAAATGGCAAACATTAAAGACAAAGAAAGAATCTTAAAGGAAGCAAGAGAGAGACTGAAAGTCACCTACTGTCTCCTCTTAGAAAGTTACCTATTAGCTCCCATTAGACTGTCAGTGGATTTCTCAATAGCAACACTGCAGGCCAGAAGGGCATGGTATGTAGACAAAGTAATGAAAGGCAAGTGTCTGAATCCAAGACTATTCTATTGAGCAAGATGAAGGTAAAGTTGAAGGTAAAATAAAGAGCTTCACAGACAAGAAAAAAAAAAGCTAAAAAAATGTACCACCATCAAACCAGCACTGCAAGAAATATAAAGGGACTATTAGAGGAAGAAGAAACATATAAATATGTATTAATAATAACCTTAAATGTAAATGGCTTAAATGCTCCAATCAAAAGACATAGGGTAGCTGACTGGATAAGAAAACATGACCCATATATATGCTGTCTACAAGAGACCTATCTCACAACAAAAGACTCACACGGGATGAAAGTGAAGAGATGGAAAAAATTTTCCAAGCAAATGGAAAGGGAAAAAAAGCTGCTGTAGCAATATTCATATCTGATAAGATAGATTTCAAAAACAAGGGCTATAATAAGAGACAAAGAAGATCACTACATAATATTAAAAGGATCAATCCAACAAGAGGATATAAACCCTGGTAAACATATATGAACCAAATACAAGAGCACCAAAATATATTTAAAAACTTCTGGAGGACTTCAAGGGAGAGCTCAATAGCAACATGATCATAGTGGGTGACTTAACACCACACTGACACCACTGGGTAGATCTTCTAGACAAAAAGTAAACAAGGACACAGAGTCCTTAAATGACAAATTGGATCAGTTGGACTTAATTGCTATTTACAGAACATTTCACTCCAAAGCTGCAGAATATATATTCTTCTCAAGTGCACATGGGACATTCTCAAAGATAGACCTCATGTTAGGACACAAAGTAAGTCTCTACAAATTCAAGAAATTGAACTCATATCAACCATCTTCTCAGATCACAATGGCATGAAACTATAAATCAGTTACAATAAAAACATTCAAACACATGGAGACTAAATAGCATGTTATTAAACAATGAATGGGTTACTAACGAGATCAAGAAAGAAATTGAAAACTTCCTGGGAAACCAATGAAAACAAACACAAAATCTATGGGACACATCAGTCCTGACAGAAAAGTTCATAGCATTACAGGCCTACCTCAAGAAACAAGAAAAATTTCTACTTGACTTTCTAACCCTTCAATTTAAAGAACTCTAAAGTAAACAAAAAGAAAAGCCCAGAGCAAGTAGAAGGAAAGAAATAGTAAAAGTCAGAGCAGAAATAAACGATATAGAAACTAAAAAAATAATTGAAAGGATCAATGAAACAAAGACCTGGTTCTTTGAAAAGATAAACAAGATTGGTGGACCCTTAGCCAGACTCACCAAGAAACAAAAAGAGAGGGCCCAAATAAACAAAATCAGAAACAAAAGAGAAGTAATAACTGACGCCATAGAAATGCAAAGGATCATTAAAACATACTATGAACAATTATACACCAACAATTTGGACAATCTAGGAGAAAAGGACAAATTTCTAGAAACACACCGTCTCCCAAAACTAAACCAGGAAGAGATAGAAAACTTGAACAGACCAATAACAATTAAGGAAATTGAAGATGTAATCAAGAAACTTCCTGAAAACAAATGCCCAGGCCAGGACAGCTTCACAGGTGAGTTTTACCAAACATTCAAAGAAGATTTAATACCCATTCTCCTCAAACTATTAAAAAAATCCAAGAAGACGAAAGCCTTCCAAACTCATTTTATGAGGTCAGCATAATTCTAATTCCAAAACAAGATAAAGTCAGTACAAAGAAAGAAAACTACAGGCCAATATCCCTGATGAACATAGATGCCAAATTACTTAACAAAATATTAGCAATCAGATCCAGCAATACATCAAAGAAATTATTCATCATGACCAAGTGGGATTCATCCCAGGGATGCAAGGATATTACAATATCCACAAATCAATAAATGTGATACACCACATAAACAAAAGGAAAGATAAAAACCATATGATCTTATTAATAGATGCTGAAAAAACATTTGACAAAATCCAGCACCCATTTCTAATAAAAACACTCAGCAATGTGGGAACAGAGGAATTATATCTCAACATAATAAAGACTATATATGAAAAACCTACAGTCAACATCATACTCAATGGGTAAAACTAAAAGCACTTCTCTTAAGAACAGGAATGCCCACTTCTGCTACTCTTATTTAACATAGTACTGGAAATTTTAGCCACAGCAATCACACATAAAGAAAAAATAAAAGGGATCCAAATTAAAAAGGAGGAAGTGAAACTGTCATTATTCACAGATGACATGATATTGTACACAGAAAACCTTAAAGACTCCATCAAAAATCTACTAAATTTAATAAAGGAATTTGGCAAAGTAGCAGGATACAAAATTAACATCAAGAAATTGACGGCATTCTTATACACCAATTATGAATTCACAGAAAGAGAAACTAAAAAAACAATCCCATTTACCATTGCAGCAAAAAAGTTAAGATACCTAAGAATAAAGTTAACCAAAGAAGTAAAGGACCTCTTCACAGAAAACTACCGGTCACTGAAAAAAGAAATAGAGGAAGATATAAAAAAGTATAAACATATACCTTGTTCATGGATTGGAATAATTAACATAATTAAAATGTCTACATTACCCAAAGCAATCTATAGATTCAATGCAATCCCCATCAAAATACCAACGATATATTGGTATTTGTTACCAATATAGTTACACAGAACTGTAACAAACACTAAAAGTTTATGTGAAACCAAAACAGACCCTGAATAGCCATAGCAATCTTGAAAAAGAAGAACAAAGTGAGAGGGATCACAATACCAGATTGCAAGTTATACTACAAAGCCATTATAATCAAAAGAGCCTGGTACTGACACAAGAACAGGCATATAGATCAATGGAACAGAACAGAGAAGCTAGAAATTGACCCAAGACAATAGGTTCAATTTATAGTTGACAAAGGTGGCAGGAACATACAGTGGAGTCAAGACAGCTTCTTCAAGAGATTTTGTTGGGAAAATTGGACAGTTACATGCAAGAAATTGAAGCTAGACCACCAACTTACCCCATACACAAGAATTAACTCAAAATAGATAAAGGACTTGAATGTGACTCGTGAATCCATAAAAATCCTAGAAGAATATGTAGGCAACAAAATTTCAGACATCACATGCAGCAGAATTTTTACTGATATAACACCTAATGCAAGAGAAACAAAGGAAAAAATGAACACATGGGACTATATCACACTAAAAAGCTTCTGTACAGCAAAAGAAACAAGCATCAAAATGGAAAGGGAGACCTGGCTGGTTTGGCTCAGCGGTTAGAGCGTCGGCCTGCGGTACAGAGAGACCCGGGTTCGGTTCCGGCTAAGGGCATGTACTTCGGTTGCAGTTTGTCCCCGGCCCTGGTTGGTCGTGCGGGTGGCAGCCACTCGATGTGTCCCTTCACATCGATGTTTCTCTCTCTCTCTCTTCCTCTCTCTCCCTCCCGCTCTGTCTGAACAAAAAATGCAAAAATGTCGGGTGAGGATAAAAAAAAAAAAAAAAAAAAAAATGGAAAGGGAACCCACAATCTGGGAGAGCATAATTGCCAAGGATACATCAGATAAGGGGTTAATTTTAAAAATATATAAAGTACTTATACAACTCAACAAAAGGAAGACAAAGAACCTAATTTAAAAATTGGGCAAAGGATTTAATAAACACCTCTCCAAATAGGACATATACATGACCAAGAGACATATGAAAAAATGCTCAATGTCACTAATCATCAGAGACATACAAATTAAAGTAACTATGAGGTATCACCTCACACATGTCAGAACGGCCACCATCAACAAATCATCAAACAACAAGTGTTGGCGAGGGTGTGGAGAAAAGGGGACTCTAGTACACTGCTGGTGGGAATGCAGACTGGTGCAGCCACTATGGAAAACAATATGGTGTTTCCTCAAAAAATTCAAAATTCAACCGCCATTTGACCCAGTGATCCCACTTCTAGGAATATTCCCCAAGAAGCCTGAAACACCAATCAGAAAGAATACATGTACCCCTATGTTCCTAGAAGCACTATTTACAATAGCTAAGATCTGGAAACAGCCCAAATGTCTATCAGTAGACGAATGGATAAAAAAGCAGTGGTACATATACACAATGCAGGACTATGCAGCTTTAATAAAGAAAGATCTCTTATCCTTTGAGACCACATGGAGGGACCTGGAAAGTATTATCCTAAGCAAAACAAGCCAAACAGAGAAAGACAAGTATCATATGATCTCACTTATTTGTGGAATATATAATGAACATAACAGTCTGAGGAATGGGGTAGACCCAGAGACATGGAAGTGGTGTACTGACTGACAATCCCCAGAAGAGGGAGTGGTGGGGAAGAGATAAACCATAGAACTTATGTGCATGTATGCATGAACAATAGATGTGGACAACAAAGCTCGGGACAGGGCAGGGATGGGGAGGGGGGAATCAGTGAGGGAAAAAAAGAGAAACATCTGTAACAAAAATAAATGAATTAATTAAAAAATAATGAAAGTTATTGAAATAGAAAAAAAAAAGCCATGGTACATATACATAGTGGAGTACTATGCAGCTGTAACAAAGAATGAACTCTTATCCTTTGAGATGACATAGAGGGACCTGGAGAGTAGTAGGCTAAGCGAAACAAGCAAAGCAGAGAAAGACAAGTATCACATGATCTCACTTATTTGTGGAATAAAATGAACAAAACAAGCTGATGAACAAAGTGTACCCAGAGAAATAGAATTAGGGTACAGACTGACAAACCTCAGAAGAGAAGAACCCAGGGGAGGGAAGAGATAAACCAGAGAAGCTATATGCAAGTATGCGTCACCATGGACACAGAAAACAATGCTGGGGCCATGGAGGGTGGGCGAGATGGGGAGGAGAGTGTCAATGGGGGAAAAAGGAGAAACATCTGTAACAAAGATAAATTAATAAAAATATATTTCTATAAATAAATAAGTAAACAATCTTTTATTTGTCAGGCAGCCAATGCACCATGCCCCACAGGACTATTACAGCTTGGCATTTTCTTTATAGAATCTATAAAAACTCTTAGCTAATATAAAATGAACCGGTAACATTATTATGAAAACAAATGACACCATATAAAAAAATATTCATCTGCTGAACCACCTATTCTAATGCATTTTTGTTATATTAACTGAAGTTCACCTTCTGTGTTGATGTTTCGAAGGTTATATGGAAGGTATTGTGAGCCATGGCCTCCTGCAGCACCTCTTGGCAGGACCCAGGCTTGACCTTCTTCAACCAGACCTGGAGAAAAACAATAGCCTAGTCCCATTTTCTGGTGGAATCTGGAGTGATGTCTGCAATTACAGACCCCGCATGTCTAGAGAAAAAGTTGGAAGTTGGGGTGCCCACTGAGTTGCAAAATACCCCAACCCCATGAAGAGTTGGACCAGCCTAAAAACATCAATACTAACCAAAAAATATAAACTTTCCCCAAATACTAAATATAATTACTACTGTTTATTGAAAAGTCACTCTGTGTTAGGCATTTGCTAAATGCTTTATATATAATATCTCATTTAATTCCTCATCACCATGTTATGGGGAGCATTATTATCCCCATTTAAGAAGAAATGCAAGATTGCAGAGAATTAAATGACTTGCTTTAAATCACCCAACTGGAAAGGGGTGGCAGTAGCATTCCAACCCAGATCTACCTGATTTCAGAGCCTGCACCCCTGAACTCTGCTCTACTGCTATTCCCTGGAAGATTGGGCCCACACCTTAGTTTTTGGCCACTGGGGTGAGTCCTGACTTGAACCCCAAAGTGCATGGCAGAAAAACTTGGAAACTGCCTAGTTCTATCTGGACCCCTCTGTCTTTTCTTAAAATGTCCTTAATGGAAGAGTCAGACTGCAAGATAATGAGAAGAGAAATGGGTTCCAGGAACAAAAAAGGGGAGGGGGTAAAATACTGCAAATAAAAACTCCCACTTGGAGGTTCACATTACATAGTAGCATCTTCAGAGCTCAAGGAAGTCTTGCATTGAAGAAACACTATCTATCCCTGGCTGGGTTGCTCACTGGTTAGAGCATCACCCCATACAAACCCAATTCCCGGTCAAGGCACATATCTAGGTTGCAAGTTTGATCCCCGGTTGGGGCACTTACAGAAGGTAACCAATTGATGTTTCTCGATCGATGTTTTTCTTGCACATTGATGTTTCTCTTTCTCTCTAAAAATCAATAGAAACATGTCCTCAGGTAAGGATTAAAAAAAAATAGAAAAGAAACACTGTCTAACTTAGTGTTTCCCAAACTGATTTAAATACAGAACCCTTTTTGTTTACAATGAATCTATTAATAACCATAAACATTAGTATATAGCAGAACACATTTTGAAAAATGGTAAATCAGAGCACTTCCTAGGTGCCCCCTCTCAAGAATGGTGTCTTCTTGGACTTTTGCTGTTACACCTCAATAGTTCATGTTCTTGTGTTTCTATTGATATTATACTGTTTGAATCAAACTTGATTTTCCTGCATTCTTTTAGACAAAGGCCCCCTCTCTCTAAAGGGGTTAATTTCCAGCCCCAAACTCGTCCAGATCCCTTATAAATTCTTCTTTCCTATGACCTCATGATACTGAGGTCACAATAACAATCAATCTAAGTTACAATAAATACAGATGTTGAGATAAAAGAGAAAACAGGGGACAGATAAGGACAAAGGAAAACAGAATGAAAGGAAGAGAACAGGTGATTCCATTATTTTTGTTGTTTGAAAGCTCAATAAACTCTTCCTTAGTGACATATGATAATAAAGAGAAGTATTTACAAACCTCCCTATTGTTAACCCATTCTAAAAAGACTTCACAAACTATGTTTTTTATATATAACTGAAATTCAAAGTGTTACTCAAGAAAACAAGTTCTACCATTCTGTATGTGGAGCACTGACTTCGGGCAGAGACAACAATCACCTTGTTTACTCGCTTGGCAAATATTTATCAGTACCTACTAAATGCCAGGCTTTCTTCTATGCACCTAAACAAATAGATTTAATAATATTGTATGTTGGAAGGTGATACATTCTATTGAAAAATAAAATAAAATAACTGAATAAAGGGGACTGCAAATGGGGGAGGCAGAGACCGAGACCGAATTAATTTCACTAATAGACTGGTGAGATCAGAGAAGGTGAAATGTGAGCAAGAGATAAACTTTTATAGCCACATTTTCTTATCTCTTCTATTTTCTTCCTCCTACACTTTTTTTTTTTGCCTATGCTTCTTTGATTTTTGTTAGTCTTTATTAACAGTTGAATTGTTTTTGAAACAAGGATGTTCTCCTGGCTGGTGTGGCTCAGTGGTTGAGCATTGACCCATGCACCAAGAGGTCGCAGGTTTGATTCCCGGTCAGGGCACATGCCCAGGCTGTGGGTCCAATCCCCAGTGGAGGGCATGCAGGAGGCAGCCAATTGATGTTCTCTCTCATCAATGTTTCTCTCTCTCTTTCCCTCTCCCTTCCTCTCTCTCTAAAATCAATAATGAAAAAAAAATTTAAAACAAGGATTTTCAAATTATTTTGAAAAGTATAAATCAGAAAGTCAAGTGGCCTAAAATCTTACCATGCATATAATTGTTGTGGAATTTTACTATATATTTCTATGTATATGAACACATATATTTGCAATAAAAAAAATGGCATCATGCTCTAATATGCTATTCTAAAATTGACTATTTCACTATATAGTATTTTTATGACCTTTAAAAACCTATACTTTTATAGGTACTTCATCACATGTTTTAAAAAAATCAAAATATTATAAGTATATATACATTAAAAGATCCCACTTCTATTTTTGGACCTGTTCACCTTTTCTTCTCTGTGACAGAAGCAGGGGAGTTTCTTGGGTATCTTTCCAGTAACATTTGATATACACACAGCAAATACAGATTTATATTCTTATTCACTCCCTTTTTTACATAAAAAATTATGTACTCTACACTGTTATACACTTTGCTTTTTCACTTAACACTAGGGTTGTCTTTCCCGTATTAGCACATAAGGTCTTTTCCAACTTCAGGCATGTGCTGTACGGATGTATTACAGTTTATTTAGCTGCTCCGCTACCGTTGGTTATTTGGGCCCAGTCAGTCTGAAACAAAAGGTGACATGAACTTGAAATAGAATATGTCAAACAAAATTTAAGAGATGATATTAATTTTTTCCTTGAAATTATAATTAAAGTCAGTGAAAAAACATTTCACAAAACGTCTGAAGTTATCTACTGCTGCTTTAAATGTTGAGAGTTCCTGGGAAAATGCTTATAAATAAGAAGATTTGTTCTTTTCATGTTTATCTCTCATGTTGTAAGCAACAAAAATGTATATGAACACATATGTATTAAAACATTTAAAATAAGACTTCATGGGTTTATTCTGATTTTGAATATATTGTGAATGTCTATCTGGTCAACTTATACATCTATTTTAATACTAATGGTGAAATTAATTAAAAATTCTATGTCAAATATTTCTATTGAAAATTTTTTATCAACTTCATTTTCTCAAGGATAACAAATAATAAAATTTTAATCCCAATAATATGTTTTTTGACTTTTAGAAAGAAAGAGACAGAGAGAGAAACATTGATGTGAGAGAGATATATCAATTGAGAAACATTAGTTGGTTGCCTCTCATAAGCACCCCAACCAGGGACCAAACCTGCAACCTAGGTACGTGCCCTGACTGGGAATAAAACCTGCAACTTTTTGGTGTACAGGATGATGCTCCAACCCACTGATCCACTGGCCAGGGCAACAACTAATCATTTAAAACATTATTATGTTTTAATCATTTATGTTTTAAGAAAAATAGCTAATAACTGGTAACTTAGAATGAATGAATACCATGTGCTAGGTGCTTCCAAAACTTACCTCATATGATCCTTACAAATCTGAGTTAGACCTTATTATTTTTTTACAGATAAAGAAAGCAGTTCTGTGAGGTAACATGCTATGCCCGAAATTACACATCTATTCAGTTTAAGAGCCAAAATTCAATCCTCAGTGTTTTCTTCCTCTACAATCTGTGCTTTGCCAGTGCATTATCCTGACTCTCAGGCAAGTTGATTGTAGATGGTCTGTGATCATTTCTTTGTTGACAATTCTTCTCAGATAAATCACCATCTTTTAAATTAAGAAAAGAAAAATCATTTAAGGTTTTTCAAGCTAGCCAGGGGACTAGGTCAGTTATCATTTTTTTCTCCCTCAGGAATAAAACAGCTCTGAAAAGATGTGATGCATATTAGATAGTAGGTCTTGGTTTCTAAAATCTAATAGTGGGGCAATACATTTCTGTAGACAAACCATTGCCCCTTACAAGGCTAAAGGTAGAAAGAAACAGAAAAATTACTCTAGAGCACAATCTCAGTTTCTTCCACAGAGAAACCAGATCTGGAGAGATAAGTATGTCACTAAATATAAGAAAGTAAAAGAAAAATGGGGTAATTAAAATCATATCTCCATTTTTGTACAGAACAACTATGTTATAACAGTTTCCTATTGACAGAAGTGTGCTATCATCTACTGCTGGGGGTTGTCACTTGATAACCATGTTTTACAGAACTGTACTGGAAAAGAAGTAAAAAAAGAAGGGGGGCCCTGTGATTCACATATTGGAAAAATCTTGGTTAAAATCTTGTAAAATACTCTTGTCTAGGTTGTTGATGTGTTTGTTGAAATGTTTGTGCATTGAGGTTTTTTTTCCCATATCATTGGCCCCTCTTCCTCATTCTCTCAGAATTGGAAAAGTAATTGTGATTTGAGGTTCTCTATTGTAAGGTAAGTCTGGTCAGGGAAGCTATGAATGCTCTCTGTGCATAATAAAGTCGAATCATTCATTTGCAAGAAATAAAGTCGAAATGATGTTCATGAAAAGATATAAATTTTTTAATGGGGAAAACAGATTCAGAAAGAAGAAAGAATATATGAATCTTTGATGGGAAAAACAAATTCAGAAAAAAATTCTCTTGGGTGGTGAGAATTGTCTGATTAGATATTCTGGCAGAAAACTTATCAACTCAGAGTGAAAGTCACCCTCACAGACACCTGTCCCAGTAGAACCCAGTTCCGTAGGCATTCAAGCACTTTCAGTCAATAACTACTTCAACCTGCATGGAATCCTGTACTATTCACTTCAGAGCAGGACCAGGGAGATGACATCTGGGACAGTGGGGGAGGGACATCCCCATTCTCTTCAGTCAATAATGGGCAGAGGCAGCAAACCCTTCGTGGTCTGTGGTCAGTGAAGCACATATACCTGAGATAAATGACATAGCTGGAGAAATTAAAAGGTTTTTCCCCCAAATCACCTCTTCTCAGAGGAGAGCTAGGGATTCATACCACAAGACCAAAAGAAAGTGTCCACCACAGCACCACAGGGGTTACACGCATGCACAAATACATTTTAATTGATTATTTATGAGACAGAGAGAGAGAGAGACAGAGATAGAGAGAGAGAGAGATTAATGTGAAAGAAAAATATCAATCAGTTGCCTCCCACATGTGCCCCCATCGGGGATGGAACCCACAACCAGGGTATGTGCCCTGACTGGAAATTGAACCTGCCACTTTTTGGTGTATGAGACGATACTCCAACCAACTGAGCCACACTGGCCAGGGCCACAAATATTTTTGATAAATAATAGTGGAAATTTGGGCATTGGAGATACTAGTCACATTTGTTTTATATTATTGATATACAAGGGTGGGCAAAAGTAGGTAATACAAATAAATAATAAATACTTATACAAAAATAAACTCTGTGTTTCATGTGCTCATAACTGTAAAGCTAGTTATGCCCACCCCTCTATTTTTCTGGCATGTCAAATAAAATAATTCAAAATTCAAAATAGGGATTACCTCTGGAAAGGGAATAAAATCTGTGAAGGAATCCAAATAGATATTTTTTGTTTGTTTGTGCAAGTCAAATTGAACATTTATTGAACATCCACTTTAAGTTATGCACCAAAAATTTTAAGAAGAATTCTTTCAAGGAGCCCTCTACATTTTGGTAGGCATGTGTCCAGATAGAAGGGAGCAGAAAGCACACATAAAAACACAAACTACGAGAAGGCTGTAATCATTATTAAGATAAACAGAAGAGAATAGAGTACCTAATTGGACATAACTGTTTTGGGGCCTCTAATTTAATACAAAACATATTGATCCACTTTAGAATTTGGTAAAAATAATAACTTAGTCACAAACCCCCAAACACAGAGACTTTATTATTTTTTTAAATTAAATTTATTGAGGTGGCACTGGTTAATAAGACTACATGGGTTTCAAGTATACAATTCTATAATATATTATTGGTATATTGCACCGTGTGCCCACCACCCAAATAGATTTTTTAATGTGTCAGTTAAATTTATATCTTAAATAATATTCTGAAACAAGTATAATAAACTCTAACATTTGTTAAGCTGGATGGTTAGCTCATAGATGTTAAAATGAATTTCACTCTGTGTTTTTCTGGTGGCTTGAAATATTTTATATCATAAATAGATATTGGTTTGAGTGCCCATGCCAATCTCCTTCTGGTGTGCCTCCTTGAGCTTAGAGCCTGGAAAGCTAAAAACTAGACTCTCTTCCAGGTAAGGTCTCTGGTATGATTTCGGTTCCAACAACAGAAGACTTCATTGGAATTTACCTAATTGAGGAGAGAGGCAGGAGTGAGCCATCTATTTGTTAAGATGGCAGTAAAGATGATGTGATTCAGAAAATGGCTCCCCAGCAAAGCAGATGTGGCATATTTTGGAGCTAGTAGGCTCTTTCAGATCATGTTGCAGGTAGGGTACAATCAAGCAGGACACCAGCAGACATAGAGTTTCAGAAGTGTGAAAATATGCACATTTTATAAGCTGAGCTAATTCCAAGGATCATGCAGGGCTGGGAAATGGTCAAGCTGTGACTGGCCAGAATGCAGAGAACTTGTTAAATACTCAGGGCAGTTGACAGAGATCCCCAAATGGTCATAGCTTGAATAACATTATCCCTTGAGTAAACACCCAGACATATCTGAAAAAAGCTTATAAACTAGCCTCAAAAAGATTAAATTGACTTATAAGTGACTTCACTGTCTATTAGGCAAAACAGAGTTCAACATCCTTTATAGGAAGAAAAATTTTAGATACTAACAACATAATATTCACAATATCCAAGATTCAATAAAAAACTCAATATGAAAAAATACAAAAGGATCCAGACATGACAGCAATGATGAAATATGCAGAAAAGCCTTTAAAACTATTATAAATATGTTCAAGTATCTAATGGAAAAGAAGAACATAATGAGGAGAAAAAGAAAGGATACCTAAAAAGGACAAAATGAACTTCCTAGAGGTGAAAATACTATATCTGAAATAAAAATTTCACTGAATGGGATTAGTAGAATATTAGTTATGCAGGGAAATATAAAGATCCGTGAATTTAAAAACATTGCAGAAGACACCACCCAAACTGAAGCTGAAAGAATGAAAAGATGAAAAAAATGAACAGAGCCTTGCTTGGCACCCTGCGGGACAATAATATCAGTGGTCCAGGTACATGTAATTGGAGAGCAGAAGAGGAGATAGGAGAAGACAAAAGTCCTTGGAAGAAAAAGATGTTTGAAGATATAATAGCCACAAATTTTCTAAATAAAACGAAAACAATTCAAAACCAAATTGTTGAGAAACAGTGATAAATGTATAACCTTAAAAACAGTATGGAGACAAGGGGTGGGAAGACATATTACACACAGGAGGAAAAACAGAATAATCACTGACTTCTTATTGGAAAGGATCCAAGCTTGAAAGATGCAGCAACATTTCTAAGGTCATGAAAGAGGAAATAAGAAGGTGTCTCAAGGCATCTGCCAACCACTACTGGGACTGCCAGTTTCATCATGTCTATTAGTGGACAGAGCAAGTCAAGTGCCTCACAGGAAGCTCCCATAATTCTTCTTTCTCAGAGAGCCTCGAACATCTCTTCCCGTGTCTCACTACTCAGATTGGATCATGTGCCCACTGCTGAACCAGTGCTCTGGCCTGGAAAATAAGAACCTTGATTGACTAAAGCCAAGTGAGGCTCACCCTAGACCTGGGGTAGGGTTAGTCACATCTAAACCCTGCTGTTGGAAAAGATGGGGTTTTTGGTGGTAAGAAAGAACAGATGCTGGGGAACCAGCCAATAGATACCTGGAAGAGATGGCCTCTGGATTGCTATAAGGACAATACATTTTAAATTCTCATTTTTTTTTTATCCTCATCTGAGGACATTTTTCCATTTTTTGTTCAGATAGAGTGGGAGGGAGAGAGAGGAAGAGACAGAGAGTAAGACATCGATGTGGAAGGGACACATTGAGTGGCTGCCACCGCACAACCCAACCAGGGCCAGGGACAAACTGCAACCGAGCACGTGCCCTTGGCCGGAACCAAACCCAGGTCTCTCTGGACTGCAGGCCAACACTCTAACCGCTGAGCCAAACTGGTTAGGGCTTAAATTCTCATTTTAAGAGACTCTAAAGACTAATAATTTAGCATTACTTAACTATAGCTGTTTCATTAGCCTACATGCTCTTTTCAATAAGAAAAATGTCCAAGGAATTTGGATGGGCTTATACTTAATGCCATTTGGACAAATATGAGATAGACTCAAACTGATGATTTTCATGACTTCCAGAAGAAGATGCACCATTCCGTTCTCTTTCCTCCTCCCTGCCCCATCTAACAGCGTCTTTCCTCTCTTCTCATTTCCCCCACTCTTTTTGTTCTGAATACCTTGTTTACAATAACACAAGTGGAGCGATCTTTGAGTTAAATACCGTATCAAATAAAAGTTGTTTGATAGTGTTGTTCCTTTCAAAAAAATGTCCTATAGATGTCATGCCTTTGGGTTTTCCAATGGTCATTATTAAGTGTAAAAATGATTAGTATTACATGAAGGACAAATGTTCTAAGTGTGAGCTCTTTGCAATGGAATAGTAAGTTTAAGAGTGGGGATTAGAACCTCTACAAACAGAAGCACTTTTGCTTACTGTACCCAATTTTCTCAAACTTTTACTGAAAGAGGTTTCCCCACTGACTGTCATGGAAGAAAATTGTAATTTCCTAAGCCTACTTAAGTACCTCTAGTCTTAACTGGGTCTAATGCTTTTGGGACAAATTTTGATTTTTCTAGGAATAATGTGTAACTAGTTTCAGAGTTTGCCAATATCAGGAATACACATCAAATAATGTATTATCTATAATTACTTTTGTAGTTAGCATGCTATTACATAATTAACAATTTTAGATTACTATAATAATCCAAAGAGCATATATTTTTATAATGTACTGATTACATGGCCCAGTGAATATCATAGTTCTACAGGAAACGCTCGCCTCTGAGCATCTCTAAAATTCATACAGTAGAAAGTCAGCTCATCTAGCTTCTTAGCTGCAAACCAGTTAACAAATCCAGACTGAATTTTAAAAATGCCAACCCTGCTATCTGAAGAGCCTGAGATTGTGCCAGATTCTGATGATGGGAAAAGTGTTTCACAGATTGACTATCATTCCTGAAAAACATCCAGTTGAAGGTGGAAATATGCTGTCCAAAAGGATATACTGAGAGCCACAGATGTCATTTTTAATTTCCTAGTAGCCATATAAAAAGACAAAAAGAAATAGGTGGGATTAATTTTAATAATATATTTTATTTAGCCCAAGATATTTAAAATACTTAATTTCAACATGTAATCAATATAAAATTATTAATCATGTAGTTTGTATTTTTATATTATGTCTTTACAATCTAGTGCGCGTATTATACTTACAGCACAACTCAGTTTGGACTGGCCACGCTTCAAGTGCTCCGTAGCGGATTCCATATTAGACGGCACAGCTTTTAATATCACAAATCGAGACCTTGCCCCTCGCCCTCCCTCCTTGAGTTGCATCTACTTATATAATCAGGGAGAGGGTAATGCTGATGCACTGGAAGCCAGCCCTTTGGTGCTTAGGATATTTTCATCTGTGGCCATGAGCCTGGATTATGGACTCTCACACATATAAAGAAACCTTCATGGGCCCATGCCAGGAAAGGAGGCTTGGAAAAGGACATCCCTGACTGCTGAAAAAATTGTGTGTATCTGCCCTGGCCAGTTGGCTGAGCAGTTAGAGCATCAGTCTGCGGACCACAGAGTCCAGGGTTTGGTTCCCGCTGGGGGCACATACCTCAGTTGCAGTTTGTCCCCACCTGGTTGGGGTCGTGTGGGTGGCAGCCACTTGATGTGTCTCTCTCACATCGATGTTTCTCTCTCTCTTCCCCCCCCCCCCCCTCCTGCTCTATCTGAAGGTAAATGCAAAAATGTCCTTGGGTGAGGATAAAAAAAAGAAAGAAAGAAAAAGAAAAAAAATTGGGTGTATCTATATTTGTCTTGGTTCTCATTTAGTTTAAAACACAGGCTGATTTAGATTCAAATTGCTTCTTAACGAGCTTTCTTTCTTCACATGATCATTAAATATGAGAGTAGACTAATGTTGAGAAAACAATTCTCAGTTATATCAACTTCCATCAGGTGTTATGAAGATAGCAAAAATTTTTGACTGGACAAAGTTTTCTCTTGGCATAAGAAAAACTTAATATACACTATATACTCTAGAAATATTTTGTGTAACTAGGAGCATGGGAGATGATGAAGCAGCCAAGCATTTTATGTATTTTTCTGAAAAAAAAAATGTTTTTGTATGTGAAAGCTCATGTCTAAGATTTATAGATTTACAGTCTTTGCAGAGCCATGTTGGGGGGTGGGAGACACAGAAAGGGTCAGAGTGAAGGTAAGAACGCATGCAGGGAAGCAAAGATGGCCAAGCTAGATATTGATATTTACATCCCTACCCTCTCCTTTGAGAGCGTCTGCCTGGTACAGGAGAGCCGCAACCCCTAAGGGCCCTTCCGGAAGAGAGAGCAGTCTCATGAGCAGCACAAGTCAGAATGGCTCTCCCAAGAAATAAAGCACCTTGTTCCTGCCATGAGCCTGGTGGCTCTCTCTTTCCTTCTGGCTCACCCTTCCAAGGAGGGTGCCTTTCTCTGGAAGGGAAAAAGTCCCTAGTCTATTTCCAAGTACCTGACCAATAAAGGTCATAATGAGAGTAGGTCAGCCACATAGCTATTTAAGTGGTTAAAGATAGAAAATGATACTGGCTAAAACCCAGTCCCACAGCTAGTGACTATTTTGACATAACCTATTCTGAAGAGAGTGAAATCACTTTATAATATTGGTGTTGAGGGAATGAGGCTGAAGATTCCATAATGTATCATTTGTTTTATTTCAAAGGATATGACTTAACCCCTGATGTATCTGAATGTGGTGAAAAGCCATATCACCGTGGGGTCTCAGGGCTTAGTCAGAAAACAAATTGGCAACAGTAGATGAGCTAAGAAATTAAACTTTTCCAATTCCCCACAAGACTTCTGTGGAAAGGTTGCTGCTTGATTGAGTACCTCTGGGTAACTCTCTGCCCAGGTGAATAATGGCATGAAAACCTTCAAGAATAAAAGAAGTTAATATATTAATACTTATGTGCAAAAGAGATCTCCATGCTCTCTAAGTAAGAAAACAAAACAAAACAACACGAAACAATAGTAGTTCTGAATTTACTTTTAAAAAAATACAACTTTATTGATGTATTATAATTGACATATAACATTGAAGGTATTTAAAGTGAACTTCCTGGTGATTTGACATGTATACCTGTGAAGGGATTTCCCCCATCTAGTCAATTAACACATCTGTCACCTCACAGAAGTCAGTGCTCACTACATAGCTACTGCATGTGTTTAGTAAAAGGGGAGAAGATCTAGCTCTGTGAAGACATTTTTCAACAGCAGCAGGAGTTCAATCTCCAGATAACCCCAGACAAGTCCAAAAACCTACCCATGTCTATTACACTCTTCCCTAACTTCCTGCTGGAGGAAGGAGGAAAAGGAGAGAAAGATGTTGACCACATATAAAAAAAACCCAAAAAAACATGAAATTCTCCTTTCTCTGGCTCCTCCATTTACCTTGTGCCCCACCCTAGCCCTTTATTTCCTAATAAGCTCTGAACAACAAACTCGTTTGAGCGGAGCACACAGCTAAAGTTATACTAAAGCTTCTCTTTGTGCATATTCTCTCTAGGTAAGCTTATCACTTTCATGCATTCAGATACCGTCCATATTCTAACAATTCCTAGACTTACATATAGAGCACAGACCTCTCCTCTGAGCTTCAGACCTATAAAAAAGGCTTCAGAGTAGACATCGCCAGACACATGGTTGTAACCTGCAGGTGTGTCAAACTCATCAAGGCCAGCTGAGCTTGGGATTTTCCCTAACAAACCTGTCCTCTTCCAGTGTTTTATGTCTCAGTGGATGGATGGCACCACCATGTCACTGGTTGGTCAAGTCTGTCACCTGAAAGTCATCCATGACACCTCCCACATCATTACTCTAACTTCTAGTCAATCACCAAATCCTGTTGATTCTAGCTCCTGCATATCAAATCCGTCCACTTTAGCTGAAGGTGAAGGGCACAGTCCTTCAGACTGCCCAATCTTCCCCAGACTTCTGACGCCATCCGAAAGTTTGGGGTTCCCAGAACCATCTTTACTTCAGAGTGGCTGACTACATATTCATAATTTGAGAGAATGACTCACAGAACTCAGGAAATTATTATATATGTGATTACAATTTTATTACAGCAAGGGCACAAATCAGAACCAGCCAAAGGAAGAGATGCATAGAACAGAATCTTGGGCGGAGAGGGCTCCAAACTCAAAGCTTCCATGAACTCAGGGATGCCTTGTTCTCCAGCTGTCTCCCATTCTTGAAGATCAGACTGGTATTATATGGTTCAAAGTCTCAACTCTCTAATCATATGATTGGTCTTTGAGGTGTGGCCAGATCTCCCTTTAAGATTTTTGGTGAAGGCAATACCCCCACATTGAGCCATCTCTTATCATAACCTATCAGGTATCCATCAAATAAATCATCTCATTAACAATAAACAATTGAGTGAGGTTTGAGGGGTCCACCATGACTAACAACACATTCCTATTACTTGGGATAATCCAAGGGTATAAAGGTTAACTCCCACGAGCAAGGACAAAGGCCAGACTTCTCTTTGAGTAGAGTGAATTCATCACTACACAGCATCTTAGAACTGGCAGGTTGGTGTCCCGGACAGACAGACTGCATATATTTTCCTAAGGGTATATATAATACCCAAAACTAAGAAAAACCAAATTGAGGCTTAGGAAGATTTTAACTTTCAAATGCTGTCAATACACTTTATTTTGTCTTCAGTTACTTCAACTTTATGTTATAGACAGGGAAGATTTAATATTACTGGACAGAGAAGTGAGAGATGACACCCCTAAATCATGAACACTGTAGTAGTGCTTAGTTAAACCAAAGTTTCCAACAATTTTTCCTTACTTTTTCTCTGGTGATTTATAGTTTACAAAGTGCTTTATATACCTTATTCCTTGCATTGTTAGTCGTAATGTAAAAAGGAGTATAAATAAAAAATTCAAAAATTGAGTGACAACACAGCAAAAAGTTTGTTCAAATTTTTTATTCAAGAATTAATTTGGATTAGAATTCATTTTTCTAATGAATTCTCAGCAGAAGCATCATTTACATGACAACTGATAAACTAATTTAGCTTCATCTGGAAACTCAGTATGTGGCAATCCTTTGTTAATATAGTTCAAGACATTTTGTTAATTTGGAAGTTCAAAAAATTACTTAGCAGGATATAAACAAATTAAAGTTTAATAACATGTATATCTTCTATACATGGGAAAACCCCAGGAAAACTGAGTAACTCTTAAAAATTAAAAATTCGATAGACAGTAGTTTTTTGTTTTTCTCTAAAATCAAACTTAAGTTAGTGTGACATATAAAATTAAGGTAAAGCAGATTTAAAAAATGTTTCTTCTTGGAAGGAAGCTATTTTTTATTTAAAACAGACTATTTACCTACACTCTTTCCCTTAAATAGGTAGAAATTATTTCATTCTCTCTTTTTTTTTACCCTCACCCGAGGACATTTTTTTATTTTTTGTTCAGATAGAGTGGGAAGAATAGAGAAGGAGAGAGAAACGTCGACATCAAAGGGACACATCAAGTGGCTGCCACCCACACGACCCAACCAGGGCCCAGGACAAACTGCAACCGAGATACATGCCCTTAGCGGGAACCGCACCCGGGTCTCTCTGGACCGCAGGTCAAAGCTCTAACCACTGAGCAAAACTGGCCAGGGCTCATGTCTCTTTTTGAGAATGTGTGACCATGTTTTACTTCTAATATAATATCACCTTACATATCAGAAATTTTCAGATGCAGACAGTTATGCCTTCACTCTTTGTTCCTTTAAAATTTCTATATTTAAACTGGGGGCAGGTGGGCTGAGCCGAGAAGGGGTCAACCCCGAATTAGGGTTGGTGTTTTAGTTATATACTCTAATTCTAGCTTCCAGAAATTCCTGCTGACCTACTCTGCAAAGCCCATTGTCCACCTTGCAGTTGGGCTGGGCTGGTCTCTCCTCTGGCACCTGCTGGGTTATTCATTGTCTTGTGGATAATCCAGATAGCCCTTATCTGTACTCAACAAAAGGCTGAGCAAAGGTCATGCAAGCATCACAATTTCTGTAGTTTTCCTCTGTTACAAACTTTTACCTTTACCCATTAAAACATTACTAACCCTTTCAATAATCCTCTAACTAAGATGGCTTAGCCATAATGATGACACTTTTGTTAATTTTATTAAAAATCGTTCCAGATACTTTATTTAAAAACAAACAAACAAACAAACAAAAAACTAAAGGAATCAGGGGCATGATAGAAGATAAAGCTCACACTGGAGCCCTACAATCTCCCATGCCCTAGAAATAAGAAAAAATAGTAAAATAAACTGGAAAATCTATGCCTGTTCTAGAAAACAAGAGGAGCAGTTGAAGACCAACAACTATGAGGCACTTGTAGAATATGGAAAGCAGATAGGTTCCAATTTTTAAAACCATAGTTGGAGAGATAAGAAGAACTGCAATGAAAGACCTTTTATGAATTAATAGATGTCTTCTAGTGTATCAGTTATGGAAGCAGAGAAGCAGAACCAATAGGAGATGGAGGTAAATATATATATATCCCTATGTACAGAGAAATTTGTTACAGAGAATTGGCTTACCCACTTACACCACTGTGGGAGCCAGTTAAGCAGTCTCTATAAAGCTGTTGTCTCTGTATTTGATAATGAAGCTTGGAGTCCACAGGGCAGGCTGTCAGCATGGAAAGATCCTGAGCAGGATAGAATCCACAGACACCAGCTGGAACCCCAAGAGGACAGACTAAAACCTGTGCCTATTCTTGTTACTTCTGACATTGGGGACAAGGGTATCCTGAAGAAGTTGGGCTCTGTGTCATAGACCTAAACATGCACACTTGGTTCAGGGGTCAGAGAAGTGGAAGGTTGATTCACAGGAAGGTAGAACAATGGTAGGCCTAGCTGCAACTGCTTCATGCCAATGCATGCATCAGCAGATCAGTAACAGCACCTGTGAGCAACATAAAAGAAAGGGAATTCTGGGAAATGTAGTTCAGTCCAGTCAAGTTGGTACATTACAAAGCATTACATCCAGGAAGAAGAAAAATATATTTAAGAAAAAGAAGTGAAATACAAAATATAAAATATAGAAATCAGTAAAATGGCCTATTAAATTAAATGTTTTGATTGTTTTAAAAATTTCAAAGTAATAAAAAATTGGAAATCATATTTTAGAAGAAATCAATGTATGAAACAGCAGTCATAAGGCAGGAAAGAGTAGAGGGGAAGGAATAAACAAAATGTTAAAATGCTGGTATGATTCAGGGAAAGACATGGAAACAACTGATGTGTCCTTTGATAAATGATTGGACATGAGTCACAATATTCTTTTGTGCATGTCTAGTAATTTATACTATATGTTATGAACATTATGTTGTTGAGTGTTTACATGTTAAAAAACTTCCTTTAAAGAGCATTGAATGTTGTTATCACTAGTAGCAAGTTATCTGTGGATCAGCTTGATGCTTATTTATAAGCTTTGTTAAGGAGGGTTTACCATAGCCTTTACTCTAAGCTACTTTAGCTCTATTACTAAGTTGCAACCCTTCTGTGGTCTGTATCCCTTATGAGCTCTGGGAACTCTTCATTTTACAGTTCCTTTGCAAAGCCTCATGAAGTTCTTCTGCTCTACACACGTGCAACTTGGTACTCAGTCAAAACTTCAGCAGACCTTTGAACAGATTTGCAGATTTCTGAGCTCTGCAGTGTTCTTTTCCTCAGTATTCTGTCTTGAAAATTTCATTCACCTTGACATTTTCAAACTCAAATTCCTGCTTCTTCAGCTCAGCAAGACCATGGTAGTCCGCTTGGTTCCCCCTCTCTGTGCTATAATCTGAAATGTGCCTCTAGGTAGAAGCCAGCAGTGGTTGATCATTAGTTTCACATTATATGTTTCATTTCTCTAAAGTATTATAGTCCTATTTAAAATGTTTACAAACTTTTGCTTCAGATATTTTTGTTCAACTTTCTAGCTGTTTATGACTTGTTCAGTACCAGTTGTCTCATACCTGAAAGAAGAAAATCTTCTACATTTTCTCTTGGTTGTATCATTAAGCCTTTGAGTCACATGAAAAATGATCTATACCACTGGACTTTTAGATACACAAACGAATAAATTTTTTTTTTTGGTGCTTGCTCCTAGCGGGAACCGGACCTGGGACTCTCTGGTCTGCAGGCCGACGCTCCAAATGCTGAGCCAAACCGGCCAGGGCATAAATTTCTTTTTTATTTTAAGACAGTTGGATTTTCCTGTTGCCAACAACCAAAATTTGTATCCTATGTGATATATATGTAGAATTGGAGTCACAACCTGAAATGAAATATTTATGTAATATTTTATTTTTTCTACTACATTTTCTCAAGTTGATTTTTAGCAAAACAAACATTTTTCTAATTCAGTTTTTTTACCTTCTATATAAATTTATTGAGTATCTAAATATAATTCAGATGCTATGCTGGATTCTAAGAGTGTAACTATAAGGTACCTGTTCTCAAGAAGCTAATATTCTACTAAGGAAAATTTACATAAAGCAAATAGGGCCATACAGTTTGCTTTGGATTGAATTGTGCCCCCCAAAGAGATATGAGCAGTCCTAACTTTTGATACCTGAGAATGTGACTTTATTTGGAAATGGAGTCTTTCAAGAGGTAATTAAGTTAAGGTCATACTGAATGAGAGTGAGACCTAATCCAATGGTTGATGTCTTTATAAAAAGAAGAAATTTTGGACACACACTGTGAAGAAAATGTCACATGAAGACAGAAACAGACACACAAGAGAGGTCACTAAAAGACTGAAAGTAAAAGAATAAATAAATAAAATGTTGAAGTAAGATATACCATGCAATCATCAAAAATCTCTAAATTAGATATCAATAAAAGAAATAAATTTGAGGAGGGCTATTTCATAATGATAAAAGAATTGATTTGACAGGGAAAGTAGGCAAAACATCAGTAAGAATAAAAGATGTAAATGGTGCAATTGACAAATGTTATATATATTTATATATAACCCAACAACTGCAGAATACATTCACTTTAAGTGCACACAGCATTTAGCATAACAGAACACAACCTAGGTCATAAAGCAAGTCATCAAATTTCAAGACTAAAATGATAAACAGTGTGTTCTTTGACCAAAGAGAAAATAAACTAGAAATCAACAATAGTACACCTAAAATTGTTTGAAATGTTTGGACATGGAGCAAGATGCCTTTAAGTAACCCATAGTTTAAAGAAGAAATCACAGAAAATTTTAGAAAATAGTTTTAATTGAAAGATATATCAAATATAGCAGGATACAGTTAAAGCAGTGTGTTCTTTGGTTTGTTTGTGTAAGGAGAGAGAGAGAGAAACATAGATATGAGAGTGAGACATGAATTGGCTGCATCCTGTGTGCCACCTATAGAGGATAAAGCATGCAGATGGGGCACCTGGAATCGAACTCACAGCCTTTTAGTGCAGGAGAAAATGCCCAACCATCTGAACTACACTGGCCAGGGTAAGCAGTGTGCTCTTAATGCATATATTACAAATGTTTATTCATAATGGTCTCATATTGGAAGCTACCAAAATATTTATCAACAATAGAAAGAATACATAAAATGTAATAATTATATCAAGGAAACAGATTAAACTACCGCTACAAGCAACAACATGGATGAATGTCACAGACATAATGTTGAGTGAAAAACGTTATGCATAAAACAGTAGATAGTGTATGATGTCGTTTATATGAATTACAAAACTGGCAAAATTGTTCATGATGTTATGGGTCAAAATAAGGGTTGCCTGTGGAATGTGTTGACTGGGAGAGGTACAAGGGAGCCTTCTGCAATGCTGGAAATGCTCTGTCTTGATCTGGGTACTCAGGCATTTATATGTACAATTTCATCAAGTTACACTCTTCTGTGTGCAATTTGTACTTCGATAAATAAATACAAAAAATATCTCATAAGGTCAATCCCCCTTCACTATTCTCTTCTAAACTGTGCTGGCTATTCTTACTTCTTTATTTTGCCATAGTTAAAGTTTTAGAATCTCTGTGGTGGCTGTGGAGATGTACTGCTCAGATTTCCTTTCAAGAGAACCTGAGGTGAGAAGGTAAGTGACTGCTGCGTTCATGCTGTCCTTGGCCCCTCGTGGCCTTTGACAAGAACACAGTGGAGATATTGAGCCAGGCCTTCATGGCCCACTGTGAGTCTCTTCTAATGGACAGTGTTTGCTTTGGGGATCCCTGTTAGCCTGCTGGAGACTTTCTCAGAGCTGCATTGCAGTCTCAGGGTATTCCTCCCCAATTCTTTCCATCCCCATCTTCTTTCACAGGTTCAGTCTTGTATGGTGGTCTGCCTACTCCTGTTTCCTCTCTGCTTTATCGCTCACAAGCATTTCTCCAATAAATCTCTTGCACATCTAATTCTGTTTTGACATCGACAAGATTGGAAGCTTGGAGCCTATAGCGTTTTCTCCTAAATAAACAGCTCAGCCATTCCCCTCTGGTTCTTGTAACTTCCTGTGGCACTGACAGGGAGCAGAGCCTGGGTCCCTGTTATTCTCAGATCTGCAAACATCTCATCTTCCACCAATCTGAAGGAGACTCCCTCTCATTTGGGAGAAGGCGTATGTTGTCTCACACATCTGTTATCACTCTTTTTCTTTAAGTGGGATGCACACTGATTTATCTTAAACCTCACGACCTCTAACAAACTAGTGGATATCTCCATAGTGCAATTACAGAAGCCGAGTTCAGAGGCAAAGAAATGTAAAATTCAGACTAACAACTAAATAATGGCTACTTATGGACCCAGTCCACTAAGTTAAGCTGATTTTAAAGGCCTGGAGTCAAGTACACAATGAGCATCGTTTACTTTGAAACTCTATCTTTCAGGCTTGTAAGTGATCTTTTCTAAAGTGTAGCTGCCTTTTATGTGAGGGGATCCTATTTCTCACAGTGGGTGCTCAGTAGTATTACCCTTTTGAATAGTCTACAGGGCTCCCCACTGTTTCATGACCATTTATAGAACAGTGCCAGTCTCTGGGGCCCTTAATTTTTTTCTCCCTGGTAACAAGGCAAATGCACTGAAATTGTGCCAAGATTTTGCTTCAACCATAGCATGAGATAAAGAGGATTTACAGGCAAAGAACTCCCTTGAACAGCAGCCAAAAAAGCAGATAACTTTTAAATAACACAATGTGGTGGAAGAAACTTCCTTGTGGCAATCCACTGTTGAGAAAAAGAATAACTATTCACAGTACCTGTTGGCAAAACTATTTATGCTTAAGCTCTAGAAAAGGTCAAAGTTTACCATACTGTTTATGGGTTTTCTTACATTTCTAAGACTGAATTCAATGTTATAAGCAGAAGTCTTACATTTTTATTATTTATCTTCAATTAATTTAAATCATGTGGACAATCAACCACATGACTAATTCAAATGGAATAAAAATGAATTCAAATAATACACTAAAAATAACATATTATGATAAATTACACATATGTACCCCTTCACTTTAAGCAAATTTAAATTTATAAAATAGATAAATAGATAATCCCTTTCTTTTACTGAAAGGCTATTTTTTTTCTATATAAAGTGATTCATCCTCAGATTTTTCTAAATGTTCTTAAGTATAATAATTTAAAAAACTATTTTGAAAATTATATTTTCTGGAGTATATCTGCTGAATCAAATGAAGTTTGTTATGCTAAAGACTCTCAAGTTGTTAACATGGGAGAGCTGATAGTATTATGAAGTTTAATTAGCTTCCAAAACCACAGTACTTGTGGGTAGTGCATGAGGGTGACAGTACCTCAGGACACTGATTTTAAAACATAGATAATATGAGGAGACAAACTGTCTCCTAGTCATAGAAATAACTATGTAGACTGGAGCAGAGGCCAGGAGAGAAATGCTGAGTCTGAAGGTCAGTGATAATCCAGATGTAAAAAGGGTATTGTCTGTGATGGGATAGAAAAATCCATCAGATTTCTCACTCTCCTAGTCCTAGTTCATATTCACTGACAACGTTCAGACAGCTAATTTGCTGCTCAAGTACGTTCATGCCAGGAAAGGAAGTACACTGATTTAGGGAAACTGGAAATAGCTCTCATAAATTGTTTAATAGACATTTGATGATCTCTCTGTGTATGGATAATATGAAGTTATTGGATGTGGACAAAATCCTATACATCCAACACAGAACTTCTAATGATCAACAAGAATTTAGAGGAGTAGTTTTCAAACTTTTCCACACACGGCACATTCAGAAAATGGTAATATTTGTAAATCACACTGAGATGAACTTGAGGAGACTTGAGGGAGTCAGAATGGGACTAAGTGAAAAAATTATCACATTTTCTTTATAGTACATAGTTATGACAAAGAAAAAAGAAAAATTAGTAAAGATATATTAAATACTCAGTTCGTAAAAAAAAATTACAAATAAATTAATATTACTTTTTAAATGAAAATGTTAAGTTCGCTTCTGTAAATATTTTACACACACGCATGCACACACACACACATATGATTCATAGCTCAAAACTGTTACATGTAATTTCTGATCAAAACCTTTCACATTCTTTGTAGTCACCTTGGTCAGAAATTATGTTTATATAAGTAGAGGTGGCAAATAGCAGATTATCACTTTTTCTTCAATCAGTGAAACCTGCTTTCTTGACCTTTATCAGATAATTTGATCTTTTTAAAATCTTACTTATTAGTAGCGTGGCTGCATTTCATGTTTATTTGCTTAACCCGAAAATAAATGTACTGCTATCTCAGAATTGTTAAACTTTGTAAACCTCTATGAGAAACAACTTTACCAAGTAGAATATACTATTTATGTATAGCTCTTTTGTTTTCAGTCAAAACACCATTTTCCAAAGTTATTTAGGTCAGTTCCATTTCCCCTGATCCTTTTCAGTGAGGTTATGCCATACATTTTTAATACAGTTAAATTATTTTATCATAGTCTGCATTAAATCCTAGAACCTTCCAACCTCCTGAATAATTTTATTTAATTTGCACACATTAAAGTTCACTCTTTGTGCTATAAAGTTTTATGGGTTTTGACAAATGCATGGTATCATGTATCTACCACTACAGTGACACATTAGCTCCATCACTCTAAAATTTTTTTATGCATTCCTTAGTCAAATACCCTCCCCTCCAAAAAGCACTGGCAGTCACTAATCTGTTTGCATTCCCATAATTTTGCCTTTTCCGGAATCTATAATGAATAGGATCATATTTTCTAGCCTATTTGGTTTGTCTTCTTTTACTGAGCAAAATAAATGTAAGGTTAATCACTTTGTTGTGTGAATTAATAGCTCATTCCTTTTATCCCTGTAAAAAATGCATTGGAAGAATTCTTTTTTAAAATTATTGCCTGAGAACATGTTTTTCTTGATTTTTAGAGAGAGAGAGAGAGAGAGAGAGAGAGAGAGAACATTAATGTTGGAGAGAAACATCAATCAGCTGCCTCTCATACAAACCCTGACCAGGGATTGAACACACAGCTTAGGTATATGCCCGGATCAGAAATTGAACCCACAACCTTTTGATGTATGGGATGATGCTCCAACCAACCGAGTCACCCAGTGAGGGCTCATTGGAAGAATATTTTATATAATTTTTTATTCAATCACGTATTGAAAGACTTCTTGGTTGCTTCCAAGATTACATATAAAATTGCTATAGACTTTCATGTGCAGGTTTTTGCATAAATATATCATTTTAAATCAATTTTCAAAGTAGTAACATCAAGAATGAAAGCGGGAACGTCAATATCTATACTGATATAAAAGCAATAAGAAAATATAAAATTTTTATATTAATAAATATGGCAAGCTCTTTGTAGTGGACATGTTTCTTTAATTACAAATACTACCAAAGATCCCTTGAAGAAATAGATGACCTAAATAGCAGTGTATCTATTTTTAAAAAGAGTTCATGATTTAATACCTTTCCACAGAAATTATTTCTGGCTTACATAGGTTCAGTGACAAATTCTAAGGGCGTAATCTTACCAATTCTATATAAACACTTCCAGAAAATTAAAAAAGAAGAAACACTCCACAATTTGTTTTATGAAGCCAGCACCAAGACCAGACAAAGACATTGCAATAAAAGAAAACTACAGACAAATATCCCTCACAAATATAAATGCAAAATCCTTAAGAAAATATTACCAAATTAAATTCAGTTATATGTAAAATGATAATACATAATGGCCCTGGCTGGTTTGGTTCAGTGGTTAGGGCGTCGGCCCATGGACCAGAGAGTCCCAGGTTTGGTTCCCATTAAGGGCATGTACCTTGGTTGCAGTTTGTCCCCGGCCCCAGTTGGGGTTGTGTGGGTGGCAACCAGTCGATGTGTCTCTCTCACATCGAAGTTTCTCTATCTCTCTCTTCCCCTCCTCCCCCTCCCGCTCTATCTGAAGATAGATGCAAAAGTGTCTTTGAGTGAGGATAAAAAAAAAAAGATAATTAATAAGGACCAAATAGAGTGTATGCCAGGAATACAAGGTTGGTTCAATATTTGAAAATGATATGACTTCTAAAACAAAACATAAAAAACGTTCTTTATTTTAAATTGTTTTGGGGAGTTGGTAGGCAAACTTTTCTTAGGGTAAAAACAAAACAAAAAAGTCCTTACCTTAAAAAAAAAAAAAAGAATGATTTGGACTTTATTAAAATGGAAATCTTCTGGTCTTTGAAGAAAATTTTAAGAAGTAAAATAATGCATATACTGTAGAAAATATTTCCAAATTACATATATATGATAAATGACCTGTACCTGGAATATTTAGAAAACTCCTACAACTCATTAACAGTAAGACAAAAGAACTCAAAAGTAGAAAAGATATTTGAAGAGAAACTTCACAAAAAAAGATATAGAAATGGTTAACAAGTACAGAGAATGAACTCATCATTAGTCATGAAGGAAATGCAAATTAAAATCAGATGGATACCTCTACACCTACTAAAAGGGCTAAAATTAAAAGGACTGACAATATCAAGTGCTGTAGAGCACATGAAGCAATTGGATCTCTCACTTATTGCTGGTGGGGATGGAAATATAGTATAGTTTTTTTGGAAAACAGTTTGGCAAGTTCTCACAACATTAAATATACGCATGGCGTAAGACCCAGAAATTCCACTCTTGGGTATTTTCCCAAGGAGGGAGAAACATATGTTCACATGAAAACCTGTGTGTAAATGTTTACAGCAGATTTATTTACAACCGTCCAAAATTGAAAAGAACCCAAATGTCCATCAACCAGTGAATGGATATTGTATATCTACGTAGTATAACACTACCCGCAATCAAGAAACAAGCAATACCATGGACAAATCTCATGAGCATTAGCTAAACTGAAGTAGTAGACACAAAAGGCAGCATATTGTGTGTTTCCATGTACATGGTACTTTGGAAAAGGCAAAGTTATAGGGGGAAAAAACCAGGTGACTTTTTCCCAGGGAAGTGTGGTGGAGGGGAAGGTTTGACTTTAAAGAGGCATGAAGGAAATCTGGGATGATGGAAATGTTCTATATCTTCACTGTGACAGTGGTTGCACAACTGCAAACATTTGTCAAAAGTCATCCAACTGGTTATAGTAAAATAAATAAGACCAAAAAATAGACATTTGCAGTAAAGACTAAGTCTGTGAAAAAAAAAAAATCAAAACGGCAGTTTTAAAGATTTCATGAAAGCTCTTTACATTTTGTTACAACACTTTATTTTCAGGATGGCCTTGTATGTTGGTTCAGAACATGGCTATAAGGGTCAAGCTGACACTGATTCAAGTTTTGGCTCTGCCAGTGATTAGTAGAGTGGCCTATGTCAATAATTTCATTTATCCCTCATATTGTGGGAATTTAATGGTGCATTTTAACCAGTTCATTATTGCCTTATGATGAGAATTCAACAAATGTTAGTTATGTGAAGAACATTTAGGAATAACTTAATTAGGGAGACATACGCATAAGCAGATAAATTATAATATCATGTGAAAACAGCAGAAACAGAGTAAGTATAAAATACAGTGATGGCCTAAAATGAGAACTGTTTTCCTGAAGTCAATGAAGACTTTCTGGAGGAAATTATGACTAAAATATAATTTGAAAGACCAATAGATGGTTTTCAGTCAGATTAGAAGAGTAAAGGGCATAAAATGTCATGTTATACTGGGAGAATTACAAGCTATTTGCTAATGCTTTTAGTGATTAGAGAACCTATTGCAATAGTGTGCAGTCAGACAGAAGACCTTGAATGCCAATTTAATAATCTTGTTGCATTTCATCATGTATGTGGTGGAGTAATTGGGAACCAGCAAAGAGAGAGCCCTATTATAAAGGTAACTGATCATCCTGGAGATGATGGATTGAAGCTTGGATGAAGCTAGAAGATGAGAGACCTGTCAGAAGGCTTGCTTGTTAGATGAATCCAGGTAAGAAATGGTGACATTCTATACTTGGGCTATGAAAATGAAAAGGTCAGGATAAATTCAAGAGACTTTTGGGGAATCCAATAACTGACTGTATATGAAGAAGAATGATTTTAGGATGACTGTCAGACTTCATGTTTGGGTATCTAGGTAGATGGTACTACCCCTTGATAAATTAAAAAAACAAAAACATATTTATATTGGGAAAATGAGTTTAGTTGGGTTAGTGTTGATATTTGAGGTACCTGAGAATATCCAGGAGAAAGGATGGACATATAAACTTAGAGCTCAGTATTGGAGTTTGATTTGGAGCTATATATATGTCAGTGAAGTCACAAATATAAAAAAGATCACCCTGTAAAAGCATATGGTGTGAAAAGGAGTCAGGAACAGAACCCTGGGAAATGTCAACATTTAAGACAGTATAAAAAAAAGACCTTAAGTAATAGTCATGAAAGAAGGAGGTCAAGAGCAAATAATATCAAGAAAACCAAGGACGGTGTTTCAAAAATGAGGTATTATCAAGAGTGTTATATGTCATCAAGATGACAATTAAGAAACAGCCAATGGATTTTGGTAGTTTTAGTGGTGGAACCAAACCAGATAACTCTAGTTTGAAGAATGAGTGAGAGGTTAAACATGTGGAAGTATAAAATGCACGCTACTATTTTGGAAAGAAAGAAAAAGAAGAGAAAGAAAAATAGAATAGCTAGAAGGAGTTATGGGACCGAGATTTATTTACTTATTTATTTGTATGAGCATAGGAGAGACTTCACATCTAATGAAGGGGAAAGGCCCAGAAGAGAGGGAGAGGCTCAAGCTCCAGGGGTGTAATATTCAAGGTCCGATCAGGAGACAAGAAATTACATGTTTTTTGACCACAGAAAATTTAATATCAAGAATGGCTAAATATGTAGAAAGCTGTTTATCAGGTAATTTAAAGGGTGAGAGGAGACATAAAAAGATATGAAAGTAGCAACTGTAAAACGCATCTAACACTCAGGGTTGGGGGACCAACAGGAGCATGTAGTAGATGGAGTGTGCAAGAGGGATTCGCGGGAAGGAGAGATATTTCTGCTAAAGGCAATCAGAGTATTTTATAAAGACATCCCTTGAGCTGGGCTTAATTAAGTGGAAAGGAAAGAGTATTCCAAGAGTTGCACATAATCTGGCAAACAGTAATCACTTAATAAATATTTGTTGACTAGATGATGAAGGGACAGAGTGAGCAAAACTCTAGAGGAGGAAGTATGGAAAAATGTGGGGCAAACAGTAAGTTTGGCTGCTGTCCGGTGGGAGAGTGGTGGGAAATGAGGCTGCACGGGAATAGTGTGGATGGGCACGCAGCTTTGACAACCAGGCTAACAAGTTTAGCCTTTCTTTTCGGAAGCCAATGACCTTGAGTGCGGGAGTGACCAGGTAGACCGGTGGTTTCTGGAAGGTCGATCTGTCTGCGGTGTGTAGAAAGAACTGGAAAGACAGAGAAACCTTGGTCATCCGTTAGGAAGCCCTGGACTGAAGTGACACTATGTATCGAGGGGACAAAATAGATAGGGGTCAAAATATAGACGGCTGACTGTAGTGGGCAGCGGAGGAGGAGGGGAACTGAGGTTCTAGGCGTTGGGGAGGAAAGTCCGGAAGAGGGAAGAAATGGAGTTTGGAAGGGACGGGATACGTGCTGTGCGGAAAGACTGAATTCTCCAGTGCATGGTAAGCTGCCAATGCGGGGCTGCAGCCCAGCGAGTCCGGCAGGAAGTCTGCACAGATCCTGACTGCGGCCTGACGTTGGGGGCATCTCTGCGTAGGTGAACCCATCTTCTGGCCAGAATTTGAGGCTGCACTGCGCCCCGATTTACGACTTTCTCCTGGGCTGGCGCTCGAATAACTAGGAAGAGGAGGACCCCAGTGTCTTTCTTGTCCCCAAACAAGGGACTGGGAACTGAGGGCTAACGTGGCTCCTCAGGCAGCGACCGCTTTTCCAGCGGGACAATGGGCGCGCGGTCCTGCCGAGCGCGCGCTTCCCGGACGGAGACGCGCCTTCCCGCGGTGCGCGCAGGCGCGGCCCGGTGTCGCCTAGCAACCTGGGAGGAGCGTTGAATTAGGCGGCGCGGGAGCTGTCCGTTAGGTCTGAGGAGACACTGCTCGGCGGGTCTCCAGGCAGGAAAAGGCAGGTGGGCGGCTGCGCCGCTACGCGCTGTTTGGAGTGTCCCGGGGCAGAGGTCCCAGCAAAACTTGGGGACAGAGAAGGTGCTGCGGGCGTGGGAACGTCGGGGACAACCAAGGGAACACTTTGAGGGGGTGTCGACTTGGGTAGAGACGGGTTTCATAAGCAGCCCGGTCACCTCCCATTTACTAGGCGACTGAACTGAGGCCCTGAGCAGAGGTCTGGAGGTTTCGGATTCCGGTACTGGACTCAGGAAGCGGATCTCCACTTGCTCAAGCCCCTCCTCCGCTTTAAGTCTTCTCAAAATAAAGCTCCCCGTTAGAAAATACTAAAGTTTACGAAGGAGAAATACGAATGATCAATAAACTCATGGGGAAAAAGTGGTTCCTCTTCAATAACCAAGAAGCTGCAGACTTAAAGCTGACCTGTCTTCATACCCAGGGCGATGAGGTTCATCCCTTTTCATCTAGTTATTCTGCAACTAGGAACGTGTCCTAAAGGAGCAGTCGAGGACGTGGAGGCAGATTTTATGCGTAAGGATTCATTCATGTACGTCCAGAGTCCTTTGCTGCCTTGCCCACAATTGCATAAAATTGAAAACAAATGCTCAATAGTAGGAGAGTTGTTGGATACATAGTGGATTTTTAAAATATTATTTTAAATGACATGGCATGCTGATCCATGGGATATGACTGGAGCAATGAATAGAGATTGAGATTTAAACCTGTTCATTAATTTAAGAATTTAGTAGGAAAATGGTCCCAGGAAGGGAAGTTGAGAATAGGGCATCGAAATCCAGGTAGGATGGTAAAATTACTGTAGAAAACACACACACAAAAGGAACTATATCAAAATAGTGTTATCTTCCAGAGCTTATTTCTGAGTAATTTTTATTTTATTCTATGTGCCCTTCTTGGTTTTACAAATTCTCTGTAGTGAAATGTTTTACCTTTATAAGTGGTACTTAAAAATGGTTAAAATGGTAAAATTTATGTGGGCAGGTGGTAAAATAGTCAAAAAAGCAAGTTTCGTTTGCTTCAAGAAGTCAAAGGGATTTATTTTCTTAATTCAATATCTCTGTAGCTGTAAGGAAAAACATCTTCAAATAATAAAATTATATAAGGTAATTTAATTGTATGACACTGATTTTAAGTGAAAAAAGTTTACAAAGTTTAAATAAACAAAACAAAACCTTAGAGTCATCTCTGAGGCTCCTGGTCCCTGACCTATGTCAGCTTTATACATTTTCCCCCATTAACAATTACACCCAAAATAGTAATAAAACACAAACTGAACACTTCCTACTTCACAGTAGTGCCTAGACCAGCTTTATCACTGTCATCCTATATGTTTAGGCTCTTCCAGCCTCTGTACTCTTCAGTATGCAATTACTCAAAACCAGTATCCTGAGTGAAAATCAGATGACTGAAATCAACTTTATATAGGTATAATTTAATTGCTTCTCAAACATTCATAAGGAATTCTTTTGTTAAATTTAACAAAGTCTTGGGCCTGTGTGCTTTTTAAGCATGGATGAGAGATATTTGAAATTTGAAAAAAAAAATATTGGCTCTAAAATATGAAGAGAAGGGAAAAATTAATGTTAAATAAATGTTTTATATTAATATTAAATTTTGATTACATTTGATAATAACTTTTTCATTCTGTAAAAATTTCCAGATGCACAATCTGATTCCTGAGTAGTTTCAACTGCAAAATTTTAAAACAGTTTATGATGAAAATTATATATAATGGGGGATGTGGGTGTATTTTTAACATTTTCATATATTGGATATAGTGTAAGGAAGTACGTCACAGAGTAAACTTGTCCAGGCCATCAGAGATCTTGAAATTTGTGTGAGCTGAAGTTAGGGACCTGGAGTAGATAGATGTCTTTGAAAAGTCCCTATGAGTTTCTATGAACATGTGGCTTTTCAACCTATTTGATACATTTTGGTCAGTGTCTCTAATGCTTTTCTTCCTTGACAAGTCGTCTGAACTAACCCTGACATTGTAGATTCTCTCCAAGGATTTCCTACTTTTTAGTATTTCTCTTGAGACTGTAGTAATTTCCTTGAAACTAGAATATTCCATCTGAGATTGCCTAATGCCAAACATAATCCCCAAATTCTCATTGGACAAAATGTTAAAGATTTATAGAGTTATTCTAACAGTCACCGACATCTTGGAAAGTTTTCTGTACCCAGGTGGAGTTATTCCTCTGTGGTATATCAACTATGTCTATTGTTCCTTTGACTTTTTCCACACAGGCATGGATGCATGAGGGCAGGTAGAAAAGGGTCTTGCAAGGAATAATCCCAATTTTCCAGGAATACATTTCTTTAGATTCTCAATTAGTTTTTATTGAGCTATGGATTACACTAGAGAAAATTTTGTTATTTGGGAAAATGACACAAATGTTCATCTGGGGTTGGTAGGTCTTGGATATAATTCATAAAATCATTACTCCCAGGAAAAGCTGAGTTAATTATTTTTATAAATACTGAATGTTAACTATGTGCTAGACCCTGTTCTGGGTACTTGAGATTATCAATGCAAGAAAGCAGACAAAAGTCCCTCCCTTTGTGGCAAAACATTCCTGCAGATCTCAGAAGTAACTTGGACTTTACATATCTCCAAGCCCTACATGGTAATTTACAAAGTAAAAGTTATGTTACTGATATATT
This sequence comes from Molossus alvarezi, assembly GCA_037176705.1. Taxonomy (NCBI): domain Eukaryota; kingdom Metazoa; phylum Chordata; class Mammalia; order Chiroptera; family Molossidae; genus Molossus; species Molossus alvarezi. Next base: position 170,665,999 of record CM073885.1, read on the forward strand.
CTCTTCCTTTTCAAACTGGAAGCCAGGACTAATGCCCAACAATCTTATCATATTAGTTCCTTTGAAATCATGGTTTGGCCTGGCCGGTGTGGCCCAGTGGATTGAGCATTGTCCCATGAACTCAGAGGTCCTGGGTCGAGTCCCAGTCAGGGCACAAGCCCGGGTCGCAGGCTCGATCCTCAGTGTGGGGCATGTAGGAGGCATCAATGTTTCTTTCTCACATCGATGTTTCTATCTCTCTCTAAAAAAAATAAATCAATAAAAAAACATTTTAAAAGAATAAAATAATGGTTTGCATAGGGATGTAGATAACATATTTGTATATCTGCAATAATTTCTGCATGCATCGCAGTCTCTTTTTAGGTACAATTTAAAGGATATAGGTAAAGATATAAATGTATATAGTAAGGATATAGGTAACTGAGAAATTTGTACATATATAATGTGTAAATGACACTTAACCATTTATTGCATCTTTTCCCAGAATGGGTAAAAAAATAAAGAAGGAAGCAGAACCTCCTCCTAAGGATGTGGTAAGTTTCTGATTTGAATGCCAGTAGCACGTTAACAACCAATTTTAAAAATATATTGTTCAAGCCCTGGCCAGGTTGGCCCAGCAGTTAGAGCGTCAGTCCGTGGACCCGAGTCCCAGGTTAGGTTGCCGCTAGGGGCACATACCTAGGTTGCAATTTGTCCCCAGCCCCTGTTGGGGTTGTGTGGGTCGCAACCACTTGATGTCTCTCTTACATTAATGTTTTTCTCTCTCTCTCTCTTCCTCCCTCTCTCCCTTCCGCTGTATCGGAAGATAAATGTGAAAATGTCCTCGGATGAAGATTAAAAAAAAAAAAAACATTGTTCAAACAGTTTGGCATGTTCCAGTATACACATGAGTACATGGTGGCAGAAGTCCAAAGCCTGACTGAATGATAAGATTAGTCAGGGAAATCTAACATTATATAAACAAACATTCACAACATTGTCATTACATAATTAGCTCAATTAGAGAGTAATTATTAGCTTTTCCTGTATGTGGATGGCATCTTTATAAGCCAAGTTAATGAATAAATAGTTTTGGTTTGTTCTTTTAAATACTTTACATTTGCTAGTCTCTCATTAGTGTTAATTATCTAAGTGAATTTTTACAATTAACTGGAAGTTATGTCATAGCTATTAGGTATGTATACAAGGTTGTCGAAAGAAGACCCTTTGGACATCAGAAGTCCTGAATTTTCTAATGCTGTGGAAAGAGAAGTCTGGGCTCGTCATCATTTTCTACTCCAAATGCTTAAGTAATGCATTCTTTAAAACACAAAGCCCTATTTCTCTCTTTTATTTTTTAAAATTTTTATTAATTTATTTTTGTTACAGATGTTTCTCCTTTTTTTCTCCACTGACACCCTCTTCCCCATCCCCCCCACCCCGTCCACGGCTTTGTTGTCCATGTCCATTGGTTATGCATACATGCATATAAGTTCTGTGGTTTATTCCCCCCCCCGCCACCCCCTCTTCTGAAGGATGTCAGTCTGTACCCTACTTCCATGTCTCTGGGTCTACCCTATTCCTCAGACTGTTGTGTTCATTATATTCCATAAATAAGAGATCATATGGTATTTATCTTTTTCTGCTTGGCTTGTTTCACTTAGGAAAATACTTTTCAGGTTCCTCCATGTCATCTCAAAAGATAAAAGATCTTTCTTTCTTACAGGTGCATAGTACTCCATTGTGTATATGTACCCCAGCTTTTTCATCCATTTGTCCTCTGATGTACAAATCTGGGCTGTTTCCAGATCTTAGCTATTGCAAATAGTGCTGCTATGAACATGGGGGTACATATATTCTTTCTGATTGGTGTTTCAGGCATCTTAGAGTATACTCCTAGAAGTGGGATCACTGAGTCAAATGGCAATTTAATTTTTAATTTTTTGAGATAACACCATATTGTTTTCCATAGTGGCTGCATCAGTCTGCTTTTCCATAACCAGTGTACTAGAGTCCCCTTTTCTCCACACCCTCGCCAACACTTGTTGTTTGATGAATTGTTGATGGTGGCCATTCTGACAGGTATGAGGTGATACCGCATTATTTTAATTTGCATCTCTCTGATAATTAGTGATGTTGAGCATTTCTTCATATTTCTGCTGGCCATTTGTATGTCCTGTTTGGGGAGGTGTCTATTTAGGTCCTCTGCACATTTTTTAATTGGGTTCTTTGTCTTCCTTTTGTTGAGTTGTATGAGTACTCTTTATATTTTGAAATTTAACCCCTTATCTGATGTTTCGTTGGCAATTGTGCTCTCCCATAGAGTGGGTTGCCTTTCCATTTTGGTGGTGGTTTTTGTTTTTGCTGTGCAGAAGCTTTTTAGTTTGATGTAGTCCTATGTGTTCATTTTCTCCTTTTTTTTCTGTTGCCTTAGGTGATGTATCAGTGAACATTCTGTTGCGTATGATGTCTGAAATTTTGTTACCTACATTTTCTTCTAGGATTTTTATGGATTCACGGGTCACATTTAAGTCTTTTATCCATTTTGAGTTTATTTTTGTGTATGGTGTAAGTTGATGGTCTAGTTTCATTTTTTGCATGTAGCTGTCCAATTTTCCCAACACCATTTATTAAAGAGGCTGTCTTTACTCCACTGTATGCTCTTACCTCCTTTTTCAAATATTAATTGAGCATAATGTCTTGGGTCCATTTCTGGGTTCTCTGTTCTGTTCGACTGGTCTATCTTCCTGTTCTTGTGCCAGTACCAGGCTTTTTTGATTACAGTGGCTTCGTAGTATAACCTGATATCTGGTATTGTGATCCCAACTACTTTGTCCTTCTTTTCCAGAATTGCTGTGGCTATTCGAGGTCTTTTTTGGTTCCATATGAACTTTTGAAGTATTTGTTCTAGTTCTGTGAAATAGTCATTGGTATTTTGATGGGGAATGCATTGAATCTATAGATTGCTTTGGGTAATATGGACATTTTAATGATGTTAATTCTTTCAATCCATGAACAAGGTAGTATGTGCTTCCACTTTTTTATATTTTCCTGTATTTCTCTTTTCAATGTCCTGTAGTTTTCTGCAAATAGGTCCTTTACTTCTTTGGTTAAGTTTATTCCTAGGTATCTTAATTTTTTTTGCCATGATGATAAATGGGATTGGTTTTCTAGTTTCTTTCTGTGTGAGTTCATCATTGGTGTATAAGAATGCCATCGATTTCTTGACATTAATTTTGTATCCTTCTAATATGCCAAATTCATTTATTAAGTCTAGTAGATTTTTGATGGAGTCTTTAAGGTTTTCTACGTACAATATTATGTCATCTGCAAATAAAGACAGTTTCAGTTCCTCCTTTCCAATTTGGATCCCTTTTATTTTTTCTTCCTGTCTGATTGCTGTGGCTGAGACTTCCAGTACTATGTTAAATAAGAGTGGCCAAAGTGGGCATTTTTGTCTTGTTCCTGTTCTTAAGAGAAATGCTTTTAGTTTTTGTCCATTGAGTATGATGTTGGCTTTATTATGTCGAGATATGATCCCTCTATTGCCATATTGCTGAGTGTTTTTATCATAAATGGGTTCTGGATTGTGTCGAATGCTTTTTCAGCATCTATTGATATGATGATGTGGTTTTTATTTTTCATTTTGTTGATGTGGTGTATCACATTTATGGATTTGTAAATATTGTACAAGCCTTGTATTCCTGGGATGATCCCACTTGGTCATGTTGAATAATTTTTTTGATGTATTGCTGGATTCGATTTGCTAGATGTCAGGATTTTGACATCTATGTTCCTCAGGGATATTGGCCTGTAGTTTTCTTTCCTTGTAGTGTCTTTTTCTGGTTTTAGAATTAGAATTATGCTGGCTTCATAAAACAAGTTTGAAAGTCTTCCTTCTTCTTGAATTTTTTGAAATAGTTTGAGGAGAATGGGTGTTCTTCTTTGAATGTTTGGTAAAACTTCCCCGTGAAGCTCTCTGGGCCTGGGCTTTTGTTTGCTGGGAGAGTCTTGATTACCTCTTCAATTTCCTTTGTTGTTATTGGTCGGTTGAAGTTTTTTTAATCTCTTCCCGGTCCAGTTTTAGGAGACTATGTGTTTCTAGAAATTTGTCCATTTCACTTAGATTGTCGAATTTGTTGCCATATAATTGTTCATTGAATTTGTTAATGATCTTTAGTATTTTTGTGGTGTAAGTTGTTACTTGTCCTCTTTCATTTCTGATTTTGTGTGTTTGGGTTCTCTCTTTTTGTTTCTTGGTGAGTCTAGCTAAGGGTCCATCAATCTTGTTTATCGTTTCAAAGTACCAGCTCTTTGTTTCATCGATCCTTTGAATTTCTTTCTTTTTTTTTTTTTGGTCTCTATGTCATTTATTTCCTTTCTAATCTTTACTATTTCCTTTCTTCTACTTGATTTAGGGTTTTCTTTTTGTTTACTTTCTAGTTCTATACATTGTGAAGTTAGATAGTCTATTAGAAATTTTTCTTGTTTCTTGAGGTAGGCCTGTAGTGCTATGAAGTTCCCTCTCAGAACTGCTTTCACTGCATCGCATAGATTTTGTGTGGTTGTGTGTTCATTTTCATTGGTTTCCAGGAAGTTTTAAAATTCTTCCTTGATCTCCTTGGTAACCCACTCATTTTTTAATAACAGGCTGTTTAGCCTCCATGTGTTCCAATGTCTTTACATGTTCTTGTTGCAATTGATTTTTAGTTTCATGCCATTGTGATCGGAGAAGATGCTTGATATGATTTCAATCTTCTTGAACTTGTAGAGACTTAGTTTGTGTCCTAACATGTGGTCTATTTTTGAGAATGTCCCATGTGCATTGAGAAGAATGTGAATTCTCTAGTTTTGGAGTGTAATTATCTGTAGATAACTATTAAATCTATTTGGTCTAGTGCTTCAGTTAGAGTTTCTATTTCCTTGCTTATTTTTTGTCTAGAGAATTTATCCAGTGATGTCTGCGGGGTGTTTAAGTCCCCTGCTATGATTGTATTGCTATCTATTTCTCCTTTGAAGTTCTCCAAAACATTTTTAATATATTTTGGTGCTCCTATATTGGGTGCATATAGGTTTACCAAGGCTATATCTTCCTGTTGGATAGATTCTTTCAATATTATGTAGTGGCCTTCTTTGTCTCTAGTTATGGCCTTCATTTTGAAATCTATTTTATCAGATATGAGTATTGCTACCCCAGCTTATTTTTCCGTTCTGTTTGCTTGGAGGATTTTTTCCACCCCTTACTTTTAACCTATGTGAGTCTTTTGTTGTGACGTGGGTCTCTTGTAAATAACATATATATGAGTCATGCTTTCTTATCCAATCAGCTACTCTGTGTTTTTTTTTTATCAGAACATTCAATCCATTTACATTTAAGGTGATTATTGATATGTACTTATTTATTGTCATTTTTATTTAGTGTGGTTATGTTTTTCTTTTTCTTCTACTAATTACAGCAGTCCTTTTGACATTTCTTGCAGTACTGGTTTGGTGATAAGAAAATACATGCCAACATTTTTGCCTACAGTTTCAGTGGGAGAATGTATCCTTAGAGCAGACCATTGATGGTTCCATGAATCTCTAATTTAGAACCTTCTCTCCTCACATTAATAGACAACACACAGATAAGGTACTTTAGGCCAGAATCACAAAAAAGAAGTTTCCAGAGGCACTTGACAGAAATTTATTGAGTTTCCATGCCCCAGGTTTATTCTAAGTAATGGAGATAGAGAAATAACATAGTCCTTTGCTTGAAGATATTGATTCATTTATTGGACAAATATTGTTCTAAATCCTGGGTATATACTTGAGAACAAAACAAAGTTCAGGCCTCAAAGCAGCATCCACACTAGTGGAGGAAACAGTCAATCAACAAATAAGAATATAATTTGGGTAGTGATAAGACCCATAAAGAAAAAGTAGGATATAGACTGGAGTGTGATGGGTGCTTTATCACTTTAAATACACTCTAGATCAGGACAAGCCTTCCCAGTGGGGTGACATTTGAGAAAGACTTCAATGATATGAAGGGATCTGCTGTGCAAATATCTGGGTTAGAGCATCATAGCTGATCAACAATAACTAAGGTCTGACTTAGTATGTTTGAGAAATGCCAGGAAGTTTGATGTACCTGGAGACAGGTAAGCAGGGAATTAGGAAGTGGGTTACAAAGGTGGTGGGGTGGTAGTGATTGTATAGGGCCTTTTAGGCTATGTTAAGGAGGTTGGATTTTGCCTCCTAATGTGCAAAAGGGGAATTCATTGGAAGGTTATAAGTAGAGGAGTAGCAATAACTAAGTTATGTTTAAAATGAACAAACAACAATAAGTTCATTCTAGCTACAATGTGAAAGAAGAGTGAAAATGGAAAGATGAATTTGTATGCAGCTAGGACTAGGTGTTAACTGTGGAGAGTGAGGACCCACACTGATGGTGTATTTGAAAGAATTTGCTGATGGATTGTATGTGGGGTGTGAGAAAGAGAGGAACTGAGATGTTTCAAGGTTCTTGGCCTGAGCTATTGAGTACATTATGGTAAAATATACTAAAGTATACATGTAAAACAAAGAAACAGTGTGCTAAGTGCTATTAGGTAGAAATTGAGAGGAATATAGCTGTGGGAAAGAAAAGAAAGCCCAAGGATTTTCATCAAACTACCATGAATGAAAAACAATAAAAACTGTATCCAGAAAGATGGAGACCTGACTATTAAATGAGCCATAAGCTTCTATAGTTTCAAGTATTATTTTATTACTTTCATTTTTTTATAAATACAATAAAACTATCAAAAATGATAGGTGACATGGTGATCACTGATGATGGCCTTAGAACTATTTTGGTGAAAGTCATATGGGAGATGTTTATCCAGAAGTATGTGTGAGAACATGAAAAAAAGTAAATAGTTCATAAGATTTTTCACTGTGAAAGGGATGATTGGGTACAAATACAAATAAATTAAAAACTAGTGTTCATTCATGGTTTGGGTTTTCAAAAATTGATTTGATGAAAAGACAGAGGGACAAGGAGATTTAAGGTTTGGGAGGAGTGTTATTAAAATTTTAGAGCAGCATAAGAAGTGAAGAAATGAGAAAGCTGATGAAGTGAAAGTAGAGGGAGTAAATAGATGGGGATCCCCCTGAACCTGAAGGATAGCTGCAGTGGGAGTAGATGAATAATGAAGCTGTATCTTTTATCATATGCTGGTTGGCTACCAAGAAACACTTAAAGTCTGAATATTGTGGGTGCCAAGAAGGAAAAGTGAGTAGGCAAAGAAAAATTGGTGGGATGTCAAGCATAATAGCAGAAGACAAAGTTGAATGGTAGATGGATGCTAAGAGTCAGAATTAAGTGGAAGAGACTTTTCAAAATTAATGAGAACATTTCTACTTCTAGATAGGGTGTAGTAGTGGTGGGTAGCAGTAAAGCATTTCTCCCACTATTACAATTGAAGCTAAAAAGCTTCTGTAGAGCAAAAGAACCTGTCAGCAAAATGAAAACAGAACCCACTGTATGGGAGAATATATTTGTCAGTGGTACATCTTATAATGGGTTAATTACCAAAATATATAAAGAACTTATAAAACTCAACACCAGGAAAACAATCTATCCAATTAAAAAATGGGTAAGGGACCTGAATAGACACTTCTCAAAAGAGGACATACAGATGGCCAATAGACATATAAAAAAAAATGCTCAAGATCATTAATTATCAGAGAGATGCAAATAAAAACTACAATGAGGTATTACCTCACACCTGCCAGAATGGCTATCAACAAGTCAACAAACAAGTACTGGTGAGGGTGTGGAAAAGGGGAATGCTTGTGCACTGCTGGTGGGAATGCAGACTGGTGCAGTCACTGTGGAAAACAGTATGGAGTTTCTTCAAAAAATTAAAAAATGGAACTGCCTTTTGACCCAGCAATCCCACTGCTGAGAATATATCCTAAGAATTCTGAAATATCAGTCAGGAAGAATATATGCACCCTTATGTTCATAGCAGTAATCTTTAAAATATCCAAAATCTGGAAACAACCCAAGTGAAACTGGGCACAATGGGTCTGAGGCCACTTGTTACTACTAGAGCCAAATTAAACAAAGATAGGGTTGAATCACCTATGATCATTTATTCCAATAATGCTGGCAGTATGGTGAGAGCAGCAGGTCATCCTGTAAATTCTGTTCTAACCTCTCCTATTAGTCAGCTGGCTTTATATGGATAAGTAAGAAAGGGGCTGTGTGCAAGGGGGGGGGAGGGGCACGGAAAGGTCTGTAAGGTCCGTGGTCCATGTGTCTCCATCCAGGATTTTGAAGTCCGATAACGAGGTGGTTAATTTTCTGTGATTTTATTTATTAATGTAAAAAAAACTTTTTTTCTTTATTGATTTTAGAGAGAGAGGAAGAAAGAGGGAGAGAGAAACAGAAACATCAATTGGCCACCTCCTGCATGTCCCCCACTGGGGATTGGGTCAACAACCTGGGCATGTGCCCTGACCGGGAATGGAACCAGCGACCTCTTGATGCATGGGTCGATGCTCAACCACTGAGCCACACCAGCTGGGTAATTTTCTGTGATTTTAAAACATCTCTGCCTATTCCTGGGACCAGCAAATGGTCAGCATTCTTGAAACAAACTCCTGGAGGGTGTCAGGGTACAGGCACAGCAACTAAATTAAATTGTGTCCTGCCCTTTGTTTTTCTAAAAATATATTTTCTTTGCTGAGTAATGGACTCATCTGGGCTTTGAGGCATCTTATCTTTTTTACGGCCCTGTTTGTCTTCTTACAGCACATCCTCCAGTTTGCAAGAGTCTGTAAGTAAACTTCATATCTACAGTTAGTAAGGTAAATAATTATTAAACAGCTGTGGCCCTACTCCTATTATGTACCCTCCCCCTGTCAAAAAGGCCCATCAGCATATGAGTGGATAAAAAACTTGTGGTATATTTACACAATGGAATACTATGCAGCTATAAAAAAGAAGGAAGTCTTACCATTTGAGACAGCATGGATTGACCTGGAGAGTATTATGCTAAGCAAAATAAGCCAGTCAGAGAAAGCCAAATACCATATAATCTCACTAATATGTGGAATCAAATGAACTAAATAAACTGATGAACAAAGTGGAACCAGGAGCATGAATACATGGAACAGACTGGCCCGTACCCTAGGGAGGGGAGTGGGGAGTGACTGGATAAAGAAGATGAAGGAAACAGATAAAGAACATACATGCATACCCCATGGACACAGACAATAATTTGATAAAGGCCAAGGAAGAGGGAGGTGGGGGACAGTACAGGGTGGCAAAGGTGGGGAGCTGGCGAGGGAGTCTCCTGGAGTAATGTCAACATTAAAAAATTTTTATTAAAAAAAAGTAAATGGATTTAAAAATATCATAGAAGAATATGGAAAGGCAAATTAAAAAAACTGATAATACAAATGTGGGTAAGGATATAGAACTTATTCATAACTATTGGGAATGTAAACTGATAAAACCACTTTAGAAAACTGTTCAACAGTTACTGTGAAAGGTAAATACATGTCTACTTTATGACTCATCAGTTTTATTCCTTGGTATATACCAAGAGAAATGAAGGCATATGTCTACAAAAAAGATACGAACAAGAATATTCATTGCAGCTTTATTCATGATAGCCTCACACTGAAATAAAAGAAGCCAAACTGGTGTATTCATACAATGGAATACCATATAACAATAAAAGTATGACTTAGTAATATGAAAATGTGAATGAATCTGAGGGACATTGTGCTGAGCTAAAGAAGGCAGATGTGAAAGAATGCATATTGTGTGATTCCATTTATATGTAGTTCAAAAACAGGAAAAGCTGATTATATAAAAAGTCAGAATAATGGTTATCTCTTTGGGAAGATTTTGGGGAAGGAGTATGAGGAAATGAAATATTCAGAGATGGTAGAAATATTCTGTATTTTGGTCAGAGAGGCATCATATTCTGAAAGATCAAGTGGCAGAAATACCTGTCAATATTTAAAGAACAGAGCAGATTTTGCTTTTTAACCCAATCTGACAATTTTAATAAAATTTATTTACCATATTGATGTTCATTTTGATCATCAATATATTTTATTTTATTCCTATAATTTTACATTAAGTTTTGTTTTTTCTTTGCTATGTTTTTATGCTGTATTTTCCTTTTTATTTTGTATTTTCTTTTTTCAGAATTGAGCAAATTTCCTTTGTTCACCTGTCTTTTTGGTAACTTGGAACTTCTACTACTAATCTGTAGCCTGTAACCATTATCATTAAGTTTAACTACATATTTATTTGTTTCAGTCCACCACTACTGTTTTTATACTTTGTTCTCCCCAGTTCTGGCTAGAGTATTTGGTATACTTGTTGAGTCTGTGATTACTTGAACATGTCTTTCTCATGTATGAATGATTGCTTAGCCAGGTGCAATTCCTAGTGTTATAATTATTTTCCTTTTGAACATTATTGATTATTCTCATTCGGTCATTTGCTCAAACATCATCTTTCCTTATTATTCAATAGTATTTCCACTTTCTATTATATATTTCCTATTTAGTCAAGCTCCTATTTTATCACCATAAATACGATATTCATTCCTATTTCACAGCTTCCTAGTACTGTTTTCTTCTTTAGCTCATCCTACTCCATTTTATCCATTCTTCAAACCATATCTAAAATTCTGCCACCTCCGTGGGCCATTCTCCACTTACCCAATTCAATATAATTTTCCCTTCTTCATCACAACATTGATTATTTCTGCTATATATTTTTGTCCTTCCTAAAATCCTAGAATTTTATATCTGGATGAGATCTAAGAGATCTTAGTTTTTCAGATTAAAAAAGAGGTCGGTCAGTAAACCACATTTGTAACCCAGATGACCCCAAGCCTTCTGGTATTATGGGGCTGCCCTTTAATACCAAAATGAAATAATTCTCAAGTCTCAATCCCCAAATACTTTCAGAAGTCCTCCCTGAAAAGTCCTGTGGATTTGCAGGTCCTCATGCTCTCCCGATCAATGTAGCAGCTGGCATCCTAGCCATTGCTCTGGGTTCTGCTAGAGGCCATTTTTTTCTCACTGGTCATCTCACTGGAAACTGACAAGTGTCACAAGCCTGGAATATATGGCAGATTTTACTGAATATTGGACTCTCCAGAAAGAGTCTGAGAGGCTTGAGAATGACTTTTGTGACTCTTATAGGTTCTAGTATAGAGTTAGACATACACAAATGCAAGCTATAATTTGGATGTTAGATAATGCTGACCTAAAATCTAACAGCCATTTTCCCTCCAAGGGGAATTTTTATCCCAGCCATGTCCTTTCAGGTCATTGCTCACTGCTGTCTCCTCCTCTATCTTCTTCACTCTTCCAACCTCACACAATTATGTTTCCTTATTCAGAGTGATCTATCTCTCCATCATCTACCTATAACTGTACATCAATTTTTGTTATATCTCAAAACACAATAAGCTACTCAGTGAGAGTCAGTTAAAGCTTTGAAGTTCAATTTTTTTTCTTTACCTTAAGCAGAAGTCCATCCTCCAACCAGTCTCTAGAAATGGAAGAGAAATTGTGTCATAATTTATTGTCCCCTTTCCAAAGACATTCCATAGGTGTCATGTGTTTGTTATTGTTCATTTCAGCTGCACATGAATTCTCAAGATTCTCAAGATCACATCAGGATATAGGTCTTAGAGTTCTATACTCTTTCCTTTATTTTTAAATGAGTGGTTTCGTTTTTTTTGTTTATTTTTTTAGGGAGAGAGGAAGTGAGAGGGAGAGAGAGATAGGAACATCAATGAGAGAGAACATCAACTGGCCACCTCCTGTATGCCCTCGACTGGGGATCGAGCCCACAACCTGGGCATGTGTCCTGATCGGGAATCAAACCAGTGACCTCTTGATGCTTGGGTTGATGCTCAGTCGCTAAGCCGTACCTGCTGGACCTATACTCTTTCTTTATACTATATTACCATTTCTTCTGTTCAAGATTTTATCCCATTTTATATGTTGTTTTATATGTTGTTTTATATGTTGTTTTCTATTGCTTTCAAATTGTTTACATATGCTGCTTCCCCAGAAAGAGTGTAGTAATCAGAAAGTAGGTACTAATTATTGAGACTGTCCGGGCATCCAATGTATACAGGTACTCAAAGATTCTTGTGTATTGATTAAGAATTATACTAGCATATGCTATTTACTTATTTATTTATTTATTATTATTTTTAATTCTCACTCAAGGACTTTTTTTTTTCATTTATCCTCAGATAGAATGGGAGAGAGAGAGGGAGAAAGAGAGAGAGAGAGAAACATCAATGTGAGAGAGACACATCGACTGGTTTCCACCCACAAGACCTCAACCCGGGCTGGGGACAAACTGCAACTGAGGTACGTGCCCTTAGTGGGAACCGAACCCGGGACTCTCTGGTCTATGGGCCAACACTCCAACTGCTGAGCCAAACCAGCCAGGGCTAGCATATGCTATTTAATGAGCATTTATTATGTGCCAATGTGCTCAATGCTTTATATAGATGATCTCTAAATGTCTCCTTAATTATGTTTTCCATTACACAAAAAAGGAAACTGAAATTCTAGCAGCTTAAGTAACTTGTTTGATTTCACATGGCTTAATTGAAAAACTAAGTCTGACAGATTCCAAAATGCTTTGCTTTTTCTGTCATACCCCAGGTCTTCCAAGGCTGTCAATATTGATAGCTGTCTCTGTATTAGTGATGTTTTTTTTTTTATCCTCACCCGAGGACATTTTTCCATTTTTTGTTCAGGTAGAGTGGGAGGGAAAGAGAGGAACAGAGAGAGAGAGAGAAACATCAATGTGAAAGGAACACATCGAGTGGCTGCCACCCGCACAACCGACCAGGGCCGGGGACAAACTGCAACCGAGGTACGCGCCCTTTGCGGGAACCGAACCCAGGTCTCTCAGGACCGCAGGCCGACGCTCTAACCGCTGAGCCAAACCAGCCAGGGCTGCATTAGTGATGTTTTTAAAGTAAAAACTTTACAATGCACTACTGGGCAGTGACCACATCCTTTTTGTAGGATTGTGTTATTTTTAAGTCTCAAGACACCATTCATTTTTTAATGTGCTTTTTAAAGGTCAAATGTGAACCTGATATTTTTTTCTCTGCATTTCAGTTTGATCCATTAACAATTGAAAGCAAAAACGTAGCAACTGTGGTATTAATGCTTAATTCTCCAGAAGAAGAAATTTTGGCCAAAGCATGTGAAGCCATTTATAAATTTGCTTTAAAAGGTTTGGAGTTTTTTGTTTATTTCTCTATTTCATTAGTTGCTTAAAATATTTACTACACAAGGACACTTTTCTTCCCAGTCTTTTTTTTTTTTTTTTTTACTCCTCATCCGAGGACATTTTTCCATTTTTTGTACAGACTGAGTGGGCGGGAGAGAGAGGAAGAGAGAGAGAGGGAAACATCGATGTGAAAGGGACACATCGAGTGGCCGCCACCCGCATGACCAACCAGGGCCGGGGACAAACTGCAACCGAGGTACATGCCCTTAGCGGGAACCGAACCCGGGCCTCTCCGGACCGCAGGCAGACGCTCCAACCGCTGAGCCAAACCAGCCAGGGCCCCAGTCTTTAACTTACTTCCTATCAGATGATTTTTTTCAGACAACCAGGGTATCATTTAATGTATCACCTGAAAGTAATATATCTCCCTAAGTGCCTAACTTAATCTTAAGGAGTAATTATGTCACTGGGTAGAAGAGTCATTTTGAAGGCTTTATTCTTTAAAAATTGTAAATGACAAAGGAACTGAAAGAGCACCCAGTGGTCAAAGCCAAAACAATTTGAGCAACAAAATGCAATAATATTAGATTATAACCCAAAGTAGAATATAAATATCCATGAGTCTATACTTTAATAAATAAATGATTAAGTAGATAAATGACAGAAAAGACAAATCTCCCGTGTGGAAGAATTTTGAATAAGTTAGATAGATACTCTGCTGTCAAGGCAACATGTAACTTCTTTAGGTGTGGGCTGTGCATAGTGACTTCTTTCCAAAGAGTACAGTATGGTAACAGGGAAAAAAAGAATAAGTTTATAGTGCAAAAACCTGACAATACTAGTTCAGCCAGGTGATCAAAATCAACATCAATAGTGATAAGTCATGTTGATAATCTTGTAAATAAGTCAAGTGTAATGAAAATGACATTACATTGAAATGATAACTTCTGTGTTATTTCCCCACACAAACTGTAACCTCAGTCCGATTATGATTTTTTAAAAAATCAAATTCCCAATCAGGGACATTTTACAAATATGTAGCCAAGTACTCCTCAACATGTCACAGCTATCAAAATAAGGAAAGTCTGGGAAACTCTCACAGCCAAGAGGAGATAAGGATATATGATAACTAAATGTCATGGGGATCCTAGATAGGATCCTGGAACAGAGAAAGAACATTAAAATAAAACTAAGGAATTCTGAATAAACTATTGATTTTAATTAATAATAACCTATCAATAGTGGCTCATTAATTTTAACCTACTAGTGGAAACTTGGTGTGGGATATGTGGGAACTCCCTGTATTACCTTTGTAATTTTTCTGTGAAACTTATACTGCTTTAAAAAATAAAGTTTAGTAAAACATTATAAATGTTACTAATGAGATTGTATTAAAAGATTTATTTATAGGGGATTTACAAACATAAAAGATGGTTATATTTTAGTTCATTCCAAATGGTGATAAAAATAGATTTTTATTATATAACATTTTAATTGTGACTATTTGAAGAGCTTAGTGCATTTTTAACATGACATTTAAAAATAAGCAGTGATTTTATTTTAAAGAAATGATTATTAAACATTGGTTGGGGACTTGTATGACAAAACAACAAGTTATTTAGTTAGCAAATGGTAAACTAGTCATCTCGTTATGTCACTCTTGTCATCACCGGGAATCCAAACAAAAACCAGAGTGGTTCCAGAAGGTATAGTTTGTGAGGAGATTATGTAGAATTATGGGTCAATTTCACGGAGACATTGGACTATGAATCTGTGGTAGCATACGTCTTATTCAGCTGTATAGAGTCATCATAAGTCATCTAGCTGTCATATGTACCTAATTATATATCATCTTTTATATAACAGGAGATAAATAAATAGTTGGGCATGCCTTTTATGTATAATCAATACAGAAGTTATTGTAAGTCTGGTGTTTTATACTAGTGGTATTTTCTGAAATATATTTTTAAGATAAATGATGAGGCTTTGCCTTCTGGCAAGATGGAGTAAGGGGCCAATTTGCCGTCCAACTGAAACAACCAATAAAATAGACAAAATTTATGAAGTAGCAGTTGGCAAGACACTGACTATTAGGCAATGAAGGACAGTGACCACTGAGAGGCAGGAAAATTATGAAAGAAGCCCTATGACTGCCTGAGCTTATTGATTTCAGAGAGTTTCCAGGCCACAGCACAAGAAGGAGTAGACTTTGCAGAGCCTATTGGACTCTTTGAAGTGAGAAGACAGGTCTGAGAATCCAGGGGGACAACGGCAGCAAGAGTTTTCAGGATAGAGAACTCAGGAGATCTGTAAAGCATCTCACTCAAGTATTTGGCTGAGTTCTGATCAGCATGTACATGTGAGGGAACTACTTGAAGTCAGACAAAGAACCCAACAGAATTAGTGGCAATGGTGCCTGGTGCTCACACAGGGCCAGAAGTAGTGCTTGTTCTCATAGCCAGACCAAAAAATCTCAAGATGCATGGACCGTTGTGCAGAATACACAGTGGTCTTGCCTCAGTAGTTAGAAATAATTAGCTCTAGATTGAGCAGTATTCTAAAAGATCTAAAAGGATGAAATTGTTTTCAGATAACTGTGTCCCAGAAAAAATTTCTAGAATATAAAAATATCCATTACTCAAATAGGTAAAATACACAATGTCTGACATCCGATAGAAAATTACTAGGCATGAAAAGGAAGCAGGAAATATTACCCATAATGAGGATTTAAATAAATGAGTAAAGCAAAAATAAACTAATATATGTGTGACTGGAGTCTCTGAAAAAAGAAAAGGACAGAAAAAATAAAAAATATTTGAAGAAATGATGAAATCTACTAGAGTTAATAAATGAATTTGGCAAAGTAGCAGGAAAGAAAATTAACATCAAGAAATCGATGGCATTCTTATACACCAATGACGAATTCACAGAAAGAGAAACAAAAAAAAAATAACATTTACCATCACAGCAAAAAAATTAAGATACCTAGGAATAAACTTAACCAAAGAAGTAAAGGACTTCTTCACAGAAAACTACAGGTCATTGAAAAAAGAAATAGTGGAAGGTATAAAAAAGTAGAAGCACATACCTTGTTCATGGATTGCCAAAAATTAACATCATTAAAATGTCTATTCTACCCAAAGCAATCTATAGATTCAGTGGAATCCCCATCAAAATACGAACGACATATTTCACAGAACTAGAATAAACACTCCAAAAGTTTATATGGAATCAAAAAAGACCCCGAATAGCTACAGAAATCTTGAAAAAAAAAAACAGCAAAGTAAGAGGGATCACATTACCAGATATCAGGTTATACAAAGCCACTGTAATCAAAACAGCCTTGTACTGGTACAAGAACAAACAGATCAGTGGAACAGAAAAAATAACCAAGAAATAGACCCAAGACAATATGCTCAATCAATATTTGACAAAGGTGACAAGAGCATACAAGTGGAGTCAAGACAGTCTCTTCAACAAATGGTGGTGGGAAAATTGGACAGCTACTGGCAAAAAAAAAAAATGAAGCTAGACCACCAACTTATACCATACACAGGAATAAACTCAAAATGGATAAAAGACTTAAATGTAACCTGTGAATCCATAAAAATTCTAGAAGAAAATGTAGGCAACAAAATTTCAGACATATGCATCAGAATTTTTACTGATGCTACACCTAAGGAAAGAGAAACAAAGGAAAAAATGAATACACAGGACTATATCAAACTAAAAAGTTTCTGTACAGCAAACGAAATAATCATCAAAATGGAAAGGGAACCCACTCTATGGGAGACTATAATTGCCAATGATGCATTAGATAAGGGATTAATTTGTAAAATATATAGAGTACTCCTACAACTCAACAAAAGGAAGACAAAGAACCAAATCGAAAAATGGGCAGAGGACCTAAATAGACACCTCTCCAAACAGGACATACAAATGGCCAAGAGAGAGAAAAAAAAGTGCTCAACGTCACTAATCATCAGAGAGATTCAAATTAAAACAACTATGAAGTATCACTTCACACCCATCAGAATGGCCATCATCAACAAATCATCAAACAACAAGTGTTGGCGAGGGTGTGGAGAAAAGGGGATTCTAGTACACTGCTGGTGGGAATTTAGACTGGTGCAGCCACTGTGGAAAACAATATGGTGTTACCTCAATAAATTAAAACTTGAACTGCCATTTGACCCAGTGATCTCCCTTCTAAGAATATACCCTACGAAGCCTGAAACACCAATCAGAAAGAATATATATACCCCTATATTCATAGCAGCACTATTTACAATAGCTAAGTTCTGGAAACAACTCAAGTGTCCATCAGTAGATGAGTGGATAATAAAGCCGAAGTACATGTACACAATGGAATACTATGCAGCTGTAAGGAAAAAAGATCTCTTATCATTTGAGATGACATGGAGGGATCTGGAGAATATTATGTTAAGTGAAACAAGCCACGCAGAGAAAGACAAATATCGCACGATCTCACTTATTTGTGGAATATAATGAACTAAACAAACGGATGAACAAAATTGACCCAGAGACATAGAGGTAGCGTACAGACTGACAAGCCCCAGGAGAGAGGGTGTGTGTGGGGGGAGAGATAAATCACAGAACTTATATGCATGTATGCATAACCAATTGTCATAGATAACAAAGCTGGGGAAGGGGTGAGGGAGAGGGGGAAGTGGGTATCAATGGGGGAAAAGGGAGAAACATCGGTAACAAAACCAAATTAATAAAAAAAATTTTTTTTAAATTTTAAAAAATTATGGTCAGAATACTCCCTATTTGATGAAAACTCTAAGCCCACAGATCCAAGAAGTTGATCAAAACCCAATCACTGGTTTGTACACCTCAAACTAATATAATATAGTATGTCAACTGCAATTAAAAATAAAAAAATGATTTTTTAAAAACCAAGCACAATGAATATGAGGAAAACTACACCAACTTACATAATGATTAAATTGCTTGAAATCAGTGATAAAGAGAAAATCTTGAAAGCAGTCAGAAAACAAATGTTACATTTAGATGAACAAAGATAAGGATGACAACAGATCAGATTTATTACCACTAATGATACAGTCAAAAAGTCAGTGGAGTAACATCTTTAAAGCACTAAAAGAAAAAGAAAAACTTTCAACCTAGGAAAATATAAACTCAGCACCAATATTTTTAAAAACATGAAATAAAGTCCTTTTCAGACATTCAAAAGCTGAAGCAGTTTATTGAAAGCAGTGGGTAGTTTAGAGAAAAGCAAAATGATGCCAGATGAAAGTGTGAATCTACGTAGAGAATAAAGGTAGTGTACTAGAAATAGTAACATTTAAGCTATTTTTCTTATTATTTAAATTACTTAAAAAAAAAATTGGTTGCCCTGGCTGATTTTGCTCAGCAGTTGGAGCATCAGCCTGCGAACCAGAGAGTCCCAGGTTCAGTTCCCGGTAAGGGCACGTACAAAAAAACACCCCCAAAATCAAACTGGTTAATTTAAACCAAATTAATCATATATATGCAGTCTAAAACATATATGTAAGATATATGACAATAACAGCATCAAGAAAGAAAGAGGGGAATGGAAGTATACTATTGTAAGGTTCTCGTACTACCAGTTGAAAGTAGACTGTTGTAGGATGTATGCTACAAACCCTAACACAACCAGTAAAATAACAGAAAATGAATAATATCAAATCAGCCAATGAAGGAAATAAAATGGAATCTTAAGAAATATTCAGTTTTTACAAAGAAGGGAAAGATAAAAAGAAAACAAAGAATAATAGCACATATAAAAACGAATTACAAGATGACAGATTTAACCCTAATCATATCAAAAATCAAATTAAGTGTAATTAGTCTCAGTGCTTCAATTACTAGAAAGAGAGTGTTATATTGGATAAAACCCAAGACCAAACTACATGCTGCCATCAAGTAATGAACTTAGAATATAATAACACAAATTATTTGAAAGAAAAAGGATGAAAAAATATCGTGTGATAACACCAAACAAAAGAAAGATGGAGTAGCTTTGTTAATATCATAAAAGTAGACAGAAAAGATAATACCAGAGGTAAAGGTCATCTTATAATGATAAAGAGATCAACTAATTAAGAGGCTATGAAAAATCCTATACAGTTATCACTTAATACCACACCTTTAAAATACATTAAAGTTAGAAATTCAAAGAGAAATAGCCACAATTATAGCTGAGGATTTTTATGCCCCCCCCACCCAAGTAAATAAAGAGACAAGTAAATCGTAAATCATTAAGGACTAAAAGATTGAAACAGCAATATCAATTAATTTAACCTAACTGATATTAATAGAGCACTCCAAAAACAGCAAAATATACATTCTTTTCAAGTGCACAGAGACTATTTTTCAAAATATGGCCCATATTCTGGGCCATAAAACAAGATTTAATAAATTTAGAAGAATTCCAAATACACAAAATAGGCCATACTACAATTGAATTAAATTTAAAATTAGTAACACAAAGAACTTGAGACCATCATGAAATAGAAAGCAAATAACACACTCCTATGAATGTTAATTTTTATAATTAATTATGCAATTAACGATGTCATCACATGACTGGCACTGTGCTAGGCACTGAAGTTATGAGGGAATACAACCGAAAGGGTATCTGTCCTTATGGAAAGTTAGGTTAGAGTGGAGTAAGCAAACAATGCACAGAGGTCATTAGCGGTATGAAAAAAGTAAAGCAGAAGAAAGAGATAAGGAAGACTTGGATGTGGTGATAACATTAAATAGATAGTGGAAGGAGTCCTCTAGGGAGGTGCAGTGGGAGCTAAGAACTGAATGACAAGAGGAAGCCAGCTTTGTAAACATCGGGGGAAGGGAGAGCAGCAGACATCCAGGGTACTGTGCTCTATAAAGTTTATTCTGAGAGAAAGAAACGTGGAAGCAGAGGGATGTGAGAGGCAGACAGCAAATGAGAAATTGGAATAACACAAAGACGTTTTGTTGAAATTGATGACAGCCATGCATTATTTTGTTTTACCTGTAATGTCAGGTGAGGAAAATAAAGCAACCCTACTTGAACTTGGAGCAGTGGAACCTTTAATTAAACTGCTCACCCATGAAGATAAAATTGTAAGAAGAAATGCCACTATGATATTTGGAATCATGACTTCTAATAGTAAGTAGTGACTTTTTAAAATGAATAATCTCATGTAATGCCTTATCTTTCTTTTAAATTTAATGTTAAGAGATTAATTTTATTTCAACTGACTTTAATGTTAACAAAAAAGTTAAGAATGATGTAACAGATGTATGATTTCATATTTTGAGGGTTATGTGCAAATATTCTCTAAGTTGGTGATATAGTATGCTCTAGTCTTACAAGTTGGGAGAGCAATCATTCTTTTAAAATTGAAATAGTTTTTTCCCTTGAGTTAGTATAATGTAATTTGTCTGCCTATATGTTTTTCAGTGAAAGAAACTCAGGGTAAAGAGTTTTGATACATATATTTTTTTGAAGCCACAAACTATATTTTGCCAAAAATAAATTTAGACATGTATTTACTCCTTAAATCAAACCTACTAGTTGCTTGAATATTTTCATGTATTTAATAGGGTGGAGTACTAATATTATTAAAATATGCTGTTATATCTACTAGAATATCAGTTTGACCAAAATCATAGAAATAAAGGCAGTCCCTGATTAATAAACAGGATATGTTTTCAATTTGTAAGTACTTTTCATGCTATAATGGTGGGTTTCTGAGTTAGCCAACAAAAACTTTGTAGTTTATAATAAATGGTATTCTTGACGGAGACTGAATTCTAACATGGAACTCAGACTGCTAGGAATGACCATGTCTCTATCGTAGTACTTGGCTAAAACTATCAAACTTTCTCCCTTCTCCACAGTTTTTCCCAATCTCCTGCCCCACATTACCTGGACCCTGTGTGAGGCAGTGAGGTCTACACATTCTGTGGTGTCCAGCAGGACGGTGGCATTAGTGCATCAGAGACATTTATGAGTGGAGGCTGGGGAGGGAAGGGGAAAGAGGGCTTTGTCTTGCATCTGTGCTTCACCATCTCAGCTGCAGTGTGTGTGTGTGTGGGGGGGGGGCATAGTCCATTGGGGATTTTATTTTATTAAAGAATTTTTTTCTTTTCTTTATTGATTTTAGAGAGAGAGGAAGGATGCGGGAGAGAGAGATAGAAACATCGATGAGAGAGAACATTGATTCGCTGCCTCCTACATGCCCCTCACTGGAGATTTGGCCCACAACCTGGGCATGTGTCCTGACCGGGAATCAACCTGAGACCTCTTGGTGCATGGGTCGACGCTCAACCACTGAGACACACTGGCTGGGTGTCCATTGGGGATTTTAGTGGAAGGGATTCTGCAGGCCTCCACGGTGGCTATGCTGGGGCTCTGGGACTGTTTCTGGGGATGACAGCAGGGTGAGGACAGTCAGTAGGTGTTCTACCAGCCTGGATTACCTAACATCAGATATTGTTCTACATGCTATTCATGTATTAGATCATTAACCAGATTGGTGCCATCATTATTTCCTATACATGTGAGGCAGCTGAGGCACAGAGAAGTTAAATAAGGTAGTAATTATTGTATTGAGGGGCCTTCATAAATTTATCTCAAGGATTGCCTTTATATTAATTCTGTCATATTGAATGTACTGTATTGAATGTATTTATAGCCCCCCAAAAAAGGAAAATTAAGTTTTCTTGGTTTATTCTGTTTACATACCACAGAATTTGAGAACTGGAGGTGCTTTGTAACACCTATTGTGCAACTCCACATTTTAAAAATAAGAATTATCCCTAAAGGATGAGGTTCCTTCCCCAAAGTCATGCAGGTGGTTATTAGCAGAACTAAGATTAGTGCTAGAATTGGAACTTTACTCTCTGAATCAGTTTTAGTAGACTTTTTATTCACAGAATCTTTTATGACCCTTAACAATGTGAATGCTAAGTCAATTGTTCTAAATGATATTCATGGAGAATGTATCTTATTTAAAATAGAGAAACATAATTTGTTTATACTTATATTTTCTGGTTTAATGTCTAGGTTTCTATGACTTTTTTTCCTGCTTACTCTATTCTTAATTTTTACTATTCATTTTATTTTGTATTCTCATCTTCCAATATGTGAGGAGTTTATAATCTGTGAAGCCTTCCAAATTGATTGCAAATTTTACTGAGCAGATTTATAAAATGAATTTCATGAGCTTCTAAAGGAGTCTGTGGCCCCAAAATATTAAGAATTATTGTTACGTTGGGGTACTAAATGAGATAGCCCTCTTAAACCTGCCAAACATACTCTGTAAGCCAGCTGGCTGGGCTGTGCCCAGGGCTAGGGCCAGTGTAGTCTGCAACTGCCAAGCTTAACATGGAAAGAGCTTTGCTGTCTTCCAGGTCTCCATTGAGTGCTTGAGTCTCGGGTATGCTGCATGAACTTCTAAGAGCTTTCCTGGTTTTTTTTTTTTTTTTTGTATGTTTTTATTGATTTGAGAGAGAGAGGAAGGGAGGGAGAGAGAGATAGAAACATTGATGAGAGGGAAACATCGATTGGCTGCCTCCTACATGCCCCCCCTGGGGCTCAAGCCCAAAACCTGGCCATGTGCCCTGACTGAGATTTGAACTGGTGACCCCCTGGTGCAGGGAATGATGCTCAATCCACTGAGCCACACTAGCCAGACCTAAGAGCTTTCCTTTGATTCTATGAATTGGGTGGGGAAAAAAACCAAACCATTTTTGGGATTAACTGAACTGATTTTCTGTTTGAACTATTTGTGGATATGGATAAAACACGTGGCATCTTCAACTGCTTATAAAGTTCCTTTTTTGTTAAGAGAGCCAACCCATTAACAGCGATTGCTTCACTTTTCACATATGCCCGTGGAAACCTGGAACAAATAATGAGCAACTAATGATTTGATCTAAATGAAAAGTCATGTTTCCAGAATAATCTGTAAATAAATGCACTTCTGAAGCTACACAGTTAATTTGTCATCTTTGGGCAGTCGTAAAAAAAAAAAACAAAAAAAAAAACACCTGCTGCTGCTGCTTCAGAAATTTGTATCTTCATATGGTTTTCATGAATTCAGTAATATCACTACGTTCATAGTGGATGAACCAACAGGATGTTCCAACAGAATTCCAGTTGCTAAAAGGATTGCTATGAGAGCCTTTGGCAGTTGCAAACAAATTCTCCTTCTCCTCCTCCTTTCCTCTTCCTCTTCTTCCTCCTTCTCCTCTTTCTCCTCCTCTTCTTTCTTTTCCTTCTCCTTCTCCTTTACCTTCTTCTTTTCTAGAGGGGTTGAGCTATGTGCCTATGCTAAGCCTAAGTCATTTGAGACAGGCACTTAAATTACTTTGTTAAACTTTTTTATCAAAATGGAGCTGCTGTCATTTTTTACCTGACAGTTTATATTTAGTTTGATGAAGCCTCATAACAGAGACTCACTTAATGAAGTCAGTTAAAGAAAGATCATCCCGATCCCTGTGAGGAGAAGTAGCCTTTGTAGCCTAGACTTGACATTACTTAAGGCAATTTGAAGAGCTTGCCATCTTAGGCAAAGGTTGATGTAAAGTAATAAACAAGGTCAAGGATAAATTAATGCTCAATATTATGCAACCAAAAAATTGGGAGATCCAAGGTGATGGCAGAGTAGGTGGAAGCTATACTCACCTCTCCCAGGACCAAACTGGAATTACAACTGAATTATAGAACAGTCATCTTGAATAACCAACTGAAGACTAGCTGAAGAGAAGTCTTATAACCAAGAATTTACAGAAGAAGCCACACCGAGACTCGCAGTGTTGCCAGTGCAAATAGGGCTCTTCCACAGAGTCATGAGAAAAGCATTTTGTTGATCCACACATGAGAGAATGAGGTATAATGGTAACATTTATTGCAGCAGAACTAAAAGACTGCCCCCAGGTTCCCAGTGTGTCATGTCCCACTGTTCTGCTGTGAAAAAGTCTGTCTTCGTTTCCACGAAGCCCAGAACAAGGGTCAGAGTCCAGAAATTCTGTACCATCGGTTCAGTCCATACCAAAGCTTAATCCAGTTCATTCTCTGTCCCAATTTGGCTAACTTAGTCTCTGTTCCTGGCTGCATTCCAGCCGGCGCTGCACTGCTGTACTCAAGCCCATGCTTGGAGCCTTGCTCGGAGCCTGCGCTTGGGCCTGAGTGGCAGCTATGAAGAGAGAACACGTGAATGAAAGAAGAATGAGTGCATGCTACTGAGAGAGGCTTTTGTTGAACATGAATCATATTACCTTGGGCCTGGGAAAGACCAGGTTCTCTTTCAAACTAACCAATCTCTTTCCAAATCCTTCACAGGTATATGTGGGACCCTCCTCCTATCCAATCCAATCTTTTCCCAGGCTAGATTCCTCCCCATTATGGTCATCATCTTGGCTCCTACTGCACATACCTCAAAGTAGAAGGACCTCTCCTTGGCTTCTATTGCACATGTCCTAAAGTTCTCCTGTGTCATCTGGTTTCTACAGCACAATGTGCTTACCTCCCCCTGCATCAGCTTGGCTTCTACTGGGCATGTCCTCAGTGGAGGAATTCCATCCCCTCACCCCTAATAATCCAGTATTAGGTCCTTTGTTCCCCAGAAAGATTTGTCCTATCTGTTTCTGAGATTATGTCCTGAGGGTGGAGGATGTACCGGTCCCCTGGAGAGTGTACAAATGCTGTGTCTTCCTTGTGAATGAGGCTTAATGTCTGATCTTAATATCTGGTTTAGCTTTCTAGTTTATTAAGTTTAATATCTGATTCCATTTGCTCCTTCCTTTATTTATAACTAACTAGCTACCTACACTAATGGTAGGAAGGCCAGAGATGTGAAAAGGGGTGGCCCTGCTCCCACAGATGGCGGCAGAAGTTCCAGAAAGATAACTCAGCTGTGGGGGGCTCCCCTGAAAAGAATGGGGTCTAAACCCCAACTCAGGCTCCCCAGTCCAGAATACCAGAACTGGGAAGAGGCACCCACATAATATCTGGCTGTGAAAAGCAGCAGATTTTCTGTCTACCAGGGAAAGACAGCAGTCTACTAGAGACACAGGTACCCTCTTAAAGGGCCAATACACAAAATTTTGTTTGCAGCTACTCACCCTGGGCTCTGGTAGAGGGAGGGCAGAGTGGACTAGAGACGCCTGAGGAATCAGGTTTGTAGCTCTGGGGAGAGAGCTAAAGAGGTAGCCACCAGGATCCCTGTGCTTAGTCATTCTCTGATACAGCAGTCACCATCTTTCTTGGGTGGAGCAATCCCCTACATGTGGCATCAGCTTAGGGGAAAGCAATAGCGTCATCCTTGAGACTCTCTCTCATCTCACCTTGTGGACCTTACGTTCTGCTGAAGAGTCACCTGCTTTGGCCAGAATATAGAGGTCTGGGAAGACTCAGGGGGTGTCAGTGACTGAGTTGTGTGGCTTTGGGGTGGGGGCCATTTCCCCCACCTTTCTGTGAACCTGGCTGGCACTTACCCTAACAGATCTGCTAGAACCACCTTCCAGGTTTTGGGCAGACCCACACTCTGGGCTCTGTCTGGCTCCAACTCCTAGTGGCTCCACCCTACCGAGGTTGAGGCAAAACCCAGAAAAGACTGAGTGGTGTGGCTTTAAGGGAGGGGCACACTCTGCATCTTCCTGGAAGCCTGACTGGCACCTTTCCCTAACTGGAGATTCACTAGCTCCATACTCTTGGCTTCTGCCAGCCCCACCCTGCTGAGCTTTGTCTCCTCCCAGCAGAACCTGGGACAGACTAAGCTGTGTGGCTCTAGAAAAGGGGTCATTTTTTTCTTGCATGCCTAACTGAGCAGAGCCTTCCCTTCACATAGTTCAATCTTGGTCTGTTTAGACCTGATAAACTCACCGGACTCACCCTGATGACTCCCTGAGACCCCTCCACACCCAATCACAAAGGTGTGTGAACACCTAGCAGGTGGCAACTAGACTAGGTATACCTGGGGACATTTGCTGAGTGGCCTCAGACTCAGCACTGGCACCAAATCTGAACCTGTATCAGTCTGGTGAACACCACTTACTGTGAATCTACCCCATTCAACTTGAGTACCACCAGAGGCTATTTCATTGACTGAGCCTATCAGGCAGCCAGCAGATGGAGGCAGGCAGAGGCAGATCTTGGGGTGCCTTGGGACTTTCACTGACCTGCCCCCAGGCCTGGTGCTAGAAAAAGCGAGTCTTGGTGCACAGCTTGGCCCTTCTGGTGTGCACACAGGTCCAGCAGAGGCAGGCAAAAATTGTGGATCACTTGTTGATCCAAACTGGTTACCCAGGACCAATCACAGGCAGTGTCTGACACTGGCCTGCACCAGAGTCCCTTCCAAGAGATCCAGAACCAACACATCCAGTGGCCAGCTTCAGGCAGCATTAGAGCAGGATCCAATAAGCTTCACAAACAGCATATTCTGAAGGAAGATCTTGGCAGGCACCAAAGTCTGCTGAGGTGAATTCTGCTTCTTGTGGTCAGCACCTGCACAGCAGCTTGCACTCCATAGTCAAGTTAGAGCCTCACAGTCAGCCAGCCAGAGGGTCAATCCCATGCATGAATGGGCCAATAGCAATCAAGACCCAACTACAACAGGAGGACCCACATAACCCACACAAGCAATATTCCTGGAGCACCCAGTTCAGATGATCAAGGAGACTGCACAACTGGACCCCACAGAAAACCTACTAAATAAGACCACCCCACAAAGATGGGATATCATAGGAGATCTATCTGATACATAGAAACAAACACAAAGAGGCAGCCAAATGGGAGACAAAGAAATTGGCCCCAAATAAAAGAACAGGAGAAATCTCCATAAAAAGAGCTAAATAAATTGGAGGAAAGCAATTTATCAGATATAGAGTTCAAAGTAATAGTTATAAGGATGCTCAACAGCATGAAAAAAGACATAGAGATCATAAAAAAGGACCAATCAGAAATGAAGAGTACAATACTTGAAAAGAAGAATACACTAGAGGAGCCCAGACCAATATGGCACAGCTGTTTGGAGTGTCATCCTGTCCACCAAAGGGTGTCAGGTTCAATTCTTGATCAGGGCATATACCCAGGTTGTGGATTTGAATCCTGATTAAGGTTCATGCAAAAGGCATTCAATTGATGTTTTTCTTTCACATTGATGAAGAAGATACAAAATAAGTGGAAGCATATACTGTGTTCATGGATTAAAGTGTCCATACTACTGAAATAATCTATAGATTCGATGCAATTCTTATTAAGGTACCAATGGTGTATGTTACACTAAAAGAAAAAAATATTCCAAAAATTCATATGGAACCATGGAAACCCCAAATAGTCACAGTAATCATGAGAAAGAATAAAGTTGTAGGAATCTCACTACCCGATTTCAAACTATACTACAAGGCCATAGTAATCAAAACAGTAAGTTACTGGCATACAAACAGACTTATAGATCAATGGAACAGAATTAGAAAGCCCAGAAATAAACTCATGCCTTTACGGTCTATTAATATTTGACAAAGAGGCAAAAACAGTCAACGGGGTAATGATAGTCTATTCAATAAATACATGTGGCCCTGGCCAGTTTGGCTCAGCGGTTAGAGCGTCGGCTTGCGGTCCGGAGAGACCCGGGTTCGGTTCCCGCTAAGGGCACGTGCTTCAGTTGCAGTTTGTCCCCGGCCCTGGTTGGTCGTGCGGGTGGCAGCCACTCGATGTGTCCCTTCACGTCGATGTTTCTCTCTCTCTCTCTCTCTCTCTCCTTCCTCTCTCTCCCTCCCACTCTATCTGTACAAAATAAATAAATAAATAAATAAATAAATAAATAAATAAATAAATACATACATGTGAAAAATGAAACTAAACCACCTTCTTACACCATTTAAACTGGATTAAAGACTTAAATGTTAGACTCTAAACCATAAAAATTCTAAAAGAAAACATAGACAGTAAAATCTATGACATTTCTCATAGCAATATTTTTTTTTCAGATATATCTCCTCAGTCAAGGGAAATTAAAGAAAAAATAAACAAATGAAAATACATCAGACTAAAAGGTTTTTGCACAGCAAAACAACAACAACAAAAAACATAAACAAAATAAAAAGACTACTCACTGAATGAAAGAACATATTCACCAATATAAAGAACTTATAAAACTGAACACCAATAAATAAATAAATAAATAACACAATTAAAATGGGCCAAGCACCTGAATAGACATTTCTCTAGAGGACATACAGATGGCCAATAGACATATGCAAAGATGCTCAACGACACTTATCATCAGAGAATTGCAAATTAAAACCACAATGAGTTATCACCTCACACCTGTCATAATGGCTACCATCAATAATTCAACAAATAAGGGTTGGCAAAGATGTGGAGAGGAGGAAGCCCTTGTGCACTGTTGGTGAGAATGCAGATTGGTGCAGCCACTGTGGAAAAGTAGTGTGGAATTACCTCAACAAATTAAAAATGGAACTGCCTTCTGACCCAGTGATTCCACTTCTGAGAATTTAGCTGAAGAAACCCAAAATGTAATTTGAGAGTATATATGCCATCCCTATGTTCATTGCAGCATTATTTACAATAGCCAAGATTTGGAAGCAGCCCAAGTGTCCATCAGTAGATGGGTGGATATAAAATCTGTGGTATATTTACACAATAGAATACTAGTTGGCCATAAAAAGAAGGAAATCTTACCCCTTGTGACAACATGGATGGACCTGGAGAGTATTATCCTAAGTGAAATAAGCCAATCAGAGAAAGATAAGTACCATATGATCACACTTATATGTGAGATCTAATAAACAAAATGAATAAGCAAAATAGAGATAGACTCATACACAGAGAGCAGTCTGACAACTGTCAGGAATGGGGAGAATTGGGGTCTGGGTGGGGAGGTGGAGGTATTGAGCAAAAAAAAAAGAGTAAAAAAACTAGTGGACACAGACAACAATGTGATGATTGCCAGGGGGAAAGGAGGGTTGCAGGGGGGAGGGGGGAGGTGAAGAAAGGGTATAAATGGTGATGGAAGGAGACTTGATCTGAGGTGGTAAACACACAATACTGTGTACAGATGATGTGTTGTGGAATTGTATACCTGAAACCCCTATAATTTTGTTAACCATTGTCATCCCAGTGAATTCAATAAAAAGGAAAAACATTATAAATAAGAATATAATTAAAACAGATTGCATGAAGGTACTCCAGGAAGTCAGGTGCTAGCAGTTCTGAAACAACTAAATGTGAAGGTGTCATACTGTTTAGCTAGAACATGTTCATGTGACCAAACCACTAATTGCAATTTCTACTCAGTTGTCATATCTGAGAGTGCTCTCAGTTGAGAAAAAACTGGAACAGAGATCAATATTGCATTTAACGTGATGGAAGTAGCAGTTTATCCATTGTTTTTTGCCGATTTAACATCAAGAAAGACACAGACCGTCTCCCAGAACCAAACTGGAATTACAACTATAACACAGACAAATTGACGGGAAAAAGCAACAGAAAATCAGCTTGCGAGGACCATATAATGAGGGACACTGACTCGATCCTGGTAGGATTGCGAAGGCGCGAGACGGGGGCTGTGAGACCACGGTCAGCAGCTGGGCAGTGCCCTTAGCTAGGAGCAGTGCCGTTGGGTTACACTCCCAGGCGGCTCCACAGCGCAGAGCCGGGACAGAGGCTAAAACAGCCACAGCCACTCACCGTGGGCTCCGGCAGAGGGAGGGCAGACTGGACTGGAACTGTGTCGGGACACTCGGGGTTTGGAGGGCGCTCAGAGTTTTGCTGAGTGCAGCCACGCAGGACAGTGGCCATATTGCTCCTTCACAGGGCTCTGAGGAGAGGCAGCAGCCCCTCCCTCAGAGATCCAACCCCATACTGTGGGCCATTGAAGTGCTAATTGAGGCTCATTAACAACCAGCATCTGCTCCACCCTCGTGAAAGCCCCTTGTGCTGAGCACCTAAGGGAGTTTTTCAATCAACTGACAACCCAAAACTCATTAAGTAACCTCGACTGCTAGCCACCAGGCAAAAAGCTAGAGGATAACAGTACCTTTCCTGGGCTGGCAACTTTAACCAGGAAAGTAAGACTTGACAATGGTGTTTAACGTGGGTCCTCCCTCGCTCATCTAAACCCAGAAGAGGGAGCCACAAACAGTAGAACACCAACACCCTAGGGAAAACTTGACAGGCTCCAAAGCCCACTACGATAGCCAAAATGGTGAAACACAGAAACAGAAGCCAAATGAAAGAGCAAGAGATCTCCACTGAAGATGAGATCAATGTGGAGCAATTAGGCATGTTAACAGAGCTAGAATTCAGAGCCATGATCTTGAGGAAGCTCAACAGCATGAGTAAGAACATAGAGACACTGAAAATAAGCCAATTGGAAATTAAAAACCAACAAGAAGAGATAAAAAATGACATATCAGAAATGAAAAACACATTGGAAGGTTTAAAAAGCAGAGTAGAGGAAGCTGAGGACCGGATCAGTGAATTAGAAGACAGGGTAGAAAAAATCAACCAATCAGAAAACCAAAAGGAAAAAACTATTAAAAAACAGGAAGACAGCTTAAGAGAACTGTGGAACAACTGGAAACGGAATAATATTCGCATCATAGGAGTCCCCGAAGAAGAAGAAAATGAGCAAGGGATAGAGAATATATTAAAAAAAAATAGTGAGAGAAAACTTCCCTAATTTGGTGAAGGAAGAAGGCATTCAAGTTCAAGAAGCACAGAGAATCCCAAGTAAGAAGAACCCAAACAGGCCCAGACCAAGACACATAGTAATTAAAATGCCACAAATTAAAGACAAAGAGAGAATCCTAAAAGCAGAAAGAGATAAGCAACAGGTTACCTACAAAGGAAACCCCATAAGGCTCTCAGCTGACTTCTCACAAGAAACACTACAGGCCAGAAGGGAATGGCATGAATTAATCAAAGTCATGAAAAACAAGAATCTGAATCCAAGACTACTCTACCCAGAAACCCTGTCATTCAAAATAGAAGGTCAAATAAAGAGCTTCCCAGACAAAAAAAGGCTAAGGGAATACATTAGCACCAAACCAGCACTGCAAGAAATGTTAAAAGGACTGCTGTAATTAGCAGTAGAAATGGGAAGAAAAATAAAACCACACTAAACAAAAATGGCAATAAATAAGTACATATCAATAATCACCTTAAATGTAAATGGATTGAATGCTCCCATAAAAAGACACAGAGTAGCTGATTGGATAAGAAAGCATGACTCATCCAAATGTTGATTACAAGAGACCCACCTCACAACAAAAGACTCACATAGGTTGAAAGTGAAGGGATGGAAAAAAATTTTCCAAGCAAATGGAAAGCCAAAAAAAAACAGGGGTAGCAATTCTCATATCTGATAAAATTGATTTCCAAATGAAGACCATAACTAGAGACAAAGACGGCCACTACATAATATTGAAAGGATCTATCCAACAGGACGATATAACCTTGATAAACATATATGCACCCAATATAGGAGAACCAAAATATATTAAAAATCTTCTGGAGGACTTCCAAGGAGAAATCGACAACAATACAATCATAGCAGGGGACTTCAACACCCCGTTGACAGCACTGGATAGCTCCTCTAGGCAAAAAATTAGCAAGGAAACAGACTCTAAATGAAGCACTACACCAAATGGATTTAATAGATATCTACAGAGAATTACACCCCAAAACTACAGAATACACATTCTTCTCAAGTGCACATGGGACATTCTCAAAGATAGACCACATGATAGGTAACAAACTAAATCTCTACAAGTTCAAGAAGATTGAAATCATATCAAGCATCTTCTCAGATCACAATGGCATGAAACTAGAAATCAATTGCAACAACAACATGCAAAGACATTTCAACATATGGAGGCTAAATAGCATGTTATTAAACAATAAATGGGTCACCGAGGAGATCAAGGAAGAAATTAAAAACTTCCTGGAAACCAATGAAAATGAACACACAACACAAAATCTACGGGATGCAGCCAAAGCAGTTCTGAGAGAGAAGTTCATAGAACTACAGGCCTACCTCAAAAAACAAGAAAAATTTCTAATTCATTGTCTAACCTCACAACTTAAAGAATTAGAAAGCAAACAAAAAGAAAACCCCAGAGCAAGTAGAAGGAATGAAATAGTAAAGATCAGAGCAGAAATAAATGACATGGAGACCAAAAAAACAATTCCAAGGATCAATGAAACAAAGAGCTGGTTTTTTGAAAAGATAAACAAGATTGATGGACCCTTAGCTAGACTCACCAAGAAACAAAGAGAGAGAACCCAAATACACAAAATCAGAAATGAAAGAGGAGAAGTAACAACCAACACCACGGAAATACAAAAGATTGATAACAACTACTATGAGCAACTATATGGCAACAAATTCAACAATGTAAGCAAAATGGACAAATTTCTAGAAACACACAGTCTCCCAAAACTGGACTGGGAAGAGATAGAAAACTTGAACAGACCAATAACAACTAAGGAAATTGAAGAGGTAATCAAGACTCTCCCAGCAAACAAAAGCCCAGGCCCAGATGGCTTCAAGGGGGAGTTTTACCGAACATTCAAAAAAGAACTAACACCCATTCTCCTCAAACTATTTCAAAAAATTCAAGAAGGAAAACTTCCAAACACGTTCTATGAGGTCAGCATAATTCTAATTCCAAAACCAGAAAAAGACACTACGAAGAAAGAAAACTACAGATCAATATCCCTGATGAACATAAACGCCAAAATCCTGAACAAAATATTAGCAAATCGGATCCAGAAACACATCAAAAAAATTATTAACCATGACCAAGTGGGATTCATTCCAGGGATGCAAGGCTTGTACAATATATTCACAAATCAATAAACGTGATACACCACATAAACAAAATGAAGAATAAAAACCACATGATCATATCAATAGATGCTGAAAAAGCATTCGACAAAATCCAGCATACATTTCTGATAAAAACGCTCAGCAATGTGGGAATAGAGGGATCATATCTCGACATAATAAAGGCCATATATGAAAGACCTACAGCCAACATCATACTCAATGGACAGAGACTGAAAACATTTCCATTAAGAACAGGAACAAGACAGGGATGTCCACTTTCACCACTCTTATTTAACATTGTACTGGAAGTCTTAGCCACAGCAATCAGACATGAAGAAAAAATAAAAGGGATCCAAATTGGAAAGGAGGAAGTGAAACCTTCATTATTTACAGATGACATGATATTATACATAGAAAACCCTAAAGACTCCATCAAAAATCTACTAGACTTAATAAATGAATTTGGCAAAGTAGCAGGATACAAAATTAACGTCAAGAAATCGACGGCATTATGGTACACCAATGATGAACTCACAGAAAGAGAAACTGAAAAAACAATCCCATTTACCAATGCGCCAAAAAAATTATGATACCTAGGAATAAACTTAACTAAAGAAGTAAAGCACCTATTTGCAAAAAACGAACAGTCATTGAAAAAACAAATAGAGGAAGATATAAAAAAGTGGAAGCAGATAGGACTGAAAAATGGCGGCGAAGTGAATGGAGGGAACCAGACCGTCTCCCAAGACCAAACTGGATTTACAAGGAAAACAAAGGCAAACCTTCAGGAAAGGGCAGCGGAAGGACACCTTGGAGGACCACTTAACCAGAAACACCCACTCAGTCCTGGTAGGCTTGCGAGGACGGGAGAGGGGACCTAGAGCCCAGGGTCCGCAGCGGCCTGGGCAGGGGCCAGGGAACTAGAGGGGAAGTTAATTCCACCACCTTTCTTCCCACCGTGCACGGCCCTGGAAACTCTGTAGCTGGCTAGGCTAGGCTCTCCGCTGAAGCCTCACAGATTCCTGGCCCCCAGGGAACTGGGCGGGACCAGGGAACTCGGAGGAACCGGGGAACTAGGCGGAAAGTTAATTCTACCGCCTCCCCTCCCGCCGTGCAAGGCCCTGTAGCCGCTGAAGCCGCACAGACTCGCAGACCCCAGGCAACTCGGTGGGACCGGGGAACGCGGTGGAAAGTTAATTCTACCGCCTCCCTCCCCGCCGTGCACGGCCTGGAAACCCTGTTGCCCCTGAAGCCGCACAGACTCGCAGACCCCAGGCAACTCGGTGGGACCGGGGAACGCGGTGGAAAGTTAATTCTACCGCCTCCCTCCCTGCCGTGCAAGGCCTGGAAACCCTGTAGCCCCTGAAACCGCAGAGACTGGCAGACCCCAGGCAACTGGGTGGGACCGGGGAACGCGGTGGAAAGTGAACTCTACTGTCTCCCTTCCCGCCTGCACGGCCCTGGAAACTCTGTAGCGGGCTAAACTCTCCGCTGAAGCTGCACAGACTCCTAGCCCCCAGGGAACTGGGCAGGACCAGGGAACTCGGCGGGAAATTATTCCCACCGCCTCCCTTGCCACCCTGCATGGGTCCTCCTAACTTAGAAGACAGGCTAGAAGAAATCAACCAATCAGAAAACCAAAAGGAAAAAAAGATTAAAAAACAAGAAGAGAGCTTAAGAGAATTGTGGGACAACTGGAAACGTAATAATATTCGTATCATAGGAGTCCCTGAAGAAGAAGAAAGTAAGCGAGGGCTAGAGAATATATTCAAAGAAATAGTGACAGAAAACTTCCCTAATTTGGTGAAGGAAGAAGGCATTCAAGTTCAAGAAGCTCAGAGAGCCCCAAGTAAGAAGAACCCAAACAGGCCCACACCAAGACACATAGTAATCAAACTGCCAAAAATTCAAGACAAAGAGAGAATCCTAAAAGCAGCAAGAGATAGGCAACAGGTTACCTACAAAGGAACCCCCATAAGGCTCTCAGCTGACTTCTCACAAGAAACATTACAGGCTCGAAGGGAATGGCATGAAGTAATCAAGGTCATGAAAAACAAGGATCTGAATCCAAGACTACTCTACCCAGCAAGGCTATCGTTCAAAATAGAAGGCCAAATAAAGAGCTTCCCAGACAAAATAAGGCTAAGGGAGTACATTAGCACCAAACCAGCACTGCAAGAAATGTTAAAAGGACTGCTGTAATTACCAGGAGAAATGGGAAGAAAAATAGAACCACACTAAACAAAAATGGCAATAAATAAGTACATATCAATAACCACCTTAAATGTAAATGGACTGAATGCTCCCATAAAAAGACACAGAGTAGCTGACTGGATAAGAAAGCAAGACTCATCTATATGCTGTTTACAAGAAACCCACCTCACAACAAAAGACTCACATAGATTGAAAGTGAAGGTATGGAAAAAAATCTTTCAAGCAAATGGAAAAGAAAAAAAAGCTGGGGTAGCAATACTGATATCTGATAAAATAGACTTCAGATTGAAGGCCATAACTAGAGACAAAGAAGCCCACTACATAATATTGAAAGGATCTATCCAACAGGAAGATATAACCTTGATAAACATATATGCACCCAATATAGGAGCACCAAAATATATTAAAAATCTTCTGGAGGACTTCCAAGGAGAAATCGATAGCAATACAATCATAACAGGGGACTTCAACACCCCATTGACAGCACTGGATAGATCCTCTAGGCAAAAAATTAGCAAGGAAACAGACTCTAAATGAAGCACTAGACCAAATGGATTTAATAGATATCTACAGAGAACTACACCCCAAAACTACAGAATTCACATTCTTCTCAAGTGCACATGGGACATTCTCAAAGATAGACCACATGTTAGGGCACAAACTAAGTCTCTACAAGTTCAAGAAGATTGAAATTATAACAAGCATCTTCTCAGACCACAATGGTATGAAACTAGAAATCAATTGCAAGAAGAACATGCAAAGACATTTTAACACATGGAAGCTAAATAGAATGTTATTAAACAATGAATGGGTCACCGAGGAAATCAAGGAAGAAATCAAAAACTTCCTGGAAACCAATGAAAATGAGGACACAACAATACAAAATCTATGGGATGCAGCAAAAGCAGTTCTGAGAGGGAAGTTTATAGCACTACAGGCCTACCTCAAAAAAGAAGAAAAATCTCTAATAGACTACCTAACCTCACAACTTAAAGAACTAGAGAGTAAACAAAAAGAAAACCCCAGAGCAAGTAGAAGAAAAGAAATAGTAAGGATCAGAGCAGAAATAAACGACACAGAAACTGAAAAAACAATCCAGAGGATCAATAAAACAAAGAGCTGGTTTTTCGAAAAGATAAACAAGATTGATGGACCCTTAGCTAGACTCACCAAGAAACAAAGAGAGAGAACCCAAATACATAAAATCAGAAATGAAACAGGAGAGATAACAACTGACCCTACAGAAATACAAAAGATCATTAACAACTACTGTGAAAAATTATACAGCAACAAATTCGAAAATCTAGGCGAAATGGACAAATTTCTAGAAACACATAGTCTCCCAAAATTGGATCAGATAGAGATTGAAAACTTGAACAGACCAATAACAACAGAAGAAATTGAAGATGTAATCAAGACTCTTCCAGCAAACAAAAGCCCAGGCCCGGATGGCTTCACAGGGGAGTTTTACCGAACATTCAAAGAAGAACTAATACCCATTCTCCTCAAACTATTTCAAAAAATTCAAGAAGAAGGAAGACTTCCAAACTCGTTTTATGAAGCCAGCATAACTCTAATTCCAAAACCAGAAAAAGACACAACAAAGAAAGAAAACTACAGGCCAATATCCCTGATGAACATAGATGCCAAAATCCTGAACAAAATACTAGCAAATCGAATCCAGCAATACACCAGAAAAATTATCCACCATGACCAGGTGGGATTCATCCCAGGGATGCAAGGCTGGTACAATATTCGCAAATCCATAAATGTGATACACCACATAAATAAATTGAAGAATAAAAACCACATGATCATATCAATAGATGCCGAAAAAGCCTTTGACAAAATCCAGCATCCATTTCTGATAAAAACGCTCAGCAGTGTGGGAATAGAGGGATCATATCTCGACATAATAAAGGCCATATATGAAAGACCTACAGCCAACATCATACTCAATGGGCAAAAACTAAAAGCATTTCCCTTAAGAACAGGAACAAGGCAAGGATGCCCACTTTCGCCACTCCTATTTAACATAGTACTGGAAGTCTTAGCCCCAGCAATCAGACAGGAAGAAAAAATAAAAGGGATCCAAATTGGAAAGGAGGAAGTGAAATTGTCATTATTTGCAGATGACATGATACTGTACATAGAAAATCCCAAAGACTCCACCAAAAGCTTACTAGACTTAATAAATGAATTTGGCAAAGTAGCAGGATACAAAATTAACGTCAAGAAATCGATGACATTCTTATACACCAATGATGAACTCACAGAAAGAGAAACTAAGCAAACAATCCCATTTACCATTGCGGCAAAAAAATTAAGATACCTAGGAATAAACTTAACCAAAGAGATAAAGGACCTATTCGCAGAAAACTACAGGTCTTTGAAAAAAGAAATAGAGCAAGATGTAAAAAAGTGGAAGAACATACCCTGTTCATGGATTGGGAGAATTAACATCATTAAAATGTCCATATTACCCAAAGCAATCTATAGATTCAACGCAATCCCCATCAAAATACCAACGGCATACTTCAAAGAATTAGAACAATTACTTCAAAAGTTCATATGGAACCAAAAAAGGCCTCGAATAGCCACAGCAATCTTGAAAAGGAAGAACAAAGTTGGAGGGATCACAATACCAGATTTCAGGTTATACTACAAAGCCACCATAATCAAAACAGCCTGGTACTGGCACAAGAACAGGTATATAGACCAGTGGAACAGAATAGAGAACCCAGAAATGGACCCTAGGCAATATGCTCAATTAATATTTGACAAAGGTGGCAAGAGCATTCAGTGGAGTAAGGACAGCCTCTTTAATAAATGGTGCTGGGAAAATTGGACAGCTACTTGCCGAAAAATGAAACTAGACCATCAACTTACACCCTACACCAAAATAAACTCAAAATGGATAAAAGATTTAAATGTAACTCATGAATCCATAAAAATCCTAGAGGAGACTGTGGGCAACAAAATATCAGACATCATACGCAGCAGAATTTTTACTGACACATCACCTAAGGCAATAGAAACAAAGGAGAAAATGAACACATGGGACTACATCAAACTCAAAAGCTTCTGCACAGCGAAAGATACAATCATCAAAACGGAAAGGCTACCCACTGTATGGGAGAGCATAATTGCCAATGATATATCAGATAAGGGGTTAATTTCCAATACATATAGAGAGCTCATACAACTCCACAAAAGGAAGACAAAGAATCCAATTAAAAAATGGGCAGAGGAACTAAATAGACACCTCTCCAAACAGGACATACAAATGGCTAAGAGACATATGAAGAAATGTTCATCATCACTAATCATCAGAGAGATGCAAATCAAAACAACAATGAGGTATCACCTCACACCTGTCAGAATGGCCGCCATCAACAAATCATCAAACAACAAGTGTTGGCGAGGGTGTGGAGAAAAGGGGACTCTAGCACACTGTTGGTGGGAATGCAGACTGGTGCAGCCACTATGGAAAACAATATGGTGTCACCTCAAAAAATTAAAAATTGAACTTCCATTTGACCCAGTGATCCCACTTCTAGGAAATACCCTAAGAAGCCTGAAACACCAATCAGAAATAATATATGTACCCCCATCTTTGTAGCAGCACTATTTACAATCGTTAAGATCTGGAAACAGCCCAAGTGCCCATCAGTAGACGAATGGATTAAAAAGCTGTGGTACATATACACAATGGAGTACTACGCAGCGGTAAGAAAGAAAGATCTCTTATCCTTTGAGACTACATGGAGGGACCTGGAAAGTATCATCCTAAGTGAAACAAGCCAAGCAGAGAAAGACAAATTTCATATGATCTCACTGATTTCTGGAATATAATGAACATAACAGTTTGAGGACAATCCCCTAAGGAGTGGGGAGCTGAGAGAGGGATGAACAACAGAACTTAAATGCATGGAGGCATGAACAGTGGACATGGACAACAATCAGGGGAAGGGGCAGGGAGGGAAGGGGGAGGGGGGAATCAGTGGGGGAAAAAGGAGAATCATTTGTAACAAAAATTAATCAATAATAAAAAAAAAAAAAAGTGGAAGCACATACCCTGTTCATGGTTTGGAAGAATTAACATCATTAAAATGTCCATACTACCCAAAGCAATCTAAAGATTCAATGCAATCCCCATCAAAATACCAACAACATATTTCATAGAACGAGAAAAAATACTTCAAAAGTTCATATGGAACCAAAAAAGAACCCGAATAGCCACAGCAATCTTGAAAAACAAGAACAAAGTAGGTGGGATCACAATACCAGATATCAGGTTATACTACAAAGCACCTGTATCCAAAACAGCCTGGTACTGGCACAAGAACAGGCATATAGACCAGTGCAACAGAACTGAAAACCCAGAAATGGACCCAAGGCAATACGCTCAATTAATATTTGACAAAGGTGGCAAGAGCATACAGTGGAGTAAAGACAGCCTCTTTAATAAATGGTGTTGGAAAAATTGGACAGCTACATGCAAAAAAATGAAACTAGATCATCAACTTACGCCATACACAAAAATAAACTCAAAATGGATAAAAGACTTAAATGTGACCCGTGAATCCATAAAAATTCTAGAAGAAAATGTAGGCAACAAAATTTCGGACATCATAGGCAGTGGAATTTTCACTGATACATCACCTAAGGCAACAGAAACAAAGGAAAAAAATGTACACATGGGACTTCATCAAACTAGAAAGCTTCTGCACAGCAAAAGAAACAATCATCAAAATGGAAAGGCAACCCACTGTATGGGAGAACATCATTGCCAATGATGTATCAGATAAGGGGTTAATTTCCAGTATATATAGAGTGCTCATACAACTCCACAAAAGGAAGACAAAGAACCCAATTAAAAAATGGGCAGAGGAGGTGAATAGACACCTCTCCAAACAGGACATACAAATGGCCAAGAGACATATGAAGAAATACTCAACATCACTAGTCATCAGAGAGATGCAAATTGAAACACCAATGAGGTATCACCTCACAACTGTCAGAATGGCCGCCATCAACAAATCATCAAACAACAAGTGTTGGCGAGGGTGTGGAGAAAAGGGGACTCTAATACACTGCTGGTAGGAATGCAGACTGGTGCAGCCTTTATGGAAAACAATATGGTGTTACCTCAAAAAATTAAAAATTGAACTTCCATTTGACCCAGTGATCCCACTTCTAGGAATATACCCTAAGAAGCCTGAAACACCAATCAGAAAGAATATATGTACCCCCATGTTCATAGCAGCACTATTTACAATAGCTAAGATCTGGAAACAGCCCAAGTGTCCACCAGTAGACGAATGGATAAAAAAGCCGTGGTACATATACACAATGGAGTACTATGCAGCGATAAGAGAGAAAGATCTCTTATCCTTTGAGACGACATGGAGGGACCTGGAAAGTATTATCCTAAGTGATATAAGCCAAGCAGAAAAAGACAAATGCCACATGATCTCACTTATATATGGAATATAATGAACATAACAATCTGAGGAATACGGTAGACCCAGAAACATGGAAATAGAGCACACACTGATATCCCTCAGAAGAGAGGGTGGGTGGGTGGGAAGAGATAAACCACAGAATTTATATGCATGTATGCATGACCAATGGACATGGACAACTAAGCCGGGGACAGGGCGGGGGAGGGGTGGGGAGGGGGGTGCCAATGGGGTAAAAAAGGTGAAATATCTGTAACAAAAAAAAAATTAAAAATTAAAAAAATAAAATAAAAAAATAAAAAAAAAGATTCTTTGAATAATCTGCTGTCAAAAAACAGAATAACAAGTTGATCAATGATGCCACCAATTTACAAAAGGTGCCAGTGAATCTGAATTGTCCATTGAGCCAAAAGGAAATGGTTTAGTGGATGGACTTACTTATGAGATCTGTTGTTGAACAGATTTGGGCTAAATTCATATGTAGAACGGAATTTCACGGCACAGGGGATCCTCTGACAAAAACTTGTTTGAGTAGACCGAGGCATGGTGTCACATCCAGATGCAGCAAGGTTGCCTCTCCCCAGGAGAGCAGATCCTTCCTGCAGAGAAGAGGAGCAGCGAGTACACAGAGCAAGAATCTTCTTGACCTCATGGTCAGTGTTGCAGCAGAAACTTTAAAGTATATGGACAGTTATTTTGTATACTAAATGGGGAATGTATCTGGAGAACTAAAAGCCCAGAAATACTTTTCTTCAAGCATGTAAAAAGAGGATATTTTATTATGGCCTTCACAAAAATTATTCCAAGCAATACATACTAGACTCAGAAGAGACTACCAATAGATTCTTTCAAAGGGTACCCATCTCCACAGTTCTCTGGAACACTTGGAAGGACCTATTGTTTTTAAACCTGTGGAGGTTAGGCATTTTTAAAGTGAGTTTCAACTGTAAAATAATTTCCTTCACACTTCCTAGAAGCTCAATTATTCTTTTGTTCTTCAAGCCTATTCACATACATATAGCCAGCTATAATTTTGCTAGCCCTCATTTAGCCTAAATTTTGAACAGAAACAGATAAGTTGAAGAACAGCCACATCCTTGAATCTCACAGGAAAAGGTGTGCAAAAAAAGGCAAGAATATCCAGCAATTAATGAGAAAGAATTCATCCAGCAACCATCTGCTCTGGCTGCTGCAAAGTAAAGTTTTCCAAAATTTTGATAATGCTAATTTTGGCTTACAGACCAAGATAATTGACCAAGAAGAAAAATTGTAAAATTAGAGTAGCAGCTACTCTTTATTTGTCAGAAAAGGAGGGTTAAGAATGGCAAAAAAGAAGCAGGGGTGTACCAGTCTAGCTTTAATTAGGCTCATATAAATAATACAAAAGTGAACTTTAAAAAAATCAATGCATTTATCTTTAAGCATTTTTTGGCATTTTGATAATAAAATGAAATGTAAACAAGATGTATTAATCCAAAAAAAGCTGCAGATAAATATTATGTGCATTCTAAGTTTTACTAAAATCAAGATTTAAAAACATCATCCCAACAAAACAAAACAAAAGAAGAATTACTGTTATATAATAAACAAGTGTAGGGCACAATAACTCAAACTTTCGGTATGTATTCTAATCACATTGTGTAGTTTTAAGGTTATTTTTTCCTAGTGTTTTGGAAGGTGGTATAATAGCTGAGTGATCAAGGAGCAGAGGCTAGAGAGCGTCCGGGGTCAGGCAGACCTAGGCATGGAACCTGGCCCCTCTTATTTACAGTGTGGTTTTGAGCCTCATTTTACTTATCTGTAAAGTTAAATAATAATGGAACCTATCTCGTAAGGGACTATTATTCAACAGGCATGGCCATTACTATTAGTAGTAATAAACATTGATATTTTGCTTCTTTTGTTGTAGATGATGTTAAAAAATTGTTAAGAGAGTTAGATGTCATGAATTCCGTTATTGCTCAGCTCGCTCCAGAAGGTAAATTGGCATCCTATATGTATTTTTTAAAGTGGGACTAGTGTATTTTTCACATTTGAAAATGTGAAAATAGTTCATGAAATACCAATTGTGAATTG
Source organism: Molossus alvarezi (assembly GCA_037176705.1). Taxonomy (NCBI): domain Eukaryota; kingdom Metazoa; phylum Chordata; class Mammalia; order Chiroptera; family Molossidae; genus Molossus; species Molossus alvarezi. Next base: position 170,708,865 of record CM073885.1, read on the forward strand.
TCATTAAAAGCTCTCAAACCAAGATGGGCTGCAACCATGGTAAGATCTGTGGAGCTTTGGTTTTCAAAACATGCTTTAAAGTAATGGTTGAATCAGATTTAGCATACTTGTGTTATTTATTTTTCATATACAGAAGAAGTAGTTATCCATGAGTTTGCTAGTCTTTGCCTAGCAAACATGTGTGCAGAGTATACCAGCAAAATGCAAATATTTGAACACGGTGGATTAGAGCCTCTCATCAGACTGCTGAGCAGCCCAGACCCTGATGTGAAGAAGAATTCTATTGAGTGCATTTACAACTTGGTCCAGGTAAGATTAATTCTTAAAAACATGTTCTGACAAATGCTGATTATAGAATTTGCTTTCCCATTAAAAAAAAAAAGGTTAAAACTCACCAATTTTGATTAACCAGTACTTCTTGGTACTATTTAGTGGTGATAATTCAGAGATAAAATAAAGGAAGTTTAGTGTAGATTCCTCTCAGTTTTCACATTTTATAAGTATTTGTCTCCCATGAAAGAGCATTTTAGGAATGTATTTAAATTTTAAAATAATAGAATGGTATACAAATTAAGGTGGGATTATACTAGATAAAATGTATTTATTCTGAAACAGGAAATCAAATATTCATGTTGAACTAGATTTGACTTGGGCAGTTACCTATTGATCTAACCTTGGTGATCTAAGCACAGTGGATATTAATATATGTCCTAGTCAGTATACCAAGATTTTGGGACAGGCTTATTTATTGGTGAAAGCTTAGTGAGTTGAAGATGCTGAATAGAACTCATTGTTCACAATTGCCAGATGTGATCTCACTGTGCTGCTTTCTTTTGTAATGGAAAGTGACCACCTTCTCCTCCCCAACCGGTCTTGTCCTCTGTCCTCCAACTGCACTGCTCCTACCTCCCAACACAGCATTCGCACCCTCACACCCACAGCAGGTAAGCTCTCTGACACTATGGACAGCCTTCTCTGCTGCTTTTCCTGTCCAGGTTCCTGAACAATTCCCACACACATTTGATCAGCTGATATCAACTGAAAAGACAAAAACACTCCTGTAAGTAGCCAGCAGTGGAGTGTGAAAGGAAGAGATGGTGAAGCAAAGGTGATGGAGGATTCATTGAGAGGCAAACTGTCTAGACAAGTTATATAGAAAAAGAGAGACCAATAGGTTTATGCCAAAGGCAGCAAAAGCGTACATTCCTGGCCTTAGCAGTCCTTGCCCTTGGCTGAGCACTGACTGGCTTTACCCTTACTCCTCCCTAAAAAGACCCTGAAGAAGTTCAGCCTTGATTCCTTTTTCTGATTACTTAAGGCCTTACCTTATCCAATAGGCTAAAATAATCCTCCAAGCATGTTTGTGTTTTATATCCCAAGACTCCTGACGGCTCTATTTCCCCATATATTTTTTTTTTTAAATATGTTTTTATTGATTTTAGAGAGACAGGAAGGGAGAGGAACAAAGAGATAGAAGCATTGATGAGAAACATCTATCGGCTGCCTCCTGCATGCCCCCTACTGGGGGATTGAGACCACAACCCTGGGCATGTGCCCTGACTGGGAATCAAACCAGTGACCTCTTGGTGCATGGGATGACGCCCAAACAACTGAGCCACACCACACTCCCCATATTTTTTCATAAAAAATAAATGAGCCCTGGCTGGTTTGGCTCAGCGGTTAGAGCGTCCGCCTGCGGTCCGGAGGGACGCGGGTTCGGTTCCCGCTAAGGGCATGTACCTCGGTTGCAGTTTGTCCCCGGCCCTGGTTGGTCCTGTGGGTGGCAGCCACTCGATGTGTCCCTTTCACATCGATGTTTCCCTCTCTCTCTCTTCCTCTCTCTCCCTCCCACTCTATCTGTACAAAAAACGGAAAAATGTCCTCGGGTGAGGATAAAAAAAAAAAAAAAAAAGAAATGAAAAGACTTACCTCCATTCTTTATAATAGAAATACTAGTTAATAACAGTATTATTCATTTCCTAGGACTGCTATAACAGTGTCACAAACTGGGTTGCTTCAAACAATAGGACTTTATTCCCTAACAATTCTGGAGGCTGAGATTATGAAATCAAGGTGTCAGCAGGGCCATGCTCCCTCTGTGACTCTGGGTAGAATCCTTCTTTGCCTCTTCCTAGCCTCTGATGGTGGCTCCCAATCTTCAATGTCACTGGGTTTGCAGCTGTAGCACTGCAATCTCTTCCTCTGTCATTTCTCTGTCTTTTTGTGAAGACAGAGAAATGACAGATATTTTTTAGAAGGACACCATTAGGTACCCACCCTACTCCACTATGGCCTTAATTATATCTGCAATGACTTTGTTTCCAAATAAGGTCACATTTTGAGGTACTGATGGTTAGAACTCCAACCTATATTTTGGGGGGATACAATTCAACCAAAAACAAACAGAAATCTCCAATTTTTATGTGAAAGGAAGCTAAATATTAGCAGTTGGAGGATGGATAGAAGAGAGCTAAGCTGTAAGTGGGACCTTTTTCACCTTTAATATTATTTTACATTTAACATGTTTTAATTTAAAATGTCATTTTATCTTGTTTTCTCCATTGCTGACTCCACCAACCCCCTTTCTTCCCAACTCACACACAAATTACAGGCACACAATGCAGAGCAATTTGTCTAGACTCTAATGACTCTTGATATTGTAAATGTCTTAAATAAAGGGCATGTGTCTGCACTAAACCTGATGTGAATTTGCATGCACAGAGCCTATAAACAGCACTGAGTGCATGGAAACATTTTATAAACAAGCCATTTGAATGAAGATAATAAGGAACTGATGCCATCATTTCATTTTATCAAATACTATTTGAAACAGGACAGTGTGTGAAAAGAATTTTGTTATGCATAGCTTTTGTTGTACTACTGTTTATAGTAGTAGGAATTTGTTGTAAAATAAAGAAATAAAAGACACTGAAAAGTCATAGATCATGTCTATTTCCTATTATTGACAATGTCTGCAAAGTTACAATGAATATTTTGGTGTTGTCGTTTGACCGTTTGCTTACTTTTGTTTATAAATTATTTTGGAAGGGAATCTGGAATGAAAGATTTCAATATTATAACTTAGACTATTCTTTGTAAGAAGGTAGAAGTTCTCCATTCTTGAGGCTATATTTTGCTTTAAAAATTACTTATTTGATCATTGTATTTCATGGCAGGATTTTAGGTGTCGAGCTACACTTTCAGAACTAAATGCAATCCCCTCTATATTAGAGCTTTTGAAGTCAGAATATCCAATTATTCAGCTGTTGGCTCTCAAAACCTTGGATGTTATTACAAATGATAAAGAGTCACGAGCAATGCTAAGAGACAATCAAGGGGTAGACCACCTTATTAAGATCCTGGAAGCTAAGGTATTCAAAACATTTATTCAACTGTCTATGAGGATATGTATCTCTCCTAAATGTTGTTATAAAATGTAAATTGTAGAATATTTTTTAAGTTTTAGAATAATTTTTAAACAAAATTTTATTATATTTAAGCATGGTACTAAGTATGGTGGACTAACTCATTGCTACATAGTTTATCAGCATGATTAAGTCATACTAATGATAAAGGCCATTATAAAGTAATTTTGTAAATATCCTGGGAGGTTTCTCAAAGAATTAAAAAGAGAGCTACCATATGATAGCATATGGGTATTTATCTAAAGAAAATGAAAACACTAACTCAAAAGGATACATGCACCCCTATGTTCATTGCAGCATTATTTACTATACCTAAGATATAGAAGCACCTAGTGTCCATTGATGGATGGATGAATAAGGAACATATGGTGTGTGTGTGTGTGTGTGTGTGTGTGTGTGTGTGTGTGTTTGTGTGCGCACGCGCGCGTGCATGCTATGGAATATTATTCAGCCATAAAAAATAAAATCTTGTAACTTGCAACAACATGGATGAATCTAGAGGGTATTATGCCAAGTGAAATAAGTCAGTCAGATAAAGACAAACACCATATGATCTCATTTATATGAGGGCCCTATAAAAAACAGAACAAAACTAGAAAACCAAGCTCATGCAGAAAACAGAATGGTGGTTGCCAGAGGTGGAGGTTGGGCAAAATAGGAAAAGAGGTTCATAAGATACAAATTTCCAGTTATAAAATAAATAACTCATGGGAATGTAATGTACAGCATGGTGATTATACTTAATAATACTGTATTGCCTAGTTGAAAGTGGCTAAGAGAATAGATCTTAAAAGTTATCACAAGTAAAAAATTTATAACTATGCAAGATGACAAATGTTAACTAGACTTATTGTGGTGATATTTGTAATATATACAAATATTGAATCATTATGTTGTACACCTGAAACTAATATAATGTTATATGTCAATTAAACCTGAATTAAAATCTTCTGGTTTAGAAAATTTAAGGTTATAAATTATTGTTTATTATCTTCATGATTTTCTGAAATGGCTAGAATTAGTTTAACCTTTGTCTACCAGAGTTTTCTCTAGGGTAAAGCAAGAAGAGTAATTTACCCCACATGATGGAGGGCACTCTGCTTTACTCAGTCTACTAGTTTAAATATTAATTTTATCTAAATAATTAAATTTTTTAGATCAGGAATAATATTTGACCAAATATCTGGATACTGAGGCCTAGCCAAGTGAAAGCATAAAAATTAACCATCACAAGTTCACTCTTGCCAGTCTGGCACCATACACACCCTAAATCACACTTAATCTTCAAATAATGACAATAACAAGGTGCTACTTCTGTCTAACATGATACAAATATCCTGTGTACAATAGAAAATGCAGTGACACTATTCCCAGAATAGGACACCAAGTTCTTGGATGATGTTCACTCTTCTCCTTGCCATCCCATAACTTAAATACTATGAAGTAAAATGAACAATAATTAAACACTAGTTCATAAAGTCATACATCTTATATAAGGGAATAAGAGAGGGAAGAAATTAAAGATGTTGCGTATACACACACATTCATAACCAAATAAGGAATAAATATTCATGACAATTACAGCCTCTTTTCTATCTACCTTCTTCTGATACCTATCCCATATTCCCTTTGCCCTCAGCAGTACCTTGGCTCATATTAGTTCTTTCCTTGGTGGAGGGACCCAAATGGTATTTCTGAAGTGTCGGGACCAAGAGTGGTCTGCCTGGATTGGGTTATTGTAGCTTTCCATCTACTTTAATCACAAGGCATAATCATACTAGGAGACACCCTAAGGGCTCTCCTGTATTGCGGATACACTCCTTCTTACCTCTTCTGTGGAATAGCAGTCTAATTTCCTCTTGGTGGTACGGAATAGTCACCGCAGCCAGCACCATAACTCTCCTTTGTCTATTGATTTAGAGGCATAAAGAGCCCAAAGTGGCCAGGTGGCTGTCTTTTCTTTCCATGTCTTCTGATGGAAATATTTCTTTCTTTGGAACTAAGACCTCTAGATCAGCAGAGCGTAAGGTCACAGAGACAGCAACATTTTTGCTAGTATGTCAGTAGAGGTAACAATGAGTAGTGTCCCTCTCATTTTCACCCCTTAATCTTGGGCTCATAAACCCTGTCTATGGGAGAAACAGTACCATCTATTAGAAGCTGATTCAGAACCTATACAGCCCCCTGGAGAACCTTGCCCCAGACCAAAAGGTATTGCCACCTACCTGGCCCTGTCACTGACTCTTAAAAAGGCCATTCTCTCAAGCCAGCTGCTTTAGAATGACGAGGACCAGGGTGAGGCCAGTGGATTCCATGAGTATGAGCCCATTGCCATACTTCTTTTGCTGTGAAATAAGCTCCTTGACCAGAAGCAATGCTGTGAAATGTCATGATGGTGGTGCATTTTTTCTGTGTTTCCCTCATTTTAAGGATTTCCACCTTAAATTTCTAGCTCACGTAAGGCTGCAGTTTTCAACTGCTGTGGGCATTTGGGAGATTCCTAAGGCAAGAAAGCCACATACTCACATACTTCCCTCGACCAGTTGCAGATTTTAAAGAATATACTTACCTTCAGCTTCTCTTGCTTAAAAAATTTTCTCTTCAGATTTTAAGATTGTTGTCAGGGGAAAGTTGTATGAGCACCTTACCAGAAGATTCCAGTAATTATTTTTATCTATAAAACACTTTAGAGTAGGGGAAATGAGAAAAGATGGGCCTAATGATGAGGGAGAGTGATGTTATATTAATAAACAAAACTGTTTCCTTGAGCCTCTGTCCCAACAAAATTAATTACATTATGTTCTGACTGACCATAGTCTATCTTGTATAAAATTTGGAAAGTATAAGTTTCTTTTAGTACAACTTTCTAAAATTGTGTTTGCTTTTATTACTAGGAATTGAATGACCTTCATATAGAAGCGCTTTCAGTGATAGCCAATTGCCTTGAAGATATGGATACTATGGTGCTGATTCAACAGACAGGTGGTCTAAAGAAGCTCCTAGCATTTGCAGAAAACTCTACAATTCCTGATATTCAAAAGAATGCAGCAAAAGCAATTACTAAAGCAGCTTATGATCGTATGTCTCATTTTATGTAGACTAAGCAGACATAGTCCCTCTGTAGTCTTGAATTTTATTAGTACAAGAAAACACTAGAGTATTTGCTTTTAAATGACCATTTAAGAATAGTGTTATACTTACTATTTAAGACTAAAATTCATCTCAATGCCAGTGAGTTAAAGTAGAGATTGCTTTGTCAAGGATATACTGTACGGAATATGATTTCATTATAACCCTATCTATTTTAAACAATTCAACCCTAAATTAACTTTTAAGCCTTTCTTTATCTTGATTTTGGAATTATGCAGAAAGTGCACATTGCTTGTGATCCTGAAAACATTATTTCAATAAATCCACACTTGGAATGATATCTATGTAGTAATTTCAAGTTTCAGCTGAGTCAGTGTCATGTTACAGAGCTGTGAAAAATAATATGCTCATACTCTATACATAATACAATTTCATTACAGTGGCAAGCTATGTTGACATAAATCTGTAAAATATGAGAGATTAATTATATCACAAGCACCAAAGATAAAATTATAGTTTTAATTTATGTATATTTGGAGTATATGATTTAGTAAAAGATGTGACTTTATTTTCCCCCTTCCACATCGCTCTTCATATAAATGATAACAACTTGGACTAGTTTAAGTGATTTATATTCTAAACATATATACTCATACCTGTATATATGTCTATATATTATGGGAAACATTTGCTTTTTAACCCATACTGGATGTCTTCAAGACAAAGTTTTAATGCAGTAAGCCAAATTTCACTGTCCAGTACATAGTTGATATAGAGCAGCCTTTTGAGTTACATTTTATGTGCCGTATCTAAAGATAGGCTATAAAATTAAGGGTTTTAATATTGGCAACAGCTGGTTGATTCAGTGTTCTGTCTCATGGAACTAGGCCTTATCATATTTGGTCAGATCTGTTTTTTTGTCTGTCGCAGGCCTTTGCGACACCCGAACAGAGGGCAGTAGGAAGACAGGGACAATGTCACAGCTAAAATGTTTGCATATCTCAACTTCTCTTTGGATAGTGTGGCTAGACCATTCGGAGATTGTGTCAGACCTCTTGGGGTAGTGAGTTTTATGAGTTTATCACCTATGATGTGACACAATAATGGAAAGAGCACTGCATAGAGAGTACCTGATTTTTTAGTTCTACTACTATTTCCACTACTGGCACTGAGCTGACCTCAGTATGTGACTATGAGTGGACTACAACCTCTCTGGACCTACTCATGGATTTATTTATTAGTGATTTATTGAGCCCAGCCCCTTGGTGTCAATAAAGCCAGACAGGCAAATAAATAGACGATTACAATGCAATGTTAAATGTGTTTGATATGGAAGAACAAGGTCACCCAGGAGGGCCACCTAATGCAGACTTGGATCAGATGCATCTTTCTGAAATAGAAAGGACCTGTTCAGGCGAGAACTTAGAGTAAATAATTAAACTTAGCTGGGCAAAGGAGCTCCTGGTGTAATAGGGAGGATCAGCAGTGCTCTAAGGTGATGGAACAGTGTGTGTAAAGGCCATAGAGGGACAGAGCATGGAAAGTTCCCGAACTGAAAGTTTTCAGAATGGTTAGTGAATAGAATGCAGCAGAAAACTGAGAGTTAAGGTTGTAGAGTAATGAGGAACCAAATGCTAATGGGTGTTATAAGCCAAGTTAAGGATTTTAAACCTTATATTGATAGCAACAAAGAGCCTTGAGTTGACTTAGAGAGAGGAAGGAACATTACAGATTTTCTCTTTTGAAAGAAAGAGCACTCTTGTTGCAAAGTGGAGAAGAGATTGGAAGTGTGCAGGACCAGCCAAAAAGAGCAGGAAAGGGATTGCTGGAATGATCTAGGTGAGCAGTGAAGGTGTTCTGAAACAGAGATGTGGTGCTTGGAATGGAGTCAGAGGAAATGAGAATTATGAGGACAGTACTTGGCGCATTGGAAGGTCCATAATTGTTTGTTAAATGACTACCTGCATTGGGAGAAGAAGTAGGTGCTATCTAGGACAAGGCCAGGTTTCCGGCTTCAACAGCTGGAAGTAGAATGGTGCCATTCATAGAAATAGGAACTCAAGAAGAGAAGCAGGTTTTGATTGAAGGAAAGAAAATGAGTTCTATTTTTTTTAAAAATTGTCATAAAATACACATAATATAAAATTTTTCATCTTAATCATTTAAGTGTCCAATAAGTGAGTTCATTTAACCATTAAGTAAATTCACATTGTTGTACTATCACCACCATTCGGCCACAGAACTCTCTTTATCTTGCAAAACTGACACTCCATACCCATTAAACACTTCCCTCTCCCTGTAATCCCTGGCAACTATCATACTTTCTATCTCTATGATTCTGACTCTTCTAAGTGTGTCTGAATTTCCTTCCTTTTCAAGGCTGAATAATATTCCATTGTATGTATAGACCACATTTTGTTGATCCATTCTTCCATTGATGAATATATGGGTAGTTCTCACCTTCTGACTATTGTGAATAATGCTGTCATTCCCATGGATATACAAATATCTCTTCAAGTCCCTGCTTTCAGTCCTTTGGGATATATACCCAGAAGTGGAATTGCTAGATTATATGGTAATTCTATGTTTAATATTTTGAGGAATTGTCATACTGTTTTTCATAGTGGCTACACTATTTTACATTCCCATCAGCAGGGTACATGGGTTTTAATTTGTCCACTTCTCACCAACACTTATTTTGAATTTTTTAAATTGAATTTATTGGAATGACATTGGTTAATAAAATTACATAGGTTTCAGGTGTACAATTCTATAATACATCATCTATATAATATATTGTGTGACCACCACCCCAACAAGTCATCTTCAATCACCATTCATCCTCTCATACCCTTGTCAACTTCTCCCACCATTTTTTAAGATAGAAGCCATTCTAATGGGTGTGAAAGGGTATTTCACTGTTTTGATTTACATTTCCCTAATGACCAATATGTTGCGCATCTTCTCCCTGTGCTTATTGACCATTTGTATATATTCTTTGGAGAAATGTTTATTAAAATTCTTTGCCCATTTTTTACGAGGTGGTTTATTTTTTGTTGTTGAGTTGTAGGAGTTCTTTATATATTCTGGATATTAACTTGTTATCATATGCATGATATGCTAATATTTTCTCCCATTCTGTGGTCTACCTTTTCACTCTGTTGATTCTGTCCCTTAATGCAGAGAAGTTTTTTATTTTTTTAAATATGTATTCATTGATTTTTTTTAGAGAGGGGGAAGGGAGAGAGAGATAGAAACATTGATGTGAGAGAGATACATTGACTGGCTGTCTCCTGCACACCATCCACCAGGGATCGAGCCCACAACCCAGGCATGTGCCCTGACCAGAAATTGAACCGGGATCTCTCAGTCCATGGGATGACGCTCAATCCACTGAGCTACACTGGCTGGGCAAGAGGTTTATTTTGATGGATTCAGTTTATTTATTTATTCATTTATGTTATTATTGTTTTTCTTAACTAATTTATTTATTTTTGTTACAGATGTTTCTTCTTTTCCCCCCACTGATTCCCCCCTCACTCTCCCTCCCGCCTTGTCCGCAGCTTTGTTGTCCATGTCCATCATTCATGCATACATGCATATAAGTTCTGTGGTTTATCTCTCCCCATCACCCCCTCTTCTGGGGATTGTCAGTCTGTACCCCATTTCCACATCTGGGACTATCCCTATCCTCAGACTCTTATGTTCATTATATTCCACGAATAACTGAGATAATATGGTACATGTCTTTCTCTGTTTGGCTTGTTTAATTTAGGATAATACTTTCCAGGTCCCTCCATTTCATCTCAAAGGATGAGAGATCTTTCTTTCTTACAGCTGCATAGTACTCCACTGTGTATATGTACCACAGATTTAACATCCATTTGTCTACTGATGGACATTTGGGCTGTTTCCAGATCTTAGCTATTGTAAATAGTGCTGCTACAAACATGGGGGTACATATATTCTTTCTGATTGGCTTCTTAGGGTATATTCCTAGAAGTCGGATCACTGGGTCAAATGGCAGATCAATTTTTAACTTTTTCAGGTAACACCATATTGTTTTCCATAGTGGCTGCACCAGTCTGCATTCCCGCCAGCAGTGTACTACAGTCCCCTTTTCTCCACACCCTTGCCAACACTTGTTATTTGATGATTTGTTGATGGCAGCCATTATGACAGGTGTGAGGTGATATACCTCATTGTTTTAATTTGCATCTCTCTGATGATTAGTGATGTTGAGCATTTCTTCATATGTCTTTTGGCCATTTGTATGTCCTGTTTGGAGAGGTGTCTATTCAGCTCCTCTGCCCTTTTTTTAATTGGGTTCTTTGTCTTCCTTTTGTGGAGTTGTATGAGCACTCTATATATATTGGAAATTAACCCCTTATCTGATACATCATTGGCAATGATGTTCTCCCATACAGTGGGTTGCCTTTCCATTTTGATGATTGTTTCTTTTGCTGTGCAGAAGCTTTCTAGTTTGATGAAGTCCCATGTGTTCATTTTCTCCTTTATTTCTGTTGCCTTAGGTGATGTATCAGTGAAAATTCCACTGCCTATGATGTCCGAAATTTTGTTGCCTACATTTTCTTCTAGAATTTTTATGGATTCACGGGTCACATTTAAGTCTTTTATCCATTTTGCGTTTATTTTTGTGTATGGTGTAAGTTGATGGTCTAGTTTCATTTTTTTGCATGTAGCTGTCCAATTTTTCCAACACCATTTATTAAAGAGGCTGTCTTTACTCCACTGTATGCTCTTGCCACCTTTGTCAAATATTAATTGAGCGGCCCTGGCTGGTTTGGGTCAGTGGTTGGAGCGTCGGCCTGCGGTCCAGAGAGACCCGGGCTCGGTTCCCGCTAAGGGCTCGTACCTCGGTTGCAGTTTGTCCCCGGCCCTGGTTGGTCGTGCGGGAGGCAGCCACTCGATGTGTCCTTTTCATATCGATGTTTCTCTCTCTCTCTCTCTGTTCCTCTCTCTCCCTCCCACTCTACCTGAACAAAAAATGGAAAAATGTCCTCGGGTGAGGATTAAAAAATATATATATATTAATTGAGCGTATTGCCTTGGGTCCATTTCTGGTTTTCAGTTCTGTTCCACTGGTCTATATGCCTGTTCTTGTGTCAGTACCAGGCTGTTTTGGTTACAGTCGCTTTGTAGTATAACCTGATATCTGGTATTGTGATCCCACCTACTTTGTTCTTCTTTTTCAAGATTGCTGTGGCTATTTGGGGTCTTTTTTGGTTCCATATGAACTTTTGAAGTATTTGTTCTAGTTCTATGAAATATATCGTTGGTATTTTGATGGGGATTGCATTGAATCTATAGATTGCTTTGGGTAGTATGGACATTTTAATGATGTTAATTCTTCCAATCCATGAACAGGGTATGTGCTTCCCCTTTTTTTATATCTTCCTCTATTTCTTTTTTCAATGACCTGTAGTTTTCTGCAAATAGTTCCTTTACTTCTTTGGTTAAGTTTATTCCTAAGTATCGTAATTATTTTGGCGCGATGGTAAATGGGATTGTTTTTTCAGTTTCTCTTTCTGTGAGTTCATCATTGATGTACAAGAATGCCGTCGATTTCTTGACGTTAATTTTGTATCCTGCTACTTTGCCAAATTCATTTAGTAAGTCTGATAGATTTTTGATGGAATCTTTAGGGTTTTCTATGTACAATATCATGCCATCTGCAAATAATGACAGTTTCACTTCCTCCTTTCCAATTTGGAACCCTTTTATTTTTTCTTCATGTCTGATTGCTGTGGCTAAGACTTCCAGTACAATGTTAAATAAGAGTGGCGAAAGTGGACATCTCTGTCTTGTTCCTGTTCTTAATGGAAATGTTTTTAGTCTCTGTCCATTGAGTATGATGTTGGCTGTAGGTCTTTCATATATGGCCTTTATTATGTCGAGATATGATCCCTCTATTCCCACATTGCTGAGCGTTTTTATCAGAAATGGATGCTGGATTTTGTCGAATGCTTTTTCAGCATCTATTGATATGATCATGTGGTTTTTATTCTTCATTTTGTTTATGTGGTGTATCATGTTTATTGATTTGCGAATATTGTACCAGCCTTGCATCCCTGGAATGAATCCCACTTGGTCATGGTGAATAATTTTTTTGATGTATTTCTGGATCCGATTTGCTAATATTTTGTTCAGGATTTTGGCGTCTATGTTCATCAAGGATATTGGCCTGTAGTTTTCTTTCTTCGTAGTGTCTTTTTCTGGTTTTGGAATTAGAATTATGCTGGCCTCATAGAACGTGTTTGGAAGTCTTCCTTCTTCTTGAATTTTTTGAAATAGTTTCAGGAGAATGGGTGTTAGTTCTTTTTTGAATGTTCGGTAAAACTCCCCCGTGAAGCCATCTGGGCCTGGGCTTTTGTTTGCTGGGAGAGTCTTGATTACTTCTTCAATTTCCTCAGTTGTTATTGGTCTGTTCAACTTTTCTATCTCTTCTGGGAATAGTTTTGGGAGACGGTGTGTTTCTAGAAATTTATTCATTTCGCTTAGATTGTCGAATTTGTTGCCATATAGTTGTTCGTAGTAGTTGTTAACGATCTTTTGTATTTCCGTGGTGTTGGTTGTTACTTCTCCTCTTTCATTTCTGATTTTGTGTATTTGGGTTCTCTCTCTTTGTTTCTTGGTGAGTCTAGCTAAGGGTCCATCAATCTTGTTTATCTTTTCAAAAAACCAGCTCTTTGTTTCATTGTTTGAATTGTTTTTTTGGTCTCTATGTCATTTATTTCTGCTCTGATCTTTACTATTTCCTTCCTTCTACTTGCTCTGGGGTTTTCTTTTTGTTTGCTTTCTAATTCTTTAAATTGTGAGGTTAGACAGTCAATTAGAAATTTTTCTTGTTTTTTGAGGTAGGCCTGTAGTGCTATGAACTTCCCTCTCAGAACTGCTTTCGCTGCATCCCATAGATTTTGTGTTGTTGTGTGTTCATTTTCATTGGTTTCCAGGAAGTTTTTAATTTCTTTCTTGATCTCCTCGGTGACCCATTTATTGTTTAATAACATGCTATTTAGCCTCCGTGTGTTGAAATGTCTTTGCATGTTCTTATTGCAATTGATTTCTAGTTTCATGCCATTGTGATCTGAGAAGATGCTTGATATGATTTCAATCTTCTTGAACTTGTAGAGATTTAGTTTGTGTCCTATCATGTGCTCTATCTTTGAGAATGTCCCATGTGCACTTGAGAAGCATGTGTATTCTGTAGTTTTGGGGTGTAATTCTCTGTAGATATCTATTAAATCCATTTGGTCTAGTGCTTCATTTAGAGTCTCTGTTTCCTTGCTAATTTTTTGCCTAGAGGATCTATCCAGTGCTGTCAATGGGGTGTTGAAGTCCCCTGCTATGATTGTATTGTTGTCGATTTCTCCTTGGAAGTCCTCCAGAAGATTTTTAATATATTTTGGTGCTCCTATATTGGGGGCATATATGTTTATCAAGGTTATATCTTCCTGTTGGATAGATCCTTTCAATATTATACAGTGGCCTTCTTTGTCTCTAGTTATGGTCTTCATTTTGAAATCTATTTTATCAGATATGAGAATTGCTACCCCAGCTTTTTTTTGCTTTCCATTTGCTTGGAAAATTTTTTTCCATCCCTTCACTTTCAACCTATGTGAGTCTTTTGTTGAGAGGTGGGTCTCTTGTAAACAACATATAGATGAGTCATGCTTTCTTATCCAATCAGCTACTCTGTGTCTCTTTATGGGAGCATTCAATCCATTTACATTTAAGGTGATTATTGATATGTACTTATTTATTGCCATTTTTGTTTAGTGTGGTTCTATTTTTCTTCCCATTTCTACTGCTTATTACAGCAGTCCTTTTAACATTTCTTGCAGTGCTGGTTTGGTGCTAATGTATTCCCTTAGCCTTTTTTTGTCTGGGAAGCTCTTTATTTGACCTTCTATTTTGAATGATAGCCTAGCTGGGTAGAGTAGTCTTGGATTCAGATTCTTGTTCTTCATGACTTTGATTACTTCATGCCATTCTCTTCTGGCCTGTAGTGTTTCTTGTGAGAAGTCAGCTGAGAGCCTTATGGGGTTCCCTTTGTAGGTAACCTGTTGCTTATCTCTTGCTGCTTTTAGGATTCTCTCTTTGTCTTTAATTTTTGGCATTTCAATTACTATGTGTCTTGGTGTGGGCCTGTTTGGGTTCTTCTTACTTGGGACTCTCTGTGCTTCTTGAACTTGAATGCCTTCTTCCTTCACCAAATTAGGGAAGTTTCCTGTCACTATTTTTTTGAATATATTCTCTATCCGTTGCTCATTTTCTTCTTCTTCGGGGACTCCTATGATGCGAATATTATTACGTTTCCAGTTGTCCCATCGTTTTCTTAAGCTGTCTTCCTGTTTTTCAATAGTTTTTTCCCTTTGTTTTTCTGATTGGTTGATTTTTCTACCCTGTCTTCTAATTCACTGATCTGGTCCTCAGCTTCCTCTACTCTGCTTTTTAAACCTTCCAATGTGTTTTTCATTTCTGATATGTCATTTTTTATCTCTTCTTGTTGGTTTTTAATTTCCAATTGGCTTATTTTCAGTGTCTCTATGTCCTTACTCATGCTGTTGAGCTTCCTCAAGATCATGGCTCTGAATTCTAGCTCTGTTAACATGCCTAATTGCTCCACATTGATCTCATCTTCGGTGGAGGTCTCTTGCTCTTTCATTTGGCTTCTGTTTCTGTGTTTCACCATTTTGGCTATCACTGTGGGTTTTGGAGCCTGTCAAGTTCTCCCTGTGGGTGTTGGTGTTCTGCTGTTTGTGGCTCCTTGTCCTGTATTTAGATGAGCGAGGGAGGACCCACGTTGAACACCACTGTCAAGTCTTACTTTCCTGGTTAAAGTTGCCAGCCCAGGAAAGGTACTGTTATCCTCTATCTTTTTGCCTGGAGGCTAGCAGTCGAGGTTACTTGATGAGTTTTGGGTTGTCAGTTGATTGAAAAACTCCCTTAGGTGCTCAGCCAAGGGACTTTCACGAGGGTGGATCAGATGCTGGTTGTTAATGAGCCTCAATTAGCACTTCAATGGCCCACAGGGTGGGGTTGGATCTCCGAGGGAGGGGCTGCTGCCTCTCCTCAGAGCCCTGGGAAGGAGCAATGTGGCCACCGTCCTGAGTGGCTGCACTCAGCCAAACCTCTGAGAGCCCTCCAAACCCCGAGTGTCCCGACACAGTTCCAGTCCAGTCTGCCCCCCTTTGCCGGAGCCCAAGGTGAGTGGCTGTGGCTGTTTCAGCCTCTGTCCCGGCTCTGCGCTGTGGAGCCGCCTGGGAGTGTAATCCGAGGGCGCTGCTGCCAGCTAAGGCCGCTGCCGAGCTACCGAACGTGGGCTCCCAGCCCCCGTCTAGCGCCTTCGCAAGCCTACCGGGATGGAGTCAGTGTCCCTCGTTGTATGGTCCTCGCAAGCTGCTTTTCTGTTGGTTTTTCCCGTCGATTTGTCTGTGTTATAGTTGTAATTCCAGTTTGGTTCTGGGAGACAGTCTGTGTAGCTCCGTTCACTCCGCTGCCATTTTTCCTTATTTATTTTTTTGCATGTAGCTGTCCAATTTACCCAACACCATTTATTAAAGAGGCTGTCTTTACTCCACTGTATGTTCTTGCCCCCTTTGTCAAATATTGATTGAGCATATTGTCTTGGGTCGATTTCTGGGTTTTCAGTTCTGTTCCACTGGTCTATATGACTGTTCTTGTGCCAGTACCAGGCTGTTTTGATTAGAGTGGCTTTGTAGTATAACCTGAAATCTGGTAATGTGATCCCTCCAACTTTGTCTTCTTTTTCAAGATTGCTGTGGCTATTCAGGATCTTTTTTGGTTCCATATGAACTTTTGAAGTATTTGTTCTAGTTCTGTGAAGTATATCATTGGTATTTTGATGGGGATTGCATTGAATCTATAGATTGCTTTCGGTAGTATGGACATTTTAATGATGTTAATTGTTCCAATCCATGAACAAGGTATGTGCTTCCACTTTTTTATATCTTTCTCTAGGTCTTTTTTTCAATGACCTGTAGTTTTCTGCGAATAGGTCCTTTATTTCTTTGGTTAAGTTTATTCCTAGGTATCTTCTTTTTTTTTTTTCTGCAATGGTTAATGGAATATTTTTTGGTTTCTCTTTCTTGAGTTCAACATTGGTGTATGAGAATGCCATTGATTTCTTGACTTAAGTTTGTATCCTTCTACTTTGCCAAATTCATTTACTAAGTCTAGTAAATTTTTGATGGAGTCCTTGGGGTTTTCTACGTGTAGTATCATGTCATCTGCGAATAATGACAGTTTTACTTCCTCCTTTCCAATTTGGATCCATTTTATTTTTTCTTCCTGTCTGATTGTTGTGGCTAAGACTTCTAGTGCTATGTTAAATAAGAGTGATGAAAGTGGGCATCCTTGTCTTTTTTCTGTTCTAGGGAAATGCTTTTAGTTTTTGTCCATTGAGTATGATTTTGGCTATTAGTCTTTCATATATGGCCTTTATTACATCGAAATATGATCCCTCTATTCCCACATTGCTGAGATTTTTATCAGAAATGGGTGCTGAATTTTGTTGAATGCTTTTTAGTGTCTATTGATATGATCATATGATTTTTATCTTTCATTTTGTTTACGTGGTATATCACATTTATTGATTTGCGAACATTTTACCAGCCTTGCATCCCTGGGATGAATCCCACTTGGTCATGGTGAATACTTTTTTTGATGTATTGCTGGATTCAATTTGCTAGTATTTAGTTCAGGATTTTGGCCTCTATGTTTATCAGGGATATTGGCCTGTAGTTTTCTTTCTTTGTAGTGTCTTTTTCTGGTTTTGGAATTAGAAATATGCTGGCCTCATAAAACGAGTTTGGAAGTCTTCCTTCTTCTTGAATTTTTTGAAATAGTTTGAGGAGAATGGGTGTTAGTTCTTTGAATGTTCGGTAAAATTCCCCCATGAAGCGGTCTGGGCCTGGGCTTTTGTTTGCTGGGAGAGTCTTGATTACATCTTCAATTTCCTTTGTTGTTATTGGTCTGTTCAACTTTTCTATCTCTTTCCGGTTCTGTTTTGGGAGACTATATGTTTCTAGAAATCTGTCCATTTCACTTAGATTGTCGGATTTGTTGCCATATAATTGTTTTGTTTTTTTTTCTTCAAATCTTTATTGTTGGATGTAAAATGTATTACAGATGTGCCACATTTTCCCCCCATTGACCGCCTTCTCTCCCCTCCAGCCCCCCTCCCACCTTTTCCCACACTATTGTCTGTTTCCATTGGTTATGCATATAAGTTCTTTGGTTTAATTCTTCCCACACCCCCAATCCCTTTCCCTTTGAGGTTTGTCAGTCTAGCAATGAATTTGTGCTTCTTAATCACTTCACTTTTTTCACCAATTCCCCCAACCCCCCTCCCAACTGGCAACCAACAAAATGTTCTCTGTATGTATGAGAATGTTTCTGTTCTACCTGTTCATTTTGTTTGTAGATTCCATTGTTGATAGATATGTATTCGTTGCTATTTTGTTTGTTTATACATTTTATCTTTTTCTTCAAAAAGACCCTTCATCATTTCATATAATAACGGTTTGGTAGTGATGAACTCCTTTAACTTTTTCTTGTCTGGGAAAGTTTTTATATGTCCATCGATTCTAAATGACAGCTTTGCAGGAGAGAGTAATTTCATCACTCTGAATATTTCTTGCCACTCCCTTCTGGCCTGCAAAGTTTCTTTTGAGAAATCAGCTGACAGTCTTATGGGAACTCCCTTGTAGGTAACTAGCTGCCTTTCTCTTGCTTCTTTTAAGATTCTCTCTTTGTCTTGAACCTTTTGCATTTGATGATGATGTGTCTTGGTGTGGTCCTCTTGGGGTTCATCTTGTTTGGGACTCTCTGTGCTTCCTGGACTTTTATGTCTGTTTCCTTCCCCAAGTTAGGAAGTTTTCTGCCATTATTGTTTCAAACAGGTTTTCGATTTCTTGTTCTCTCTCTTCTCCTTCTGGCACCCCCAAGATGCAAATGTTGGCACGCTTGAAGTGTCCCAGAGGCTCCTTACACTATCCTCATTTTTTTGGATTCTTTTTTCTTTTTGCTGTTCTGATTGGGGAATTTTTGCTTCCTTATATTCCAAATTGATGGTTTGCTCCTTGGATTTACATACTCTATTATTGAAGCTGTGTAAATTATTCTTTATTTCAGTTAATGCCTCCTTCAATTCTAACTGTGTATCTATGATTTCTAACTGGTCCTTTTTTATGCTCTTGAGGCCCTCACTAAGTTCACTGAGATTCTCACTAAGTTCATTGAGCATCCTTATAAGCAGTATTTTGAACTCAGTATCTGTTAGGTTGCTTATCTCCCTTTCGCTTAGTTCTTTTATTGGGGTTTTGTTCTGTTCTTTCATTTGGGACCTGTTTCTTTGCATCCTCATTTTGGCTGCCTCATTGCGTTTGTTTCTGTGTATTACTTAACGAGCTGTATGGGGCTCACTGAGACCAGATGCTGCTTGATTGAAAGAATTTAGGAAAAACCTGAAGCAGGATCCAAGACTGGCCAATTATATGGTTAAGCAAGTGGCAACAGCTTGGGTGGGCTTGAAAGGTGGGTGGGGCAGGGTGGGGCCTCAGGGAGTCAGCAGGGCGGGGCTACCAGTGTGAGCCAGGTTGCTGGAGTCCCAGATATGCAGACTGTCTGCCGCCCCGGGCAGGGCTCACCAAAGGAACAAAGGCCTCTGACAGCACCTTTGTCCCTGAGAAAGCCCCCTCTCCAGCCTTCGCTCCAGTGCCAATCAGCTCAGTTCTTCCCTGTATATCTCTGGTGTCCCCCGAGCTGCCTCCCCTCCAAGCTTAGAGGGAGAGAGTCCGATAAGTCCGTGTGCGGGCCCTTTAGGGAGCTGCCTGGGGCTCCAGCCGCTTCAGCCTCCCTGAGCCTCAGTTCCCGCTGGTTTTTCCTGCCAGAAGTTATGGGGACTTCTCTTCCTGGCACTAGAACCCTGAGCGGGGCACCTGGTGTGGGACGGGGACCCCTCAGTCCTCAGGAAGGACCTTCCCAGCCGCGGGAGCCTCCTGATTTTTATCCGCCACACTTGGGTGTGGGACCATCCCGTGGGACCATCCCGTCGCACCGTCGTCGCGCTGCCACCTCCGCCACCACCACCCCTCGCGCTGCCCCTCCTACCAGTTTGGATGTGGCTACTGCTTTAATTTCGTAGTTGTGGGACTTCCATTCAGCTTGATTTCAGGCGGTTTTGAATGATGGTTTTTCTGTAGTTTAGTTGTAACTTTGATGTGGTTGTGGGAGGACGCGATACCACGTTTACCTATGTCGCCATCTTGACCGGAAGTCCGCCATATAATTATTCATAATATTTGTTAACAAACCTTTGTATTTTTGTGGTGTCAGTTGTTACTTCTCCTCTTTCATTTCTGATTTTGTGTATTTGGGTTCTCTCTCTCTGTTTCTTGGTGAGTCCTGCTAAGGGTCCATCAATCTTGTTTATCATTTCAAAGAACCAGCTCTTTGTTTCATTGATCCTTTGAATTGTTTTTTTTTTGTCTCCATGTCCTTTATTTCTGCTTTGATCTTTACTATTTCCTTCCTTTTACTTGCTCTG
Source organism: Molossus alvarezi (assembly GCA_037176705.1). Taxonomy (NCBI): domain Eukaryota; kingdom Metazoa; phylum Chordata; class Mammalia; order Chiroptera; family Molossidae; genus Molossus; species Molossus alvarezi. The sequence continues at coordinate 170,728,974 of CM073885.1, forward strand.
GGGTTTTCTTTTTGTTTGCTTTCTATTTCTTTAAATTTTGAGGTAAGATAGTCTCTATTAGAAATTTTTCTTGCTTCTTGAGGTAGGCCTGTAGTGCTATGAACTTCGCTCTCAGAACTGCTTTGGCTGCATCCCATAGATTTTGTATTGTTGTGTGTTCATTTTCATTGGTTTCCAGGAAGTTTTTAATTTCTTCCTTGATCTCCATCGTAATTCATTTATTGTTCAATAACATGCTATTTAGCCTCCATATTTTCAAATGTCTTTGCATGTTCATGTTGCAGTTGATTTCTAGTTGCATCTCATTGTGATCTGAGAAGATGCTTGATATGATTTCTTGATCTTCTTGAACTTGTAGAGACTTAGTTTGTGTCCTATCTTGTGGTCTATCTTTGAGAAGGTCCCATGTGCACTTGAGAAGAATGTGAATTCTGCACTTTTGGAGTGTAATTCTTTATAGATATTTATTAAATCCATTTGATCTAGTGCTTCATTTAGAGTCTGTGTTTCCTTGTTAATTTTTTGTCTAGATGATCTATTCAGTGATGTCAGCAGGGTATTGAAGTCTTCTGCTATGATCGTATTACTGTTGATTTCTCCATTGAAGTCCTCCAAAAGATTTTTAATATATGTTAGTGTTCCTATATTGGGTGCATATATGTTTATCAATGTTATATCTTCCTGATTTTTAATATATGTTGGTGTTCCTATATTGGGTGCATATAAATTTATCAAGGTTATATCTTCCTGTTGGATAAATCCTTTCAATATTATATAGTGGCCTTCTTTGTCTCTAGTTATGGTCTTTATTTTGTATTCTACTTTATCAGATATGAATATTGCTACCCTAGATTTTTTTTCCTTTCCGTTTGCTTGAAAGATTTTTTTCCATCCCTTCACTTTCAACCTATGTCTTTTGTTGTGAGGTGGGTGTCTTGTAAACAACATACTTGTGAGTCATGCTTTCTTATCCAATCAGCTACTCTTTCTTTTTATCGGAGCATTCAATCTATTTACATTTAAGGTGATAATTGATATGTACTTATTTATCACTATTTTTGTTTAGTGTGATTATATTTTTCTTCCCGTGTCTTCTAATTATAGCAGTCATTTTAGCATATCTTGCAGTGCTGCTTTGGTGTTAATATATTCCCTTAGCCTTTTTTTTGTGTGGAAAGCTCTTTATTTGACCTTCTATTTTGAATGATAGACTTGCTGCATAGAGTCGTCTTGGATTCAGATCCTTGTGTTTCATGACCTTGATTACTTCATGCCACTCCCTTCTGGCCTGTGTTGTTTCTGTTGAGAAGTCAGCCGAGCCATAGCTGGTTTGGCTCAGCAGTTAAAGCATTGGCCTGTGGTCTGGAGAGGTCCGGATTTGGTTCCCGCTAAGGTCATGTACCTCGGTTGCAGTTTGTCCCCAGCCCTGTTTGGGTGGTTGGGTCGTGCACGTGGCAGCCACTTGATGTGTCCCTTTCACATTGACGTTTCTGTCTCTCTCTCCTCATCCTCTCTCTCCCTCCCACTCTATCTGAACAAAAAATGGAAAAATGTCCTCGAGTGAGAATTTAAAAAAAAAAAAATGGTTAGAGAAGTCAGCTGAGAGCCTTATGGGGTTTCCTTTGTAGGTAACCTTTTGCTTATCTCTTGCTGCTTTTAGGATTCTCTCTTTGTCTTTATTTTTTGACATTTTAATGACTATGTGTCTTGATGTAGGCCTATTTGAGTTCTTCATACTTGGGGCTCTCTTTGCATCTTGAAGTTGAATGCCTTCTTCCTTCACCAAGTTAGGAAAGTTTTCTGTCAGTATTCCTTCAAATATATTCTCTAACCCTTGCCCATTTTCTTCCTCTTTGGGGACTCCTATGATGCGAATGTTATTATGTTTCCAGTTGTCCCAGAATTCTCTTAAGCTATCTTCCTGTTTTTTAATTGTTTTTTCCTTTTGGTTTTCTAATTGGTTGATTTTTTCTACCTTGACTTCTAATTCACTGATCCAGTCCTCAGCTTCCTCTACTCTGTTGTTTAGACCTTCCAATGTGTTCTTCATTTCTGCTATGTCATTCTTCATTTCCACTTGGTTGGTTTTCAATGTTTCTGTATTTTTACTCATCGTGCTGATGTCCTTACTCATGCTGTTGAGCTTCCTCAAGATCATGGCTCTCAACTCTACCTCTGATAATTTGCTTAACTGCATTTCATTTATCACATCTTTGACAGAGTTCTCTTGTTCTTACATTTGGAATTTGTTTCTTTGTTTCACCATGTTGGCTATCTCAGTGAGTTTTGGAGCCTGCCAAATTTTTCCTGTGGGTGTTGGTGTTCTGCTATTTGTGGCTTGCTCTACTGGGCTTTGATGAGCCTGGGTAGGCCCACGTTGAACACCACTGTCAAGTCTTACTTTCCTGGGTAGATCTGCAAGCCCAGGAATGGTTCAGTTATCCTCTAGCTATTTTCTGGAGGCTAGTAGTATCAGTTACTCAGTGCCTTGGAATGTAGCCCTGGTTTTCTGCATAAGAGGATTTCCAAAGGGTGGAATAGATGCTGGTTGTTAATGGGCCTGAATTTGCATTTTTTTTGCCTTACCTGGAAAAGGCTGAATCTCCAAGGGGGTGGAGGGCTGCTGCTTTTCCCCACAGCTCCTGGAAGGAGCACACTGGCCACTGTCTTTTGTGGCCGCAACTCAGCAAAAACTCTGAGTGCCCTCCCAATCCTGGGTGTTCCCACAGAGTTCCAGTCCATTCTACCCACCCTCTGCCATAACCCCCAGGTGAGTGGTTGTGGCAATTTAGCTCTGGGTCCCAGTTCTCTGCGCTGTGGAGCAGGCTTGGTCTTTATTCCTCAAGGGCGCTGCTCACAGCTAAGACTGCTGCTGTCTGTGGGTTCCCAGCCCACCACAGTCTCGCACTTTCACAGATCCTACCAGTGTCCCTGGTTATATGGTCCTGTCCTGCTCAGGCCTCCCTGGTGCCCCTGCACCCTGCAGGTCCCGTGGGTAACTGGATTGCACAGTCCTTTTGGGGACCCAGTTCTATGCCTATGTTACAGGCTACTGGGTCGCACAGGCTTCCCTGGTGCCCCAGCACCCCGCAGGACCCACACGCAGCTGGAACGGACCAGTCCCTCTCGGGCTCCGGCTTCCCACTGCTCTTGTGAGCTACTGGACTGCACAGACCTCTATGGAGCCCCAGGTCCCACCGCTGGTGTCTGGGGAGTGCTGCTGCCCTGTGGGGCTCAACTCCTGCTCAGCTTTTGCTGTAGTTTTTGGGGATGGGTGTCAGCTGCTGTTCTGTGCTTCTGTTGGCTGGGGATGAATCTTATTTTTTTTCTTTTTCATCTGTGCTTTGGGTGTCAAATCCAAGAAATAATAAATAGCATTAAATTAAATGTCATGAAGGTTTATTTTTATGTTTCCTTCCAATAGTTTTATAATTTTAGCTCTTATATTTAGGTCTTTGAGTTGTTTTTGTATGTGGTATGAAGTAAGTGTGCAGCTTTATTCTTTTACATGTGACTATGCAATGTACCTAGCACCAATTGTTGAAATACATCCTTTACTTGTAACACAAAAACATTTAAACAGATAGTCTCTAAGTCCCATCTGGCACTAAATGGTTTCTAGCTCTACTAGGTTCCAGTTAAAAATTGAGTCTCATGACTATTTTAGTCTAATAACTAAATCTGTGTTTAGTTCATCTATGCCATTTATGATTTTTTTTTCATGTTTCCTTCAACTATCTATTTTGCAGACTAAAGAATTCATGTTTTGTTTAGCCTTTCCCAGTGATTGTGTTCTCAGGATATCCTATAATAATTTTCTTACCTTTTCTGGACGTTTTGTGTTCACTATACCCTCCTTGAAGTACAGTGATAAATATTATGACCAACATTTTAAAAACATGTACCATAATTTATATAATATAATGATGGGCTATTTTATTATTTATTTTCAATTTTTGTCTTATGAAGCAGGTATTGTAGTCAGTCTTTTGACTATATCTCCATATTGGGCCAACTCTTTGAAGGAAAGACCAACAGTGAATCCCAGATCCCATTTCTCATTCAGGACGCAGAGCTCACAGTTTTTCACTTTAAGTTCTAAAATTTTTTATTTTGAAAAAATTAAAATTTTGCTTTACATTTACGTTGAGACCTAGTATATTATCAATGTGTCCAAGTATTCTATACAATCTTAAAAATGTATACTTTTTACCTACAACTTAACTAATATTTTTTTTATGTATGCTATATGCAACGCACTACACTAGAAGAATGAATGAGATAAGTGAATAAATATTTGTTGAATAGACAAAAAGGTGTATTTCCTGGAAAATGTAGAGTTTGCTATTTATCTTTTAGCTCTACTTTATAAATTATATTATGCAATGTTTTGTCTTTATTTTTTATTTACTTTGATCTATTCCAGATGAAGAGCGGTATTTTAGAAGTTTCCCATTATGTTGTTTTTGTTAATTTTCTCTAATAACTTTATTTTAACTTTGCCTAATTTAATATTATTTCATATGCACTGCTGATTTTTTAAAACCTCACTTACTTCTCTTTAGCTTTAAATTTTAATTTAATATTAAGATTACCATGTATTATCAAACATGGTCTTGGCAGAACACAGCTCTGTAAACTCCAGATGGTTTAAATAAAGAGAAAATGAAGAGACTATTTTTACAAGTATAGGTAGGGTTAAGGGAACAAACAAGGGATAATGAGGTCCCCAGAAATTAGCAATATTGAGAAACTAAATCCAAAGGCAAAGTGATGAAAGAATGTTAGACTTATTTTTCCAACTATTGTATTTGGCCTTATTTCTGACATCATGTTTTATGCTTTTTGCTTTTAATTTTTTTGTTTTTTAAAAATTTTATTTTATTTTATTATTTTATTTTATTTTTAATTGATTAATTTTTGTTACAGATGATTCTCCTTTTTTCCCCCACTGATTCCCCACTACCCCTTCCCTCCCTGCCCCTTCCCCAGATTGTTGTCCATGTCCACTGTTCATGCATACATGCGTATAAGTTCTGTGGTTCATCCCTCCCCCACCTCCCCACTCCTTAGGGGATCATTTGCTTTTAATTTTTTTATTCTGTCTTCTTTTTCTTCTTTTTGGTACATAGATTTTTAATGTTTTTTTTTGTTGTTGTTGTTGTGTTTTTTTTTTTTAGAGAGCGAGAAGAAGGTAGAGGGAGAGAGAGATGGAAACATTGATGAGAGAGAACATCAATTGGCTGCCTCCTGTATGCCCCCCACTGGGGATTTGGCCCACCACCTGGGCATGTGCCCTGACCAGGACTTAAACTGGCGACCTCTTGGTGCATGGGTCAACGCTCAACCACTGAACCACACCGGCTGGGCGATTTTTAAAATTTGTAATGCTTGTTTTAAAGATGAACTTGCTATCTTAAGATATTTAGCATTTTTTCTTTGTAACTTTTTCTTTCTAACATTAGTAAATTTCATAGAGTTATAGATTCTTCTCTCTAAAATCTATGTAATCCTTCCTTTTTTGAGAATCACTTTGCCATCACATTCAGTTTCATCCACATTTACCATTTAGAGTTCTGTACATATTAGATATCTTTCAGTGTACATTTTGAATTTCTCATAATAAAACATACTCATTCTTTAGACTTTATTTTTTATTTGTTTCTCAATTAACCAGAATATATTTTTTCAGTTCAGGATATATTTTTTCAGGAACAGTCAAGGTGGTATATTTTTTGAGAACTTACCTGTGATTATTGCCTTTTTACATGCAGGGTGGGGCAAAACTACATTTACAGCTGTTCATATGGAAAATAATACAATAATAAATAAATAATAATAATATAAAAGTAAACCTCATGTTCTCATACTCGCAACTATAAACCTACTTTTGCCCCATCTCGTGTATGACAGTTTAACTGGGTTTGGAATTCTCCCCCCATAATATTTTCTCCTTAAATTTCTATGAACCTTGCTTTTGTAGAGTCTGAGCTAGCCAGATTCCTATCTAAAATGTTTTCTTTTTATATTTGGGTAGAATGCTTTATCCTATGAGTTAAATATTTTTTCCAAAATGTGTCTGAGACTCTCTGTCTGAGACTCTCTCTCTCTCTGTCTATAACATAGTTAAAGCCTTGGTCTCTAGAATAATGTTTTATTTTTCTATTATATGTTTGATTTTTGTTTTATTTAATATTTTCCCCAGGAATATTTATTATCTTTAGACCATCTCTGTTCTCTTTCTTCTATATCTAATATATACTCTTTCATAATTTTGGTTTTTAATGTTTTATTCACCATCTACTTACATCTGTTTTTAATAAATAAACAAGGCCTATAGGGTTGTTGTTTGCCTTTTCCCCCATCAGTTCAGATGACAATAGAATACTTTTGCCCAGTTTTGGATGATGACAAGGCTTCTTTCTAATGCGTCATTACAACACTAATGTGCTATTTTTCTCTTGGTCCCACTGGTTAGATAGGAGAAAGTTGATACAAATTTGGATAATTCTGTAAGACCCATAATTATTCATTGACCAGGGGTAGATTATGGAAATTTATTTCTTCTTCTCTTGCCACTGCTTCAGGGCCTCCTTTCTCTCTTTTTCTTTTCAATCAACCTCTCAATCAAAAGACTAGTCAATTTAAATAACTTCACCTCTTCATCTTATCTCCATTCCTTAACCTCCTGTATTTGTCTTCTGCTTCCACCATCCTGAAAAAATGGTCCTTGTAGAATTTAACATCTACCTCTCAACTCCTAAATTCTACAGATACATTTTCAGTTTTTCTCTAGTGATCTCTTTGTTGTATCCCACACTATTGATTGCCCCCTCCACTGGAAAGCTCTTTTATCCCTTGACTTCCATAACACTCCTCTTCCCTGATGATGATTCTAATAACCAGACCAATCCTTTGCCTTTACCAGGTTTCTCTCATTTGCTTATCATTTCATTATTAAACTTGCCTTCCCAGCTTCTGTCTTGTCTTTTAAATCTTCCTGAGTAAACTCACTTGTGACTCATGTTTTGGCTGACTCCTCATTTGCTTATGATTCCCAAATCTGTATCTAATTATACCTGTCTTCCAAATTACTGCCTATATTTCTGATGACCTCCAAGCATATTCAACTACATTACCCAAACTCAACTTTTGAGGGGTTTTAATTTCTTTGAAAATTTAGTGTCTTGCTCAGATACTCTGTGTGCTACACCATAATTTTTGCACACATTTGCTCTGGTTTAGATTGTTAGTCTGGATTCTGATTTTGGAATTTCTGTCTTGACCTATTGGTATCTACATTCTTTAAATGGCTAGGCTTAGAGGGAAATTCATACTTACTAATTCTCTTGCTTTTGGAGGTTTCAATAAAATAACTGGCTTTTCTATCTTCTTTTAAGAAACTTTACAATATACTTGTTCATGCTTTAATGTAGAGTAGCCCACTCTGCTTTAAATAAACTATCAACTTCTTCATACCACAGCTTTCATCTATCCCTACTATAGTGGATATACAGTGCATGTCAGTTCATGCGCAGCACCCTGTGCATGAACTCAGGAAGTTTGACCTGATACTTTGGAATATCAACAAAGCACAAGACAAAAGTTAACTTCCATTGCTTAGCAGGACCCCCATCTTCCAGATGGGATGAGATTTACAGCCACCCCATGTGCAACTGCCTGTATGCATTACAGTAGAGATCCTTCACCTTTGTCTTGCAGGTTTCATCAGTTACTGTAAAAATTTACATTTTATAATTCAGTTCACTCAATTGGAAACCTTTGTCTGTCATTTCTGGCATAGTCGCTTTCCTTCTAAATTGTTTCCACCTTTGCTGACTGTATAAATACTGGAACAGTGAGTCAAATGAATCTGCAAATCCAATGAGTACACAGATGGTTTGATTTTTTTATAGTCTGGTCTGGCAGCTTGATTCATGGAGCCTCTAGAAAGATAGATGATTCCACAAAGATTCAAGCTTTCTTTCTGTCCACATATCCCAAAGAGTGAGCCCTCTCCTGATTGGCAAGACAGGGCTTTGAAAACATCTCTCCATTCCAAGCTTCTGCACAAGTAGTATTCCCCTAAGGGTTCTGAACTCCCCTAGCCATAACAATTGTGGGTGGCGCTGCCCCCTCCTTTCAGAACCTAGTGCTAGTACAGAACCAATCCTCTTCCCTGGGGCCAGTGCTGGAGGATAGACTGGCATCTTCCTGATTTATCTGATTATTCTCTTCTATTTTTGTTGATTTACTTACCTCTTAATGCTGTTTACCTGGCCAGATCCACAATTACCACCTCTTCCTCCCTGCCTCCATGCTAGGCTGTGCCTTGTTTTCAGGTCCTCCCTGTATTTCTTGTCTACCCCTTTTTATATCAACCATTGTCTGCCTTGACCTCTCTTGCCAGACCCAGCCAGATCGGGCATGCCTTACTTTGTTTTAGCTATGCTTTATTTGATATTAGTAACAAAGATAAACTCTAGAAACTCATAAGGATTAACAAAGATATCTCCTAATATTTCTGTATTGAAAGTAAATAATCATAAAGGAGTTTGAAAATAACTTTCCACAGTTAGGAAACTCCATTATTAACTAGGTTTTAACACATATTGTTTCTTATACTTTTGTTAAGAATAATACATCCATCAGTGTTCATTTATAATTTTTTTTTTAATAGGCTCGGTAATGCATTGGTCATTGCATGTCAAAAACACTGTTGAAACAAATGTATAACACAAATTCAGTTTTGCTTTTAGAGTAAAGTTTTAAACATGTAGTATTTTAACCATGGAAAGCCCAAATCAGTTTGCCTTTGACCTGGCATCAGGAGGAGGAAGGTGTTAACTACCACGTTGCCAGGAGGTTTATGAACTGGCATTAACATCTCAGCAGGAGCAGAGGTGGCACAGGAGCTACTTTGAGAAGAGGTGGAGAAAAGCATCATTATGTGCAGATGTATTTTCAGTTGCAAAACCTCATGCTTTCTATTTTAGTGATATGGAGCAAATGTAATATTTAAAGGACATTCCTCTATTAATAGCATAATTACCTTGTCATATTTATTGTCTGCATAATTAAAACATAAATACTTCACTTCTCAGTGTAGCAATTCAATGAAAGTACTTGGTTACTATGTTAATTCATCTTTTAAATTTATTATAGCCTTGCTGCAGTCAGCACTTTTGAGGTTTGGTGAACACAGCTGGATTTTGAGAACATTATCAGCAGGGTTGAGAAACTAAGTGCCCACAGTATTTAAATTATTTTTTTAAATTTCTCCCATAACTGCATATATACTGTTTTTTTTGTTGTTGTTTGTTTGTTTGTTTTGTTTTAATGAAACAGTCCATACTCCAAACAGTCTTTTCAAATTAATTCTTTTGGCCAGTTTTCATGATAGAATCCACACTCAGGGTGTTCTGTTTAATAAAGTTGATTTAGAGCTATCAGGGAAATCTTAATTATAAACCTAGGCATTTTAGGTCAGAGACTCTGGAAAATTTTCAGATCTTGTTTGTTGAGAAAAACTAATAAGTACTACATATATTTTTAAACCATTTTCAAAGCCACATACTTGAGTTTTAAGTATTAATCGCAGCTTTTTAATAAAACCGTTATGGACTGCCTGAATTCTAATTTTAAGTGAAAGGAGCAAGGGATTAAAATGATAGGATTATAGGACATGGTTCACAATTGGTTTAAGATGAATGAACAGAAAGTGTTCGTAATTTAGCTTGCTCCGGTTATTATGGCCAGATTGCTCAGCATACATCTGTGTATCAGATGAATAAAGGCCAAAGTATTTACAGATATGGTGGCATCTAAATGTGATACTGCTTCTCTGAAAGGGGTGATTTAAAAGTTATTGTTGAAAGAGACAAATTATATATCAACTTTTAAAATACAATTAAAATATGTATAAATAATGAATTAGTTCCAAATGTCAATGTTATAATCTCAACTAATATCAGCATTTTTGGAGAGATTTTTATTTTAACAGACTATTCTTCTCTTATATATCAGCATCCTAATAACATATCACTTTCTTCTATTTTAATCATATAAATTGACTTTATAAAAGCTAATTAAAGGAGAATTATACCTACAACAAAGTTTAGTGAAGGAACTGTAAATAAATTATCAAGAAATTATTTGTAAGCTGTTTCTTTTCAAGGTAGTCTCTAGTACTTCTTATGGCATTAAAACAAAATATGGTTTAATAGATATTTTCTAGTACATGCTTTTTAATAGATAGCAACTTATTTAAAATTAACTGTAGAACATAAAACAAAAAAATTAGTTTTTAATTTTCTAATTTAGTTGAGTGAAATATTTGCTGTAGTGTAGTAATGAGATTGTCATTTGTTTTTAAAAATGAAATGAAATAAAGAAAAACATTAAGAAATGACATGAACATTAAAATTTTTAATTTAGTATTTTATAATAGGGTGAGTTATTATGGTTTGTACTTAGAGTTGTGACTTTACTTGTTTTCAAATAAAGAAAACTATGCTAATATATGCATAGATTATGTTTATAGTAGTTTAGCAATTTGATTATTTTAATTTTTGCTATGTTACTGTGTATTGTAACTTAAGATAAAGGTTGATTACAATTTTTTATATAAGCTTATAAATTTCTTAAGACTTGGAATAGTTTATTATTCATGTTTACTTTCTCCAGCTCACTAGTTTGGACATCTTAGTTAGTCTTCAAATATTGGGTTTGTATTTAAAATAAACATGAAATAAACAGGTGTTTGTCCTTAGTGAGAAGATAGCATATGTGAACACAGCTCCAGGCTGGGCACACAATTGGTGTTCAATAAGTTCTGGCTAAATCTAAAACTCTGCTCTTTCTTATTATAGAGTTTTCTTTGCCATAGTATTGATACCATATAAGGGAATAAAAAAAGAGCAATCAATATCCCTGACTCATTTTGGGTAACCACTGTGTTCTATCAGTTAAATAGGTATATTTTTGTGTGTGTGGTTTAGATTCTCTGTGACTAACGCTAGCAAACATTTTGAATTCTTATCATGTTTTGTACAGTTTTTGCAGCAAAATTCTAATTTTTTAAATTTGTTGTATGAAAGCTGAAAACAGAAAACTTTTTCACGAACAAGAGGTTGAAAAATGCCTTGTAGCCCTTTTGGGCTCTGAAAGCGATGGAACTAAAATTGCTGCTTCCCAGGCTATTTCCGTCATGTGTGAGAACTCGGGCAGCAAAGACTTTTTCAACCATCAAGGTAAGCAAACAGGGAAAAATTATTTTGTACATTTTCAGGTTACCATATTCTAGTTGATGTTGGCAAAGTTACGTTTTACCTTTCTTTTTCTGTAGGGATTCCACAGTTAATTCAGTTGCTGAAAAGTGACAATGAAGAGATGAGAGAAGCTGCCACCCTGGCCCTGGCTAACCTGACCACTTGCAATCCTGCTAACGCAAAGTAAGTACAAAAAGACTCATTCAGCACTGCCTAGTATGGGAGATCTAACAAGATGTGCTCATTTTAATATTTTGGCTTGCAAGGAAGTTTCCATATTCTTTCAGATAACCTTACCTTGGGATAAAACTCTTAGGAAACCTTCAGAAAAAAAATAATCAGATGAACCTGTTTTCCAAAGATTCAGTTATGCACTGCACTGGGACTTTTCAGTCAATGACCCACCATATGTATGATGTCAGTTTCCAAAGATTATAATGGAGCTGGAAAATTCCTGTTGCCTAGTGACGTTTTAGATCTTGTAAAGTCATAGGGCAATATGATACTCCCATGTTTGTGGTGATGCTAGTCATATAGAAGTACTGTATACCAAATTTTTATTGTACCTTTTCTATGTTTATGTATGTTTAGATACACAAATACTTACAGTTGGCTACAGTAGTCAGTACAGGAACATGCTGTACAGGTTCGTAGCCTAGGAGCAGCAGTAGGCTATGCCATATAGTCTAGCTGTGTAGTAGGTTCTACCACCCAGGTTTATGTAAGTGTATTCTGTGATGTTTGCACAATGACAAAAATCACATAATGACACATTCCTCAGAATGTATCCCTGTTGTCAAGTGACGTATGACTATTATAAAATCTTGACTATTTCTGGGCTTGTTTGGAAAAATGTACAGGCCGTTTGGTTCAGGTAACAGGTTAACTGTTGTGGAAGGCCCCAGTACAAATAAAACTAGATAATGATGGAAATCTTAAAGATAACATTTGATAAATTTAGAAAAAACATAAAAGATCCATTTTAAATGGACATTAACATTAGGTGAACCTACCAACATTTAAAAAGTCCATTTAAAGCAACATATTATGGGTAAGTGTTATGAAGAAAGGTTGGAAAGGAGTGCCCTCTATATTCCAAGCACTGTGGTACGTGATATATACACTGAAAAATGTAATTATCAAGATAACCCATTAACCAATGAAGAAACTAAGGCTCTGCAAGGTTACCTAATTTTCCTGGGTATAAATATGTATTAAAATAGCTGAGCTGGAAATTAAATCAAGGTCTGTTGGACTCCAAAGTCTATGTTTTTCCCTCAGTGGAAGATAAGATTGTCTTATAAAATAGCAAGAATTTTTTGAAGGCAACTTTTAGATCTCAATTGATAAGTTTATTAGTCAGGGTTCTCTAGAGAAACAGAACCAATAGGAAGAAAGATAGATTATAGATAGGGAGATGGATGGATAGATAGATAGATAGATAGATAGATAGATAGATAGATAATTTTATATATTGAAATTGGCTTAGTTGATTATGAAGGTTAAGAAGTCCCTGCAATCTGGAGCCCCGGGAAAGATGGTGGTATAATTCAGTCCAAGTCTGAAGGCCTGAGAACCAAGGGAACCTTCTATTCATACTTTTCATTCTTTATTATCTGTAGAATAAAGGTTACTTGAAATGGATAAAAATGTAAAAAGGCAGTGAGTAAGTATAAAAATACCTATTTGAAGACATAGGAAAACTGGATAAGAATAACCAGATTCACTTAAAGTGATAGAAAAGTAAAATTATTTTTAAGTTAATAAATAAAAAGTGAGAATGCTAAAACAACCCCTATATATATAAAAAATAGATAAAAATGAAAATGGGAACCAAGAGCAATAATAAATTTTATATAAAAATATAATCTAGTTAGTTAGTTCGGACACCATTATCTATCCTTTCTTGGTCCATTGTTTATGTTTTTGACTACTCTCAAATTGTAATACCACTTGGAAAGGAAAAACTCAATTTTTAAAAGAAGAAATGCTATTTTCAGCTAAATTTCATTTTATATTTACCTGTACTCTTCTATGCAATTTGTCATATCAAAGTTATACAATATTTATGCAAGTACTGAGAGCATTATTCTTGGTTGACATTCTTCTGAGGGGCAGATCCTATATATTATAAGAAAATTTTAAACTATTAATTTATAGCATCACTGCCATCTGTTGGATCTGATCTGAATTAGAGTTTTTAAATTATCCCAAGAATGAAAAAGGGTCAATATTTTTCATTTCCCTTTGCCAAGTAAATTTTGGCTATTGATAAACTATGAAAAGATATTGTCATTGTTGACTAGATGTGTTTTAAAAGATATAATTATTTTAGGAAATGAAACAAAATAAAAATATAAAAAGTAATAACTATAATAATTGTAATGCCTACAGATAAATCAAAATTGCAGTTTTGCTCTAGAAAATAATCAAGTGTATTATTTACACATAGCTCATACTAACTCTGATTCTTCATCCTAATTCTTTATTACCTCCGTGAAAAACTGAATGATTTCCTGAAATCTTAGAGACTCCTTTTATCTCAAGTTTCTTGTTTTTTTTTAACACCCCCTTTTGACTTCCCTTAACAGCATTGACTCAATATAGTTCTGATGGCAGCATATATAGTGGTTACTTAAAAAAAATTTGATTGATTGCTGGGCCACTGCTGGCCTCCACAATAGCAAAGACAAAGAGCTCCTCTCTAGGGACTGTCCTGCTACCCTGTGACATAAGGTCAGGACTGCAACAACGGAAGTGAGGAGACAGTAAAGAGTACATCCCAAAGGAACCCCAGAAATAGACAGAATGCCCCAAACCTATATAGATGTGCATTTGAGAGCTTTGGGAACTTTTGAATGTCCTCATTATAAAAATAATCAACTAAATAATGTTAACACCTATTAGGATTATTCATGAAGTACCATGCCTGAGAAAGTCATGAAATTTGTAGAAAAACTATTTAAAAGGCTTGCCACACATAGGACTTCATACAGTACATCAAGAAAAGGCAGTACTTCATTTATTCACAGCAACCCCAACCCTATAAGACATTTCAATATTGTCAGGGAAGGGCCTGACCATAAGTGACTTCTTGGAATGTTAAATCTCTCTAGTGTGTACAGAAAGCACTTTTCAAGACTTTTGTGTTTGTTTTCATCCCTACCTCATTAAATAGAATTGGGGGGAGATCATATATATATATATGACCTGTTTCTTTTCATTTCTTTAATTCTGTAGATTTAAGTATAGACTACAGTCGGCCCTCATTTATTGCGGTTAATCAGTTCCAGACTCTACCACCATAAATGAATTTCCGCGAAGTAGGGTTCTTTATTTATATACAGTTAAATTGCAGTTTTGCTCTAGAAAATAATCAGGTGTATTATTTACACATAGATCATACTAACTCTGATTCTTCATCCTAATTCTGTTACGTCCATGGAAAACTGAATGAATTCTTGATATCTTAGAGACTCCTTTTACCTCAATTTCCCTTGCCACACAAAAAAAAACAATATACAGTGAGGCCACGAAAGTCGAAGCGCCAAGTGGTAGGGGACGACTGGAATGCTATTCTTCAGAATTACCTGTATTTTATTGTGCACTTAAGGCTATAGTGCAGTGAACTGATAGTCATTTTGAAGGAAAAAAACTCAACCTCTCTTAAAGTTGGCAACAATACCACAATTTTACTCCCCTCCTCTCCATTCCTCCCTTTGAGAAGGTTAAAGAGGTGTACTATCACCCTTTGAAAATAAATTTTAAAGTCTGTTCCAGATCATTGGCCTTGGCCAATATGCACAGATTCACTTAAAAGAAGTAATCTTGTTGCTTAGAATGCCTTTTTATTAAAGAAACATTGACCACAGAAGTGATCTATGGTGATTTACAAAATTAAAATGCAGTTTTATGAAAAGTACAAACTCATATTATAGACTTGATGTATCAGGTGGACCTAATAATGCTACAGCTGTGTAGTTATTGTCTTTGTTGCCTAAGTAAGGTTTTCCAGAGGGAAATGTTTTCAGGTCCAGTCTCCCTAATGGCGAGAGAAACTGTGTCTTCATACTGACCCCTAGTGGCAGTTTGGGAGGAAGTTGGGGGAGGGGCAAAAAGGTAATGGAAGATTGCTCTGCATTTTAGTGAACCGCACACTAATTTAATTTGAAACACTCTCCGGTGTGTCTAAAATACTATTTTAAAACATTATTAAAGGATAGTGATCTGGAAAGAATTTAATTGTGATGCTTTTAAAGAGATAATATTCTACTGCTGAATGTGCATTAATAGATGTTAGGGTTTGTCTTTGTCCTCTTTTAACTCAGTCACTTCAAAATGTGTTGACACATTCATTGTTCTGGTGGCTAAATATCTGCTGTGCTCTATAACCATATAGGATAAATATATAGGATAAATATAATAGTCTTGAAAAATATAGATTAATCTTATTGTTACTGTAGTTATTCTAGGTTTCATTTTTTGCTCTTGACTTTGTATAGGAAAGATGATTTTGTTCTAAAATTCTTATTTATATCGCTTTGTCAAAAGATGCTTGCTTGTTTAAATTAGAATACTTACAATATGAGTGTCCTGCTAGATAACTTGAGCTAGTTTCAAAACATTTCAGGATGTTCGTATTCATATTAAGGATGTTTCAAACTTTTGCATTAAGGATGATTTCTCAAATAACTTATATAAGGTGTTATTTACTACTTTAAAAGGCTTTTGAAATGAATAGGTAAAATAGCTGGGCACAGTCATCATGGTAAACTTAAGAATTAATTTTGCATTATTTCTGTCTAAGTTGACTGAATGGATACTTTTCCTGCTCTGCCTGATGGAATGGTATTATAACATAAACTATTCTGGACTGAGAAAATTATTCTGGATTTGAAGAAATACATAGACTTAAAAGCTGGATTTTTGCCATCAAAACAGTTGACTCAACACCCTTATTTTTGTTAGTCAATGCCCACTTGACTTTCACAGTTTGAACTTTATTAGCTACCAGTTTAGTGAGGCTAGATGAATCCTATGAAATCTTCAGTTAGGAAATTATCCATGTGCTTTTACTACCTAGAGAGTAGAGGCTGATATTTGCATAACACTATTTACAAATTGCTGGTGTCTCTTTTAGGTTTAACTTCCAGCATTAACTGATTTTCAGAGGAAATGATCAAATACTTTGCCTATCTTTATATTTTGTGAATTTTCTCTTACTCTCTCAATTTTGAAGGAGTACTTTAAAAAACCTACATAAATTTCATTTTTACTCATTCTTGGCCTTTTGTAGGAGCCTTTTCCCAAGATTTGTCTTCCCTCTGGAAATGGCCTTTATTGCTCAATGATTACACTTCAATGGACAGACTTGGGTGGGATTCCTGAGGAAATGCCCCAGCTCTAGCCCTGCAGGTGCTGGAGATTTGGCTGTCTAGCTGAGAAGTTGTCTGAAAATGAAAATTTCACACACATGTGCAAATTTTGAAATATGATCATATTTTCCCATCATTCAAGAAATTGTAACAGGATATAGGGAAATCTCTGCCTTTGTAGCTCACAAAGTATGAACACATGATGATGATGATAGCTGGCACGGGTGTGCCAGTCATTGAGCTAAGTACTTGAAATGAAATATATCATTAAATCCTCAAAGCAATCCCATAGGGTAGGAAATATTATTGTCACGTCCATTTTGCAGGCAAGGAAACAGAGGCAGAGTGTCTGCTCAAGGTCACAGATGTGGAGTGGACTCTCACACTGAGGCAGTCTGCCTTATGCATCCTCAGGGAACTTGCAGGAGTTGAAGCTCTTAATTTCCACACTTGCAACTTCTCTCTGTCTTCTGCTCACTGCCTCCTAAACTCTGAGCTCCTCCAAATCTTTCCCACCAAAAGGTTTCCCACTGCCTTTCTGATCTCTCAGAATTCCTCCAAACTGGAAGGACCAGGGCTCCTTGAACTCTAATGAGCACCTTTGAGGGAGTACGCGTCCCCTCCTCTTTTTCCACTCTTATCCACGTTCCTCTCCCCACTACCCCTCCTCTCCTCCTCGCTCCCCTCTTATAAAGAGCAAGAAAAGGCAAAAAATATATCCAACAGCTAGTAAAAATTTCCCATTATGCTAGAAATCAAAGTGGTCTGCCTCATTTCTCATTCCCTGAGACATGATGAAGTGAACCAAGTAGATTCTGGCTTTTTTTTTTTTTTTTTTTTTTAGAAAATACTCTGTTTTAAAGCTTAAGAGATGATAATTGTAAAAAGGTCATGCACTAATAGAACATCCTGGTTTTGATCCTTGTGTCTGTTGATTGAATTGCTTTGGGAACAAGTTTTTAGTCCCTCTAAATTTTACCTTTCTTAACTATATGACAAACAATAAAAAATGAATCTAGATTATCTACTATATTTTGTGCCTCTGAGTGATTGCCCTCTACCCAGTATCACCCGGAGTCTGGAACACAACTACGAGGTACTAGATGGGATCACACTTGATCACTGTTACCATTTTATCCCTAAAGCTAAGGAACTTCCTACCTCTGAACTTAGGCTTTTTTGGTAATTTTTCCACCATTACTTGGGTGTTCTTTGTGTGCTAGGCACCATTCTAGGCTGTAGGGATATAGCAGGGAACACCACAAAGTTATCGTGACACTGCTTTCATGAAACTTACCTTTTAGTCAGGGACACAAACAATACTTGAGAAATTTTAAAAAGGAAATTTCAGAAGTGGAAACAGCATAAATTAAATAAGGCAGCTCAGTGTCATAGGAGGGAGTACATGGCACTGGATGGTGAAAGGAGTCAAGGACTGGCATAGAGCTCTCAGGGAGGCCTCTCACCTGGCTGCTGTGGCTCAGTGGCTGAGCGTTGACCCCTGCACCAAGAGGTATCCGGTTCAATTCCCAGTCAGAGCACATGCCCAGGTTGCGAACAGATCCCCAGTGGGGAGCATGCAGGAGGTGGCCAATTGTTCTATCATTGATGTTTCTATCTCTCTCTCTAAAATTAATAAAGAAAAATCTTTTATTTTTTAAAAAAGAACCTCTCTGAGAAAGTGATGTTAGAGCTGATGAGGCTAAGCCAGTCCTGGCAATGCCAGGGATGGGTTTTTTTGTTTGTTTGTTTTTTTTAATCCTCACCTGCAGACATTTTTCTTTTTGCATTTATCTTCAGACAGAGCAGGAGGGAGAGAGAGGGGAAGAGAGAGAGAGAAACATCGATGCAAGAGAGACACATCGACTGGCTGCCACCCACACAACCCCAACCGGGCTGGGGACAAACTGCAACCAAGGTACAGTTGCACGTACCTTGATGTGGAGGGTTCCACATCACATGCCCTTAGTGGGGAACCAAACCTGGACTCTCGGGTCTGCAGGCCAACGCTTCAACCGCTGAGCCAAACCGGCCAGGGCGCCAGGGGTTTTTATTTGCTGTCACACTACAGCATTCAGTGTCCTTATTGTTTAGTTTAAAATATCAACAATATGGTATCTCTAATTACTTTGGGCCTGTGTCCCTTTCATCTACAGATATGTAAATAGACTAATTTCCAGCCTAAACAGAAACATTTGGTAACTGTAAAAGCCATTTATTGTGAATATAACACCTTGACCATTATATTTCTTCTATCGGGAGACAAGTCAGCCATGTAAATGAAGGCAGTTGTTCTTTCCTGAAGGCAGCTGGTTAATTATTGGCAGGCATTCCAGCTTTGGAGACAGAAGGTGGTGTGTATAGAAGTGAAGAATTGTGATTGAACAGATAGGTCAATGAGGATTCCATGTCACTTGGAGGAAAATTAGGTTTGATTTCCCTCGGCAAAACCCAGCATGCTGTTTGTGGAGGTTAGCATGCACTAGCCTCTTTGCAACTAGCATTTGTCTCTTGAGAAATTGTGATGTCACAGCAACAGTAGCAGGAAAGCACATTCTGAAACTCTCAAAGTCACGCACACTAAGGCGAATCAGTGTGATAGAAACAGTGTGGTTTCACCTACTTTTAAATAATTTTTGCATTTTTCTTATTTTGCTATGGGGTGGAAAACGTCATGCATTTGTTTCTTTTGCTAGTTTTTACTTTAATAATTATGTTATTTTAAAACTCGTCATTTTAAGCATTTGTCTGCAACTAATTGTGATTCTCTCCCTTATTACTGATAAGCTTTTTTAAATAACCTTTCTTAAAAAGGAGAAATTTTCCTGGCTACTTTTGTCAATCCTGGAGTTCAGCCAGAGTTCAGGGGCACATATCCCAGTCTGCAGCTGTGGGGCTTCAGTGGGGTCATAGTTGTTTTGCACTCTGAAATTGATCAATTTAAGGAACACACCAGACATCTTGGATCATTATCTTTGTTGAAAAACTGGCTGGGACAAGAGTCAGGAATCCTGTTCACAGCATTCCAAATCTGGCTGTGATAACCAGAGACCTGTTTCTCATAATGGCCGTGACCCACCTCCACACACCTGTACAGATGCACTGGGAGTCCACAGGGCTTAAACACACCAACCCTGAGTGGCTGCTGCACTATCACTTCTTCTGACCACTTGCAGTGTGTCTGCTGCCAATGTGTGCACTGTCCTTGGTGTGACAAAATTCACGGAGACATAAGAGAAGTCATGCTGGTGGGAATGGTTGCAATCACTGTTCACAAACAACGTTCTGGTTGCCAATGCTACCATCTGTTCCATCAAGTTCCACGTATTACCCTGTATGTGGGCTCTGTTAAACAGATTTTTGTACTGCCCAAGGTCACCCTTGATTCATGTAACCAGTTGGCAGATGTGTTAAACAGGAACCTTAAAGCCACAGGAAGGATCAAATTCTGAGAGGTACCAAATAGTGTCACCTGAAGATACAACCAAAATAAAGAGTCAACAATGTCTACAAAGACACAATACAAACATTCCTTGCTACATGAAATGGACAGATCCCAAAAAGTTGTCCAAAGTGCAAGATTTCATTTATTAAACTTCATATAAAAGTTACCTCATGGTATAATTACAGAAACATGGAGGTGGGGGCAAATAACCTTATTTCAACAGCAGTTATAAATGGTAAAAGTGGGGATCACAATTTTCTTGTGTCCTCTCCCTTCTTGCAAACTTAAAGTTGAGCTGAGTATGTTTTCCTCACCACCTCTCAACACCCACAGAAGTTTTCTTCATCACTCCCTTTGAGTTGATCCAAGTCAATTAAAATATATTGACTTGTCAGCACTGGGAATATAAATAAGACTCAAACACTGCCTCTCAGAAGTAGGGGCCAGGTGCAGACAGAGCACAGAGGAGGGAGTAATTAACAAGGAGAGGCAGTGATGGTCACAAATGGCTTCCTGGAGAAAAGGGTGGCTGAGTAGGTTTTGAAGGGTGAACTAGAGCTCCTCAGGCAGAGGTGTGGGAGGGCTGGGGACCGGTGTGTTGGGCAAAGGGAACATGAGTGCAAAGGCATGCAGACATTACATCCCACAATATTTTCAGTGAGCCGTAAATAGACATGATTTATGTAATTGAATTTTTCTTTAACAATGTGCTCAGTGCCCATGCTGTAAGGGCACTTACATTAAAACTTTGTGCTGAATTCCTTTTTATTTTTATTTTTTTCTCTTTTATCTTTATTGTTAAATGTATTACAGATGTTCCTTATTTTTCCCTCATTGATCCCCTCCTCCCCACTCCCACCCCCTCCTGCCTTTTCCCACACTGTTGTCCGTGTCCATTGCTTATGCATATAAGTTTTGTGGCTTACTTCCTCCCACCTCCCAACTCCCCTTCCTTTTGAGGTTTGTCAGTCTAGCAACCAATTTGTACTTCTTAATCCCTTCACCTTTTCACCCATTCCCCCAACCACCCACCCATCTGGTAACTAACAAAATGTTCTCTGTATCTATGAGAATGTTTCTGTTCTGCTTGTTCATTTTGTTTGTAGATTCAATTGCTAGATATGTATTCATTGCCATTTTTTTGTTCATATATTTTATCTTTTTTTTCAAAAAGACTCTTCAACATTTTATATAATAATGGTTTGGTGGTGATGAACTCCTTTAGCTTTTCCTTATCTGATGGTTTTGCAGGATAGAGAAATCTTGGTTGTAGGTTCTTGCTTTTCATCACTCTGAATATTTCTTGCCACTCCTCTCTGGCCTGCAAAATTTCTTTTGAGAAATCAGCTGACAGCCTTATGGGAACTCTCTTGTAGGTAACTAGCTGCCTTTCTCTTGCTGCTTTTAAGATTCTCTCTTTGTCTTGAACCTTTTGCATTTTGATGATGATGTTTCTTGGTGTAGGCCTCTTGGGGTTCATCTTGTTTGGACCTCTCTGTGCTTCCTGAACTTGTATGTCTGTTTCCTTCACCAACTTAGGAAAGTTTTCTGCCATTATTGTTTCAAATACCTTTTCGATTTTTTTTCCTCTCTCTTCTCCTTCTGGCACCCCCAAGATGCAAATGTTGGCATGCTTGAAGTTGTCTCAGAGACTCCTTACACTATCCTCACTTTTTTGGATTATTTTCTCTTTTTGCTGTTCTGATTGGGTGTTTTTTGCATCCTTATATTCCAAATTGATGGTTTGCTTCTTGGCTTTACCTACTTTACTATTGAATCTGTGTAAATTATTCTTTATTTCAGTTAGTGCCTCGTTCATTTCTGACTAGTCCTTTTTTATGCTCTTGAGGCCCTCACTAAGTTTGCTGAGGTTCTCACTGAGTTCATTGAGCATCCTTATAAGCAGTATTTTTAAGTCAGCATTTGATAGGTTGCTTATCTCCATTTTGCTTGGTTATTTTTCTGGAGTTTTGTTCTGTTTATTTTTTATTTATTTATTTTTTTATCCTCACCCGAGGACATTTTTCCATTTTTTGTTCAAATAGAGTGAGAGGAAAAGAGAGAGAAACATCGACGTGAAAGGGACACATCGAGTGGTTGCCACCCATACCAGGGCCGGGGACAGACTGCAACCAAGGTACGTGCCCTTAGCGGGAACCGAACCTGGGTCTCTCTGGACTGTAGGCCGACGCTCTAACTGCTGAGCCAAACCGGCCAGGGCCTGAATTCCTTTTTGTAAATAGTGCTGTAAAATAATATTCCAGGATTGCTGTTCTTCTCTGATTTTGAACATTTGTGCAAAACATCATCTTTTTAAACAAAAATAAATGTATATATGTTTAGTAAATAAATTCTTTGAGCTCATAGGAAAAAGAGACCTAACCTAGTTTTGTGGTCAGGAAAAGCTTCCTTGAGACATTTGTGTGAGCCTTTGAAAGATGATGTATGAGAATATCTAGGGAGAACAGTGTGAGAAAGTGGGAACAGCAGGTGGGAATATCCTGAGGTGAGACAGTCCGAGACCCAGAGCTCAGAGCAACCAGAAGGGGTGGTGGGGAACGTGGGCAGGTGAGGGAGGCAGGCTCCACTCATGCAGGCCTGGAGGCCGTGTGAGAAATCTGGAGCTCCATCTGAGCAATGGGAAGCCCTGGAAGTTCTAAGCAGGGGAACAATATGATTATATCTGTGATTTTAAAAGGTCACTTTAGCTGTAAGATGAAGAAAGAATTGCAGAGGAAGAAGAGAGACTTGTCAGGACAGTATTTATACTAATTCACATGGGATTATAGTGTTGAATTCAGTGGGAGAGATGGAAATGGAGAGAAGGGAGAGATTTGTGAAATACGTAGGTGGAAAACAGGACTAGATAATAGATGGGATACACATGACATGTCAAATTTGACTTCTTTTTACATACATCAATGATATAAACAGATGTTTTTGTTTATTCCCTTTTTTATTTTAGCTTGGTTCTTCTTTCAGTTTACATTTGAAACTCTTACTTGATTAAACTCCAACTGATAGTAAATATCAGAAAACATTTTCAGATTATTTTGACAACATATGGCCCTATAATTCTGGATTTTGTAACAAAGCTGTTTGACTTCTATCCCATTCATTTGGATAATGCTGTAGTATCTAGGAAACTGAAATGTGTTTTAAAATATGACAGGCTTGCCCTGGCTGGTTTGGCTCAGCGGTTAGAGCATCGGCCTGCGGTCCTGAGAGACCCGGGTTTGGTTCCCGCTAAGGGCATGTACCTCGGTTGCAGTTTGTCCCCGGCCCTGGTCGGTCGTGCGGGTGGCAGCCACTCGATGTGTTCCTTTCACATCAATGTTTCTCTCTCTCTCTCTCTGTTCCTCTCTCCCCACCCCACCCCCACTCTACCTGAACAAAAAATGGAAAAATGTCCTCGGGTAAGGAAAAAAATAAAAAAATAAAAAATAAAATATGACAGGCTTCAGCTTGTGTATATGTGAGACAGAAAAATAAAACAATGTCTTGGGTTTGAAAGAAAAAAGAAATGCTTTTTTTTAAAAAAAGTAAAAATTCTGCACTCTTTTAGAACTGAAATTAGTTTTTTAGGGAATAAAAATAGCTTGATTTTTACCATTACTAATTTAATCTCAGGGGTGGTTTTTACATATACACAGAGCTGCACATAAGTCGGGCAGATATGCACCTATCATGCAGTTCTCCCAGCTGTGCGTGTGATTTGTCTCTGTGTTGGCAGTTATGTTCGATTTAGTAAAAGCTATATTCCACTGTGTACTAGAATCTTTGGTTTTTTAAACAGCTAGGTTTTTATGTGCTTCCCTTTAGTGCCTCCATAAAGAGCAAAGAAAAGAGCAGAAAGTGGGTTAGAAATGAGCAAAAGCCAAATATGACCTTGCACAGGAGAAAGACAGAGACAAAACCCAAGCAGAAAGGCTGTGAGCAGAGGCACACTTGAGGAAAATTCCTGTGTCTCCATGACCCCGTTTATTTATAAATAAGAGAAATTAAAGTAATTCAGCATGACCCTATTACTCACTTAAATGTCCCCAAAGTTCCCTGATCAGCACAAGAGACAAGACTTTGGGGACTCATTGGTATGTGTTCACCTGACATCTGGCTTCTGTCAGGTGTGTTCTTTCTTTACTCTCCAAGATGTTTTAAAAAGTGAACATTGTCAAAGGAGAAACTATTAAGTGACAAAGGACTTATGCATTTTAACTAAGGTATATAATAAAGATTAAAAACTATAAAGTATTTGGTTTAAAAAACTGATTGCATTAAGTACCTGAAAAATAAGTCAAAGGAAAAATAATTTTTTGGAAAGTTTAATGTATATATTAATTAATTAGAATATATTTATCGTTTAAAATTTTTGCTGGAATTTTTTTTAATTCAGTGTTTCAACTGTAAGTTGAATAAGATAGATTTCTGATAAACAAGTATAGTAGATTATTCATAAAATTGAAAGACTACCATGTCAATTAATAGTGGGAGAGCAAATTAAAAGTGAAATTATCTTAAATGTGTATATTTTACCCCTTAAAAAGGAAATTAAATGCTGGCCCTCCATTTATCATACTGAGATGCAGGGCCTTACTCCCAATATTTTTATATCGATAAATTTGGGTTAAATGTCACCTAACCAAATTTCAGTTTTAAGGGATGCCTTCCCAGAGATATCACAAAGGGTTAAATATACACTATGTGTAGGAGAAATGGAACTAGGCACTGACTTTGCCTTGGTACCAGTATGGTGTGTTCTCTGGATGAATTTATGTAAATGAGGGGTGGGAGGTGCCTTCAAGGTTAGCATCAACCCTGACCTTTTACTCTCCAGAGCTGCCACCTCTTGTCATTTCTGTCCTCAATCTCTGCTGTTCAGGCTCCATCAGAGCTCGTTTGTGCCACAGTCATAGCTGCTTCCACCTAGAGCTACCAGTCTCCTTACTGAGAATTTGTTTTCTGGACAATTGTGACAACTTCTATTCTTGAAGTTGTCAATTCTCCTTTATAATCAGCAAATTGAAGTGACAGTGCCAAATTAAATCAGTGATGGGCTAAATCATATAGCCCTTGTTTGTTTGTTTTTTCAATTTTTTTTATTAATATGATATTAAATGAAAAAATGTGTCAAATATAAACTTAAAAGAGGTGTTGACATTGTTGGAGTCTCAAGTATGCTTTTATTGTCTTGATTAGCTCTATTCTCATGATGATGTAAATGGATTTTTAACACACAATTTTGAGTATTTTTTTAAAACCAGGATGCTCTATATTTCTTTTTGCTTGGAACATCTTTTACTTGAAGCCATTTCAAACATTATATAACACATAATTAAATAATC
The DNA here is from genome assembly GCA_037176705.1 of Molossus alvarezi. NCBI lineage: Eukaryota > Metazoa > Chordata > Mammalia > Chiroptera > Molossidae > Molossus > Molossus alvarezi. Next base: position 170,754,406 of record CM073885.1, read on the forward strand.
TTCCACTCATTAAAATGATCTCTTTTTTATTTTTACTATTTTATGAGCTTTTTAAGTATTTATGAAGCAAGGACTATAGAAAGTATAGTGTTCTTCAAAAATTTAGTCTTTCTAATTGTGAGAAAATGTTAATATATTAATGGGTAACTGTAGCCTTTTTATACTAGAATCAGAAATTTAACAGCTGAATATGCCTACATTACTGAAATTATTTATGTCAATGTCATGACTTTGATTTTTGGTATTTAATTTGTAAAAGTAATATTCACATGCAAAATGGTTTGCTGCCTTCAAATGTGTTAACCTCTGTCTATAATTAACAACCTAATCTGAAAAAGGGAAAGATGAGCTAAAAATGTTTAACTTAATCAAGAGTTCCCATGCTAACTCATTCCTCCTGTTTAAAGCTTTGTTTTCCTACTGGTTAGGAATATTTTAACAGACATTCTTTGAATAGAATTGCCTGACCTTATAACTATCGCTGATTTAAAAAAATGAATAGCTATAGAAGGGTTTCTAAGAAGTAGTCATACATTTTTCTTTTTAAAATTTTATTTTTATCTTTATTGTTGAAAGCATTACAGATGGCCCCCATTCCCCCTCCACCCCTAACCATTGAGGCCCTCCTCCCCACTTCCCTCCTGCCTTCCCCAAACTATTGTCTGTGTCCCCTGGTTATAGATATATGCATGTAAATTTTTGGTTTAGCACTGGCTGGTTTGGCTCAGTGGTTACAGCATTGGCTCGTGGTCACAGGCATGTAACTTGGTTGCGGTTTGACCCTGGCCCTGGTCAGGGTCGTGTGGAGGGGGCAACTAGTCGATGTGTCTCTCTTCCATTGTCCCCTCTCTCTCTCTCTCCCGCCCTCCTACTTATCTGAAGATAAACAGAAGAATATCCTCGGTGAAGATTAAAAATAAAAAAATTCTTTGGTTTATCTCTTCCCATCCTCTCGCCCCCTCCCCTTCCCTCTGAGGTTCATCAGTCTAATAACCAATTTGTGCTTAATTCCTTCACCTTTTTTTCCCATTTCCCCCAACACCCCTCCAATCTGGCAACCTACAAAAAGTTCTCTGTATCTATGAGTCTGTTTTTGTTCTTCGTTTGGTTTGTAGATTCATTTGTTGATAGGTATTTATTGCCATTTTACTGTTCATATTTTTTTATCTTCTTCAAGAAGACCCTTCAACATTTTATATCATACTGGTTTGGTAGTGATCAACTCCTTTAGTTTCTTCTTGCCTGGGAAGCTCTTTATATGACCATTGATTCTAAACGATAACTTTGCAGGATAGAGTAATCTTGGTTGTAAGTCCTGGCTTTTCACCACTTTGAATTATTTCTCACAACTCCCTTCTGGTCTGCAAAGTTTCTTTTGCAAAATCAGCTGACAATCTTATGGGAGCTCCCTTGTAGGTAACTAACTGTTTTTCTTCTGCTGCTTTTAAGATTCTCTCTTTGTACTTAACCTTTGGCATTTGACGATGGTGTATCTTAGAGTGGGCCTCTGTGGGTTCATCTTGTTTGGGACTCCCTGTGCTTCCTGGTCTTATATATCTGTTTCCTTCACCACGTTAGTGAAGTTTTCTGTCATTATTTTTTCAAATAGGTTTTCAATTTCTTGTTATTTCTCTTCTCCTTCCAGTGCCCTCATAATGGGAATGTTGGTACACGTGTAGTTGTCCCAGAAGCTCCTTACAGTATCCCCAGTTTTAAAAATTCTTTCTTTGTTTTGCTGTTCTTATTGGGTGTTTTTTACTTCCTTATATTCCAAATTGATGGTTTGCTTCTTGGCTTTTTTATAATATTGATTATCTGTAAATTATTCTTTACTTCAGTTAGTGAATTCTTTATTTCTGACTGTGCATCCTTCATTTCTGACTGGCCCTTCTTTATTCTCTTGAGGTCTTCACAAAGTTCCTTGAGCATCCTTATAACCTGTGTTTTGAACTCTGCATCTGTTAGATTACTTAACTCCATTTTGTTTAGTCCTTTTGGTGGAGTTTTTTTTCTTTTCTTTCATTTGGGACATGTTTCTTTGTCTCCTCATTTTGGCTGTCTCCCTGTCTTTGTTTCTATGTGTTAGGTAGAATTGCTACATCTCCTAGGCTTGGTAGGGTGGTCTATTGTAGTAGGTGTCCTGTAGGATCCAGTGGTACAGCCTCCCTAATCACCCCAATAGTATACTTGAGGTGCACCCCCTGTGTGGTTGTACACCGTTCTGTTATTGAGTCTTGCTGTTGGCACATCAGTGGGAGCGATTTACTCAGGCTGATCAGCTGCAAAGACTGGCTGTGCCCACTGACTATCGACTACTGACTACGTTGGAGGGTCAGCTGTGTAGAGGCCCACCACACAGAGCAAGACTTACTTCAGCAGGGCTCTGGTGCCCACTAAGTCTACTCCTTAAGTGTGTCACTTGTGGAGTTGGTTGTGTGGAGGTGCTTTGATGTGGTCTAAAGCTGTCCACTGGGTGTACTGGCTCTTGGGCCTTCCAAGGGGTGCAGGCCAAGGTCAGCCACTGCCTGTGTGCTACCCAGGACCACCAGGTATAAGCTATAAAGCGATCTGCAGATGGCTGTTGCTTGTGCTGGGTTAGAGCTGCCCAGGTGAGGCCAAGCTGTGAACCAAGGCTGGCTGCAGCTACAGCCAGGCCTGGGGCCACTTAGTGACAGGTATGGGGCTTGCTAAGGCCAGGTGCTGCTTGTTTGACAGATTTTGGGAAAATCTGATGCATGAGCCCAGACATGCCATTTTAAGAAAAAGCCATTGGAAACAGCTTGGGTGGGCCCAAAAGTTGGGTGGGGCAGGGCCTCAGGGGGTCACCTAGGCAGGGCAAACCATGTGAACCAGGTTGTTGCAATCCCAGGGGGAAGTGCTAACAAATGAAACCATAGTATCCACCAGCAAGTCTGTCGGGAGAAAGCTGCCTCTCCAGCTCTCACCTGGATGCCAAACAACTCAGTCTTCCCTGTATGTCTCTGATGCCTTTCAAGCTGCCCATGCTGGAGCCCAGAGAGAATGAGTTGAGTAAATACATGTGTGGGCCATTTAAGAGGAGCTGCCTGGGATTCTAGAAGCTCAGCTTCCCTCAGCCTCAATTCCTGCTGGTTTTTACAGCCAAAAGTTATGGGGACCTCTCTTCCTGGAACTGGAACCCTGAGCCCTTATGGGGCCTGATGTGGGATGGGGACCCTTCACTCCTCAGGGAGGACCTTCACAGCTGAAGTATCCCTCCTGATTTTTATCCACCACATGTGAGTGTGGGACTAGCCCTTCTGCCTCCACCGCTTTTACCAGCTTGATGTAGCTTCTTTCATTCCCTAGTTGTAGGACTTCCATTCAGCTTGATTTCAGGTGGTTCTGAATGATGGTTGTTCCGTAGTTTAGTTGTAATTTTGATATGGTTGGGGGAGGAGGTAAGTACCATGTTTACCTATACTGCCATCTTGACCCGAAGTCCAGTCATATATTTTTCTATAACCAATAGCTGTAGATGTAGAAAAAGGATTATTTAAATTCATTCATAGCTGACATTTCCCCAGATTTCATTTAAATCACTCGAACCTCAATTCTGGGCTCATCTCGTTGTAAATTAATTTATTTCTAGAATTACATTTATGTACTCCCTTGTTTTAGAAACTCATTTATACACTCCAAAGATAATTTCTTGAACTTGGATGAATGACACTCACTTTCATTTATCCAGTGCTGCTGCTGAAGCTGATGGTATTGATCCATTAATAAACACCCTGTCCAGTAAACGAGATGGAGCCATTGTTAATGCCGCCACCGTACTGACAAACATGGCCATGCAGGAGGCACTGCGTGTGAGCATCCAGAGCCATGGCATCATGCGCGCCCTCATCAACCCGCTGCATTCTGCGAACGTGGTCGTGCAGAGCAAAGCTGCTCTCACCGTTGCTGCCACTGCGTGTGATGCTGAGGCCCGGACGGAGGTGAGAGTTTTCAGGACATTTGCTCCCATTTTTCTGGTCAGTACTTATGGGTGAAATAATTTGAAACATTTTTAAATGTTTGAAGTGATCCATCATTTAAGTCTTTCAAAATTGGTGCAATGCTTTGGAAAATAAACAGGCATTATCTAGCAAAGAAGATGAGCACACCTTGTAAATAAGCAATTCTGTTTCTAAGTGTGTATTCCTAGAACAATCTCTTACCTCCATGCTCCAGGAAGCATTGTTTATAATATCTAAATAACTGGAAACAGATCAGTTGTCCAACTGCTTAGAGAAGTGATAAATAAATTGTGGTATGTTCATAAAATGGGATTTCAAATAAGTAAAAATAAATACCTTTTGCTATAGACATTAGCAGAGGTGAGTCTCAACAAGCTTAATGCTGAGCAAAAGTCAGTTGTGAAGATGAATCTTATAATTCTATTTATATACCATTCACAAATATGCAAAGCTAAGAAATAGGGTTTACATACACACATAAATACATACATAAATACATATAAGTTAAGACTATAAAGAAAAGTGAGAAAATGATTAACCCCAAATTCAAACAAGTGGTTTCCTCTTGGGGGAGTAAGGGTTTGGATGTGATTCAGAGGAGGGTCCAGGGGTTTGAGGTTATTGAAATGTGCCGTTTCTTAAGATGGTGGTAGACAAACAGGTGTGCCTTTTACTGTGATTCTTGAAATTACAAATATGGGTTACACATACTCTTTTGTTTCTCATATTGCAAAATTTTAAAACATGTAATTACATTTTCTACAAGTCTGTCACATAAAAGTGTGTTTGGTCCTTGTGGTTGGTCCTATTAAATCTACATAAAGACTTATTTTAATCCTACAAAACTCTATTTCTTGCTTTGTCATATTCATTTTTCACTGTGGCCCTCATTCATACAGCCTAGCACTTTGTTCCCCTCTCCTCAATATAAGGGACAATAGCTAGCATTTATTGAGCACTTACTATATGCCAAGCACTGTACTAGTACTTTACATTTATTTAAGCCCCACTCAGAAAAGGTGTCTGTAATTTCCATTTACATATGAGGACAGTGAGGCTTAAAGAAACACTGTGCTGTAAGCCGAGGTGGTGTTAGATCAAGTTTGAACCTATGCTCTCACACTGTGCTATCTGCTAAGAAAGACACCAAGTACATCCTCTTCTGTCACTTACATTTTTGTTCTATCCCCCTTCTTTGTGCCTATTAACTTAGTTCATTAACTTGTATTCCTCCATTAAAGTAGTAAGATAGTCACCAACTGTTAATATACCAACTACTATGTGCCAGACACTATGCTTGGTGTGGGGAACACAGTGATAAACAAAAGTGTCTTGGTCATATCTCTCTGCAGCTTGCAGAGTAGTCCATCTGTTTCCTGGAATGTTGCAGCTGACTCTTTCAGGCTCTCCCTACCCCTGCCACCTCCTACTCCCCACATTGTCTCCAGACTGATCTTCCAAATATGTGAACCTCCTCACATCATTGCAAGTCCCTGGTGGTATGAATTGCCCTGTGGTAAGAGGTGAGCTGCTGAGAGTGATATGCCAAGGCCATCAGTGATCTGCACCTGCCTACCAAAGCCTGAAGTCACTTTCCATGTAGAGCTCTAAATTCCAGAAATGACACGCTATTTGTAATGCTGTTAGTGGACCCTGTTCTCTGATTTATACCTTCTTGTTTCATCTGCTTGGGAAGCTTGTCTCACTTTTGGTAAACTCCGGGTAAACTTTTTTTTCTCCTTCAAAACCCAGCTCAACAATCCTCTTTTATGAGTTCTTCCTGCAGTGCTCAAACTTGGTGCATTCTCCTCTGTGCTCCCGTTATACCAGCTGCTGCCCTGGTCCTCTGTTTTACATTATATGGTTCTTGTATAAAGGATTATCATAAGCTCCTCTAGGGAAGGGAACTGAGGATTTTCTTCCTTGTGTCCATGAAATAAATACACTCTTGGCACATAGTGTATGCTGAATGAACAGTTGTTAAATGAATGAGTAAATGAATGAATGAATGAATGAATGATTATATCTTTGCCAAAGGAACACATGAAGTTAGATTACTATCTTTTTTTTTTTTTTTTATCCTCACCCAAGGACATTTTTTCTTTTTTGTTCAGATAGAATGAGAGTGAGAGAGAGAGAGAAACATCGACGTGGAAGGGACACATTGAGTGGTTGCCACTCATACAACCCAACCAGGGCTGGGGAGAAACTGCAACCGAGGTACGTGCCCTTAGCGGGAACCGAAACTGGGTCTCTCTGGACCGCAGGTCTACTCTCTAACCGCTGAGCCAAACCGGCCAGGGCTAGATTGCTATCTTGTTTTATACTCAGAAATAAAAATGTTCAGAAATTAGGCCTGCTAAGCATAAGATGCTTCAGGAAAATTTTGTAAGCTGCCCAAGTTACATATGCTTATGTATAGTCTCTGCTGGAGCACCTCTGTTTGAGAAGAAAATGACTGAAAGTGGATCCTATCCCACCAGAGCTCTTGCCTGCAGATACTACGCATACAGACCAGCAGAGTATTCTTTTTTGTGCTCTCGGCTCAGATAATAGAATACTGCATTTCAGACAGTGAGATGAGAGCTTTGTCAGACCATTTTAGTTTCCTGATTGCAATAATTTCATATATAAGTAATTTATTTTAACAATGCAATCTAGTTCTGCCTAGTTCTCTTAATATTTTTCTTCTCTCTTTTACTTTTTGGAGAAATGAAGAAAGGACACTGTGTGAAGGTAACAAAAATAGGTCTCTCCCTAGGTAATTGCCTCCGTGTTGCTTTGGCCACATTGCCGGCTTGGTGCAGTGTCGAGGGACACGGGTAACAGTTGCCTGCAAAAGTTCCTCCTGCCCAGCCTTGCGGACCATATTAGTTCCCTATTCCTGCCATAACAAATCACTGTGACTTCGTACCTTAAAGCAATACAAATCCACTGCCGTATAGTTTTGGAGGTCAGAAGTCTGAAAATGGGCTAAAATCAAGGTGTTGGCAGAGTTGTGTTTCTTCGGGAGACTTTAGGGGAAGACTCATTTTCTGGCCCTTTCTAGCTTTTACCAGCACCTGCATTCCTGGGATGTGTGACCCCCTCCTCCATTACCCCAACTTCTGCTTCCACACACCTCCTTTCTCTGTTCCTGGCACTCTCGTCTCCCTCGTTTAAAGACCCTTAAGATTACATTGGGCCCACCCCATAATCCAGGACAATCCCCCCATCTCAGTTCCTTAGCTTAATCACATATGCAAAATCCTTTCCAGGAACAGGGACATCTCTGTCTACCTCAGGGCCAAATGGACACTCAGTGTTGAGGAACCGAGCGAGTGAACCCAGGGCATCCCACTAGTAGGCAGTGAGGAGATGGCTCTCCCCAGCCACACCTTGTGCAGGATCACCACGCCTCCTCTTCACTTCCAACAGAAAACTGGGCTTCTGTCTATACGGGTTTGTGATTGATTGTTTCCCCCTGCATTTAATAAATTTAATATGGACACATCTTGAAATGTGTTTACATAGTTACCACCCTTAAACAATCAAATAATGAGATTCTTTTGCAAAGCATAATGCTAATATTCTGGACTCCTAGTGCATAAAATGTTGGTTTCTACTTTCAGTTAAGGAATTCGGGGGGACTGGAGCCCCTCGTAGAGCTCCTGCGCTCCAAGAACGACGAAGTGAGGAGGCACGCCAGCTGGGCTGTGATGGTCTGTGCTGGCGAGGAGCTGATGGCCACCGAACTATGCAGGCTCGGGTGAGTGAGTTGTCTGGTTTCCAGCTCCTGTGAAGAGCAGAAGATGAAGCAGCTCACTTTGCAGGCCAGAGGAAGTCCAAGCAGAGTCTGCCCTCCCCCATCACGTCTGTGGGCCTGACCTCTGAAGGGACTGCCTGGTGGAAGCAAGGTCCTTCCCTCAACCTCCCCGCACGTATAAAACCAACATTTCCTCTTCTACTTTTTCACCTTGAGAAATGATTCTGTTTCATTTTCCTCAACTAATGTAACACAATCCCATTTGTCCCTCAACTTTCTAAAATAAAGTGGGTGAGCCCTGGCAACCGTCTCCTTGCTGCTCCCTCCCGAGGTCTTCCCACCAGGACTCCGTATTCAGCCTCGCTGGCCAAACTGCCTCCCTCGCAGCAGGGATGAGTTTGTGGCCTTTAGCGTATCAGCAAACAGGGTTTCCTGATTTCACAGACAGGTTTGCCCTGTTTCTAAACATGTTTATCTTTTGCATATATCACCTGCTGAGCTGCAAAAGTTGGAGTTGAATACTAATTTTACTTTAAATGAAGAACCTGTTCTTCTGAAAGTGTCTTTTCCAGCTCCTTGAATATGAGTTATTACAGGCATATATGTTCTCAGAAAGGACTGCTTTGTCTTCATAACTCTGTCAGTATTACTTTATCTAAAAGGGTGGGATGGCTTGAACCTTTCCAGCTCACTCAGGAGCTTTGCGAGGCAGATGAGTGAGAACTTAATGTTGGGTTGCTTATATAAAGCAAATACTGCCTTTTGCTTTTATTGACAGGGCTTTAGATATCCTTGAAGAAATTAATCTATCAGTAAGTCGAAAAAATAAATTCAGTGAGATAGCTTATAACAAATTGATCAACAACCACCTGCCTCTGAAATACAGCCGGACTGGCTACTTGTCATCAAGTAACATCATTAGCGATGGCTTCTACGATTATGGCCGGGTAAGTGGGAGCACTCATTTGTATTTTAGTATGTATGATGATAATTTCTCCTTAATCATGATGTCATTACATTGCAATTTCATAACCACTCAACACCATTTATACTTTTTAGACAGAAACTTGGGAATCAGAACTTCATCCTTAACTTTGGCAATAAGATTTTGCACTTGTATATACTTTTAATTAGAATCTGATTACTTTTACCTAAATCAGCTTGCTATGCTAGTTCAAGTGCCAGAGAAGATAGGAAAGAAGCAGCATTTTCAGTCTGGGGTTCTGTGCTGTGGTAAGGACAGAAGTATAAGGTTTTCATTTTATTATAATCTAATTGAAGTTAATCAAATTGTAATGCTGGATTTAAAAATGTAATGTAGAAGAATAATGTTTTACTTAACTGCATTTCTGATTATGATTTTTAAAACAATATATAGCGTAATTCAGTGTTAATGTTGAGAGAAACAGGAAGGTAAAAATTAGAATCCTGAGGAGTTTTTGACGTTGCTGCTTATGGCAGCATGTTCTACTTCTGGAAACCAAAAGTAAAAGCAACAAGAAGAATGGGGAAAATTATAAAACCCACAAATTCTATTTTAGGCAAAACTAGGAAACAGATATCATCTGCAGACTTCAAAAAAATTTGAGTTACTAAGAGTCCCTGAGATCAGGCAGAAGCGGTTCAAAAGGAAGAAGGAAAAGGGAAGAAAAAAAAAAGCACAAGAGAGCTAGTAGTGGCAGATCTCAGAAAATACCATAAAATACATACTTCCTGAGGTGGTGGGAGAACTCGGAAGCACAAATGCGAAGCTCTGTGTCCCAGGCAGGGCAGGAGCTGGGCTGAGCAGGGCTGGCGGCAGAAGCCCTCTGGGACCAGTCAGGGTCAGAGGAGACAGGCCATCATGAGAATCGCGTGGCTAAAGTCTTTTTGCAGGAAACACTCCATCATGGTAACAGAATTAGAGATAGTTTGAAATGAGAAATAGCCTAAAACTTTACTCTAGGTCTTCCTTCTGTTTCCCCCGGCCACCGTCACCACCTAACACAGGCACAAACCCCCATAACATGTTCAAAACACTGAGAAGTCACTGCTCTGAGAAGGTCCCTGTTATCCACGGTTAATTTTTTTAAGTTGGTACAACATTAGTACACAGATGCTTTAAGAAAAATGAGGGAAAGAGCAGAAATCCCAACAAAGAACACATCAGAAAAATGTTGCCATGGATCAGAAAATGGTGGCAAAATATATGTGTTCATGAGTTTTAAAAAATGTTAAGGAGATAATATCTTTTATACTAATTCATTCATTCAGTAAATATTAAGTTTCTAGTATTGCAGGCTTTGAATACGTCAGTGAACCAAAGAAAGAGACAAGGATCTCTACTCCCATGGCACGGGTGGGAAGAGGCAGACAATAAACAATAGACATCACAACAAAATTAATTGCAGCACACGATTGAAATAAGAGCTATGGGGGGAGGGGTAAGTAGAGCAAAGGCAGGATAAGGAAGCCCTGTAGTGCTGGGGAATAGTGGGGTTGACGGTTGTCATTTTCAAAGTTGTGATCAGGGAGGCATCACAAAGAGATAATGACCTGAGCAAAAACTTGAAGAAGGTCCTTGCCTTAGCCATGGGGATATCTGGGGGAAGAGCTTACTGGGCAGAGGGAACTAGTGCAGAAGCCATAGGGTGTAAACACTCTTGGCATATTTAAGAAACAACAAAGTCAGTTTAGCTAGAGCTGAGGGAACCAAGGGACTGAATAATGGAGAGTAAATCAGAGAGGTAAAGGGAGGCCAAGTCATGTAAGTCTTGTAGACCATCAGAAGGATTTGGGCCTTGACTCTGAACGAAGTGGAAAACCGTGGCAGTGTCTGGGCAGAAGAAGGACATGATCTGTCTTATTTTAAATGGATCATGAAAAGTATCTTGGATGAGAGAGGAATCTAACTATTGTATGGCTGGAAAAAGACCTCAGAAGACGATCTTCTCTAACCTTCTTCAGCAGGCTGATGAAATTGCTGGTGTAGAGCTTTGTCTAGCCTATTTTCAGAGAGCCTCACAACTTTCTTTGCAATCTGTTTAGTAACTAGTTCCTCTTTCAGACAATAGGTTCTCCCTTATGTATATGGATGGATTAGTAAACTCAAATACTTTCAGGAACCAAACTGATAATTATGGTATGAAACAGCTGAGAATAAAGTAGTAGAGATTGTGGGGAACTGCAGAGACATCTCCTGCCCAAGGGCAAGATGTCCACAACTCCAGTCCTAAGTGTGTGTGTGTGTGTGTGTGTGTGTGTGTGTGTGTGTGAAATCAGACACCGCGAACAGTTGGGAACATATTGTTCACATTAAAAAATACAGCCCATGCCAATATTACTTTTCAATCTTTAAATTATCCACAGATAAACCCTGGCACCAAACTTTGTCCTTTGAAGGATCTCTGCTTACAAGAACCAAATGATCTACGTACTATTCTCTTGATTAACAGTAAATCTGATGTGTAAGTCTTTGAGGGAATAAGGGATCTAGGGATGCACATACTTTTTTTGCTTCTCCATCATCATATGAATATGTAAAGATTCCCAGTATGGTATCTTTCCTTTCCCTTGTATGTCAAGTACCACCATGGAAATAAACACTGATTCATAAACTCATAGCCTGACATAATCAAGTCCATAGGACTCCACCATAGTTTTTCCTTTGACTCCATGTTACCAGTCAGTTCCATGTGTATTTCCGCAGTCAGGGCTGCTTACTTTTCTGGTAACATGAAGAAAGCATAAGTAGATGGGAGCAAACGAAGGTGGATGATGTTACAGCTCTCTAGAACTATATGCTGGTGCCCAGCTACTGTACCAGGACTATATATAGTAAGAGGTAGCTAGGTGAGCTAGGAACTAAAGCTTCCACGTCCTTCTTTAAATGGTCACTATATCTATATAATAACACATTTTATGTGACACATTTTATAAAAATAAGTTTTCTATTCTAGCTTACGGAAAACTTTATAATAGTTCTTGTCTTAACCTCTCCTTTATGCTTTGAAGTTAATATGTCACTGTTAAAAGTCAGCCCCAAATATGATTTTCAGGGGAAAAAAAAGATCTGTCTTGTAGGACAAAGCCAATATTGATAAGTAAATTATTTTAATTTGTCCATAATTTCAAATATGTAAAATTTCAGCTCTCCACCTCCATCTACGGAAGATAAATCCCCAGATATTGGTTATGGGCGAAGTATTTCTTCTTCATCTTCTTTAAAAAGATCAAGTAAAGAAAAGACCAGGTAAGAAGATGATCTTTTATTTATATGCAAATAATTCTCCTCTTAACTTGGGAGTAAAAAAAAAAAATAGATTTTAGATTTTGGCAACCATGCTTATATTCTTCTTAAACTAATATAATTTCATACTTGTTTTTTTCAATTGCTATGGAAAAGATGTCTGGAAAAGGAGGCAGGAATCCTGGCTTGGCACTCTGTCTGCTGTGAACCTACAGTGAGATCTTAAGCACATGGTTGAGTGTGTGTGAGCAAGCTTAGTTTCTTTGTCTGTAGGTGGAATGATGCCTGGTGTCCTGCTTTGTAATGGTGAAAGGAATCAAAGCATATAAAGAAAACAAAAATGACTCATAAATTATAAAATGCTTTGCAAATGTAATGTATTATTATTTTCCATGTGATTGAGTTGGTTGTGGCATTTTTCAAATGACAAGACAAACTAGTTATTATTTTAGTGCTGGAGTTGGATCTCCCACAGAAGAGAAATCAGAACCTACTTCTGGACGAAATACTGCTGTTACCAAAAGCTCCACTAAAGAAAAGGGATCAAGGTAAGAAATATTGTATTTATTCTTCTCCTAGTTGTAATCAGGTCAAGTTTTAATGATCCAACAAAGGTGATGAAAGGGAAGGTAACTTTTAAACAGGAATGTTTTCTCATGGAATCAGTGTGTTGAACCCAGCAGGACTCATGAAATGTAATTAAAATTAACTTTATTTTTGTCTTTTACTGTCTCTCAAACTTACCAAGAGGGATTTCTTCTCCTACCTCTGGGTGAGAAGTCAGGTCACGTCGATCATTTTAAAGTCCTATAGTCACTTTAATTAAAAAATGACAGCAGAAGCAGTCTCTAGTCAGTCATTTAAAAGTCCAACCCTGCGTAGTAATCAGCCTGAAAAGAACTTTTCTGTCCTCCTCCAGCACTGCACAGGATGGAGACGGTCCTCTCCCTTCCCTGCATTGTGCCTCCCGCCTGCCCGCCTGCTCACTGAGATCTCTGAGCCTGCAGTAGCTCCAAGAGGGAGACGGGGAAACAGGACCAACTTCTTAGTTGGTTGAAACATGTAGAATGTGGTTTCATGCTTTTTAGGCCTGGCATATTTTAAACATACTTCCTACCTGCTTACATATTTTTAAATATATTACTTCTCTTGTGAGCACTCTCCTGGACTCTTCTAAAACCATCTGGCCCTTCTGCCACACTCCATGACCCTTAATTACTGTTGACTTAAGCCCTCAGAACCACTGTGGTAGTGGAGTCTGTTTGGCACTTATATGGACCATCTCCTTCCTAAACTGAGATGGTCCCATAAGGTCCCTAAGGTGTGGGCATGGTTTATTCTTTTTCTCAGACCGGTTTATTTTCTATTGTCATTCTCTGTTGCTCATTATTTGGATCTCTGCTTCTAACCTGCAGCTATCAGTCTAGTCCTGATTGTTTTTGCCCCCCTCTTCCCTTGTCCTCCTCAGGGGGCCTCTCTGCTTCTTCTCTACTGGACTGAGAGCTCCTTGAGGATAAAAACATGTTCCGATTTGAATAATTTCTCTTTTCATCTCCACTATGTAGCACAGTGCTCAGTTGGCATATGTAGGCATTCACATTTGTTCAAGATAAAATCTGAACTTTTGCAGGAAATTGTTCCTTGGAACAAGGTCCACACTTGTAATTATGAGTTTTGAGCATGTAGGCTTCCTTTTCCTTGCTTGAGTTCCCTCATCAGTAAAATGGAAAAAGTAAATTAACTGAGCATCTACTAGGTTCCAGGAATTGTTCCAGTGTGGGAAATATAGCACTGAACAAAGACTGCTGCCCTCATAGAACCTACTTCCTAGTGGGGAACAGAGAAGAAACAAAATACCCCCCCCCCACACACACACAGTGTCCTCCTAATAGTAGAATAAATCATATCTTCCCTTTGTATAATATTCCCTTCTCACCCTGTTGGAAAAGACTGGGTGGAAAAAAGATGCCCAATGAAATAGATTTCTTTTGACATGGAGCTCCTTGAGTTTCTTATTTTTTCACTCAAGTGGAATTTGTTGGATGCTACCTGGTATAGTGATTATTTTTCACATACCCAAATCTTCCTACCTAAATTAAAACCCCAAGTGAGTTGGATTCATGACTTGTATTTCTCCCTCCAGCCGTGTCCTATAGTTTATATATTCAACTAGTTGATTGTATCAAAAAAGAGCAAATGATTAAATTTTGAAAATGTCAGTACACAATTTGGAGCCAAATATCTCTCTCTACTTACCTACTTACCTGCTCATTCTCTTATGAAAAGAGAAAATGTCCTAGTTGGTTTGGATCCGTCCAGCGAATCTCTGCTTTCTGTGGTGGTTTTGCTAACGCATCTGCAAGAAAGGTGAAAGCTCTGATGGGCTCAGCCTGCGTGCTGGACAGCACCTTCAGATGCTTCCTCTTACTTCTAGCAGCACACTCGGTGAGAAAGGCACCTCCTTGTTTCATAGACACAATCACAGGTTGAGCTCTCCAATCTTATAAACTTCTATAATTTTAGAAAGCAATTAACTCTATCAATGATTTCTGCCATTCTAACTGACCTTCCTAGTGTTGGTTCCTAATTTACAAAACTCTTACTATGTATGTGAATATGTTCAGTTTACCTGTTTTACAGAAGAGGAAAAGGTTAAGATGATACAGCTGAAAAATACGAAATTTTGCTTAGAGATTTTAGATTACATTGTATCTTAGATCGATACAATCCAATGATTTTATTCAGGTTCTCCCAGTTTTACTTCGTGTGTGTGTGTGTGTGTGTGTGTGTGTGTGTGTGTGTGTGTGTAGTTCTGTACAATTTCATCACATCTGTAAATTCATATGTGTGTGACTACAATTGAGAGAATGAACATTTCTGTCACCACAAGGATCTTTCATTTCTAATTGCGTCAGCACCGTTTGTTGTAAAGCTATACTTCTTTCACTGAATTGCTTTTGTTCCATTGTCAAAAAGCAGCTGAGCATATTAGTGTGTCTATTTCTGGGTCCTCTGTTCTGTTGCATTAATATGTGTGCCTGTCTCTCCACTGGTACTGCTCTGTCTGGATTACTGTAGCTGTATAGTGAGCTTTGATATCAAGTAAGGAGGTTCTTCCCACTTTACTCTTTTTTGTCAGGATCGATTTAGCTATTGTGTGCCTTCCTGTATACATTTTAGAATAAGATATTTTTATGTCTACAAAATACTCTGCTTGGATTTTGACAGGAGTTACATAAAACATTTTGGGGAGAACTGACATCTTTAATATGTTGCATCTTTAAATCTATGAACTCAGTATGTCTCATCATTTATTTAGGTCTCCTTTGATTGCTTCCAACAGTGTTTTTAATATTCAGCACTCAGATTCTTCACATATTTTGTCAAGTTTATACCTAAGGATTTGACTTTCTTGGAGCAATTTTAAGTGCCTCAAATCTTTTTTGGTTTTCACATGTTTGTTGGTAGGTGCTATATAGAAACACAGTTTTTGTATGTTGATCTTATATCTTGAAGCTTTGCTAAACTCACTTGTTAGTTCCTGGAGGTTTTTGTTTTGGGTAGATTCCTTGGGATTTTCTGTATAGACAATTGTGTCATCTGCTTTGTGTTTAGTTTTCAATAGTTTGATTTTGGTGTGTTTGGGAGTAAAATTCTTTTGGTTTACCTTATTGACATTTGCAAAATTCTTGACTATGTAGATTTATGTTTCTAACCAAATAGAGGAAGCCATCTCAATCTTAATCATGCATTTTTCCCTGTACTTTATCTTTCTCCTCTTCTTCTGGATATTCAATGACACCCAATATGAGATCTTCTTTTTTATTGCACAACAAGTTCCTGAGACTCTGTCAGGTTTTTTTTTTTTTTTTTTAAATATTTCATTCTTTATATTGTTCAGAGTAAATCATTTTTATTAATCTATCTTCAAGTTTATGAATTCTTTCTTCTGTTATTTCTATTCTATTAAACCCATTCAGAAAGTTGTATTTTTCTAAGTTTTGGTATTATAATTTCAGCTCTAAAATTCTATTGTTATATCTCCAATTTCTTTCTAAAACTTTCTAAATCTCTATTCATTTCAAGAGTGCTTGTCACTAATAGCAGCATTTACATCTGTGTTGTCTTGGCGCTGAGGTCTATTGATTGTCTTTTCTCATATGAGTTGAAGTTTTCCTGGTTCTTTGTATGCTGGGTAATTAGATTGTAATATCATGTTATGCATCCTACAGTTCTTATTTATGGGTCTTATATACATTCTAAGAAGAATGTTCCTTTGTGTGTGTGTGTGTTTTAGCAGGTAATTGACTCAGTTCTTGGTCTTCTAATGCCAATTGGTGTTCTGTGAGTTGCCATTCTACTGTTAGTCCCATGTTCAAAGGCTTTGCAGCACTGTTTGGATCAGTCCTGCATGTGTGCCAACCAGTGTTGTCCAGTTTGAGACTTAGGGGGGTGGTCTATCCCATATTCTATATTCAAAACCTATGCAGGTTCTTTTCTGGGTTGGAACCATGCATACACAGTTCAGGAGTAAGCCTAGGAATCTATAAAAAAGAGTATATGGTTGCTTTCCTCAGCTCCCTCCTCTCCATAATCTCCTTTGTCTTTTCTGGTTCATTGGGGCTTCCCATTTGGTCCCCAAGCCAAAACATTTATATACTCTGCCCTAATACACTCTTGCCATGAGTGCATCCATATCTACAGCCAAACAGCAGGAGGGCTGAGATAGCCTAAGGCAGTTGTAAGCTCTTAGGGATCCTGATGACACCACTGTGACTCTGTTACAGGACCTCTTAGGGGCTGGAGCACAAGGGGATGGAGATAAATAGAAAAACAAAAAACAAGGCTTTTTCCCAGCTCCCTCTCCCTCTCCCTCTCCCTCTCCCTCTCCCTCCCCCTCTCCCTCTCCCTCTCCCTCCCCCTCCCCCTCCCCCTCCCCCTCCCCCTCCCCCTCTCCTGTTTCTCAAACAGGCTTCTCCTTGAGCTTCTGCTGCTTGTGCTGAAGCCCACTTCCAGATTTGGGGCTATGTTTAGTTCAGTTTGTAGAATCATGGACAAAAATAAGAAATTAGACTCACCAACAGTTCAGTAGTAATTCACTGTCTTCTCTGATCTTTCTGCTACTGATTACTTTTCAGAGTCTTCATATAGCTATTGCATACATTCTGTCCAGGTTTTATGACTATATTCAGTGGGAGAGACAGGGTAAAGTGTGCTTCTCCATGTTACCTGGAAAAAGAACCCATGTCATTGTTTTCATTCAACTCATTAGTTAGAGAGAGTCAGTGAGATGTTAATACTGGTTCAAAGAACATTTGAGAAGCTAGGTATTAATTAAGGAATGTTAGAAAAAGGTTGACAAGCTGCATAACCACACATACAGTCGGATATTAACCATCCTATAGAACAATAAACTGTAACCTTTGGGAGTATTTTTTCCAGTAGACAGAAATAATTTGCATCTTTACTAAACAAAAATCTATATCATAACTAGTAAATCCTCTAAGTCTGGAACTTTTAATTAATAGTATCTTTTAATTAAACAGCATATTTACTGTTTAGTAAGTTTATTTAATTTTTCCTAAGTACAGAACTAAGTACGTTGAAAGGGGGATGAGGGTGGTGGAAGTGGGCAAAGGACAAATAAATGGGGACAGAAAGAGACTTTACTTTGGGGGGTGAGCACACAATGCAGTGTGCAAGTGATGTTTGAGTTGAAACCTGTATGGGTTTATTAACCAATGTCACCCCAATAAATTAATTAAAAAAAAAAAAACTAGGTACACTTCCACAGACAAACTTTCCTTGAATTTTTGTCCCTGCAAGACATGAATTTCATGCCATCCTTGTTTTGTTTTGCTTTTTTCTATGTTTTGGGTAATTTTTCTTAAAATTTGTGATCCATATTCTTCCTTCAGAAGGTGTCAACAGAAGCAAGAGATGATATGAAATCAGCAGAGTCCCTGAGAAGGCAACCTATTTTTTTCAATTCAATAAATATTTATTACATACTTATGAAGGGCCAGACATCTTGCTATGCATTTGTGCAGAAGACCAATAGATATTTTTCATAATGTGTGTGTATCTGTCATGATCTCTTGAAAATTAATCTCTCCTGCAAAGCATAGAAACTCTAAAACTCTATCATTGTCACTAAAAATTTGACAACTATATGGTATGGTGGTTGAAGTATATAAACACTGTATTTCTGGGATGTTCTTCAGATTCAAAATAATTGTTGTTTACTCTTAAAGGAAAAGTAGAGGTAAAAAAGAAGAGGAAAAAATGAAGGAGGAGGAAGAGGTTACACCCGTACTGAAATGGGCTGGAGAAGGGAGCTCCGATAAAGAATGGTACCCTCCCTCTGATCCCAACTTTTGTGTTTATGTGTATGAAGTGACCAAGTCCATACTACCCATCACCAACATCAGGGAGGAGATTGAGGCTCTTGCACAGTAAGTTGTCTGTGTACTCATATATGCATTTTAGATTTCTGAAAAATGTCTTTTATTTTAGTGGTTTGCATTTTTTAGCCAATTTCAGACAACTACCCCATAATTAAATTGAACTCTATAGCTTTCCTACCTCTCTCTGACTCTGAAGTAGAAACACGATGACTTGGAAAAAAATTTTCAAGTTCTATTTTAGATCAGATTTTTGCCAAGAATCAAACTGGTAGCTGGAAATTGCTTAAAGAAAAATGTCTAGGAAAAGCCAACTATATTTTACTACAAACAGATAAATAATAAATAAATACAATAAAAAATAAAAATGGGCAAACAATGCCTGTCATTTTTTTTTCCAGCTAAATGGTGAAAAGTATCTTTCAATGTGATCTTGAAGAAGTTATCAATGAATTAAAAACTTGAAATTTAAATCATTATTTGGGTATAGGGGATGTTTACAATTTAAAGAAAGTCTATTGTTATTATATGTAAACTCCCAAGTTATTTTCTAATAGAATAATCATCCCCTATCTTTATGTTACATGTTTCACATTGCTCTAAAGGGGGAGCGCGAGTATTCTGAAAAGTGTGGGCGGCTCGGCGCTCTGCAGAAACGAGTGAGGTTGCCTCCTTAATTAGCGTGTTTAATCTGGTTCCACTAAGAGAAGCTGAGAACTGAATTCGGTAGCTATAAAAGGGGTTAGGAATCACTACAGATTAAGGATAGCCTTCTTGACTGACACCAACCAGTAAGTGAGCTATTGGATTATGCAGCAGCTGTGGTCTCCTTGGGAGCTGGTATCTACTCCAAATAGAAGTGAGCTGCAGTCATCAAACCTGGATGTGACACCTGCGAGAAACCCAGCCGCCAGATCACTGACTGCTTATCAGCCAGTACTGGAAGAGAATGTTTCTGGCGACCAAAGTTTTCCTAGTATCCTCGGGAAGCAATGACTCAGAACTCTGATTTAGCTCATTTCAACATTTGCCAAATTTCTTCATGCTTTGTTCCTGTCAGAAATACTTTTCATCGTTCCCAAATAATTTGTGTGTGTGTGTGTTTTAACTTGAGCCCACACGAAGATAGAGACATAGAGATTTGTTCCCCTGCTTTTGGTGGCTAACCTTCATTGCAGTGCACCTGGCTGGGTGGGACTGTGTCTGGTCAGCAGCTTTCTCCCAGCTCTTTCTTGTGTCTTTCACCATTGTTCTTCGCTCAGTTCCACATACAACAATGGGGAAACTCTTTCTTTAAAATATGCAATTCTGCCTTTACTCCAAGATGTAGTAGCAGAGAGTTTTTGCGGTGTATGTACTGACTTCTTCAGTGAGAGCGTAATATTAGGAGAAACCCACAGGCACAATATACCACCTCTATCCTGCCTCACCGGCTACTTACTTTTCCTTTTTGCCTCTTCCTCTCTCCTCTGACTTCAGTGTTATAGAAATGCCACGTCTTTCTCTACATTTAAAATAAATAATTAAATTTAAAACAAAAACCTTATAAACTTAAAAATATTTTGGGATCTAATGGGAAAATTTCTATGTATTTGTCTGGTCTCTGCATTTAAATTTTTTAAAAGAAGGACCATATGTTAGTACAATGCCTTGGATTTCAGGTTGAAACATTCACAAATACTCAAGAGTAGTATAAAAATTTTAAACTGCATTGCTACATATTTAGTGATACTGACTTGTATCTTGTAAGTATTGGGGAAATTAGCAATCATTTATTTCCATGTGTTAAATCAAATTGTTAGAATTTCAGTTTATATATGATACTTTGAATATAGTAAGCAGAATGTTAACCTAGTTATAGTAAGTACATTTTTTAAAGTAAAGCAAACAAATATAGAGAATATAGTTGTTATACATGTAGTTAGTTACATTCAAAGTGTTCAAAGTGAGATATTAAACTTGATTGACTTGATCTCAATGTAATTGACACAGGTATGTGGCAGAGAAAATGGGAGGTAGAATTCCAAAAGAGAAGCTACAAAATTTCAGCTGGCAACTTCACATAAGTGAACTGAAGTTTCAACTTAAATCCAATGTTGTTCCAATTGGACTGATCAAAAAAGGAATCTTCTACCATCGAGCTTTGCTTTTCAAGGTATTTAAGATGTTTTGCCTCATTTGCCATGAGGTAAAAATGTTTTCTCTTTATCATATTGGAGTGATCCAGGTGCTAGTATTTAACTGGATACTATGAATCCTATCACTTAGATTTACATATATTTGAGATTATATATATATATATATATATATATATATATATATATACACACACACACACATATATGCACATACACATACAGGCACATACATAGTCACTGACCATTGAAAGCATATTCATTCAACATTTATAATATACCAACTATAGGCCAGGACCTCTTCTAGCGTCTGGGAATGTAGAGATACTAAAATGACAGTCCCTGTATGCAAGGTGTACTGAAGCCAGACTTGTGGGTTCTAAGGTGATGTCAGGGAAAGTTTCAGGAAAGAAAATGATATATTAGAGGCAACATAGGATTTCAATAAGGAATGAACAAAGACAAGAGTATTTTGAACAAAGCAAACATTTTATACAAAATAATAGGTGTGATTCAATGGGCCATCTGGGGAATGTAGGATAGTTTATCTGGATGAAGAAAGAGGAAACATTGGATGAGGCTACAGGACCAGATCATAAAGCACCATGTGAGTAGCCACTAAAAGTTGTTAGGGGGAAATTAATGAGTACCATGATTTTCAAAGAGCCTTCAGGCAACTGAGTGGGGAATGGATGAGAGCAGGGCCCAGACTGGAGAGAGGAAGACCAGCTGGAAGGTTACTGGAGCAAGAAGTGTGGGTAACCTATGCTGAGCCATAGTTGAAGATGTGAAAGAGGGAGATTTAAAAGATAAGACTGAAAGGACTGGTGACTGCCTAGGGGTGGTGTGAGAGATTACAGGAGAAAAACAAATGATTTCTAGTTTCTAGGCAAGGCATCTGGTAATGATGCATTATTTGCTGAAGTGAGGGACACTAAAAAAGGATCAGGTTTAAGAAAGGGGATGATCTTTGTTTTCCTCCATTTTATTCAGTGTTTATAATATAAGAGGAGCTAAGGAAATGGTTTCAAAACTAAAGACTGTATACAATTCTTATCTTCTCCCAAATACCTACAAGCCTCATTGTATCCGTGTATTTCTTGCCTACAATTCCTAGCTAATTTCATTTATAATCCAGATGTCAGTCTATTCTAATCCCTTGGATTTCTTGCTCTAGCAATTTTTCCCTCCAGTCTTTAATCTCTTTCTCTCTCTCGGTTGTTTCTCCTTTAAAATCTATAATTACATCTACAATATTTAAAGAGTAAGTATATTTTTCTCATAATATCCATAAACATAATTGTAGCTCCTATTATCATGACCACCACCAATTTGAGCTATGTTCCAGGCATTTGATAAATATAATTGTGAAGAGTCTCAAAAATGCCAAAGTGAATTGTTTTAGAGATAGGAAAACAGATATTTAGAGAAGAAATGTACCCAAGGTCAACCAGACGCACAACTGGAACATGAACCCATGCTTATCTGAGTTAATATCTATTCTAATGCTTCTCATTCTCATTCCTGGTCAGAATTCTGAGTCATCTCAACAACTTGTCCCTCCTTGGCAAATCTCTCATTTTCCTTCTCAGCTCACTGCCTTTTGTTATGTCTCAATAAGGATTATAGAGACCTATTGTCTGTCATACTTGATATGTCAAAGAATTTGCCATTAATCGTTCTCTTTCTTTGACACCATTCTCTCTAGTAACTTGTCCTCTCTTACTGCTTCATCTCTATCACCTTTGGAGATCCCTTTCCTCCACCTTTCTCTTAAATGTTGGGGTCCTGCGAGGTTCTGATTCAGGCTCTTCTCTTTTCTCCCTTTGTGTACTTCCCGAGGTGAGGTCATCCTTTGATGTGGCCTTAAGTACCACCTACATGCCTGAAGTCTCCAGGCCCTTTCCTCTGTCCCACAAATCTCTCCTAACTCCAGATCTGTGTATCACTTTACCCTCTAGCTAGATGCACTTAAGTGTCTCAAAGGCACTGTATTATTCTGCCTGGGCTTCTGTAATAAAATACCATAGACTGGCTGCCTTAAACAATAAACATTCATTTCTAATAGTTCTGTAGGCTGAGAAATCCAAGATCAGGGTGCCAGGAGACGCAGTGTCTGGTGAGCTCCCACTTCCTGGTTTGCATTGGCTGTTTTCTTGCTATATAGTCATTTGGCAGAGACAGAGCAGAGAGAAACAGAGGAGAGTGAGGGAGAGGGGGAGAGAAGAGGAGAGAGAGGGAGGGGGAGCGGGGGAGAAAGAAAGAGAGAACAAGCTCTGGTCTCTTCCTCCTCTTATAAGGGCACCAATCCCATCATGGGGTCTCCACCCTCATGCCCTCATCTAGACCTAATTACCTCCTAAAGGTTCCACCTCCAAATACCATCACATTGGGGTTATGGATTCAACATATAAATTTGGAGGGGGACAAATTTTCAGCCTGCAACATTATGCCAAACTGCATTCTTTACCCCCACAGTTCAACTGAACCATGCAATTAATTATCTAGGCCTTGCCCACTGCTGAAATCCTAAACGTGCATTTAACTCACTAACCTAGTGTCTTATTCTTGACCTCTCCTAAATCTTTCACTCCTCTTACATATTTTCTTTGTTTTTTCCATTTTATTCAAGTTTTTTGGCTCTTTTTTTTGTCTTTTTGCCCTCTGGGCAGCCTTGATTAATTGTCCAGACCTTACAATTTGCTCACTAATTTCCCTCATTTATTTGCTCCCCATTCATCTACCCCTGTGTGGCCAGCCCACCAATCTGATTGCCTGTCCTTTCCCTTAATGACACTCAGCCTGTGGAATACAACTCTGGGAGTGTCACAGCTGATTCAGGGTGCCCAAAGTGTGTGGGTGTGCGGGTAGCTGGGCCATGCTTTCCCAGCTCCAAGTCACAGGCTTCTCCTGTTTCCCTCGGCAACTATGCCCCACATCTGACATTGTAAGGTTTTCCACTTCCATCTCCTCCTCTAAGCTAAGGACCTTGTTTCTCACTTCAGGTAGAAAACAGAGACTTTTAGATTCATCTCAGCTAGAGGCAGTACTGTTCTGAGGTTAAGAACTCAGTCTCCTGAGACAGACTCCCTGGCTCTCACGTTAGATCACCACCTACGGCAACCTTGGTGAAATTATCTGACCTCCATGTTACCCTCTATAAAATGGGAAATATAATCTGGTTCCCAGGGTTGGTTTGATGATTTAAAGTGCCTTGACATCAAAGAGATCAGTAAAAGTTATTTTGGAGAAGATAATTATATGTTTGTTTTAGTCCCTTTACCCCACTAGACTAAGTGTGTGAAATTATTCTGTATTAATTCCAGCATGGGAGGAGGGTGTTCCACACGTCGAAGCAATTCTCCAACAATTCTCCAACAATTCAACTCAGTTCTGACACTACCCACCTGGAGATAGCATCAGGTCCCGCAGGACAAGTGCTCAGTCTTACAAGACTGCTCCTACTCCACTTCAGGTGCCATCCCAAGCTCAGGTTGTCGCCTGTGCTTCTGACCAACCAGCTATAGATCAGAGGGTCCAACAACCCCATCCTTGGATATGATTACTTTGCGACAGCTGCTCACAGAACTCAGGGAAACATTTTACTTACAAGATTACCATTTTATCATAAAAGAATGTAACTTAGGAAAAGCCAGATGGGAGATAATATACGTGATGGTATGGGGAAAGGGTGTGGAGCTGCCATGCCCTCCTTAGGAAGGCCAGTACCCCAAATCTCTACCTGTTCCCCAACCCAGAAGTCCTCCAAACCCTGTTCTTTTGGGGTTTTGTGGAGGCTTCGTTACATAAACATGATTGATTTACTCATTGGCCATTGATTGATTCCACTTCCAGCCCCTCTTCTCTCCTCAGAGGTAGGGGAGGGAGTAGGACTGAATGTTCCAAACCTCCTGGCAGCCAGGCCCCAGCTCAGGTGTCCAAAAGTCACTTCATTACCACAACAAAAGACACCCTTATGGTTCTCATCACTTAGGAAATTCCCAGGGTTTTAGGAGCTCTGTGCTAGAAATCCTGATGAAGATCAAAATATATTTATTAGAAATCACAGTATCACAGAGTGCTATACATTCAGATCCACTGCATTAATAAATGAATATAGAGATTATTAAAACAACATGATTCTTACCTTCTAGTGATACCCTTATAATAACCTGGTTATTAAATAACAGGAAAGGAGCTAAAGGAAGACTAGATAATATGGGCATGCAATTCATGCAGCTTTTCCTGGAAGCTACAAGTTAACACTCTCCAGGTCTACTCCCTGCAGATCCATGAGGAAGGGACTAGACAAAGGCAGTTTAGGCACAAGCACAGTAAGGTCTAGATGATGTGGGAAAATGCTTACCTGTCAGTCATACCTGGGAACAGGTAATTGGCCAGAATAGGCGTGGCCAGTGCAGGGGCATGAAATCTGAGATACACAAGGTACTGAACAAAGAAAGTTCACTCCTTGGCTCTCTCACTTGCTTGCCTGTGCTCCTGGCTCTCTTGTTGCAGTGAGAGCATTCCCCTGCGCTCACCCACACTGTGGGCTAGTGGACTGAACTGCTGGATGCAACTTCACGAAGGAACAAAAACTCTGGACACTGGCTCTGCTTCTAGCTCTGCTGCAACCCCAGCTACGTCTCTCCCAGGACTGGACTAAGGGAAATGGGACTTTGCAAAATGAGGGATATAATTTCATTCAAATAAAAATCCCTCATCCTCTTGTGCGAGTCTGAGAAAATTCATCTTCTCAAGATATTGCAAGAACCCACTCCCACTAGTGATGGACAATATGGACCCACTCATGTCTCTGGCAACATCAGTACTAGGACCACTTACTGAGGACCCACTCTGTGCCAGCATTCACAGCTCTAAGCACTTGACTCGTATTAATTCACTCAACCTATATAACCACCCTATGAAGAGAGTGGTTAGCCCTGGCCGGTCTGGCTTAGCACTTAGAGCATCGACCCTCAGACCAAAGAGTCACGGGTTCAATTCTGGTCAAGGGCACGTACCTTGGATGTGGTTCATCCCTGGTCCTGGTTGGGTCATGTGGGAGGCAACCCGTCGATGTGGCTCTATCACATCGATGTTTCTCTCCCTCCCTCCCTCCCTCTTGATCTAATGATAAATGGAAATCAGGTGAGGAATAAAAAAAAAAAGGAGAGAGAAAGTAGTTGGACTGTTGTCATCCTCATTTCACAGTTGAAGAAATGGAAGCACACAGAGGCCATTTGCTTGAGGGACAACAACTGGTAAGTGGCCGAGCTGAAATTAAAACCCAGGCAGTCTGAGCCAGCTCTCCTGTCCCCTATAACATGACCAAGAAGTTTCTAGATGATTTCAAGGGTACTTTTTAAAATCACCTCAACATCAAGACAAATTGAAGAGACAACTCCCAAAAAACATAAGCAACCCATGAGGAGGTCATGGCAGCAGGCAGCCCAAGAAGGAACAACCACTCACAGGTTTCCTCCTGCTCCACAGCATCTGTCTGCATACATCTCACAGAATGAACTGGCTAGAAACAGGTCCCCACCAAGCTGGTCCCTCAGTTCAGTCCCACTGTGATTCACATCCAGCACGCAGCCCAAGAGCATGGAAAGATTGATAGATGCACCAGTGCTGAAAGCCCGTGGGATAGCTTTTCTCCAGCGTCGTTATCAATCTTGTGCTGATACAATGCAGTGAAACTGCCTGAAAAATGTCCCTTCCCAGCAGGACCTACACAGAGATTTTAAATCTACAGGATCTTGAAGAACAAGGGAACTTACCACATTTTATTGGCTCCCATCACAATATCCCACATTTTTCTCAGCCTCCTTTCTAAGCACTTCTTTGCAAGAGTTGTATATTTCACCTTCAACCAAGGTGGGTCTTACAGCTAAGAATTTTTCTCCACCCTTCTCCCTCCTCACTCATGGTCGACCTTGTGCTTTCTCCCACAGGCTCTGGCTGACAAGGTTGCCATCGGCTGCTCTCTGGTTCGAGGGCAGTATGGCAGAGCTTGGAATGAAGTAAAGCTGATGAATGAATCTCGAAAGGGAGTGATTGGGGGTCTCCCTCCTTTTGAAACATACATCGTTGACCTCATATTCCATCCAGGTAGACTGATGAAGATAAAGAGTAAAGAGGCAAATCTTTACAGGTTTCTCTGAACTAGCAAACAAGAAATTTATTCTATATACTTTCTGTGACGTGCACCTATTAATTTTATTTCTTTAAATAAAAGTATTAGAAAGCATCTTTCTGTGTCAAAACGAGGACCCTTGGATTGACATGGTTGTGCTTTTGACAGCAGGCTTTGGACAAAAGTTGAGTCTGATTAGATCTTGTTGTACTTACTGTTGCTCATGAGAAGCTTATTATTGTCCACATTAATCCACCCCACTGTTTCCTAAGGAGCATCCCTGCCCTTTGGGACTCGTGCAAAAACACTGAGCTGCTGGTCGCAGTCATTCTGTGGCCTCATCTCCGCCCTTCTTCGTGCCCAGATTCTCCAGGAGCGCTCGGTTAGATGCAGTCACTGCTTTTCATGTCTCCAGTCACCTCCTCACTTGTATAAAGTAAGATTATTGATAGTTTGAGTATTTATAGATCTATTCTAGTATTATAAATTATATTTTTTGTTCACATTTTTAAAACTTATTAAGAACACTGTTTCATATACTTCATTGAAATATAAATATTTCTAAAAACTATTTCCATAAATTATATTTGTCTTATCTATGTTAACTTGGAGATACATTTTCAGTTAAAAACCATTCTGTTTTGCTTTTACACATTTTAATGCTACGTGACAAATATTATTTTAAATGTATATAACTTAACAATTCTTTTTTCCTGGGAAACTTTGAAATATAAAAAGAGAATAAATCTTTGGTGAGGAATTATGTTTTCAGTGTTAAGCACAAAACAGAACAAACACATATTTCAAATGGTAAGAGAGATAAAATAAGTAATATGATGAATCTCAGGAAGTATTTAGTTCTTGGTCAGGCTTTAAGATGAAAGTTTACCCATGTAATCATTTTACTAGAAGACATTTAAAAGTGAGTTTGATTTTAGAAATGAAGGCCAAGATTATTCTGTATGAACCAATCTATCATTTCAAAGAACGTGTAATTCTTATTTTAAAATAATGTTTTATGTATCAAAACAGTGTCATTATATTCATCATGCAGTTTCATGAACAAGAGCATGGCTTAGAGGATACAGCTTGTCTAAGCATTTTCAAGTTTGTTTTGATCCAGAAAGCATTTAAAAATGATTACAAACGTATAAAAGATATAACAAAATTAACATAAAATAAAAAACAGATTTTTCCAAAATGGTTGCAGAGTGAATGGAAGCTACACAGACCGTCTCCCAGGACCAAACTGGAATTACAACTAAAACACAGACAAATTGACAGGAAAAAGCAACAGAAAAGCAGCTTGCGAGGACCATATAACCAGGGACCCTGACTCAATCCTGGTAGGATTGCGAAGGCGCGAGACGGGGACTGGGAGCCCATGGTCAGAAGCTCGGCAGCGCCCTTAGCTGGGAGCGGCACCCTCGGGTTACACTCCCAAGTGGCTCCACAGCGCAGAGCCGGGACAGAGGTTAAGATAGCCACAGCCATTCACCTTGGGCTCCAGCAGATGGAGGGTAGACTGGAATGGAACTTTGTGGGGACACTCGGGATTTGGAGAGCACTCAGAGCTTTTGCTGAGTTGGAGCCACACAGTACAGTGGCCATCTTGCTCCTGTCCAGGGCTCTGGGAAGAGGCAGCAGCCCCTCCCTCGGAGATTCAACCCAACCCTGTGGGCCATTGAAATGCAAATTGAGGCTCACTAATAACAGGCATCTGCCCCACCCTGGGGAAATCTCCTTATGCTGAGCACCTGAGGGAGTTTTTCATTCAACTGACAACCTAAAACTCTTCAAGTAACCTGGACTACAAGTCTCCAGGCAAAAAACTAGAGGATAACAGTACCATTCCTGGGTGATCAACTCTAACCAGGAAAGTAAGACTTGACAGTGGTGTTTAACATGGGAACACCCTCCTCATCTAAACCCAGGAGAGGGAGCCACAAACAGAAGAACACCAATACCCACAGGGAAAACTTGGCAGGCTCCAAAGCCCACTGTGATAGCCAAAATGGTGAAACACAGAAACAAAAGCCAAATGAAAGAACAAGAGACCTCCACTGAAGAAGATATCAATGTGGAGCAGTTAGGCATTTTAACAGAGCTAAAATTCAGAGCCATGATCTTGAGGAAGCTGAACAGCATGAGTAAGGACATAGAGATGCTGAAAATAAACCAATTAGAAATTAAAAACCACCAGGAAGAGATCAAGAGTGACATATCACAAATAAAGAACACATTGGAAGGTCTAAAGAGGAGAGTAGAGGAAGCTAAGGACCATATCAGCGAATTAGAAGCCAGGGTAGAAAAAAATCAACCAATCAGAAAACAAAAAGGAAAAAAAAAAAAACAATTACAAAACAGGAAGACAGCTTAAGAGAACTGTGGGACAACTGGAAACATAATAATATTCGCATCACAGTAGTCCCCGATGAAGAAGAAAATGAGCAAGGGTTAGAGAATATATTCAAAGAAATAGTGACAGAAAAATTCCCTAATTTGTTGAAGGAAGAAGGCAGTGAGGTTCAAGAAGCACAGAGAGCCCCAAGAAGAACCCAAACAGGCCCACACCAAGACACATAGTAATTAAAATGCCAAAAATTAAAGACAAAGAGAGAATCCTAAAAGCAGCAAGAGATAAGCAACAGGTTACCTACAAAGGAAACCCCATAAGGTTCTCAGCTGACTTCTTACAAGAAACACTACAGGCCAGAAGGGAATGGCATGAAGTAATCAAGGTCATGAAAAACAAGAATCTGAATCCAAGACTACTCTACCCAGCAAGGTTATCATTCAAAATAGAAGGTCAAATAAAGGGCTTCCCAGACAAAAAAAGGCTAAGGGAATACATTAGCACCAAACCAGCACTGCAAGAAATGTTAAAAGGACTACTGTAATTAGTAGAAGAAATAGAAAGAAAAATATAACCACACTAAACAAAAATGGAAATAAACAAGTACATATCAATAATCAACTTAAATGTAAATGGACTGAATGCTCCGATAAAAAGACACAAAATAGCTGATTGGATAAGAAAGCATGACTCATCTATATGTTACTTACAAGAGACCCACCTCACAACAAAAGACTCACATAGGTTGAAAGTGAAGGGATGGAAAAAAATTTTCCAAGCAAATGGAAACCAAAAAAAAGCTGGGGTAGCCATACTCATATCTGATAAAATAGATTTCAAAATGAAGGCCATAACTAGAGACAAAGAAGGCCACTACATAACACTGAAAGGATCTATCCAACAGGAAGATATAACCTTGATAAACATATATGAACCTAATATAGGAGCACCAAAATATATTAATAACCTTTTAGAGGACTTAAAGGAGAAATCGACAGCAATACAATCATAGCAGGGTAGTTCAACACTCCGTTCACAGCACTGGATAGATCCTCTAGACAAAAAATTAGCAAGGAAACAGAGACTCTAAATGAAGTACTAGACCAAATGGATTTGATAGATATCTACAGAGAATTACACCCCAAAACTACAGAATTCACATTCTTCTCAATTGCACATGGGACATTCTCAAAGATAGACCACATGATAGGACACAAACTAAATCTCTACAAGTTCAAGAAGATTGAAATCATATCAAGCATCTACTCAGATCACAATGGCATGAAACTAGAAATAAATTGCAACAAAAACATGCAAAGGCATTTTAACATATGGAGGCTAAATAGCATGTTATTAAACAATAAATGGGTTACCAAGGAGATCAAGGAAGAGCTTAAAAACTTCCTGGAAACCAATGAAAATGAATACACAACAACACAGTCTGTGGGATGCAGCAAAAGCAGTTCTGAGAGTGAAATTCATAGCACTACAGGCCTACCTCAAAAAACAAGAAAAAGTTCTAATTGACTGTCTAATCTCACAACATAAAGAATTAGAAAGCACATGAAAAGAAAACCCCAGAGCAAGTAGAAGGAAGGAAATAGTAAAGATCAGAGCAGAAATAAAGAACATAGAGACCAAAAAAACAATTCAAAGGATCAATGAAACAAAGACCTGGTTTTTCAAAAAGATAAAGAAGATTGGTGGACTTTTAGCTAGACTCACCAAGACAAAAAGAGAGAGAACCGAAATGCACAAAATCAGAAATGAAAGAGAAGTAACAACTGACACCACAGAAATACAAAAGATCATTAACAGCTACTATGAACAATTATATGGCGAACAAATTTGACAATATAAATGAAATGGAAAAATTTCTAGAAACACGCAGTCTCCCAGAACTGGACCCAGAAGAGATAGAAAATTGAACAGACCAACAACAACTAAGGAAATTGAAGAGGTAATCAAGACTCTCCCGGCAAACAAAAGCCAAGACCCGGAGGGCTTCCCAGGGGAGTTTTATGAACATTCAAAAAAAGAACTAACACCCATTCTCCTCAAACTATTTCAAATTATTCAAGAAGGAAGACTTCCAAACTCATTTTATGAGGCCAGCATAATTCTAATTCCGAAACCAGAAAAAGACACTACAAAGAAAGAAAACTACAGGCCAATATCCCTGATGAACATAGATGCCAAAATTCTGAACAAAATACTAGCAAATAGGATCCAGCAATACATCAAAAAAATTATTCACCATGACCAAGTGGGATTCATTCTAGGGATGCTAGGCTGGTACAATATTCGTAAATCAATAAATGTGATGCACCACATAAACAAAATGAAGAATAGAAACCACATGATCATATCAATAGATGCCGAAAAAGCATTTGACAAAATCCAGCATCCATTTCTGATAAAAATGCTCAGGGATGTGGGAATAGAGGGATCATATCTCAACATAATAAAGGCCAAATATGAAAGACCTACAGCCAACATCATACTCAATGGGCAGAAACTAAAAGCATTTCCCTTAAGAACAGGAACAAGACAGGGATGTCCACTTTTGCCACTCTTATTTAACATTGTACTGTAAGTCTTAGCCATAGCAATCAGACATAAAGAAAAAAATAAAAGGGATCCAAATTGGAAAGGAGGAAATGAAACTGTCATTATTTGCAGATGACATGATATTATACATAGAAAACCCTAAAGACTCCATCAAAAATCTCCTAGACTTAATAAATAAATTTGGCAAAGTAGCAGGATACAAAATTAACGTCAAGAAATCGATGGCATTTTCATACACCAATGATGAACTCACAGCAAGAGAAACTGAAAAAACAATCCCATTTACCACCGTGGCAAAAAAATTAAGATACCTAGGAATAAACTTAACCAAACAAAGGACCTATTTCTAGAAAACTACAGGACATTGAAAAGAGACCTAGAGGAAGATATAAAAAAGTGGAAGCACATACCTTGTTCATGGATTGGATAAATTAACATCATTCAAATATCCATACTACCCAAAGCACTCTACAGATTCAATGCAATCCCCATCAAAATACCAATGACATATTTCACAGAACTAGAACAAATACTTCAAAAGTTCATATGGAACAAAAAAGACCCCGAATAGCCACAGCAATTTTGAAAAAGAAGGACAAAGTAGGTGGAATTACAATACCAGATATCAGGTTATAGTACAAAGCGACTGTACTCAAAACAGCCTGGTACTGGCACAAGAACAGGCATATAGACCAGTGGAACAGAACAGAGAACCCAGAAATGGAACCAAGGCAATATGCTCAATTAATATTTGACAAAGGTAACAAGAGCATACAGTGGAGTAAAGACAGCCTCTTTAATAAATGGTGTTGGGAAAATTGGACAGCTACATGCAAAAATAATGAAACTAGACCACCAATTTACATCATACACAAAAATAAACTCAAAATGGGTAAAAGACTTAAATGTGACCCGTGAATCCATAAAAATTCTAGAAGAAAATGTAGGCAACAAAATTTCGGATATCATACACAACAAAATTTTCACTTATACATCACCTAAGGCAACAGAAACAAAGGAAAAAAAATGAACACATGGAACTACATCAAACTAAAATTCTTCTGCACAGCAAAAGAAACAACCATCAAAATGGAAAGGCAACCCACTGTATGGGAGAACATCATTGCAATGATACATCAGATAAGGGGATAATTTCCAAAATATATAAAGTACTCATACAACTCAACAAAAGGACGACAAAGAACCCAATTAAAAAATGGGCAGAGGAGCTGAATGGACACCTCTCCAAACAGGACATACAAATGGCCAAGAGACATATGTAGAAATGCTCGACATCACTAATCATCAGAGAGATGCAAATTAAAACAACAATGAGGTATCACCTCACACCTGTCAGAATGGCCGCCATCAACAATTCATCAATAAGTGTTGGCGAGGGTGTGGAGAAAAGGGGACTCTAGTGCACTACTGATGGGAATGCAGACTGGTGCAGTCACTATGGAAAACAATATGGTGCTACCTCAGAAAATTAAAAATTGAACTTCCAGTTGACCCAGTGATCCCACTTCTAGGAATATACCCTAAATAGCCTGAAACACCAATCAGAAAGAATATATTTACCCCCATGTTCATAGCAGCACTATTTACAATAGCTAAGATCTGGAAACAGCCCAAGTGTCCGTCAGTAGACAAATGGATAAAAAGTTGTGATACATATACACAATGGAGTACTATGCACGTGTAAGAAAAAAAGATCTCTTATCCTTTGAGACGACATAGAGGGACCTGCAAAGTATTATCCTAAGTAAAACAAGCCAAGCAGAAAAAGACAAATGCCACATGATCTCACTTATATATGGAATATAATGAACATAACTGTCTGAGGAGTAGGGTAGACCCAGAAACACAGAAGTAGGGTACAGACTGAGAACCCTGAGAAGAGGGGATGGTGGGGGTTGGGAAGAGATAAACCACAGAATTTATATGCATGTATGCATGACCAATGGACATGGACAACAAAGCAAGTAACGGGGTGGGGGGGGGATGGGAAGAGGGTGTCAATGGGGTAAAAAAGAGAAACATCTGTAAGAAAAATAAAATTAAATAAATAAAAACAATAATAATAAATATAAAAATAAATGAAAAAGCAGGCATAAGAGTATAAACAAAGTTCAACAAGGTCAGGAATACTCTTAAAATTCAAATGCGTCCATGAAATCTTATGCGTTTATTAGAGGTGAGTGAAAATTTGACTCTGTGCTCTCCAGCAGCCAATGCAGAAGGAAGGAAGTTATATGATTTATAAACAGGGCCACTAGATAAAAGCACAAAGCAGTTTCTCAAGAGGAGGAAAGACCAGAGAATTTCTCTTTGAGAGCTTCATATAGATGGAAAATGTAATACAGAACATACGATCTTTGAAAAACAACCTCCCTCTAAGTTCTGGAAAGAATTTTCATAGAGCAATGGCCTAACATCAAAATGTGATGAGGGAGAGGGTCCATGCAGAGCCACTGTGATATGGTCCAGGTGGACACCACATTTTTTTAAGCCAGTACAGGCCAAAGACATTCTTTTTTCACCTTTGCGACATTATGTATACTATCTCCCTTAGCAAGGTTCTAGGTTATTACTGAACAGGAATGAGTTTAAATTATATCCTCAGGTCTATTCCGTGTTACTAGTTAAGTATAGAGCCATAACATTTAATAATGATCCAATCTAGTATAAAAATAAAACATATTCAAACTAGCAACAAAAATTATAAATCACCCAAAAGAGATTTAACAAAAAATACATAAGAAAAAACATAAAACTTTAATGAGATCTGAATAAATGAAGAAGATGCATCCCATTTTCTTGATAGAAAGCTCAGCAATATATACATTTAACATAATTCTGTATAGAATCCCAACACAGTTTCTTTTGTGGAACTTGAAAAACTATAAAATTCATCTGGAAGAATGAATGCTAATAACATTTTGAAATAGAAAATAAAGAGGAACTTGCTCCCACATATATCAGAGCACACATTAAAAAGCAATTATCACCCAGGCGGTGTGGCTCAGTGATTTGAGTCATCATCCCATGGACTGAAAGGTCCCGGTTCGATTCCCAGTCAGAGCACGTGCTTGGGTTGTTGCTTCAATCTCCAGTAGGGGGCGTGCAGGAGGTAGGCAATTGATGTTTCTCTCTCACATCTATGTTTCTCTCTATATATCTCCTTTCCTCTCTCTCTAAAAAAGTCAATAAAAACATTTTTAAAAGCAATAATAAATAAATAAGAGAGATTTAAAAAATGGAAAAATATTAAGTCAGACATAGCTTTTCTGCCCTATGGAGAAATGATAGCCTATTCAGTAAATTACAATCAGAAAATTATGATCTTGGCAAGTAGAGATCTTTTCTATTTATGATTAATAACAAGAAACAACAACAACAAGCCATAGAACATAGTTGACAAGTTGGCTACAGAAAACTTTTAAATTCCCATTTAAAAAATCTATAGGATAAGCAAAATTATTTCTGTTCAGCAAAATAAAATATAAGCAAAATTACAGACAGGGAGAAAAAGTTTGTAGCCTATATAACAAACAAATGTTCATATCCTTAATAAACAAAGAGGTTTTATAAACCGATGAGATGATCCAATGGAGAAGATGATCCAAAATGGAAGAAGAGACAAAGACAATTGTATTTGAATAGAACATCTAGACAGTGGTAATAAACAATGCTTGGATCTCAGTGGCTTAACACAAAGGTCTCTTGTCACACTACATGTCAGCACAGGCCCGTAGAGGGCATTCTGCTCTACACAGTCACTCAAGGACCCATGCTGAGAGCAGCCCCTCCATTTGTAACTGCTCAATCTGGACACGTGACCTCGGTCACTACAGTGGGACAGAAAGTGCTAAGGATCTCCTTCATGAATTACATGCTCTGGGCTGGAATAACATATTATTTAGTCAGAACTACATCCAAGAAAGATGGGGCAGTGTCTAGAACTATGGAGAGCTGAATTAGAATCCTGACTGTAACTAAAAAAGTGTGGAAACTCTGGCGACTGTTGCGGTTGTGAGATTTCAAAACAACTTATATAAAGCTACTTGTTAGTTTGTCAGAATCAAAAGCTACAGTTTCTCTTCGGGAGATCAAATCATTTCATTAAAATTAATATCTAACTTTCAAAAATAGCTTTAATTAAATGGAAAAATAAACATTTAAATATCATCCTTTTCACGGGTGTCCAGCCTTTGTGCAGGATCGTAAATGAGGATTCCAGTTTGCACTGCACTTTTAGTGAGGACATACCAGATTTCAAAAGTATCATTTCCTTGTCAAAGAAACAGTACTGTCATTCATGAAAATATTTTTTCCAGAAGCTCAAAACCACATCTAAAATCAAAAGGATACTGACTTTATTTTTTTTTTATTGACATAGGATTCTTTAAATAGTAACTTTTTTCAGCAAGACATTACTACAGTCTTCCTCTGCCAAAGGCAGTAATCTGGAGATAAGATGCAGGTGTTTCAGGAGATGATGCCTTTTCCCTTGGCACCGTTCACAGAGAGGCTGTAATCCACACACTGATGACACTTGTTTGCTCTAAGTCAGCTGATTACTAAGTGTAGGATAAACTATGAAAACTATATGGAAAATGTCACTTTGGTATATTCTTAGAGGAATACAATAGTATCTAATAACTTATCTAGAGCTTAGTATTTAAAAGAACTATTCTTTATTTAAAATTAGTTGAATATTACATAGATTACTAACAAAAGCTTTGCTTTCAAAGCTATGGATAGAATTATATTAATAATAACACTGGTTGTGATTTGGAAGAACAGGCATCTGAGTGTTCTGTGTGAATGTATTAATATAGTGAATTTAAATAAGGCTCCTCCCAGAACTCACAGTATAAGACACCTATAGGATCTGCCAATAAACAAACCACAAATTGGAATTTAAAAAATAAAAAGAGCCCTGGCTAGTTTTCTCAGTGGTTAGAGCATAGGTCTGTGAACCAAAGAGGCTTGGGTTCAATTCCCAGTCAGGGGCATGTACCTTGGTTGAGGGTTTGATCCCCAGCCCCGGTCAGGGTCATGCGGGAGGCAAGCAATTGATGTTCCTCCCTCTCTCCCTCCCTCCCTCCTTCCCACTATCTGAAAAATCAATGGAGGAATATCCTAGAGTGAGGATTAAACACTAACTAAATAAATAACAATAAAAAGACTTGTTTGAAAAGATTAAGAAATTTTACTGTGGTGATTTTATTTATAAATTCGGTAAGCCTTTATTATTGAGAAGCAATATTATAGCAGTGGTACAAAGCCCTGGTTTGTAGTTAGGCTGAGATTAAGGTCTATATCTGCCTTTTTCTATGTGTGATCTTGACAAAATTACTCAACCTCTATGTCCCTCAGGTTGCTCTTCTGGAAAGTGGAGATAAATATCAACAACTATTTACATATTGCTTACTGTGTCGGAGGCTCCTCTTTGCTTAATCCTTCCGGTGACCCTATGATGTGTAGGTAGCAATACTCATGTTTAGCAAGTGAGGGACAGAGAAGTTAAGTAACTTACCCCAAAATCACTCAGGTAGTAAGTGGCAAAGCTTTAAATTTGAACCAATCTATATGCCTAGTAAAGCTATTATGAGGATGAAATAAGACTATTCATATCAATGATAGATGTGTGTGTGCATGGGGGGTGAGGGGGTGCATGTGCACATGCCAGTGTGTGTGTGTGTTTATAGTTTTCCATTTAATACTCACAATGTTCTGTTCATACATCTGCCTTTAGCATGTTTTGAGGGAATATTTTATTTTATTTTTTAATCCTCACTCAAGGACATTTTTCCCCCATTTATCTTCAGATAGAGTGGAAGAGAGGAAGGGAGTGAGAGGGAGAGAAACATGGATGAGAGAGAGACAGAGCAATCGGTTGCCTACCACCCCACTAGGGCTGGGGATCGAATCGCAACCCAGGTATGTGCCCTTGACCAGAATCAAACCCAGACTCTTTGATCCCCCGGCTGATGCTCTAACTACTGAGCAAACTGGGTAGGGCTTGAGGGAATATTTTATTCTTCAAGTATCTGTCTCTTCTTTTAGATCCAAAGTTAGCAAATGTTTTCCTTAAAGGGCCAGATAGTCAATATTTTAAGTTTTGCCGGCATTCAGTCTCTATGGCAACCACTCAACTCTGCAGTGGCAGCATTTGTGCTGCAAAATGCGGAGATAATAAAAATTATTTAGTAAAACAGAGGAGAACCAGATTTGGTTCATGGGTCACCGTGTCCACCCGTGCTGTGGGGGTCGAGACTTCGAGAGTATGGGCGTGGAAAGGGTTGTACTTGACTCATCCTGGTCCCTGGGCACCTCGGCTAAGCATTCAGGGGAGACGTTCACACAGGCACTTTATCTTCCTTGGTTTCTTCAAGCTCTAAACTGGATCTACTTGATGTCCATCTGTGGATGCCAAAGCAGATGTCTTGTTTTTCTATAAGGATGAGGACAGACTTGACGTATCTAAAAAAGAAAATAAATCTTCCTGTTTTCTAAAGTGTGAAGGGTCTGAGGTTTCACCCTACTCATAAGTTAGCTGCCACCATTTCAAAGTTGCTTTCAGAAGACATAAGATTCCTGGGTCAGAGACAAGGGACTTTATTACTCACGGCACAGCAAGTAGCACGAGACAGCTTATTGTGTCAGCTCTCCTTGCTCCAAAGCCTCCTCTGGGCAATGTAGACTCGGATAGGTGCCTACAGCTCAATGGGTTGTGTTACAGGAGAGGAACCCTGAGCTTAGAGAACCCAATTTTTTATAATAGAGAGTAAGCCCGCCTGCCCTTTTCATCAGAGGGGAGGCATGACAGCCTCTGAGGCTGTTTGCTAACAACTTGAAAAGACTGTCAGGACAAAGGGCTGTCAGGAAGCCTATGTTTATAAGACATGCAGAAACAAGTAGTCCCGGGAAGAATTGCCTCCTGATACCTTCATCAGTTCTTATAGTACACAAGGCTTTATGAAATTTCTCATCTATATAAAAGAGATGATTGACACATGGTTATATGAACTTGCCGTAACCATTAGTCCTATAATTTTATATATACTTGATATACCCATAAAATTATACATATAATCATATAAGAAAGGTCACAGCAAATTAGCTTAATGATTCACATGGCCGATTTTCTGTCTCTGATAGTACCAAAGGAATATTTGTGAGAAGGTGTGGTGGTAAACCTCAACATCATCCTGGTAAGCTTTCGTTTATAAGTTCAAATCCAAATTCAGATTAAGCCTCACCGTCTCCCTCAAGTCCTCCAGATGCTTTTTGCTCTTCTGATGATCTTCTATAATATTATTTGTGTCACTCATTTCGGCGTTTTCCCATAAGCTCACTGCCTGGCATCGCCGGCTCCTAATGCACACACACAGCTTGCAGTGGTGAAGAGCATGCGTGGTCGTTGCAGTCAGAGCAACTCGGGTTTGAGTCCTGCTTCTGATGTTCTTAACTGTGAGAATTTGAAAAAACGTCTTGGTTTTCTTGTCTCTAAAATGGGGTGATAATAATAGTAGCTACCCCATATGGTTGCCCTGAGGAATGAAAAGGATGGTGCATATAACGTGCTCAGGACAGTGCTAAACACAGTAAGCAGTGGACAACCGTTAGTATCATGCTTTGATCTCCCTAAGAGACAGAAAGCTCTTTCAGGTTTGGTGTGTATCTTACTGGCAGAGTTACTAGCACAGACTAGCTTGAGCAGTATTTGGTGACTGTCTTTATGCATTATATTAACTGACCTTAAAGATGACAATGTGAGTTTTCTTAGTTTTTAATTTTTATTTGGATACTTTTGAAAGTCATTTTGTGGTCTAGAAAATCACGCCTGTCTATGGCACAGCTACTTTTGAACTTGTGCAACAGGAAGTGAAAATGCAGAAACGCGTGCTATCTTCGGAGCGTGTGTCTGAAATCATTCCCCACAGCATGTGTTCATTTCCTCATCACCAAAACCTTGCGGACCCACAGGTGTGACCCATGGGAGCTGCTTCATTTCGAAAGGGCATCGCATTACTTCCATAGTTTGATGATTTTGTATTGCTGCTTGGCCCAACTTGTCTGTGATCTGAATGACTCATCTTGCATATTTACCTTTAAAGTCCTATTCATGTGTGTAGTGAAGATGACTTAGGTTCTTGTTAACTTGCTAACAATGCATAAGTCTCCTCATTGGCTAAGATCTTTCCACCAACCACGCCTGCAAAGAAGCAGGCTCTTGTTATCACAAGTCCCAGCAATCAGCATCTACCTTAGATGTATAGTTGACCTTTGAACACCATGGAAGTTAGGGGTGCCTACCTCTTGGGCAGTTGAAAAATCCACATACAACTTTTGACTCCCCCCAAAGTTAATACCGAGAGCCGACTGTTGACTAGGAGCCTTACTGATAGCATACTGATAACATAAACAGTCAATTAACACGTTTTGTATGTTATATGAATTCTATACTGTATTCTCACAATGAAGTTAGCTAGAGAAAAGAAAATCATAAGAGAAAATACTGTATTTATTGAAAAACAGCTGCGTAAAAATGAACCCACAGAGTTTCAATTGGTGTTGTTCAAGGTCAACTGCATTTCATCACCAGTGTAGTCTGATCTCCCAGCAATGAGCTAAGAGCCGTCGGTCTCCCTCTCTAGCTCACAGGCATCGGCCCCCAAATCCTGCACACAGCCCGACTCTGATTATCTTGAGAAAGTCCCGTTAGTTTCACACAAGAACAGCTGGACTACAAATGGAGTCTGGCACTTTTAAGTAGTCGTCAATCATGCGATGAGAACAGCGGAAACAAACAGAGCTCTCTCTAAGTACTTACATATCTGACATACAAATCAAGTGAGAGCCCAATTCGTTTATTTATAGGTTCCTTTCTTTGAAAAATCTGAGTTAGTGTCTATCTTTTCTTTTGATTCCACAGTCTTTTCTTTTAGAAAAACTTTGAAAAAAGATGGATGCGTTCATGTCTGTATTATCAAGTCATGTATCTGCTAAATCGTTGATAGCCATTATCCTGTGTACACAATTTTCTAGCTGTGCGATTTCATTTATTTAGCTTTCCAGGAACCAAATTTAATCTCATTTTATTAATATAAATGAGAGAGAGCTGTTGGCTCCTTAAAAACTCTTACAGAGGAGAAAGCTTGACTTGTGTCTTTTATATGCAATTATTTACTCCTCTGAGAATTAGGATGAGAGAGAAAAATTAATTGTTGAATGAAATGAGATTTCCCTTATGCAGTTGTTATTTTCCCTTGCTAACAAGACAATGATAAAATAAATTTTAAAAAGCAGCTAAGACTGGTCAGAAATGGACTTCACTCACAAGTAATATTATAGAACCCATCTGGGCTGGCTTTAAGAAGCAGCACAAAATGTAGCAACCAGAAAGCCCTCTCCGTGCCGGAGCCGTGGTCACTGGCTGCATAAACGTTATTGGAGAGTTAAAACACTGACAGGAGAACGCCAGAGCTTTCTCTTGCACACGTTCTTTACAAAAGGAGTGCTGAGAGAATCGGGGTCCCGGGGCGACGCTGCGGTGCTGGCACAGGCGGAGACTGTGTCCACGGACATGGAATCCCACAGAAAGGAAATGAAGGAATGAGGAAGGCCTTGGTAAATCTCTTAATACCAACCATCTGATTCCTTTTAGACTTAGTTTCAGGGTCACCATCACGCTATTGGCACAGTCCCGAGGCCTGGGCTAGGCAGGGGGAGGAGGCTGGCATCTGCCCGGGAACCTGGCCCAGAGCCTTGTTGTAAATCTCTCCAGGAGAGAAGCCAGGTCTGTGCTCAGCGGGCGTCCCTGGCCAAGCTTCCAAGCCCGAGCCCTCAGAGTGGGAGAGGATGCCTGCAGAGTGGCCCCGTAAGGACATGTTGTTATCATTTTCATGTAGTTGTCACCTCTGTCAAAGATGCTGTGTAGAAAGAATGCAAAGCCCACAGAGTTCAGCTGTGAGTTAGAAATGTCCAGAGAGAAGGTCAGGGTAGTAAGTGCTCCAAACTGTCCCCTCAGCTCAGGCCTCCGTGTCCCAGGTTAAGGGCAGATATGAAGGCTTTAATCCCTGTAGAGGATTGCAAGCTATAGTTCTTTAAAGTTAAAAAAAAAAAAAAAATGGAACCAAACTTTTTTTAATGAGTATATTCACCTCTATAAAAGATGAAATATTTTATATTTATATTTATATGAAATAAGTTGGGAAATGTAAGACCCCGTTGTACTGAATGTCTTGGTTGGAAGAGGCCAACAGCATTAAAGTTTTAAAGTTTCGTTGTTTGCTGAAGACGGGGCTTAGAACACGCTACTCCAAACCGTGGCCTCTTGGCGTACTGACTGTTTTCGCTGAAGAAATCTGAGCAATGGCACATGCAGCAAGGCGTCCCTTACCTCTTCCAACTCCCCTGAAGCAGGTCACGGGGTCCTCACGTGACAGGTGCCCTCCTTACACCCAGAAAACATGGGCGTCCCTATCCCTGAACACTGAGGGGCCACGAGAGGAACTGGAATGAATGAGCCCTGCTGGGCGCCCAGTTCACTGCAGTCACCTTGCAACCTGTCGTCCATGCGGTTTTCTGCAACTTTCCACTCTCATCAAACCTAGTGTGAAGCCCCCAGGTTTCACCTTTCTTGGGGTCTGCATTTTCTTATGATGGCTTCCACGTCATGTAAAACTTGTATTAAATAAATGTGTTTGCTTTTCTCTTGTTAATCTGAATTTTGTCGGTCCACCTACAGGGCCCGCACCAGAGAGCCTGGGAGGGCGGCAGGGAAGACTCTTCCCTCCTTCACTGACGTGGCTCAGTCTCGAGTTGTTCGTAAAGACTTCTTGTCTATATAGATTTGTGCCACGGGGATATCTAATCACCAAAATCCTGGGTCTAGAAAATGTTTAGATGCTGGGCTTCCACTGGGCACCAGGGCCGGTTGGTATACTAGTTTTACTCTTGGAACGTGAGTATGTGTTTTCCACACGGAGAAATACTAATCCCCTCTCTTTTCCAGCAACAGAAACACTCGTCTCCAGTCTCCTGATTACAGCTATAAATTGTTAGCACATATAATTAGCATAATGCCTGGAAAGGTATTTCATTATAATACTTTTTAAAACTTCTATGCACTGATGTAAGCAAAATTTCAAATAGCCACCTGCAAACCAACAACCTGGGTCATGGTTTTCAGGTGAAGGTGGGGTTCACACCCTGGCTCTGCAGCTCATTAAATGGGTGGTCTGAGGGACTGACTCTCTGGCTTCTGTTTCTTTGCCCAGAAAATGGCAATGACAATAGCTCCCCCCTCATAGGGTTGTAAGATTTAAATGGATGAATAAAGTAGTCAAAATAATGCCTGGCATAGGGAGAGTATCCAATGAATGTGAGCTCCCCTCCCCTCATTCTTGCTGTGCCCCGAGACCCAGAGTTCAGACACAGTCTGCAGAAGCCATTCCTCGCCCCTTCCACGCAGTGAGGGCCGAGCTGGGAGGCACAGAACTGTGGGTCAGACCACCTCCCCGACCACACGGGAAATCCTCCCCTCTCTCCTCACTGTGGTTTGTGGGTGAGGACGGTGTGTCCTCCCGCGTTTGCATGTGAAAACAAGACTAAAAAAATCTGCACAAACGGTTTCTGACAGCCTAGGAATATAATAAAAGGCTTCTTTTTTCTTAAAAGAAGAATCACTTTGAATCAGTGTCAGCAGCTGGGACCCCGTTACCCAGGCTTCCTTTCCTCCTGCCACAGAGCGAGGCCTCTGGATAGAGCCCCTGAAACCGAAGGGCAAGGGAAGGGCCTGGAAAGTTCAGTGTTTCTGGACCTCTAGGACTCCAGACAACCCTGAGATTTTCAGGAAATCAGCTCTGCGAAGTGGGGAGGGTCCTCCCATCTGTAAGAGGTCCGGTGTGCCAGGTCATCAGGCATCGGCCTGGCCAACCCTGTGCTGGGCAAAGCTGGCTTCCCAGCCCACTTTCAGCCCCTCCCCTCTGCCCACAGGCCCTCAGGCTCATTAAAGCCTGATCTCTGGGGGCCCATCAATTCCAAAGCCTTTTCTCTGGAACAATGATCATCTCAGCTGGAGGATGCAAAAGACACCTGGGAAGAGATTCTGCTTTCCTGTGATTCCCAGCTCCATGAGACCTCCTGACTCCCTCCAGAATGGGGAGCATGAAAAACTTGAAGCTGAATAAGTGACTCTCTAATTTCAAGTGTCAGTAAACAGACAAAATGTAACATTTTCTTTTAAGAGATATGTGCTCATTAGGGACAGTATGGAAAATACAGTAAAGAAGAAAGACGTTTCTTATCAGCCACAGAGTATTTATGTTTTGATATATTTCTTTCCAGTCTATTAATTTGGACCTTTAAAAAAACTTAACAACCTACTACATATACCGATTTTTGTT
Source organism: Molossus alvarezi (assembly GCA_037176705.1). NCBI lineage: Eukaryota > Metazoa > Chordata > Mammalia > Chiroptera > Molossidae > Molossus > Molossus alvarezi. The sequence continues at coordinate 170,798,386 of CM073885.1, forward strand.
CCTCTTCCCAATATAGAACACATTTATTTAGGAAGGATGTTGGGGAAGAAGGAGCTTTCACTGTCCTGGCTGGTGTTGTTCAGTGGTTAGAGTGTGGGCCCCTTGCACCCAAAGGTCACGGGATCAATTCCTGGTCAGGGGCATGTACCTAGCTTGCAGCCTAAATCCCCAGCCCCAGTTGAGGCACGTGCAGGAGGCAACCAATACATGTGTTGTTTCTCTCTCTCTCTTTCCCTTCCATGCTCTCTAAGAATCAATGAGGAAAAAATCCTTGGAGGAGGTGTAACAGAAATCCTGCTGCAGCTCCCTACCCTGAACACATGTCCCGTCCCTCTGCGTTCGCGGAAAGGCCCCGCAGTAAGAAGCAAACTAGGAAAAAAGAACTTGGACACATTACATTTCTTTCGTTTCTGTGTTTTGAGTCACTGGCTCTTTCTCAAAAGCCTTGGCTTTGTGGAATAGCAGCCACAACCCGTGACAAGCTGGGTGATAAATAGGATATTGATGGGCAATTACTTGACACCAAATAGCTCCATAAATCAATGTGCTAGAAGCTGGTACCACAGTCAAGGGCAGTGCTAAGGGAACACAGTTCCATGTACTGCGAGGTGGGGACAGGGAGCAGAGGTAGCCTTTCCAGCATCCTGCAGAGAATGGGAGATTCCTTCATGGGGAGCAGACACCCCACCCTGGCCATAATGCAGCTGGGACACCTCCAACAGGAGGCAGGCAGCCCACCAGTGCCAGGGTCTCGGGAGCCTTGGGTGGGATTTCAGCCCAAACAGGCTGGCTCCTGCCTCTGTGCCCTCCTGTGATTCTCAGACCCATGATACCGCCTGACCTCCTCCAGAATGGGGAGCTTTAAAATAGATGGTGTTTTAGGATTCTATAAGTAATACCGTCTTTGTAGAGAGTTTTAAAAATGTAGACAAATATATAAAGAAGCAAATGTCACACACTCTCCCATGACAGAGATAACTAACCACTGTTAACATTTTGTCTTTGACAGACTTCTAAAAAGACTTCTGTAATCCTGGGTACTAAGAAGTTGTGTGTTTTTATCCTCTGCCCCCATCACCACACATTCAAGGACAAAGTTCCCCACTCCCTCCCCACCCGGGGCCAATTCAGCTCCCTGGACCCACCACAGGCTCATAAGGCAGGGAGCTCAAATGTCAGACAAACAAAAAACAAAAAACTCCAGAAGCTTCCAGCTGCCTTGATGCCCCAAATGCTAAATTCTCCCTGTTTGGTTTATTCAGATACTATAAAACGTGCCATGCCAGCCACGAAATATCAACCCAGACAGGAAAAACATTTTACCACCCAAAACAAAACCCCTCCCAAAACAAAAAGACCAAACATCTGAAACCCCAGGAGATCTAGTCCCAAAGATACACATTTTAGGTGCTCCAAGCAGAACTGCTTACAAGCAAGAGGGAAGCATTCTGGGTGTCATCAGAGATCCTCTGCCGACCTCCTCCTAGTGAGTCTCCTGCTGGGAGGGACAGAAGACGGACCGAAGGCCCATCCCCTCACCCTTACAGGAGTCATACTCAGAAATCATAACTGAACAGATCGTATGACTTCATACAGTCCTCTAATCATTATTTTGCAGATAACCACGGAAGCTTTTTAAACAATTCCTTCACTACAACACTTCAAATACATGAAAAGCAGGAATTGCTCAAAAGGAACATTCCTTGAGATGCTCTCGTCTCGCCCGGTATCTGCTGATAGATCTCATTTCTCACGAGGCTCCTTATCAGTTACTGCCTAGACGGAATTTACCCTCCGTGCTGGGTCGCACAAGCATGTCTAAATGAGAAACACACCTTCTCCAGCCCTCCAAGGAAATCAACCCCTCAGCAGGGAAGTGGAGCTCGTCCAGGCCCCCAACCCTCACAGAAGCACATCTCTGCACGCTAGTTACCCAGAAAGGTCTTCCAGTGGAGGACGTGACAGAAATGCTCACTGGATTCTAGGAGCCCAGTGTTTCGCTGCCCACGTTGAAGAACGGGAACTCAGAAAGGTTTAGATAGAAGCAATTGGGATATGATTTATTTTAAGTCATCTCTAAAATCCCCCTGGCTGAGTTAGTCGTGTCCAGACTAATCAGACAACGCTCTCTTGGAGTTGCTCGGATTGTGGATCAGGGCAAAGAGCTTATTATTATTGTTTTTTCCAGTCATTTATGAATTGGGGGGAGGCCCTTTCACTCAGGCTCTGACGTCTGTGTGCCTGAAAAGACAAACTTCGAGTCCCATAAACTGCTTCGGAGAACCCCTTGATCACAGCTCCCCACGTTCTGTTCCATGGCTAAAACTAGATTGTTTTCAGATAGGGTTCTAAGCGAAAATAGTTATTTTCTTATTGAATGGAATGACACTGCATCTAGTCAGCAAAGTCCGTCTATGAATATATTGTAAATATTGCTTTTCCCACTGAGAACGTGCATATAAATGAAAAGCAAAAAAGCGCTTTGGTTTTCTTAGTTTTCTCCACTCTCTATATTTGAGGGTGAGTGGGCAACATTTGCCCTTTTAGAAAGGTACTGATTCTTTTATTTTGCCACTTTTGAGTTTTGCTTCTGGAAGATTCTGAAAGTCTGAGAAAGCCAAATGGAAGTGGACAATTTTCTTTCTGTTTTTCAGACTGTCTAGTGGTGGTTTGTGCTGGGACTTCTTTTCCCCTCTGTGCCGACCTGTCTTCTGCTCTGAATGTTCTCTCACACCTGGGGTCCCAGTGATCCTGTGCACCTGGGGGCGGTGTTCCCATATGAACCAGAAGCTCCTGGAAGGCAGGGCCAGTGCACCTGCCTTCTCATCCTTATTAAGTCTAAACCAGCCCGACCCAAGTCCCTGCAGCCAAAGCCTGAATGATAGTAACAGATGCCTGCTTTGTTTTCCTCTTAGTTCAAAATCTCCCTCTCAAGGTTGTTTGTACTTTCAAATCTTAAATTAAAATAGTGTATTAGGGCCCCAAAACCATGTTCTCCTTGTTGTACTGCTCTGTAAACAATATTGTTGAAGTTCCAGAACCCAGGGTTCTAAGTGTGCCTGGGGATGGAGAGGTAATGAAGAGGGCAAGGTACAGAAGCATGCTGTGTAGACAATGTGATATGTGTCCACACTATGATGTTTACTTAGTACATTCTGAACACTAGTTAATAGTAGGAAGGGTTCTTAAAACTTTCTATTAGAAAATGATGGGTCTGTTGAGCAATGCAAGAAGTACATCACTGAATGAGGTTGGTTGAGATTTACATACTACTCTTTTCAAACAGTTGAGCCCTGCAGAAAGAAAAAGCAGTCTTGTAATTGCTGACTCCAAGAAAATATTTTATTGTAATTGTAAAGGTCATCTTTTAGCATTACATCAACAGCAGCAGAAGAATCGTAACAATATAATAAATAGCAGTTAACAGGGCCAGATAATTTCCTAGGTGTTTTATGTATATAAACACATTTAATCTTCAAAACTACCCTATTGGGTGAAGGAGGTGGGGCAACTCTACGAGCCAGGTGCTAATACTATCCTATTGCACAAATGAAGAAATTGAGGCACAGGGAGGTTAATTAAGTTTCCCAAGATCACACAGCTAAGTGAAGAGCCAGGATGTGAACCCAGTCATCTGGCTCCTAAGTCTGAACTCTTGGGCACTATGCTTATTGCCTCTCGTAAGTCTTCAACACAGCATTAGGTCACATTAAAATCATTAGGGTTCCCCCTCTTTGGAAATCATTCAACTCCACTGGGTTTCTTTAAGATTATTTACCATCTTAATTAGTTTTCCATGAATTAGAAGATTTTGAATAAAAGTTTAAAAGGTTTTCACTTCTCCCCATCTGCAGTGACATAAAATGAAAGTATCTACTCTTTTAAGAGAACGTTTCTTCAACAAGGACAAATACAAAAGAAGAGGGGAGCCCTGGCTGGGTGGCTGAGGTTAGAGTGTTGGCCTGCACTCTGAAGGGTCCTGGGTTAGATTCCCAGTCAAGGGCAAGCACCTGGGTTGCAGGTTTGATCTTGGTTGGTTGGGGAGTATGTGGGAAGCAACCAACCAATGTGTCTCTCTCACATCAATGTTTCTCTCTCTCTCTCTCTCTCTCTTCCCCTCTCTCCCTCCCTTCTTGTACTCTCTTTAAAACTAAATGGAAAAAACATCCTCAGGTGAGAATCAACCAAAAATAAACAAAGACAAGAACCAAGGTCCCACTGGTAACAGTTACATCACAGCTTTGTCATGGCTGCTATAAAATTCAGACTTAAGTCTCAAGTTCAAATATTATAGTGTCTTTAACTAGACTGTGCAAAATTTTATGGAAAAATATATATTTCCCTCTCCTTCTTTATAACTTAATATTTATACCCATTTTGCTTTTGTCTTATTTTACCTATGCTTTCATTGTTAAAAGTCTCCAAGGCTTTAAGTTAGAGAGAAGATACATTATAAAGATTTCATCTTCATCATTAAAAAGAGTCCAAGAATGATCTATACCACATCTTGATTCATTAGAAGGCTACATCTCAGGAAATGAAACTTTACGAGTACCCTTCACATTTCAATAATACATATATAGAAGCACATGCCTATGATAAAAAGGAAGGAAAAAGAAAAATAAAGATGGTTATCCAAGACCATATGCCTGAAGAACAGAGCAGAGAGATTTGAGAAGGAAATTAGTCTTCAGAAAGTCAGTTATCAACAGATCTCCACTAGCTTGCATCTGGGAGCTGTTGGTCACCCGCACACCATCCAGAGATGAACTACAGAGAAGGAGCCTGGTGCTGAGAAGAAGTTGGAATTCTAGTTCTGTTTCAACCTCTGAGTGCTGTCTCTTTATTTCTCTGTGTCTGTTTTCTCATATGCAAAATGAAGGGGTTGGGGGGAAAACATAAGTACCATCTGGTTCTAACATTTTATGACTTCTGAGATGGAATCTAAGAAATGAAAGAGGTGCAAATCCAGAGTCACCCTTCGTTCACATGTTACTTGTAGAATCTCCTAAGGGGTGTGTAAAGAGGAGGAGTAAGCGAGACAATCTGCTGGGAGCAAGAGGAAACTATCTGAATGTCCATTTATAGTTATTTTTACCTCAAAGGGTAAAAAAGGCCACTTATGTCAACACCAGCACCCTCATTTGGGCTCACATGTCAAATGACCCCTTTGGCATATGTTCAGTTTATTTATAGAAGAATGTCATGTATATGGTATAAAAAACAAAACCTTTAATTAATGAGGTGGGAAGTGACCATAAAAACATATTGCACCATTCAGAGGTGTTATCTCATGACAGAATACAAAGAATAATTGTCTTACAGATGATTAACACTTTTTCTTTTACATATATACAAGTTGTTCTAAATTTCCTGACCTACTCTGTGACCATAAGTGGCTGCCAGTAATATGTTACCTGGCAGATTTTTTTTTTTTTTTAAATAAGCTTACTTACTCAGACCCTTTAAGGTAAAGATGAGGTTTTAAGAAATGCAAGAAAATAACTGCTTTTTGGAAAGAAGCTAATATTATGGAGAAAGCAAATGTGCTTTTGTAGTTACAGAGAATTTAGAAATAATGTTCTAATCTATTAAAAAATTTCAATGACTGTAAAAAGCTTTTTATTTCAACATTTCCATCCTTATTAATACAAACTGTGTAATATATTTTCTGAGAACTTAACAGTATCAGGGAACGTAGACATTTACCAGAAATTTTAACCAAAATTTTTGTATAACTGGTAGAAGTTTTGAAAATGGAAATTGCTGGTTAATAAATTTAGTCAATAATGTACTTTAGCCATTTAGATCAATATACCTTTATGAGATTAACTATTTTTTTTTTTTAGCTATTTTAAAATTTAAAACCAAATATCAAAATAAATTGAATGTAGGACCAGCTTTTCAAATTGCTTTATTACAAAGTGTTCAGCAAGACTTTTTAAATGATGACACAGATTCATCCACATGTAATACACCCATGAACTGTTTAAATAAAAATATATGGAGGGTATGTGCTCAGTAAGAACTTGGATATCTATAGGTAAATCAGTGGTAATCACTCCAGCATCTTTGTTTTTCCCCCAAGCTTGCAAAAAGTAACAACTTTCAGAATAATTTATTACTTAATCATTGCTTCCAATACAATAAATGTTTTTAAATCAAAGGATTTCCTGGATGGCTACCCAGAGAAAAATAATCCCTTATATAACTATATCTAGTTAGAAGCAGAAATTTACAAGTTACTTCTGCCTCATCAAATTCAACATGTAAAAGATTTCCTCCCACCCATCATACCTAAGAACATGTCTTGTTTTCCTAATTATAAAAGTATACTGCATGCTCAATATTTTTTTAAAAACAAACTATAAAAAGATATAAGTAGAAAGTGAAAAATCATCTATAATCCCTCTCATCCTCAGAGAGACATGTACTATTTTTAAAACACACAGTTACTTCCTCACTCAAGGTATCACAGTCACTTCTCCACAGAACACTGACTACATACACATGTCTCATGGCTACAAACTACTTCAATATACAAATATATCAAATTTTATTTAGCCCAAATATCACAGTAAAGGATATTTATATTATTTCCAATTTGTTTAGTATTATAAAAGATCAGTGTTTTGGTTTTTCTTTTTAAGGAAACACAAAATAAAAGGGTCTCTCTTTACCCAACAGATATAAGTAAATGCTTATGGCTTACGTCAATGTTCAGGACTATTCCACATGCCATCGGAACAGTCTTTTCTTATAAATACCCAAACTGAAGTGAATTCCTACGTAGGCTCTTGTTTTGGAGGTTCAGAAATGGGACTAGATTTTTTGCTGGTTCTAGAAATAGTATTTGGCCCCTCTGGTTAAGTGAAAAATAAACTAATTCCATTCAAAATATTCCTCCTATAAATACCCAAACTGAACTCTGTTCTGGAGTTGTTTTTGAACTCTTGCATATATTTTTCACATAAAGAAACAAGGTACTTTCTTAAAAACAGAAAGATCATAAAGATTTATATTCATAATTCTAAATTAGAAATTAATTTAAAAATTACATATAGTTTATTAATGCTGCAAAACCATACTGGCTATGTTTTCACTTAACACACCCCAATCCTGTTCAGAATGATCAGTGACTTAAAATATGTATTAAAGAAATTTCATTAACAAGATAGAATATTTTCTGCTTTTGTGTCAAACAGTTAATATTTTAAAATAATAATAGAGTAGAAATAATTCTCTATTAGGTAGTCATCCAATTTAACTATATATTACCATCTTTTATAAAAAGCCCTTAATTTTCTACTTAATTCAAGCTTTAAAAAATAAAAATCAGGGGCGGGGTAGGGAGGAGGGTGTCTAGGGGGGGAAAGGAGAAACATTTGCAACAAAAATAAATTAATAAAAAAGAAAAAATAACAATTAGGGTTCAATTTTTTTTAATGTACTATCCAGGGGCTAATTTTAAAGCCTGTGTCCATCTGAAACAGCCAGTAATTTAGGCCTCCAGAACACTGGTAACTGTCCTAATATAGCCCACCCACCTGGGGGAAATAAGAGTTTATCTGGATGACTCTGGTTTACCAGCACAACCTTTCCTTTCTTTCTGAGAGAGCTCCGCCTCTGATTCTTTCAAGTTTCTTCAATGTTCTCGGGAGTTTTCTTCAGCAAAAGAAAAATGATACTTTTTAATATATGTAAAAAAAAGTTAAATATTAAAATAGGGGATTTTGTTATATTATGAAAATATACAACCTCCTCATTCACTTCTGCTGAAAGTAAAATTACATGCTTTCTCCTTTCTGAATACCAGTTATCTAAATAGAAAGGAGCCAGGCACTCACAGTTACCTGGCGCATTTTCAACCTCCTCCCCTACCTGGCTACAACCTCCCTACCTGGCCCTTGCCAGGCTGCAGAATGGCTGTAAGTCAGCACAGGTGACTGACATGTTTACATCAGATTACATGGAGCACAGTGGGCAGCATGCAGTCAAGCTCCAAGCTGAGGACAGAACGACAGAGGGGTGACAACACTCAGCCTTTAAAAAGCAAACACACAGGCTCGTAACTATGCACTCCAGTGGATGACACGTTACATTTTCTGAACAGTTTCATTTGAATCATGCATAGGTCAAGTCAAGTAAGAAGTGGTGAGACTGTATAACCAACTGCATATTCTTGCACATTCTTGATTAGGAATCTACCTGGCAACAGGTACCAAGAGCCTTAATGTATTTGTATCTCAGACCAAGTAATTCCCCAAAAGGGGAATCTGTTCTAAGGAAATCACCCAAAATAAGAAGTTTTATATAGGGAGGTGTTGCTAGTAGCATTATTTATAGTAGCAAAAGCTTGGAACCATATAGCGATTATTAAAAGTTCATTAGACTCTTAGAGTCATTAAAAATTAACATTGTGAAGAATAAATAGGTATGAGGAAATATAAAGATAGTATAATCTGAAAGAGACTTCAAAAAAGATATTGGAAAGGTACACACCAAAACATTCATACTGATTGCTCCAAATGATTATAGTAATTCTTCACTATATTTGTCACTGTTTTTCAAGTTTTTCATACAAGAAATTTACCCCCCTCCACACACACACACATACATGTCTCTCCTCTGTACTTCTTAGAACTTAAATTCCACTGAAACCATGAATGTTTCTAGTTCATCTAAATAAACATAAGAAAGAAATTTCATATAACAGAATAAAAATATTCACTATGAGCTATTTACTGGGTCAAATCTTGACTGGTATGTTTTAAATTTATAAATATCTGATGTCAAAACTGCAAGAGAGACTTCCGGTCAAGATGGTGGCGTAGGTAAACGCGGTATCGCGTCCTCCCACAACCACATCAAAGTTACAACTAAACTAAAGAACAACCATCATTCAAAACCGCCTGAAATCAAGCTGAATGGAAGTCGTACAACTACGGAACTAAGGGGAAAAAAAAAGCAGCTACATCCAGACCGGTAGGAGGGGCGGCGGCGCGAGGGGGGGCGGCGGAGCGCGCAGCGGTGGCGGAGCGCGCAGCGGCGAGACGGGCTGGTCCCACACCCAAGCGTGGTGGATAAAAATCAGGAGGCTCCCGCGGCTGGGAAGGTCCTTCCTGAGGACTGAGGGGTCCCCGTCCACACCAGGTGCCCCGTTCAGGGTTCCAGTGCCAGGAAGAGAAGTCCCCATAACTTCTGGCTGGAAAAACCAGCGGGAACTGAGGCTCAGGGAGGCTGAGGCGGCTGGAGCCCCAGGCAGCTCCCTAAAGGGCCCGCGCACGGACTTATCGGACTCTCTCCCTCTAAGCTCGGAGGGGAGGCAGCTCGAGGGGCACCAGAGACATACAGGGAAGAACTGAGCTGTTTGGCACTGGAGCGAGAGCTGGAGAGGGGCCTTCCTCGGGGACAAACGTGCTGTAAGAGGCCTTTGTTCCTTTGGTGAGCCCTTCCCGGGGGCGGCAGACAGAAGCCATATCTGGGACTCCAGCAACCTGGCTCACACTGGTAGCCCCGCCCTGCTGACTCCTTGAGGCCCCGCCCCGCCCCACCCCACACAACTTTCAAGCTGTTGTCACTTGCTTAACCATAGGATTGGCCGGTCTTGGATCCTGCTTCAGGTTTTTCCTAAATTCTTTCAAACGAGCAGCACCGGGTCTCAGCGAGCCCCATACGGCTCATTAAGTAATACACAGAAACAAACACAGGGAGGCAGCCAAAATGAGGATACAAAGAAACAGGTCCCAAATGAAAGAACAGAACAAAACCCCAATAAAAGAACTAAGCGAAAGGGAGATAAGCAACCTAACAGATACTGAGTTCAAAATACTGCTTATAAGGATGCTCAATGAACTTAGTGAGAACCTCAGTGAACTTAGGGAGGGCATCAAGAGCATAAAAAAGGACCAGTTAGAAATCATGGATACACAGTTAGAATTAAAGGAGGCATTAACTGAAATAAAGAATAATTTACACAGCTTCAATAATAGAGTATGTAGATCCAAGGAGCAAACCATCGATTTGGAATATAAGGAAGCAAAAAATCCCCAATCAGAAGAGCAAAAAGAAAAAAGAATCCAAAAAAATGAGGATAGAGTAAGGAGCCTCTGAGATAACTTCAAGCGTGCCAACATTCGCATCTTGGGGGTGCCCGAAGGAGAAGAGAGAGAACAAGAAATCGAAAACCTGTTTGAAACAATAATGGCAGAAAACTTTCCTAACTTGGTGAAGGAAACAGACATACAAGTCCAGGAAGCACAGAGAGTCCCAAACAAGATGAACCCCAAGAGGCACACACCAAGACACATCATCATCAAAATGCAAAAGGTTCAAGACAAAGAGAGAATATTAAAAGCAGCAAGAGAAAGGCAGATAGTTACCTACAAGGGAGTACCCATTAGGCTGTCAGCTGATTTCTCAAAAGAAACTTTGCAGGCCAGAAGGGAGTGGCAAGAAATATTTAGAGTGATGAAAACCAAGAACCTACAACCAAAATTACTCTATCCTGCAAAGCTGTCATTTAGAATCGATGGACATACAAAAACTTTCCCAGACAAGAAAAAGTTAAAGGAGTTCATCACCACCAAACCATTATTATATGAAATGATGAAGGGTCATTTTGAAGAAAAAGATAAAATGTATGAACAAACAAAATGGCAATGAATGCATATCTATCAACAATGGAATCTACAAACAAAATGAACAGGAAGAACAGAAACATTCTCATAGATACAGAGAACATTTTGGTGGTTGCCAGTTGGGAAGGGGATTGGGGGAATGGGTGAAAAAGGTGAAGGGATTAAGAAGCACAAATTCATTGCTAGACTGACAAACCTCAAAGGGAAAGGGGTTGGGAGGGTGGGAAGAAATAAACCAAAGAACTTATATGCATAACCAATGGACACAGACAATAATGTGGGGAAAGGTGGGAGGGGGGCGGGAGTGGGGAGGAGGGGGTCAATGGGGGAAAAATGTGGAACATCTGTAATACATTTTACATCCAACAATAAAGATTTGGAAAAAACAAAAAAAACAAAAAAAACTGCAAGAGAAATGTAAGACAAAGGGGTACTCTAGCTTCTCCTAACCTTTATTGCTATTATTATTATTATTATTATTATTAAAATGTCTCTTAACTTTGCTCCTGCCTTCCTACTTTGGCTCAATATGTAAAAAAAAAAAAAGCCTTATGGGCTTATCATAATTGTTTCTGGACAATTATTTCTATGCCAATGCATTTGAACTTTTCACCTATGTGCAAGCAGAATCTAATTTATGAATAGGTTATGTGCCAAATGTTCATTTGTAAGATGACTACTTGTTTCTATGGGGAAATATATTCCAAGTTGGGTTCTATGAGGGAAGGGTCAACTGAAAGTTTTTTCTCAGGTTTCTGGGCATAGAAGAAAGCTAGAGCAAATGTTCTGAAAGGTAAAGCTGATTAGTAGCACAGTGAGACAGGTAATTTGGGAGCATGGAAACTTAAGAAGTCAGGACCAACTTGTGAAAGATACATGAACACACCAGACACCTGAGAGTGTGGGAGAGTGGGAGGGCCACACGGTCAGGTGGCAGGAGGATTACTAAGGAAATTCAAGAGGGTCCATAAAGAAATTAACTTCCTGCTTGTTTAGATCAGTGTCTTCAAATTTTTAAGACTATGGATGTCTTAGTCAGCAAGGCTTCTATCACATTCACACCTGGTTACCCCGGAAACAAAGGATAATGACTGTGTATTTTGGGGGAACAGGGGGATTCCATATACTTATGCAAAATAAAATGTAAATATCAATGTTTCTATTTATAATATTACATATAAACTAAGTTATCAATACACACTATAAACAGATTTTAGGCAAACCACTCAAAACCAATAGAACACTTCGAAAACGCTAACTATACACATATCAGTCTTCAAAATTATTTAATTCTTAATAAATATAGAATAAATTTATCTTTAAAAATAAATTGTGAAGGTCATACCACGGAAAGGAATGACTTCAAGAAAGGACTGAGCTCCCAAGTTCTATAGATTAGGACAAAATGCACAGAGACTGGAGAGACCATGAAATGAATACTTCAAGGCCAAGCACCTAGCCACCTGAGTCAAGAGGAACAAAGATGAGTGAGCAAGTGCAGAGTCCTGTTCTCCTACCTGGTCTGCTGCTGCCTTTGGCCATTCTGTGTACTTTACATCCAGCTGCTATCCAGCTGCTGTTACCTGGATGCATGAACCAGTGACATGTTCAAGGAAAATTGTCTGGATCAATTTCCACATCACATGCCATCATTTCTTATTTACCAATCTTGTGTAAACTAATTTGCATTACAGAAACATGCATGTAGCAGAAAAGACAACATAAGCATTCGTTTTCTACAGCAGATTCAAATTCGTAAGGGGGCTTTATAAACCCTGTTTTTTTCCTTTTGTCCAGTCTAAGCACCACCTAAAAGCTTCCTCAACGATAACAAAATGTAGGAATCTGACATGAGACATTTTGGATGCACAAACCTAAAAAAGCAGAGCAAAGCAGGGCAATTGCTAGTACACAGGGCACCTTTGTACACATCCTAAAATGAGTTTCCTCTGCGCAGGCAAATAACAAAAGGGGCACCTGTCTCTGGCTAACCCAGCCCTTGCCATGGTGTGCAAGTGGCAACACTGATTTCAGCCCCACCTGCCCCTCCCACCGGACAATCTCGGTGCAGGCTATGTGCTATGGCATGCCACAGAGGTCATTCCTGGATTGATTAATATGGAATACCTTTCTGAAAGTCCAGGGTGAGGAAAGAAAACCAAGGCATGTGTATTACAATTAGAAATAACAATAAACTCCAAATGTTCAGGTGTTGCAACTTGTAGACATGATTTTAATCAAAGTCTAAGGGAAATAATGCAAACAGAAGTAATTTCAAAGGAATACCTGCAAAACAAGGTAAATGCATACAACTGTAAAAATACAAGGTGGAAAGCATAATGGCCCGTGAAGAAAATTTGGCTGTTCCCTGAAAATGCCACAGGCCCTTTAACAGGAAACCCTTTTCCCATAAGGGTAGTATCCACCATGGCCACACCTTCGGGGTAAGGGGAAACCAAAAATAAACCATTCCACCCCTGGGGTACTGCTGCTCCAATTTATTTTACCAGGGGGTAAAAAAAATTTCAAGCTGTGAGTCTGGTTTAAAATGACCTTGGTCTATAGCAGCCCTAGCTGCCTGACAGCACACTCTTCTATAAAGAGTCTCCAACCCTTCAGAAGTGCATTCATAGTCTTCACATGATTCACTTGGTGACTTTCCTCTCTGACCCTTCTCACTACATTCACAAGGCAAAGGTCTTGCATGTTGCTGTAAACATAGTTCTTTCTTTGATGTTAGCTCACAGTTACCCCACACCTCTTATCACCAACTTGCAGCAAGGTTTTCCCCACTCTAATGCATTGCACAACCTGTTCGGCAAAATGCTCTTAAATTCTCAGCTCAATCTTAGCAAAAATAAATTTCACATGGTGATGGTGGAAGGACTCATGGTCCAACCATTGAGCACTATGGCCTACAGTTCCTAGAATCCCAGCTCCATTGATTCATTCAACAATCTTTATTGGGCGCCTACTACATATAAATACTGTTCTAGGTGCAAGGATTGGGCAGTAAATAAGATAAAGTCTCAGCTGCTGTGGAACTCAGCATCCTAGCTGGGGAGATCAATAATAAATATGTAAACAACTCAGTTTCCGAATATTAAGTGCCACAGAGAAAATAAAAGAATAATATGAGAGTGAAGGGGCTACTTTAGATGAGGAGGTCAGAGAGGCCATGAAAGGCAACCCTTTTAGCTGAGGGACTAAAATGACAAGCAAGGGCCAGCAACTCAAAGACCATTCCAGACAAAGAGGAAAATAAAGGCAGAAGCTCTGTGGCTGCTCTGAGCTGGCTTGCTTAAGGAACAGAAAAAGAGGAAGTCACAAAGAGAGTAAGGGCTGAGAGCCCAGAGGGAAACAGAGGCCAGGCCAGGAAGACCTCTTCAGCCACAGATGAGAGTCTGGGTTTTACTGGAATGGTACAGAAGCCTCTGGCAGGTTTGCACTGAAGTGGCGGGATATTTACATCTCAGAAAGATCATTCTGCCACCACTGTAGCGGATTTGGATGGAAACAGGGTAAGGGTGAATACAGGGAGACCTGCAAACTACTGCAGTGTTCTGGAAAAAAATAATTTAAATGGGAGAAGTATGAAAATGTGGGGGTGGGGGTCAAAAAGAAAAGTGCTGATGAAAAGGGAGGAATCAAGTTTGGTTCCTGGTTTTTGGCTTGAGCGCCTGAGAAGATGGTATTTACTGAGATGGGGAAGAAACTGGTCGAGGGCATGACAGGAGGTAGGCTAGAGGAGCAGGGAGGAAATCCAGAGTCCTGTTTGGAACGCACATCTGAGATGCCTATTAGGTATTCAAGTGAAGACTGTGCGGTGAGAAATTGAATCTAGAGCCTGGTAGGGAAGTCAGAGTTGAAGACGAGTGTCTCACGCATCAGCATAAAGCCAGAATTCTATACATTCTTGTACAGAGGAAGACCCTGGACAGAATTCTGGGGCATTCCGACATTCTGAGATTGGATAAAGAGAAGAAACCTGAGAAGGCACTTAAGACAGAGTGGCTCCTGACGCAGAAGAAAACAAGAAAAGATAACACAGGACCATTCCCGGATTTAAAAACATGAACGTCACCAGTAATGCTGACAAGAGCAGCTTCCAAGAGTGGTGAGGATCAAAGCTAAGACTGGAGTATGATACAGAGTGTCAGATGAAGGGAGGACAGCAACTATAGACACAAGAGGCAACAGCTTTAGACAAGACTTCTCAATGTTTGCTACAGAAAGGAACACAGTAACAGAGTGCACAGAGCCTCAGTGAGAGATGGGATGTCAAAGGGGCTGTTTATCTGGTTTGTTTCCCAGATGGGAGATCCCAGGGCAGCAATTGCTGCCCAACAGAAAGTGCTAGAAAGACGAAAACAGTCTATGTCCACACATCTGACACAACAGCCATCACTTACACGCGGCTACTGAGCACTTGATATGTGAATGAATCTGAAGATTTGATTTTAATTAAATGAAATTTAATAGCCAGGTGTGACTAGAAGCTCCCAAACCACAGTGGAGTCCTTCCAGTCAGTTTGCAGGCTGATGGATTCCGCTGTCCAGAAGTCAGGCTGGGTAGCAGGAAGAGGATGACTTCTATGGGTAATATTCTCTAGAGCTCTCAAGATTACCAGCAGCTCAGGGAAGGCAGAGACAAAACTCTAGAACAGTGGTTCTCAACCTGTGGGTTGCAGCCCCTTTGGGGGTCAAACAACCCTTTCACAGGGGTCGCTCAAGACCATCGGAAAACACATATTTCCGATGGCGATTCATAACAGTAGCAAAATTACAGTTATGAAGTAGCAAATGAAAATAATTTTATGGCTGGGGGTCACCACAACACGAGGAACTGTATTAAAGGGTTGTGACATTAGGAAGGTTGAGAACCACTGCTCCAGAGGGAAGTTTAAGGAGAGGGAAAGTAAGAAATAGTTTGAAAGAGCAGAGAACATGCTAAGTGGGAATAGTAAAAATTGCAGGGTTGAGTACCACTTGCGAGTTATGGTCCATTTAAAGTGGCCCTTGTCAAACTTTTTAAGTTTTCTCTGGCAAACATCAGCTATGGGCCCTTTCAAATCTGGCCTCAAACTACGTTTTCAACCATCTCTTAACATTCCCCATAATTTACCTCTGGGGTTTTCGGTCTTCTTGGTTGCAGAACCTATCTGTCCAGTATATATATGTTCCCCAGGATATAAAACAGTACATATTTGGTGCGAAGAAGAGGAAGAGGGAAGAGGGGGGAGGAGGAGAAGAGGAAGAGGAGGAGGAAGAAGAAGAGAAAATACAGAAGGAGAAGCAGGGAAAAGGGAAGAGGAAGAGGAGGAGGAGGAAGTAGAGGGGAGGAGGACAAAAGGAGCTGCTCTGGATGAGGCTGAGGTTGGGGCTCAATCCCTCCACCAGCTCAGCCCCTCCTCGCAGCCTCTGAGGCATCTCCAAGGAACCCCAGGATCTGAAACCTAAGATTTACCCTAGCCAGGGCTTCTCAAAACTGGAATGTGTTTACAAATTACCTGTCTTGTTAAAATGAACATTCTGCTCCAGATGTTCAGAGCCCACAGTTCTGCATGTCTAACAAGCTCCTGGGTAATGGCTGATGCCACCGTTCTGTGGATTATAGTTTGAGTGAGTGGCCATACCAGATCACTTACCATTTTCCACTCACTCTTGCCAGTGTGGACCCTGTGGCCACATGTGCCTTTCCCTGCGTTCCTCAACTGGAAGATTCTACTCCAACCTCAAGGCTCCTTCTGAACCCATCTCCAAGAGTCCCAGAAGTCATCATAATCCAGTCCCTACCTCTGTCTCCTACTACTCTCCCCATTCCTCACTCTGCTCCAGCCACACCCTGCCGTTTCCTAAACACACCAAGCCAGCACCAGCCTCAGGGCCTTTGCACCACCTGCTCCTTCTGCCTAACATGTGCTTCCCCCAGATATCCTCATGTTCACCCCCCTCATCTGTTATCCCCCTACTCAAATGTCTTCTTCATGAGGTTTATACTCTGACCACCCTATTTAATGCCCCCATCATTCTTGATACACTAATTATTTATACAAGGTGGGGCAAAAGTAGGTTTACAGTTGTGAGTATACAAAACAAGTTTATTCTAGCATTCTTATTTTTTAATTATTGTATTAGTTTTTCATATGAAAAACTATAAACCTACTTTTGCACCATGCTCTACATATATTTATTTCCCCTGCACTTACAAACAACTTGAGGGCAGGGTGTATAATATATTCATTTTGCATCCCAAGCATCTTGCACAGAGTCCTTTACATTTAAAAAGAGTAAAATATCAAATCAATAGCTGACATAACTTGCAACTCTTGAATCTGCATTAAATTAAATGAATCTAAACATCGCAACAACCAGATCACTAGTGGAAGTATTAAAAATATAAAAAGATTTTCACAAGACGAAAGTAGAAATTAAGGCAAGGGCACAAAGATAATTCTAAAATGATTAATATATAACTCAAAGGTGCACAAGGATGCGAAGTGCAATGGTGACTTTATATCTATGAACCAGAAAAAGGTAATTCATTTAAAATGTTTAAAAAAAAAAAAAATGACAGCTAATGTTTACTAGGAACTTAGCATATACCAGCAACTTCTTAGATATTTCACAAGCACTAACTTATTTAATCCACATATCGAACTACCATAATAGGTACCATTATTATCTTCTTTCATTAAAAAAAAGGCGGAGGGGGGGCCCTGGCCCGTGTGGCTCAGTTGTTTGGGCACCAAAGGTTGCCGGTTCAATTCCCAGTCAGGACACATGCCCAGACTGTGGGCTCAATTGCCTGGTGGGGGGTGTGCAAGAGGCAGCTGATTGATGTTACTCTATGGCATCGATGCTTCTCTCTCTCTTTCCCTCTCCTTTTCTCTCTTTATAAAAATCAATAAATTTTTTTTTTCAAAATTTTAGTCATTTATTTTTTAAACATGTTTTTATTGATTTTAAAGAGAACATAAGGGAAAGGGAGAGACAGAGACAGAAACAACGAAGAGAGAGAAACAGCAATTGGCTGCTACCTGCACATCCCCCACCAGGCCATTGAGCCCACAACCCAGGCATGTGTCCTGATCCGGAATCAAACCAGCAACCTCTCCGTGCATGGGACGACACTCAACCAACTTAGCCACACTACAGGGCAATAAAAATATTTTTTTAAAAAGGAACTGAGAAAGATAAGCTAAATGACTTGCCCAAGGTCACACAACCAGTGTGGCACCAGAGCCCGAGATCTTAACCACTACAGAGAAGTGAAAACTACAGAGACTTACTTTTAATGGAAAGCCTTATCTTTAGGTAGGTTACTGTTTTAAAACTCCCTACAACACTTTTCATGAATAAATTATACACACACACACACATAGAGAGACAGATATATGTAGATATATAGAGATATATGCACTCTCTTCCTACATGCTTTGAACATAAGCAATGACTTCTTTTCTGTAAAGAATGCACATTCTTTTGAGTAATGTGATGAAGTCAGTCACCTTCCAGCTCCATCCTTCCAAGGACATGAATCATCCCTTTGACTAGCATATTCACTACCCCAGTTAGTCACTTAGGAGCCATCTCGGTTATCAGATCAGGAGAGAGAGAGTGAGAGAGAGAGAGAGAGAGATGCACCATATTCATATTCACGTAACTTTTATTACAGTATATTGTTATAACTGCCTTATTTTATTATTGGTTACTGTTGTTAATCTCTTAGTATGACTCATTTATAAATTAAATAGTACACATTGGGCCTGGTACTACCGTGGTTTCAGGCATCCACTGGAGGTCCTGGAATGTAATCCCCGTGGAGAACAGGGGACTACTGTACCCTGTCTGTCAAAGCTTTTCAGACTAAGGAAAGGAAAGATCTCAAAGAAATAAATAATTCACAGGCATGCCCAGGCAGCACAGCTCAATGATGAAGGGCACAGGTTTGAATCCCACCTCCTAGAGCACTGTAATCTCAGCAGGTAATTAGCTCAACCTGCGTTATGTTCCTACTATGCAGTATCCTTCCTGGCTCCTGTGTGTTCTTCCCCACTTCCCACCCCATTTTCACTATCCATTAAAAAGCATTAAGGGGTCCATAGCCTTCACCAGACTTTCATAGGGGTCTGTGGCAAAAAAGGAAATGTGGATAAAAGACAGGGAAATAACCTAGGAGGTATTTTTTAACAGAAAGAGGGAAATAAATCTCGTTAGGATTGGAGAGGTGACAATGGAAAGGAAGAGATGAAGTCAAAGAAAATACCTAGGTATTCCTCAATAAAACAGTACCTTGCACCTTCCTTCTACCTCTAACCTAAAAAGAGAAGCTGCCTCTGCTTCCACGCCTTCACTCCTTAGATCTGTAAGCTTACACACACACACACACACACACACACACACAACCACTATCTCAAAAAGTACATCCGTGAGTGCTGTGATCTCTGAAGCATCCAATTCTGCTGGCCAATTTCTCCTACATTACATTTCTTCTTCCTCATTCCTTCCTTCGAAGACCTATTTACCCCCATGGCTTACCAATCCTGCACGAGCAGTTCTCAATTCTCCAGTCCCATCCTAACCGTGCTCCTGAGTTTTAATGCCACCTCCCAGCACCCACGGGTGGGCACCGTCACTACAACATCCTGTGGACCTTTAATATCACTTAATAACATGGTAAAGACAGAATCTCAGGACTTACTGCAGACCTGAGTCAGAATCAGCATTTTTAAAATGTCCCCAATGGATGAATGCAAACATTAAATTGTAAGAAACACTTTCTAGTGCTTATTAATATGCTACCAGCCTAAATGCATCTGAAGTTGATAATTTCTAGGTGCCGATTACTGAATTCTTATTATGTGCTAACTGCAGTACTAGGCTTTAAATATATAACCTTACTTAACCCTCAAAATAATCCTGTGAGGCAACCACCATCATCTCCATTTTAAGAGTGAGCACATTGGGGCTCAAGCAGATAAGTCATCTATCTGCTTAAAGAGCTCATACATGGTGGAGGCAGGATTTGAACCCTATCTGTCTGACCACAAAACATTTTGTCAAAATTCACCAATTCATTTCAACTCCAAAATTTACATTTCAAAGGGTATGTTGGCAGAATTAATTACTCTGGTTGACTGTATTCTTTAATCAACTTAAGGTAGATTTTGTTTGCCCTGCCATGTGCATCATTCTCAATACTCAAGTTCATTCTACAGTATTTGAGAAGAAATGTATTCTGTTCTCTGGCTATCACCCCAAATTGTAGGGGTTATTAAACTATTGCCCTGATGATAAATTCTGTATATGTCCACTTGGCATTCTTCTGTCCTCTAAAAACGGAAGAAAAAAGAAATAGTGTGAGCCTAGTTCTTGAATGGATGATTAGTTGGGTTCCATTCATTCAATGAGTTTCATCTACTGTCCAGCTAATTATTATTTCAATTGCCTCATTGTGCTCTATTCAGTTAATATTTCATAGTCATATATTTCATTTTTTAAACCTGGTTTTCTTTTCTTTTCCAGTGCTCAAATATAAATCCACAAACCTAAAAGAGATCACTATTTCTCCAATATAGTAGGTATCTATTTCAAGACCCAGACCTTATTGAGAATGTAACAAAAGCTATGAATCCTCTACCCAGAAAATCACACATTCACCAAAACACACAAAATGTGGTACACGACACCAAGATAAATAACTCAGCTCTATTAGAAGGACACACACCTGCCCGATACTGCCTGTCTAGGCCTTCTCCCTTCTTTGGAAACGGTTCCTCCTTCAACTCTAACAGAAGCTGCCACCTTTTTACCACTGCTCAGTCCAGGGAGTGGCCACGAATGACCAAAGGCAACCCAGTCAAAATCTTTCCATGGGATTTTTACAACGGAATCAGAGACAGAAAGTCCCTTTTGGGGGCAGAAAGTACAAAATGTGAAATTCAGGGACCATTAGTTCCCTGCTCTGTGGAGGAAATCTGTCAGTTATGAGAAAGCATAAAGCCAAAAGGACAGAAAGCCCTGCCCGGGTAGCTAAACTGGTTACAGCATCATCCTGATAAGGAGAGAGTTCGGATTTGATCCCCATCAGGGCACCAGTGCACATACAACACTCAACCAAAGAGTGCATAAATAAGTGGAACAACAAAACTTGATGTTTTTCCTGTTCTCTCTCTCTCTCCATTTCTAAAAAAAAAAAAAAAAAAGAAAAGAAAAGAAAGAAAAGTCCCAACAGCACTCAAGCACCTGGTTCCAATGGTTTGGGAAGCACAGTCCCATTCCTGTCCTCCTGGTTTGGTTACCAATCCTAACCTCCTCAGTGATAGACCTCCAAAACTCTTTGACTCTTTTAAATTTTGCCTAAATTCGTTGGTGTTTCTATGGCTTGCAACCAAAAGATTCTAATATGAATAATGGCTAGCCTTCTAAATACTCTTTTAAACAAGTTTTATGTCCTTTAAATTTTTCTTGTCTTCCCCTAGATATTTAAATAGGCTTTTAAATATGATTTCTAAAAGGTGCACATTTCATTCTGTATAAAAATCTTTTAGAGTATCTGTTTAAAACTGCTCTTGGCTCAGATGAGTCTTCATGCTCTATACACTATTAAAATATAAATTTAAGAAGCTCTCTGCCTGATCATTTTTAGTTTAATTCCAAATGTAACAAGACAAAATAGTCTTTTCCTTTATGTATTCAATTATATTCTCTGCTTAAAATACTTAGAAATTGGCAGTGATCCATTCTCTGATGGGTATTTTAAATTGGAAAGCAGTAACACATCTAATTAACCACATAAATCAGTGTTATTCTGATTGAGAAGTATAGCCATAATGGATTAGAAAATTCCTTTTTTAGTTGCAAGTTTTTACATTTCAGTCAAAAAGACTGACTTAAAAGACTGCAATGCAGTCCAATGACACTCAATCCTACAAACTCTTAGTTCACCATTTCGCCCAGTCACCAAGATTTCCTTCCCTCTTGTCATGGCCTTGAAAAACTCTCTGAATGCTGCTGATTGGCAAGGTTACAACAGTAATGACTCTTGTGTTATATACTATTACTATTCCTAGTCTGTGCATCCTAATATATAATGCTATGAACCTAGGTGACTCTAAAAAGAGTTGAATCTTGAAGTTAGAAAAAAACTTGGAACTCATCCAGTCCAATCGCCTTACTTCACAGGTGCAAACTCTGATGCAAAAACTAATTAACATGCCCAAGGTCAATAGAATTAGAGAAAGAATTAGTACACAGATCCAATGAGCATATTACCATAGTATGCAGAAGGTTCTCAATCACCAGAAGATGCTTACATGATAAAATACATATACAGGTCACCCTCAGTGCTCCAAACGTATGGTTATGTCTAAATGTCCTTAAAACAAACCCAAAATAATTTTAAAAGCATAAATTTGCTATATTCCTGACAAATCTTTTCCTATTAATTCTTATCACATTAGAAATGTAGAAAAGGGCTCTTGATTTGAATGATCTATTCCTTCTCTGCTATGCTTTCTCAGATGTCCCCATTCGTATACAACACTTTGTTTGCTCCTTCTTAATAATACTGACCTATTTGTTCTCATATTATAATGTAGACTTTGGTGCACACAAGGTCATATAAAAACATTGATCTAATATTAGTCTTTGTCACCTAAACAGAAATCAATCAGAAACACATGTCATCTAAGTGCTTAGATTTCATCTTCACATAAACTTCATTTCTTTTTGTTCAAATGTGATAAAGAAAATTGACATTTTGAAAAAGAAGGCTGTGAAAAGATTTTTCTTATGTCAACTGAGAGCCCTCAAAAATACTGGAACAAAAATATGAGGGGCATTTTTGCACAGTGGCTGGCACTTTTCTGTTCCTAATATGAATTTGCTGAATGAATAACATGGTTACATTAGTACTATGGAAACTTGACTCCTCTGAATGACTAAACGTAGAATGACTAACTTTTCTTGGAAGCAAAAAGTAAATAAATGACACAAAAAGTACTACATGTAAATTATACATTACTTTTACAAGCCTTAGGTAGTTTCAAAGTATTTCTAATTAGCAAAGAAACTAAAACAAATGTAGTAATTCATAAATATAAGGTAGCAACATAAGTGGTTACAGTAAAACATGCACAGTTACCAGATTTTAAAAGTAAATTGGAATTCAGACTAATTCCCAGAGGCCACATTCTGTTTTAACAGCATATTGTTGACACTAATTTACTATATTAAACCCTCAGACATAAGCACTCTATTAAACAAAATATCAGAACTCCAAAGGAGATAAAAGCACCCATAAATATGGAACTAACAACATCAATGCCTTTTTAAAAAAGAAACAACATAGATAATAAATAAAAAAGTTTAACAGAATTAAACCTTCCTCTAAACTGAACACGCAGAAAAATTTTCATTTTATTTACTGTAATGAAATAGGAGTTTTTGTGCAGATTTAATGTATGCTGTTGTGAAAACTTACATTCCTAATTGCCAAAAAAAAAGTTCTTAAGAAGGTAAAATGAACTTCAATGGATCAGGCATTAGGCTGATAGCAATAATCATTTCTCAGACTTAAAAAATAGTCACTCCGTGCAAACACAATCAACCTGATACTGTTTCAACTTTTCCCCAGCTTGGGAAATACAAATACAAATACCATGCTTTTGAGCCATTTTAAACAACTTCATTAAATTCCAAATATTCTTTAAAAATCAACGTGGTTTTCTGTCATTTCTATTATGCTGAAAAGGGCACACAGATATCCATAGAAATCAAACGTACGGAAAGCAATCTTACACTTTCCCCCAGATGCTGACTGACTGCAGTGATTAAGGTCATGGTCAAAATTCACAGGCTCACTTAAACTTTCATGGCTCAGCCAACAGCTCCTATCATGTTTCCTGATCCTAAAGAGATTAAAACTGCAGGAGTTTCTCGCAGTTGAAATCACCAGGAGGCTATTTCAAACCCTCAAACCGCAGTCCGCAGAGCCCGCAGCGGCGCATCTTCCATCACCTCTGGCTGTCCGTTAAGCTAACCTTTCCAAGCTTCCTCCTACAGGCTTTTAAAGAAACCTTCCAAAGGGGTGCAGTCGACTCGAAACGGCCTTCCATCGCGCACGCGGAGACCCCCTCCTGCGGTCATCCCCAGGCCGCCCTTCCGCAGTCGGTGACTTCGGCCTGGTTCCCAAGGTGGGGGAGGAGGTGTGGGGAGGAAGCCTCCCCGCGGAGCAGCTCCCCAGCCCGCACAGCAGCAGGGCGATGCGGAAGAGGGGCTGAGGAGATGCTAAACCCCAGTGTCATATTTACATTGGCTTTTTCTTTATCCAAGAGTCCTTGTCGCGAATAATATCGTTTATAAAGGTGAATAAAAAAAGACTTAAGCACTAAAGCTGCTGTCCAAATCTCCCCGATCTCGTCTTCTCACCCCGTTACCCCTCAGGGAGGCTCTAGAGACGCTCCTACCTCGGACAGGTACACCTGCCGGCCGGCAGAGCACCGGGAGCCCCCGCCGCGCCCCGCAGAGGGGCGCGATGGGCAGGACTCCGACCCCAGCAGCCCCCGCCGAGGCTGACAGCCAAGGCGAGCCGTGCCCGCACAAACTTCCCAGTTCCCAGGCTGCGGAGACAGACCGTCGGGCGAACGGACGGGGGATGACACTGGTAGCGTCCGCTGAGCTCAAATGCAGATGGGATCCCCCGTCCTGCATCCGGACCTAGGTTCAAGCGGGTCCAAGTGGCGCCCGGCGGCCCAGTGGAGAGGGCGTGCGCCCGACGATGGGGGCACTGAGGCGCCGCGGCGGGAGGTCAGCCCCGGAGGGCGAGCAGCCGGAGGGCTAGGGCCCCGCTCGGGCTCCCCTCCCGGCAGCAGCTGCAGTAGGAGGAGGAGGGGAGTGAGGAGGAAGAGGAGGAGGAGGAGGAAAGGGACTGCTGCCGCAGCCCGAGCCCTTACCGAGTGGTTTACCCCCCACATCAGGACGCTGAGCAGCGGATCGCTGGCCCGAAACAGCTTCACTTTCTGCGCTACGAAATGCTTCTTCTTAGTCTTGGTCTTGCTCGCGAGCACGGAGGACCCCAGGTTGCCGGGGGTCGCCATGGCCGCCGCCTCTGTCCCTCCACCGTCGCGCTCCCAGGCCGGGGACCCGCCCTCTCTATTCGCCAGCCGGGAGAGGCAGCCGCATCCCACCGGCGGCTGCCCCGGCGCGCCGTGTCCCGCTCCGCCCGCCGCCGCGCTCGGCTCTGCTCCGCTTGCTCGGCCCGCTCGGCGTGGCTGGGGAGGGAGGCTGCGCTCTGCTCGCGCCCCGGCAGGGATCCTGCGTCCGCCGCGGCTCCGCGCTCAGCCCGCGGCTGGACCAGGCGCGCCGCGAGCGGCTTCCGCGTTGGGCGCCGGGGTCATGACGCAGGGGGCGGGCCGGCAGCAGCTGCGGCGCGGCCAGGAGGGGCGCGGGGCGCGGCCGCGGGACCGTTAAGCTGAGCCCTGCCGCTCCGGTTCCACTGCGCTGCGGCCCTGTGCGCAGCCGGGCGCGGGTGGCCGCTCCTGGCCTGCGGAGGAGGCCGCGGGATGGGCGTGCGGCGCGGGGCGAGGGAGGAGGACTCCCGCAAGGCAGCCCCTTCTCCCAAGGGAGAAAAGGGAAAGAGAGGAACCCCCAGAAGCGGAGGTTAGGAGAAGGAAGGAGGCTCAGGGAACCGCCGCTTACCGGTGCCAAGAGTCAGGAGAGCTGGTGAGACCCGAAATGCTGCGTGCAGACCAAGGCTTCCCTAGCACCAAGTAAAGACCCGGGAACGTCTTTGGCCACCTCCCCAAGTGGCCCTTAAATGAACTTCTTAACTCCTTTATGCCTTTAACCATGGGCCCTTTGGGGCCTTCCCACACTCTCCAAGTCGTGCAGAAGGAAGACTCCCGCCTGACAGTCTGAGCTGCCATCGTCCTCCCCTGCCCTCCCAGACAAGACCCTGGATTCCTTGGTTTGGCCAGAAAAATCATGCCCTAACCTGCGCCTTCTACTTCAAATCCTCCAGCATATTCCGTACATCCCATTTTTTTTTATTCCACGAACCTTCTTCCACAAAAATCTATTGTCTTCGTCCACATTCACCTAAATTTAGCCCTTCTTAATGCTGGCAGTACCTGGCCCATCTCAGGAAAGCTGCTCAAGTCATCCTGTTCTCTGTATTTACTCTGATTCATCCCACTGGGCAAACATGTTACCTATTGTCATTATTACTCCACCCAAATACAGTGGAGACCTACTGTTCTTGGTATATACTTAGTTCTGTCAGGGTGACAAGGGATGACAGACCCTTACCCCTTAAGGACCTTAGTCTCATGGGGGTGGGGAGTCACAGTTCATGTGGTCACCTTCGTTTGCTCCACTTTTTTGTTTGTTCTTAAAACATAAGGGTCGCCCCAAAGGCCTCTTGTTCTGTCCCAGTTCATTGTATTGTCCAAAACAATATCTGCTCCCCTAGCATCAACCATCACTACTCTTAGTGGTTAAACACACACGCGCACGCACGTGCACTCACAAAACTAAATTGGTAGTGAGAACATGGGGTTGCACAGTTCTCCCACTTATTTGAGCAAATCAATTAAACTCTCTGAGCTTCAGGTTTTGTTAACAGTAGGGAGGGTCAGACACTAATGTCATTTTAGGGCCTGATCATTATAATTCTGTCCTACCTAATTTATAGGTTGTTAGAATCAAAATTATCAGTAGACAATGGCTATGAAAAACTCTTTATAAATAATACAGCATGATATACATACAGGATAAAATGTAGAGAACTTGTAGGTGACCCCACTCTCCCCTGAGAAGTGCCTAGTTGAACATCTCTACATCAATTGTTCACAAGCACTTGTTAAATGTGTCTAAGATCAAGTTCAAAATCCTCCATCCCACATGTCACCTTATTTTTCATTGTATTAGAAATGGCATTCATAGCGCTCAGCTACCTCAGCCAGAAGTTCATTTGTTTAACAAAATTTCATTGACCCAGGCTTGAAAGCTCTAAATCATTGATTATGCCTCTCATTATCACTCCACATGAACCCTTTTATCAGGTCTTGCCCTTTGAAACAATTGAGCTCAAATATTACCTCTTCCCTGGTGCTTTCAAGGTCCTACTAGTTGAAATTAATCCATTCACTACAGCGTTTCCATAGCACTGTATTTGTTTCATAACAGATCTATTGTACTTAATTGTATATTAATGATGCAAGACAATGGGCTCCCTGTGAATGCTGAAAACCTGAATTTAGCGATGACAAAGTGTTGACTGAACCTACAGGAAAGGGAGATGGATACCTCTGGGCACTGTCATATGAGGTTTCACGTAGCAGGACAGCAAGCTGTGGATGGATGTGCAAGGAGTCATGCCTGTTTGGAACAGACAGAGGCATAGACATGATGAAAATCCATGTGATATTTTTAGTTGAGGAGACTTGTAGCTTTTAAAGGGCAGATTTTCACCCTTGCTGATTTGGCTCAGCAGTTAGAGGGTCCGCCCGCAGACCAGAGAGTCCTGGGTTCAGTTCCCACTAAGGGCATGTACCTTGTTTGCAGTTTGTCCCGAGCCCCAGTTGTGTGGGTGGCAACCAGTCAGTGTGCCTCTCTCGAATTGATATTTCTCTCTCTCCCTCCCACTGTATCTGAAGATAAATGCAAAAATTTCCTTGGGTGAGGAGAAAAAATAATAAAGGGCAGATTTTTCCCCCAGCTGTATTGAGGTATAATTGACATATAACATTGGGTAAGTTTAAGGTGCACAACTTGATTATTTGATGCAGTTTATATTGTGAAATGATTACCACAATAAAGTTAGTTAACACCTCCATCATACATAATTCCCACTGTGTGTGTGTGTGTGTGTGTGTGTGTGTGTGTGTGTGTGTGTGATGCAGGACTCCTAAAGTCACAGAAATGACCTCAGAAAATACCTAATCCAGTTCTCAAATTATATGCACAAGACAACTGTGATCTAGAGGAATGAAAGTGATTTCCTGACTTGTTAGGGGACAAACTCTGAAGGCAGGATCTATTTTGTCTTTACTCTCTATCCTGCCAATGAACCTGTCATAGTCCCTTTCCCATAGCACCTATGGCAAAGTTTTGATGAATAAAATAAAAAAGGAGGCCCTCATCCAGCTGGTGTGGCTCAGTGGCTGAGCACTGACCCATGCACCAGGAGGTCGCTAGTTTGATTCCTGGTCAGGGCACATGCCCAGGTTGTGGGCCTGATCCTCAGTGCGGGGTATGCAGGAGGCAGTGAAATGATCCATGTTCTCTCTCGTTGATGTTTCTATCTCTCTCTCCCTTTCCCTTCCTCTCTCTCTAAAACTTAAAGAAAAAAACTTTTTTGTTCTTTTTTTAAAGGAGGCCCTCTTTGGGTAGATCAATTGGTTGGTGCATCATCCGGATATGCCAAGGTTTCGGGTTCCATCCCCTGTCAGGGCACATACAAGAGTCAACCAGTGAATGCATAAATAAGTGGAACAACCCAGCTAGTGTGCCTCAGTGGTTGAGCATTGACCCATGTACCAAGAGATCACTGGTTTGATTCCTGGATCGGGGCACATGCCCAGGTTGTGGGTCCAATCCCCACTTCGGGCATGCAGGAGGTGGCCAATCAATGTTCTTTCTCATCGATGTTTTTACTCTCTCTCCCTTTCCCTTCCTCTCTCTCTAAAAACCAATAAAAGAAAAAAAAAGTTTTAAAAAAGTGGAAAAACAAATCAATCTTTCTAAAAATCAATATTTTTTAAAAAAGAATTTTTTTTTTCAAAGAAAAGGGCTTTTTCTCTTTCACAGCAAAGTTACAAATAAAGATTCCACACCCAGGAAATGTTTGTGCAAGTTTCCATTCAGAAATACTATATTGGGAAATTACGTGAGATTAGACATAATATTTAAACTTGAGGGTTAAATACTGTGTAGATTTAGCAACCCAGTAGTTTGATCACTGTTTTCCTTTGTAGTTTGTATAATAATAAAACAATGCATATGGATTTAGTTCGGTGCCTAATTCAGGCTGCTTGTGTTGTCAAAGGTTGAAGCACCCCAACCACCAGCATTCAACAAGGGTCTTGACCAGACGCATGGCTAGAGGAAGAAAAGCAAGGAAGTTCCATTTCAGGATGAGCAAATAGTCATGCCAGTCAAGGAGAAGGCTGCTCCCACCCCTTCTCATCTAGCCTGTTGGGCTGTTCATCCAGGTGCCAGAGAGCCATCTCAGCTGCAAGAGATGCTCCAGCAGCCAAGTTCATTGAAGTGTTGGCAAGATTGAAAGACTCTCAATACTGATTTGTTTCTGTTTGTGATCACATTGTTTTTAACTTTCTTTTACTATAACCAAGTTTATTTACTATCCTAGAAGAATATGGCAAAAGTGTTTTGTGGACTAAGTTATGCAGTACCAGAAATGAAAGTTAAAATAGGATGGACACCCTGATATATTTTTTTTTTAATTACCTTTTTCATTAAAAAAAAAAAAATACTTCTTCAATTGAATATTTCCAGTCAGAATTATTACTTAAGAAGGGGGGTTTAGTCATTTTCTTGGTGCTTTTTAGAAGCCTTTATGCTTTTCCTTACTCTGTGGGGAGATCAGAGCAAGAGGTGGGACATTCAGTCTTCTGTAGTGTTTCCAGAGCCTTACCTCGAAATGGTATTATTGTAGACAATCATTAAAGTGCATATACAGTCAAACCCAGGCAAAATGCAATAAATAGGATTCAAGAATTCAACTGTGGCATGTGAATTACTTTTGGTGGTGGTGGGGGGGTGGGACTTTATAGACATGATGGAGCACATCTTGCCATCTGGGAGTTCTGAGGCTCTGTGCTGTCCAGACCCCTCCTGAACAGACTGCAAGGGATTGTCTACCCAACTGAAATATTGATAATGATGATTTTTGGCTTTTTCAGCTGGCTGGGACCTCCAGGACTGTGGCAGCAATTCCAAGAATCTATCACTTAGTTGGCAGCTATTTTGTTGTCCTGACTTGGGGAGATCAAATCGGAAGAAGACTAAGTGCAAAGGAGCTCACACGGGACAAATTGGGAGAAGACTGGGTGTGAAAGAGCTCACACGGGACAAACTGGGAGAAGACTGGGTGTGAAAGAGCTCACACGGGACACACTGGGAGAAGACTGGGTGTGAAAGAGCTCACACGGGACACACTGGGAGAAGACTGGGTGTGAAAGAGCTCACACGGGACACACTGGGAGAAGACTGGGTGTGAAAGAGCTCACACGGGACACACTGGGAGAAGACTGGGTGTGAAAGAGCTCACACGGGACAACTGGGAGAAGACTGGATGTGAAAGAGCTCACACGGGACAACTGGGAGAAGACTGGGTGTGAAAGAGCTCACACGGGACGAACTGGGAGATGGCTGGGTGTGAAAGAGCTCACACAGGACAAACTGGGAGGAGACTGGGTGTGAAAGAGCTCACACGGGACACACTGGGAGAAGACTGGATGTGAAAGAGCTCACACGGGACAACTGGGAGAAGACTGGGTGTGAAAGAGCTCACACGGGACAAACTGGGAGATGGCTGGGTGTGAAAGAGCTCACACAGGACAAACTGGGAGAAGACTGGGTGTGAAAGAGCTCACACGGGACAAACTGGGAGAAGACTGGGTGTGAAAGAGCTCACACAGGACACACTGGGAGGAGACTGGGTGTGAAAGCGCTCACACGGGACAAACTGGGAGAAGACTGGGTGTGAAAGCGCTCACACGGGACAAACTGGGAGAAGACTGGGTGTGAAAGAGCTCACACGGGACAAACTGGGAGATGGCTGGGTGTGAAAGAGCTCACACGGGACAAACTGGGAGAAGACTGGGTGTGAAAGCGCTCACACGGGACAAACTGGGAGAAGACTGGGTGTGAAAGCGCTCACACGGGACAAACTGGGAGAAGACTGGGTGTGAAAGAGCTCACACGGGACAAACTGGGAGAAGACTGGGTGTGAAAGAGCTCACACGGGACAAACTGGGAGAAGACTGGGTGTGAAAGAGCTCACACGGGACAAACTGGGAGGAGACTGGGTGTGAAAGAGCTCACATGGGACACACTGGGAGAAGACTGGGTGTGAAAGCGCTCACACGGGACAAACTGGGAGAAGACTGGGTGTGAAAGAGCTCACACAGTGTGACCATGTCCCAGCCTGCCTCACCTTCCCCTTCACTCCTCAAGCAGAGGATGAGAACATTAACAGCCCCCTTGGAAGACAGGAAGCTGTGTGGATGACAGAAATCAATCTCCAATGGCATTGTATCTTCATTATATATATTTTTATAATAGAAATAGAAATTTCCAACATTTGGAGAGCAATGAAATGAATGATAGTAGATCCACATGGCAGAATATTGTATGACCAATAAAAATGCTATTTTCACAAAATATGTAATGAGAAAATGATCATGATGCTAATATAAATGAAAAAAGAAGAATATAAAATTGTATACAGGTATGGTTTTATATAAAATGTGTATGTATACATACATGTAAAAAACTAAAGGAAAATATCTCATACTTTTAACTGTAACATATCAGGGATGCAGTTTGGATTATGGATAATTTTAAATATATGCTTTTGCATTTTTATTTTATAATATTTTTGAATACATCCATTTTTGCTGGTTAAATAAATATCACAATAATGGCATTTAACACACTAGGCCAGTTTCTATGAAAGAACAGCCTTTTAAGTTGCTTCTTTTTATTTATTATAGTTACTGTTGAACTAAGTTGGCAGCTCCCTGAGTTCACAGAGTCCTTAAATCAAAAGAAGGCTACAAATATATATATATATATATATATAAAAAAAAAATAGGACTAGTGTTGTTTTATCTAGTAGGCATCACATTGCCAATGCTTAGGGCCTATGCCTTTTTCTTCTGTTTTTTATTTTTTTCTTTTAAGAAAATTTCACAATCAGAAAAACAAAAACTGACTGCAAAAGAAAACTACAAAATTAATATTAATAAATGTTTAATTAAAAGTCTATAAAAGGTAACACAATACTGCCAGGTTTACTTAATTTAAATTTAGTATCAAAAATGTCATTACATTCACAAGTCACCTGTAAGTTAGCTTTTCTTATTTTGCAAGTATACATAATGATTTATAAAAAAAGATAGTAGCTAATCAAAAATTAAATGTTAGTTGTAGCCGAAAATTCCAATAGGAAAATTGTAAAAATCTTTTCTAATGTACAGCAAGAGTGTTATACTAAACATAGGCTATGAACTCCTTTTAATGTGTTTGACAAGGTGAGCGGGTGGAGCCTCCAAAACTCAGAATGCTCAGCACTGAAGGAGTCTTTCAAATGCTCTGGAAGAAGGGAGGTTTTATTCTTTGTTGATCAACAATGTCCATACAAATCGCTGTGACCTTCAGAAGCCAAAGCTGAATGAGAAGACCAGATGGACCAGAAGATTTTAGCCTGAACCTTTTGTCCTGGCTAAGGAAAACATCCAAGCTGTCCTGAGCAGGAAGCAGAGGCACACAGCAATGTGGAGCCTGGGGAGGATCCTACTGGCAAGAGAGGAAACTCAGAGGGGTGCCTGTGAATTTACCCCAATTTCTTATAACTACTGTATAAGTTAAGTCTGACTATTGTTGGTTGGTAGTTTTCTCAGATTTTTTTTTTTTCACTGACACTTTAGAAAAATGCTTTCATGCCACTATTTATTATTGCACCTACTATGTGCCAAATAACATGCTACATACTGGATTTCTAGGAAGGATTTCTTCCCTCGTCTCACAGTCTGAGAAGATAATAGAGGAGAAGAATGTAGACAGATGTTCCTATAACTACAGATTGTGATGAGGGACCTGAAGAAAGTAAACCCAGTGCAGAAATGGAAAACAAGCAGAGTCAGGAAAAACCTCTCCAAGGAAGAGACACAAGCCTGCAAGATGAGACGCAGTCAGCCATGAAAAGAATGGGTGAGCAGTGCCTGGAGAGAGGGCCCATCCGGCGTGAGAACTTCTGTTCGGGAACTCAGAGGAAGCCTGCATTGGTGAGACAGGCAGAGGTCAGGTTACTGAGACCCTGAAAGGATATGAATTTTATTCTAAGTGCAATGGGAGACTTGGAAGCTGAGTATTTGCTTATAAACAATCTCAGTGGCTCCTATGTGGAGAATAGATCAAAGGAACAGAACTGTCAAAAGTTGGGAAGACAAGGAAGTGTTCGCAAGAAATCCAGGTAAAACATGATGGTGGCTTCAACTACAGTTCTGACTATAAAGACAAGGAAAAAAGGAATAATTCGTCTATAAGGGGCAATAATGTTTTTCTTTTTTTTTTATGATTGAAAGTATTACAGATGTCCCCCTTTTTTCCCCATTGAGCCCTCCTTCCCGCTCCTACCTGCCTCCCTCTTTCTCCAGCCTACTATCTGTGTCGATTGGTCATGCATACATGTATATAAGTTCTTTAGTTTATCTCTTCCCATCCCCTTATTCCCCCCCCCTAAGGTTTGTCAGTCTGTTTCCTACTTCCATGATTCTGGATCTCTTTTGGTCAACGGCTTATTTTGTTTATTATGTTCCACAAATAAGTGAGATAATGTGGTACTTGTCTTTCTCTGACGGGCTTATTTTGCTTAGCGTAATACTCTCCAGGTCCCTCCATGTCGTCTCACAAGGTAAGATCTTTCTTTCTTACAGCTGCATAATATTCCATTGTGTAAATGTATCACAGCTTTTTTATCCACTCATCTACTGATGGGCACTTGGGCTTTTTCCAGATCTTAGCTATTGTAAATAGTGCTGCTATGAACACAGGGGTACATCTGTTCTTTCTGATTGGTGTTTCAGGCTTCCTAGGATATATTCCAAGAAGTGGGATCACTGGGTCAAATGGCAGTTCAATTTTGAATTTTTTGAGGAAACACCATGTTGTTTTTCATAGTGGCTGCACCATTCTGCATTCCCACCAGCAATGTGCTAGGGTACCCTTTTCTCCACATCCTCACCAGCATTTGCTGTTTGAGGATTTGTTAATGGCGGCCATTCTGGCAGGTGTGAGATGGTATCTCATAGTCATTTTAATTTGCATCTCTCTGATGACTAGAGATGATAAGCACTTTTTCATATGTCTCTTGGCCTTTTGTATGTCCTATTTGGAGCAGTGTCTACTCAGGTCCTCTGCCCATTTTCTGATTGGATTATTTGTCTTCTTTTTGTTGAGTTGTATGAGTATTCTATATATTTTGCATAGTAATCCCTTATCCGATGTATCGTTAGCAAATATGTTCTCCCAGAGAGTGGGTTTCCTTTTCATTTTAATGCTGGTTTCCTTTGCCATGCAGAAGCTTTTAAGTTTGATGTAGTCCCATTTATTAATTTTTTTCTTTGTTTTTCTTGCCCTAGGTAATGTATCGGTGGAAATTCCACTACATATGATGTCTGAGATTTTTTTTGCTTAGATTTTCTTCTAAGATTTTTATGATCTCATGGGTTACATTTATGTATTTTGAGTTTATTCTTGTGTATGGTGTAAGTTGTGCTCTAGTTTCATTTATTTGCATATATCTGTCCATTATCCCAGCACCATTTATTGAAGAAACTGTCTTTTCTTCATTATATGCTTTTGCCTCCTTTGTCGAATATTACTTGTGTGTCCTGTCTTGGGTCGATATTTGGGTTTTCTGTTCTGTTCCATTGATCTATATGTCTGTTCTTGTGCCAGTACCAGGCTGTTTTGATTATGATGGCTTTGTAGTATAACTTGAATTCTGGTATTGTGATCCCTCCCACTTTGTTCTTCTTTTTCAAAATTGCTGTGGTAATCAGGGTCTTTTAAGTTTCATATAAACTTTTGGAGTGTTTATTCTAGATCTGTGAAATATGCTGTTGGTATGTTAATAGGGATTGCATTGAATCTGTAGATTGCTTTGGGTAGTCTGGACATTTTAATGATGTTGATTTTTCCGATCCATGAACATGGTACAGTCATTCATTATTTATCGTGGTTAATCCATTCCAGACTCTAGCGATTGCACCTGGCATTGAAGGATTCCTGGGGTGCTCGAATACGTAGGCCTACAGTCCATATGTACAGTAATTGTAATTGTAATTGTAATTGTAATACAGGGGTGTATAATTGACTCAGACAATTGAGTATGTACTGTATCATTTTCACTGTCTCAATCAACTCTTTAATGAATATATTTGAAAAAAACGTGATAGAGTGAAGCCATGAAAGTCAAAGCGTGAAGTGGTGAAGGAAGACTGTATATGTTTCTGTTTTTGTTTTTTTATATCTTCTTCTATTTCTTTTTCAGTGTCCTGTAGTTTTCTGAGAACAGGTCTTTTACTTCCTTGGTTAAGTTTATTCCTAAGTATTTTATATTTTTGTTGCAATGGTAAATGGAATGGGTTTTTTCGTTGTTTGTTTGTTTCCCTTTCTGAGTGTTCATTACTGGTGTATAAGAATGTCATTGATTTCTGGATGTTAATTTTGTATCCTGCTACTTTGCCAAGTTCATTCAGTAAATCTAGTAGATTTTAGGGTTTTATATTTACAATATCATATTGTCAGCAAATAGTGACAGTTTCACTTCCTGCTTTCTGATTTGGACCCTTTTATTTTTTCTTGTCTAATTGCTGTGGCTAAGACTTCCAGTACTATGTCAAATAAGAATGGTGAGCCAGGCCAGTGTGGCTCAGTGGATGAGCATCGACCCATGCACCAAGAGGTCGCTGGTTCGATTCCCGGTCAGGGCACATGCCAGGTTGTGGGCCTGATCCCCAGTGAGGGGCATGCAGGAGGTGATCAATCAGTGTTCTCTCTCATCAATGTTTCTATCTCTCTCTCCCTCTCCCTTCCTTTCTCTCTAAAATAAATAAAGAAAAAAAATTATAAAAAAACGAATGGTGAAAGTGAGCATCCCTGTCTTATTCTTGTTCTTAAGGGAGTAATATTTGAATGTAGATGGGAGTGGAGAAAGGGCAAACTTGACCTCATTGCCCAAAGGGGCATATAGAGGAAGATCTCAGTTACTCTTTTGTTTGTCCTTTTTAACATTCCTATAATCAAGGGGCACCCTGTTGTCTCAATGAGAAGGCATCTAAAGAGAAATGTCCCCCAAAGTCTGCTTTAATGAAGGTGTTTTCATTCTAAAATATAGTGCATACTATATTGATGCTACAGTAAAGAAAACCAAGAGAAATAATTGATGTGTATATTTGAAACACATCCAAAGAAATGTAACTTGAGGTCAGCATAAGAAAAATGATCACAGCAGTCTTCCTGCCAGTGTGTCCAAGAGTCAGAGATGAGATGGTTCTGATGGTCTCTACTGCCCTTGAGAGTTAAAACAATAACCTTGAGAGTTAACAAAGGGCAAATGCTTTGTATCCGGGTAATAACCACTATCTGAGTGGATTAACCTCACATGGGTCCAGTCCATTAGCCAGGGGGAAGAATTGAAGTGGAAGAGGAACAATGGGTCCCAGAGAGCATCTCATTCCTACCCAGGCTGTTCCTAGTTCCTCCACACCACTCTCAGTTCCTGAAATTGGGGTTTCGGGACCCTGTATAAGCAGAGCAGCCCCGAGCAATCAGTCTGGACATGTACAGTAATGGCATCCCTCAGACGTGTCTGTGTTCCGCACTCCCCTGCTTCCAAACCTGGGGGCCTCCACTTTAGCATCCTGATTTGACCCCAGAGAGTTATGTCAAAGTCTGCAAATTCACTGAACTTCCTATATCATTTGCATAAAGACCTCAAAACCCTACACCAGAGTTTTCTCACAGGTTTGGGTCTGGGTGCTGCTTACTTTCAGCCATAATAATCTGGTGTCCATTCTGTCACCTCCAGACTGCCTTTGTAACTTTCTCAAGTCTCTGAAACTTGAAAGGGGTGGAGCTGGACTTCATGGGCTACTTAGACTCGGAAGGATACCTTTAATTCCCTTATGTATTTTTAGTGCCAGCTAACATTCAAATGTTGCACTAAAGGGAACTATAGATAAATCATTGTTACATAAAATTGTAGGCCTGAATTGTAAAGATGGGAGACTCTTGATCATCTGTAATATTCATGTCCTTTGTTTGTGCTGTCATCTGAAATATGACCTGGTTCTTTCTTAGAGAGTTGGCAGAAAACTATTAATAAATAATCCTGCTTTTCCTTTATTAATTTGGGCTTTTTCTGTTTTAGCTTTCATATCCAAATTTGAAATAGGTCCTAATAGTGTAATTTTAAAACTTGATAAAATAGAGCTTAAGGATGAATCTGAAATCATAAATAGGTTTATTATCATTTTTCCCTCATTCATTAATCACGTATGTTTTGAGAAGATTGTGGGCACAAAGGAAAATAAGACACATTCCTTACCCTTGAGGAACTCCGTTTAGTGGAGAAGATAAATCCCGGAGCCAGTCAACTTCAATACTATGTAGTAACATGCAAAGCTATAGGGGTGCATGGAGGAAGACCACCCATCAGCCTCTGAGGGGGAGCGGAGTAGGTGATCAGACGCAGAGAAGGTGGTTCTGAAATGATGGTGCTTGAGTTTTAAAAAGTTTGTTCAGCATAATCACAGCATCTTTTAATGTCACTGTATTTACAAAAAACGCTGTTAAATGCATCTCTGTAAAAAGTTCAACGGTAAGAAGGGCATGGACTGAAAAGGGAAAGTCTCCACTCCCACTTCCTCTCTTCTCTCATGTGTATAAATGGGAATATGCTGTACATGTCAGTTTATGACTTGCTTCCTTCTGCTTTGCATTAGAGATCTTTCCATACTGGAGTAACAAGGACTGGTCTCATTATCGCGAATTTCTTGTATTCAAAATAGTCATTTTCTCAATTCATCCTGTACTTCATTTAGCACTTAGCTCAGTTCTTATCTGAATAGTAGAGAACTTGACTCAGTCCTTCATAGATAAACACAGTCGATTCTGAGTATTTCCGTTTCTGCCAGGTAAATACTCAGTGAAAGTCAGTTGTCCTCTCCCTAGGACTGACCAGGGATGGGGACAGGAGGCTTATATGTTGTGGCTTGGGGATGGAGACAAGTGAGGATTGTGGGTATCCTGATCTCCTGGGATCCACTAGATGACTTCCATTACTCCACAGTCTCTTCTAGTCAGGTCCTGTGCTCTGGAAACTTCTCAGCCCAACTCCCATTCCCTTCAGGTTTGCTCTTCCCCCCTCAGCCACCTCTGTCTCCCTAAGAGGATCCTCAGGGGCTTTGGGCTGCCCTGGCTCTTCCATTTGGAGCCTCAGTCAGTCAGTGTTACTCCATGGCCTGGTCCCTGGTTCTTCTCTACAGGGCTTTCAGGGACACACGTGATAACTGACGCCTAGATCTTTCTGATCTGGGACACTCCCGACCCACACCGGGGTCCTATTCTGAAACTCTCCTACTCTGAGAAAACCTCCCAGCTACATGAAGAGTGTCCTTCTATCTCCTTCTAAAAGGCATGTGTCCTTCCCAAAGTATTATTGAAGGATAAACTTTATGCCCAGATTCGTTGAGTACTTGTCTTGACTACCCCAAAACCTTCTCACATTTTTTTTTTTTAAGTTTAGCTCTTAAAAGCAAATGCTTTGACTTTCAAGACTATTATCTTCAATATGGGTTTCAAGGACCTATTTTGGAAGCAAAAGCCAAGGATTTTAGCTTTACTTTTCTGCCAATTGGCCTTTCTCTGGAGCAATAGGCATCAGCCTTGTCCTTGCCCAGATACATATCAAATAGAGATAATAGTGGAACCCCCTGTAAATGGTTGTTGTGAAGACTAATATAATTAAAATAGATAAAACATTGTGGCACTTTCCATAATGCTCAATAGTAGTTGTAGTGCACATAGTAAGTGCTCAATAAATGTTACCATTACTATTCATTTATTTAACAAATACTTATTTAGCAACTACTGTGTGCCAGATCCTGTTTGAAACACTGGGATAGTGAATGAAACAGATTAAAATACCTGTCCTCATGGAGATTTCAAAGTAGAAAAATATAAAGCATGTTAGATGTGGGAGAAAAAATCTAAAGAGAAACATAAAGCAGAAAAGGAAAAAAGGTGGTTTCAGAGAGAATTGCCGTTTTAGATGGTATGTCCAAGGAAAACATCACCGAGGAGAAAGGGAGCCAGGCTGGCCAGGCATGTGCCTGCGGCAAGAGTATTCTCGGCAGAATACCTGCAAGGGCAAAGACTCCGATGCAGGGAGATTGAAAGGTTCCTGAGATTGAAAAGCCATGGGGTTGAGAGAGCATAGGGCCCCGGGGCCCCCAGGACAGTAGATAAGAAAAACCACACAGCTGGTGCCACCTCACTGTCCCTTGCCCAGGATACCAGGTGGCCAGAAAAAGCACTGATAAGACAACCACAAAAATGCAACTCCCTATGAAAAATATCTTATCTCTCTTCTAACCACTTACTTTTAAAACCACTGTTCTGCATGTGTGCTGTCTGGGGTGCTGGCAATGGGACACACTGCCATTTTGCCCCCACAGCAAAGGCATGGAAATATTTGCCAAGCAACCTGACAGAAGGAGGAAGTAACCCAATCCTGGCATCTAAAATTCCACTCCCCAAACCCTTCACAAGCTCACCTTTTCCCAGAAGCACATTTTGTCTCCAGCTTCTAGAAGCAGCCAAGTTGATTCGGCCCCAGTGCCAGTTCAGAGAACCTTCCTTTCATCTGGGCAGTCTCCACTGTGCTCAAGCATAAGCTTAATACAATCTGTCTGGAAACTTCTCTGAGGTTTTCTCTCGGTTTCTACCTTGGGGAACCCAAGAACCCCAATGTCAGTAACAGGGTTATGTTGCAAAATGTTATCCCACCACTTATCTATAGAAGAGCATCACTTTCTAATTGCTTCAAGGTTCCATGGTATATAATAGTGGTTAGCAAACTATTTTCTAAGGGACAAATCTGGCTGGCCACCTGTTTCTGTGAATAAAGTTTCATGAAAACAACCTACACTCATCATTTACATAGTGTCCATGGCTGCTTCATGTCACAACAGCAAAGTCAAGTAGCTGGACCATATGACCTGCAGAGCGTAAAAGAATTACTTTCTGGCTCTCTACTAAAAAATGTTTGCTGACTCCTAGTACACAGGTATTGTCAGTTATTCAACTAGTCCCTTGTGCTCAACAAATTACGTTACTAATCTTTTGGTTGCAAAATTTACAAATTTGTTTTAAACTCGCTTTAGCAAAATTAGGGACATTAATGGCTTATTAAAGTGGAAGATTCAGGCATAGCTGAATGTGGAGACTCAATGATTGCTTTAAAGATCAATGTTTTTATTTCTTGATCAGTCTTTGTATGTGTTTGGGTTTTTTTTCCACTGACAGGTCCCTTCCATGTGCCAGAGAAGATGGCCCCAGATCACCCCTAGATTAATAACCTCTCCACAAAGAGCTTCTCTATCCCGGTGACTATACTTCCATGGCAGGTCTCAGTTCCGCCCCGTTGGAAACAGTGCACACCTCTGCATTTGTCACGGGGTCCAAGGGAGTAAGATGCTGTGGTTGGCCAGGCCTCAGTCCTGTGCTCACACTGTGCCAGATAAAGCAAGGGCTTGCGTTAATCAGGATTCTCCAGAGCAATGGAGCTAATATATAGAGATATATAGAAACAGACTTATTTTGAGGGATTGGCTCACGAGACTGTGGAAGCTGAGAAGTCCCACGAGCAGCTCAGAAAAGTTGGTGGTATGGTTCCAGTGTAGAGCAGAAAGCGTGAGAACCAGGGTGCCAGTGGTATAACTCTCAGCATGAGTCTGAAGCCCTGTGAGCCAGGAGCAAGGATATGCAAGGGCAGGAGAAGATGGCTGTCCTAGCTCAGAGAACAAATTCACCTTCCTGGGCCTTTTTGTTCTATTCAGGATGCCCACCACACTGTGAGGCAATCTTCTTTATTAAGTCTACTGATTCAAATGCTAATGTCTTCTGGAAACACCCTCACAGACAGTCCAGGAGAAAATGTTTTACCAGCTATCTGGCCATCCCTTAGTCCAGTCAAATTGACACATAAAATTAACCATCTTGCCCGGCCGGCCGGTGTGGCTCAGTGGCTGAGCATCGACCCGTGTACCAAGAGGTCACTGGTTCGATTCCCAGTCAGGGTACATGCCCAGGTTGTAGGCCTGATCCTCGGGTGGGGGGGGGGCATGCAGGAGGTGGCCAGTTGATGTTCTCTCTCATCAATGTTTCTATCTCTCTCTCTCTAAAAATCAATAAAGAAAAAAATATTTAAAAAAAAATTCACCATCTCAAGGCAACTGTGATTGACAGCCCCACCTGTGCAGAGATAGAAAGAGGTGGTTCCTCAAAGGAAGGAATGCTAAGCAGATTACAAAACATTACTTGTCCTGTTGTTTGCAGTTTTTCACATTAAAGACATTTTAGTGAGCCCTGCAGGTTGGGCTCAGCGGTTAGAGCATCAGCCTGCAGACTCTAGAGTCTTTGGTTGGATTCTGGTCAAGGGCACATACCTCGATTGCAGTATGGTCCCCAGCTCTGGTTGGGGTCCTGCAGGAGGCAACCAATAGATGTGTCTCTTTCACATCAATGTTTCTCTCTTTCTCTCTCTCCCTCCCACTGTATCTGAAAATCAATGGAAAAATACCCTCGGGTGAGGATTTAAAAAAAAAATTCAGTGAACTGCTTTATATATCTTTTTATACAAATGTCCTACTATTTTTCTAAGGTAGGTACCTAGAGGTGGAATTGAAAGGTTCTGGCAAATTGCTATCGAAAAATGCTTTACCAATTTGTGGTTCTGACAGTGTATGAAAATGCTTTTTCCCACACCCTCATCAACACTGGACACTATCAGTCATTAAAAATGTTGCCAATTCAATGAACAAAAGAGGACCTTTGATGTTTTAAAAAATTTGCATTTCCATAATTAGGAATACCAGGATAAGGCATCTTTTTATGTTCACTGAGTATTGCAGGTGCTGAGATGGAGATGAGGGTGCAGGTAATTATTAGGGGATGCTCTTTTGATTAAAAATCGTGGGGGCTGGGAAGGGAGGAGGATTGGGCAGAGGGAAAATTGGGTTGCACAACAAAGGCCTCAGCTGACCTCTTGGTGATCTCTGGAGCGATGACGGCCTTTGGAATTGTCCCGAGTTAGGGCATGCACAGTGGCTTGCTTCCCACAGTCACTGGATGAGAGCTGCCTGGAGGATGTGTGTGCCCCTTGGGTGAGGTGACTCTTTTCCACTGAGGGTAATTCCCAGAGCAGGCTGACAGCTGAGGGCAGTTAGCCAGCAACGCTCTCAGCAGCTGGGAGGATAAATACTTCAGAACTGGAGCACAACACAGCATGCATTGCATTGTATTTATTAATTTGTGCATTGCCTGTTCATACTCTTTCTGTTTTCTCATTAACCTGTAGTGATGCTTTATTCTAGGCATTAATCCTTTGTGTATTATAAGTGTTGCAAACATTTTATCTTAGTTTATGTCTGGTCTTTTAAATATTGTTAAAGGGTCATTTATTTAAAGACCTATTACATTTTTGGATAGTCAAATTTGTCTATTTCCCTTCTCTAAGATTAAAAATATATATTTTATATTTTCTTTGGATACTTTTATGTGTTTTTTTTTTTTAATGTCTACCTTTTCAATTTCTCCAAAGTTTATTTTTTGTTCACGGTAAGAAGTAATGTCCAAGTACCATATATTTAGTAGAGTATTCTCCACAGGCTGATGTAAAAGGGCATGCATACTGGAATTTACGTTTTTATTTAGCTGGAAAAAAATTTTAACTCTGCAATTCTAGTGCTCTATTACCTATTTTTCTCTTAGTACCTCATTTTAAAATCACTGTATTTTTTTATTGATTTGTTTTCTTAGAGAGAGAAAGGGAGAGGAGGAGAGAGAG
This sequence comes from Molossus alvarezi, assembly GCA_037176705.1. Taxonomy (NCBI): domain Eukaryota; kingdom Metazoa; phylum Chordata; class Mammalia; order Chiroptera; family Molossidae; genus Molossus; species Molossus alvarezi. Next base: position 170,840,914 of record CM073885.1, read on the forward strand.
AGAGAGACATCAGTCCATCAACTGGCTGCCTCCTGCACAGCCCTGAATGGGAATTGAACTGGTAACCTTTTGGTACATGGGATGATGCCCAACCAACTGAGCCATACCAGCCAGGGTCAAAGTCACTGTATTTTTATATCTTGGTATCTGATTAGTTATATCTTCCATCATGACTCAATTTTTAAAAGTTTTGGCTATACTTAATTCCTCTTTCTTATGAACTTGAGAATGAACTTGTCTCATTGAGATTGCATTAAATTTACAGACTAAATTGAAACATCACAACTTTAGAACATTGACTCCTCTTATCTAAGAACACACATACACACACATATATAATGCATGGAATAGTTTACTGATTTGGTTGCCAGCATTTTATTGTTATCTGTTCATAGTGAGATTGGTTTATATTCTTATCAATACATTTTACATGGTTTTGGGAAACTTTACATGTTTTTTTATCATATTTAAATAAAACACGAATGCCAGCTGGTATGGCTCAGTGGATTGAGCGTTGTCCCATGGACTGAGAGGTCTGGGTTCGATTCCTGGTCAGGGAACATGGCTGGGTTGCCGGCTTGATCCCCAGTAGGAGGCACGGAAGAGGTAGCCGATTGACATTTTTCTGTCACATTGATGTTTCTATCTCTCTATCACTTCCTCTCTCTAAAAAAATCAATAAAACCATATTAAAAATAAATATATAAATAAAACATGATTCATCTGTTCATTAAAGGTATAGAAGAACCTACTCATCAGTTTTTTGAGGTGTTATTTTTCTGTTCAGTTTTCTTTTTTTTTTATCCTCACCTGAGGACATTTATCTTCAGATAGAGGGGGAGAGAGAAAGGGGGGAAGAGGAGAGAGAAACATCGATGTGAGAGAGACACATTGACTGGTTGGCACCCACACGACCCCAACCGGGGCCAGGGATAAACTGCAACTGAAGTACGTGCCCTTAGCGGGAACCGAACTCGGGACTCTCTGGTCCACGGGCCGATGCTCTAACCGCTGAGCCAAACCAGCCAGAGCTATCTGTTCAGTTTATCTTCTGGACTCAATTTTTATAACATACATGCTCCTAAAAAATTAACTACTTTAGTTTTATATTTCATTAATATAAATTTCTACATAATCTGTAAATGAATATATTTTGTACTGTAGTTACACACATTTAATTTTTCTTTTTATTCTTTATCGATTTTGGGGATAAAGTGGAAGAGAGAGGGAGAGAGAGATAGAAACATCGCTTGGCCACCTCCTGCATGCCCCCCACTGGGGTTTTGGCCCACAACCTGGGCACGTGTCGTGACCAGGAATTGAACTGGTGACCTCTTGGTGCATGGGTTGACACTCAATCACTGAGCAACACCAGCCGGGCAGTTACATACATTTTCAAGTTGTATTTTCTTTGTGTGTTTTCTTTATCTTGATTGACAAAATTCTAGCTGTTTTATTCTTCTTTCAAGAAAAATTTTGTTTTTATTGATTAAATTAATTCTTCTGCTTTTTTTTTTTATATTTTCAATTTCAGCTTTTAAATTTCTTAATTCCATTCCTTGGATTATTTTATTGTTTTTCTAGATTTTTGAGTTGAATAGTTCAAGTTTTATTTATTTATTCATTTGTTCTAAATATTGCCATGTTTTTTTTCTAATTATGCTTTTAAGTCTATAAATGTTCCGATCACTACACTGCCTGCCTCTCACAGGTTTAATGTTTTCTTATTTTAGCTCTTTTCTATGTAGTTCATAATTTTATTTTGAATATAGGTTTGAACCTAACAGTTATTTGGAGATAAAGGACAAAATATAACAAAATATTTTTAGTAAATAGCTGAGCCAAAATGAAAAAGAAGTTCTAGAAACCAGGAATCAGGAAAGAAATGCCTTAAGTGAGATTGATGCCTCGTTTGCCACGTTCCCTCCAGCTGACAGTAAAAGGGCCCGAGGGGCAGTCTGCCAAGGTCTGTAAAGCCCAGGAGTCTGGGGTCTGAAAGCTGGAGCTGAGCTATGTGTACAAAGCCTGACCTCAAAAGCCTGCCACCCATGAAAACAATAACAGAACTCTGTCTATTTGCCTGGAGAAAGGGCAGAGAAATGTGCCACTTACCCAGATAAGTGGCCGGGGAGGCTACTTTCTGCAAGCCTAAGTCCCTGGGAAAAATGTAAGCATTTTTGCCAGACAATTAGTTCCCTATTAGTGCTCTTACAAACTGTAGTAAATCTGACAGAACACTGTGGCATGTCATGGTCTGTTTCTCTCCTTTATTAGATCAAGTGAGTGGTTCCACTAAGAGAGTTTGGCATGAGAATTTGGGGAGCGTAAAACATTAGTGGCTTAAAACAACCTACATTTACCATCGTACAGTTCTGGGGGTTAGAAACCTGAAATGGATTTCGGTGGGCTACACTCATGATCTTAAAAGAGCTGTGTGCTTGGAACTTTCTATTTTGACATTCTATGAGGTTAATGCTTAAAGTGTGTTCCTTTAGAGAAGGTTCCGGCTTGGGCTTTTTTTGCCATACAAATAGTGTGTGTCTGGCTCTCCAAGCTGGGTGTGTGAGTATGTGTGGCTACAAATGCTGGAGAGACTTTAACCCTCTCTTGTTACTCTACCCAGAGCCAAGAACAAAACAAGAAAACTTATTCTTTCAAGGTATATCTTTTCTAGTTCACCACTTATGACGTCATCTTTAGGGGAAGGTCATGGCTTTTGTGGGCACCCTCTAGTCTGACCCTCAGCCGTCAGATTCTGGGCTATCTGCAGGTGTCCTCAAGTTAAATACTGGTTTGAGTGATTGTGAAATTATACTTTCTAATGTTTAATGACCTCTGATTCTTTGCCCTTACTTTCTCAAAAGCTGAGAAACATATTTCTGAAATATATTTTTCTTATTTTTATCCATTATTTTAAAATTGTTCTCTACCTGGATGGGTACACCAAACTTACCAAATTGCTGAAACAGGAGTCAGTAGACAAAGTTGTAAAAGGTAATAATTGAGAATTTTTCAGAAAGTCATAAAGGCTCTGATTTAAAGTGACTTAGTCTAGAGCAGAATGAATTAAAATATCAACACCTAATTACATTATAGAAAGCTTTAACATGTCAAAAAAAAATTACAGCTAGAGAAATAAGTCACCCAAAGAGAATGACAGTTATACTGATAGTATATGTTTCGTTTGTAACATTAGATGTCACATGATAATGGACTATTAAGGGAAAGTCACTATCAACCTAGGAATCTGAATTAAACTATGCAATACGTCTGCCATTAGATTGGCTTAGATTTAAAAAAGATCTAACTGTACTAAGTACTGGTCAAGATGTGAGAACTCAGAAATCTCAGCCACTGCTGGTGGAATGTAAACTAGTGCAATTTCTTGGCACAATTTGGCAATTCCTTTAAAAAAAAAGCTGAAGGAATGAACTTGATTTTATGTGTTTAAGTGGATATATTATGTAAAATATATCTTAATAAAGCTGGAAAAATAAATAGATATAGCTTGGGTACTTTGTTTTGAATTTTAAAATACCACAGAAAGATACACATTTAGATAAATTAAGAAACGGTAAACAGGAAAAAAAAAGTAGAAGAAAAAGAATCTCTCTGCCTCCCCTATCCCCCAATCTGGTTAAAAGCAGGACACACATTTTTATTTGTAAAGAAAGGCCTCTCTCTTCTGTACCACGAAGAGGAGAACAACACTTTTCTGTTGCTGGTGGTTTATTTTTAATGTCCCCCCTCCCCAGCTTTATTGAGATATAATTGACAAATAACATTGTATTAGTTTCAGGTGTACAATATAAGAATTCAATATATGTATATATTGTTAAATGATCACCACAATAAGTTTAGCCAACATAACATCCGTTACCAGATAGTTAAATTTCTTTTCCTGTGTTGAGAACTTTTAAGATCTATTCTACTACCAACTTTCAAATATATAATACAGTATTATTAACTATAGTCACTTGCTGTACATTAGAGAAAAGTGGTTTTCATGAGTGTAGTTGACATACAGTGTTATATTAGTTTCAGGTGTACAACATAGTGACTCGATACTTATATACCTCACTAAGTCTGGTAATCATCTGTCACCATGTAAACTTTTCACACTATAAGAACAACTCTACTTTTTTCTGTTGTTGTTGTTAATCCTCACCTGAGGATATTTTTCCACTGATGTTTTAGATAGAGTGGAAGGGAGGGAGGGAGAGAGGGAGAAACATGTATGTGAGAGAGACACATTGATTGGCGGCCTCCCACGGGGCCACAACTGGGCCAGGAATCAAGCCTGCAACCCAGGTACATATCCTTGACTGGAAATTGAACCCATGACTCTTCTGTGCAAGGGCCCACGCTCTAACTGCTGAGCTAAACTGGCCAGGACAGGAGAACAACTTTTAATCACCTAGTCACTGGGACTCTTTCTCACTCATCAGAGTGACTTTCAGGGGTGAGGAACCTTTTGTCCACCAAGGGCCATTTGGATATTTATAACATGATTTGGTGAGGGCTCAGGGCCGGACATTCCCCACCCCTGCTAGAGAGGCGTCTGAATGACAAATCCTACTACACAGCTCTGCTCTGCCCTTAGCTTCCCGCATACTCACCCTCTCACAGCTCACCACCCCTAAAGCCTACACCCCCTTCCTCTGACTTGTCACTTCTCTCCGAGTTTATTAGGGTGCCATGTGAGCCCCAAGTTCCAACTGACCTTTGACTTACACGTCACTAGTTTCTACCCTGTGTGCTAAGAAACTCTTTTTCTCTTGTTAATCTATTTTTTGTCCGTTTAATTTCTGGGGCCCCTGGCACAGAACCTAGGAGGATAGATGAAAAGGTTTTTTCTCCCCTGCAGTGTATATATTAAAAATACATAAACAATCCCATATATTATCTATGGTGACATATATACATGACAAAAGTATGAAAACAGAGGAGAAAATTCTCTTAGTAAGGTCAGTTGTCATCTCCGTGGAGGGACCGACTAATGGCATAAGAGGGTTAAAACTTAACCTTCAAAAAAACTCACTGGCAGGTACATACTGTTATATTATTCTTTGTACTTTTTGTTTGTTTTTATCCTCACCCAAGGACATTTTTTTCCATGTCTTGTTCAGATAGAGTGGGAGGGAGAGAGAGGAAGAGAGAGAGAGAGAAACATCGACGTGAAAGGGACACATCGAGTGGCCACCTGCATGACCAACCAGGGCCGAGGACAAACTGTAAGCTAGGTACCCGCCCTTAGCGGGAACCAAACCCGGGTTTCTCTGGAATGCAGGCTCTAACCGCTGAGCCAAACCAGCCAGGGCTCTTTGTACTTTTTATGTTGGAAATAATATGTAAAAATGAGGATCAATGTAACTATTTAATGCATTTCCCCTATATGTTTGGTACAGATTTTCTTAAAATATAACTCCTCAATAATAATTATTATTATGTACATTTTAATCTATGTACGTCTGTTATTTTATCAAATTTCTCTTTTTTTATCCTCACCCGAGGACATTTTTCCACTTTTTGTACAGACAGAGTGGGAGGGAGAGAGAGGAAGAGAGAAACATCGACGTGAAGGGACACATCGAGTGGCTGCCACCCGCACGACCAACCAGGGCCGGGGACAAACTGCAACCGAGGTACATGCCCTTAGCGGGAACCGAACCCGGATCTCTCCGGACCGCAGACGGATGCTCTAACCGCTGAGCCAAACCGGCCAGGGCTATCAAATTTCTCTTAAAGCAGTTCTTACTTTATATGTTTTCAAGTTACATCATTAGGTGTATAAAGGTTATGACTTTTGATATTTCTGGTAAGATTACATTTATCAGTGCAAAATATCCTTTATTTTAAAAGTAGGTTTTACCTCTTCTATTTTTTTTTTCTCTTAATATTACTTTTTGGGTAGCATGTGGTTTCTTGTCCTTTATTTTCAAACTCTGTGTCCTTTTGTGTTTTCGTGACTCTTGCAAACGGCAATGCTGAATTCTTTTTGCCATTCAATTGTACTTTCATTTTATTCATTAGTTATATTGCTGTATAAGAAACCACTGCAAAACTCAAAACAACTACCATTTTATTTGCTTAAAATTCAACAGGTCAGCACTTTGGGCTGAGCTCAGCTGGGGGTTTCCTCTCTGGGACCACTCAGCTGCATTGGCTCAATGGACCTCAGTCACATGTCTAGCTCAGTCACATGGTGCTGACTGTTGGCTGGACCTCTCTCTTCACATGGTCTCTTATCTTCAAGGAGTTGAGACCCTGGGCCTCTTTACCCACAGCAGTGTTCCAAGGCGATGGTGGTGGAAGCTACAAAGCATCTTGAGGACTAAGCTCAGAAGACCCATAACCTCACTTCATCATTCTGCTGGTCAAAGCCAGGCGCTAGGCCAGCCTGAGTTTGGAGTGTAGAGAAGGAAACTCCACTGCTTGCTGGGAGGAATGGCAAAGTACCATTGTAAAGGGTCACGTGTACAGACAGTGAGAAACTCTCTCACCATCGCTGTAGACAATGTACCATAATGTGGGATTGATCAAGGGTGTGCTTTGTTTTATTTTTGGTTCTAGTGGTTTGGAAATTAGTTCTATTCTCATAACGTCATAACCTGTACATTTGATTCATTTACTCTATCCACATCCTCTCTTCACCCTTATCTAATGGACTCTTCCCTGGGAGGCTGATCTTTCTGGACCCCATCAGCAGGCTTCTTGCTTGGGTTTGGCAAGAAGGAAGGACAGTGACTGAGTATTGGTTCTCCCAGATCCCTTCCTTTGTTTTTTTTTATCCTCACCTGAGGACATTTTTCAATTTTTGTTCAGATAGAGTGCGAGGGGGAACCAAACCTGGGTCTCTCTGGACCGCGGGCGGAAGCTCTAACCGCTGAGCCAAACCGGCCAGGGCCCAGCCCCCTCCCTTTGTAATTGCTCACAGACATTCACCTGTAGATGCCAGTTCTGCTTACAGGAGCTTATCTCTGGCAATGGTGGGAAAGGACACTATGACGCTGTGTGAAGTGTGCCAGCAGCTTGCCATAAGGGTGCGGCCATTCCCCGTTTCTCGTATTACCATTTATCTTGGGTGTTACTTTTCTCTCAGGCCCAACACACATTCTCTGCTTTAACTTAAGCTTAAAACAATGTTGCCCATTGCTAAGAAAAATGAGAAGAGGGCAAGGAAGGAACTTACCTGTGAGGATTATTTTTAATGCAATTCCCAAATTAATCACCCTTATGGTCACTCAGGACTCCTACCCATTTGCTCTATGTGCTCACTTCGGAGCTGATGAGCCTGGAGCCACTCCCATCTATGATGCTGTGACTTCTTGCCTTGAAAGGTCCAACTCTCATCCAGGGACCACAACAGTGTCCCTTGTTTGTTAACACAGGACATGCTGAAAAAAAATTAGTTCAGCCTCAAAGCTTATATTCACCCAGTGCTCTTTGTCTATACCCATACATTTTATTGCTATGTTGACTATTTTAGGAAACTGCAAGAATGCCACACCTTAAAAATTTTATTACAAATGTTGATATTTCTCTCAATACCATGAAAACTGCTTGTCCAGTTAAGTAATGATTCTGGATAAGAATCAGACAACTGCTCAACCAAATTGCAGTAAGAGCCAGGAATATTGCATTGTTGCTTTTGTGACTCAGCAGATGTATGGCCCTCAGTGGTAAACAGAGCATGGGAGTTCAATATGCAGAATCATTCCAAATGGAAGTTGTGATTGCTACGGATAGATTGCCTACAATTAAATTCTTGTTAATTTACATTTTTTACTACCATGATAATGTTCACTCTGTTTAAAAGAACTGAAAAACAGTGACATTTAGACTTTCATGGGTTTCTCAAAAGTAAGCCTGTGAAATAAATATATATATTGGTCTCTGTTCCTGGTTTCTGACACAGAACTTTTGAAGCCCTTGTTAACAGGGGTGCTAGGTGAATTATTGTAAGATTTTGTTTTTGACGCCGCTGCCCACACAGAGCTCCTAAAACTCTTACAATTTTCTAGGTGGTAAGAGCACTAGGAACATTTTTTGTTCTAGTATTTAGTCTTTGACCTCAGTTCCTGACACAGAGTTCCTAAATCCCTTGAAATTTCCTGGGTGATAAGAGTGTCTTTGTTCTAAGGAGGTGACTCTGGGTGAGTGAGTTCCTGGATGGGGCTGATCACCAGAAAGGCTAAGCCAAGATTAGAAGCTTGAATTTTCAACCCCATTTCCCATTCTTGAGAAAGAGGAAAGGGCCTAGAAAGGGAGTTAATAATTAACCATGCTTATGTGCTGACGTCTCCATACAAATTCCAGTAGTATGAGGCTCAGAGAGCTTCCAGGTTGGTGAGCATATCCCTGTACAGGGAGGACGATGCACCCTAACTCCAGAGGGACAGAAACCCCTGTGCTTGGGATCCTCCCAGGCCTTGCCCCATGCATCTCTGCATCTGGCTGTTCATCTGTATCCTTTATCATGTCCTTTAATAAACTGGTAAAAAAAATAGGTGTGTTTTCTTGAGTTCTATGAGCTGTTCTACCAAATAATCAAATCCAAGAGAGAGGAGGTCATGGGAACCTTCGATATGTAGCCAAGTTGAACAGAAGTTGTGGGCAGCCTGGGGACCCAGTACTTGTGATTGGCATCTGAAGTGTGGGGGAAGTCTTGTGGCACTGAGCCTAACCTGTGGGATCTGATGCTGTCTCCAGGTAGACCGTATCAAAATTGAGTTAAATTATAGGCCACCCAGCTGGTGTCTCAGAATTTCTTGGTGTGCAAACCTCCCCCTACCCCTACCCCAAATCTGGTGTCAGAAGTGTTCAAGGAGAACCACAGGAAGAGGACTGGATGTTTCCTGAACAAAGATCTACAAAAATAAAATAAATGGAATATATATAGATTCCGGAAAACTCAAAGTATCAATAAGGAAAAACTTCCATATTCCCATTCTAATTTTTAAACAGTAAAAACTGAAGTTTAGTCACTCAAAATGTGGTGGCATATCCTCCCAGAGCTAAGGAAAACTCCCTTGGACCACTTGGCAACCCAAATGCTATAGCCTAGGTGATCTAGAAATTTTAGTCACAATAGTATTCACATCAAAATCCAAATCAGCTTTTAGTAACCTAATAGAACCATAGTATTCTCGGTCTTCTGGAACAGTTACAGAATTATGATTAGAACACATAGAACACTGTTATATAAGCTATTTAGATCTTTTTCAGCCCAAATTTTTTATTATATTAAAAATGTGACCTTTAAGAAAGTATGGGGCTTCACTGTACTTCAATTTCTTATCTTAGATAAGAAAGATAATATTCTTTCCTTACCAATTTAGTCTTATTTACTATACATTAATATATCTCTGATTTTTTCCCTCTCTCCCTGTATTAGTTAGCTTTTGCTGTGTAACACACCACCCCACGACTTAGTGGGTTTGAAGAGCAATAATTTCTTTCGCTCACAAGTCTGTGGATCAGCAAGTTGGACTGAGTTCAGATGGGCAGTTCTGCTGGACTTGGCTGGGCTTACTCAACCATCTCGAGTTAGTTGATCCTAGAGGCTCAGCTGGGATGGCTCATCTGGGACCACACCACCTCATTATAAAGCAGAATATTGCAGGCTTTCCCCCATGGTGGTGGAAGAGTCTCCAGGAGATGCAGGAGAGCCACCCATAATGTGCAAGTGCTTTTCAAGTTTCCACTTGTGTCACATTTGCTGATGTTACATTGGCCAAAGAAGGTCACATGGTTGAGCCCGGATTCAAGGAGTGAAGAAACAAACGTCCACCTCCCAATGAAAGTATCTGCAAAGTCACTTCATGAGGGCAGGATGCAGGGAGGGGAAGAACCTGTGACTATTTTTATACTCTATCCATTTCCTGAAAGACTAATGATACTTTGAGATGAAGTATTACTTACCATACTGTAACACTAAGTTCTCCTTAACATCTCATTGTTAAATTATGTTATCAGAATTTCTGGTTGAGTATAAATATTAAATTTCCTTCTAATGAACTCCTCTGTAATACAAATAGTATGTAATTTTTTTTTACTAATGGGCCTACTTAAAACAAATAAACAGCACACAAACTCAAAATGACAAATATTAACATTATAAACATTTTTTTCTTTTAAAAATTATTCTTAGTTAATGTTATCAATTTATTAAATGCATATTATTGTACATAGTTATGTGACATGGTAGAAAAAATGGGGCAAAAGACTTAACAGCTAGTCTTAGTTTTGCCTCTAATGCTTTGTAATTTGGGGCATATCACAATCTCTTGAAGGTTCAGTTTCTTCATTTACAGAATAGATGGTGTGGAGAACAAAATTTCTGTTTCATTTCAGTGGCAGAATTGTGGATTCTCTTTTTAGGAATACACTTACGGCAAAACAAAACAAAATGTAGGCATATATGAGAATAGAAATATCAAAATCTTTAGCCAAAGTCTCAATTATTGGAAAAATTACCCATGCAGCTCCCTAGCTATAGGTAGAAGTCAGACTATTTTTCTTTTTTCTTTTTGCCTGGGTTTCCGGCTCCATCCCCAGTAGGGGGCGTGCAGGAGGCAGCCGATGGATGTCTCTCTCTCTCCCTTCCTCTAAAAAATCAGTAAAAATATACTTTAAAAAATAAAATAAAATGTCACCTTTCCATACTAAATTTCTCCGGGTGCTGATATTTATTTCTGGACCTTACCTCCAGTCCTTTTAGAATTTAACAATCTTATTTACTGTCCTGTTGTGCTCTACTCTCAAGTTAGTTAATACCTCCTCACTTTATGGTCATTTTATTTTCTGTTTCTGTGTGGTCATTTTAATAGTTGTATAATATTCTAACACATGCATGCACACCATATTTTGTTAACCAGTCCCCTCCCTTATTGCTAGGCATTTGATAAATTCCCTAATTTTTCCTACAACGTGTCATTTCGGACTGAATTAGAGTTTAGTCTCGGTGGCTCAAGTTGCGCAAATTTCCCGCTTACCCCTTTGCGTGAATTACTTTTAAAATTACAACCAACATGCTCTATTGATCTCAATTACAGGATAACTGGCACTGAACCTGCCCTCTGGGGTTTAGGATTACCCGGACAAGACCTCCGAGCGACACCAGGGGGCGCAGATTCCCAGATTCCGCTCAGCCACATCCGGGTTCTACCGCAGGGTCAGGCCAGGAGCCGGCGGAACCTTTCTGTCGCGCTTTCAATCAACCTGCGCGGCGCGGACCGTTTAGGCCACGCGCACCGCTCCCTGCGGGGCTGCAGTTTGCTTCAGGCGGCGAAGGCTGGTGTGGGGGCCTCTGTCTCCTTCCTTCGTCGCGAGCGGCATGGATGTGCTCGCGGAGGAATGTGGGAACCTGACCCCCTGCGCCGATCCCGACTGGAGAGGTAAAACCAGACTATTTTTCTTTTACTACATATATAATTTTCTAATAGTTCAATTCTATAACAAAATAAAATAATACATTGGAAGCTTTTCAATAAAACATTTTTAAAGCATTTAAAAATTGCTAAACAATTGTGCTTATGAATATCTCAACATTAGAAAACTTTAAGGGAAGATCTGAGCATCCTTAACAGTTGGTACATTATTTCTTATTTAATATTTCTTCATTTTTTTTTACTGTTTATAAGTTTATTGTACTTTAATTCTCTGAAAAGATAGAACCCAGGGAAAATTCTATACACTTTTCAGTTGATAGCTCAATAGTCAACATTTATTTAACAAATGAATTAAGCTGTACCAGGTGTGGCCAGCAGCATTCTCACTTGGTAGTGGAAATCTAACATATCCTTTTTGCTTTATTAGATAGTCTTACTTAAAAAAAATTTTTTTTTCTTAAACGTATCTTGACACTATGACATCTGATTGAGTTATGTGGAATATGGGAATAAATTATACTTAAGCTATACTGGTATTTTTTAAAAATATTTTTTCTTTATTGATTTTAGAGAGAGAGAAAGGGAGAAGAGGAGAGATAGAGACATTGATGAGAGAGAACATCAATTAGCTGCTTCCTGCATGTCCCCCACTGGGGATTTGGCCCACAACCTGGGCATGTGCCCTGACCAGGAATCGAACCAGCAACCTCTTGGTGCATGGGTCCATGCTCAGCCACTGAGCCACACCTGCCAGACTATACTGTTTTTTTTTTTTTTTTTCTGATATAAGTGGCACTGAAAATTACCAAGATAACTGTTACATATGCATATAAATAAGAGGCCAAATAGCACAGGGGAAGGGAACAGAAATTTGAACAGGGCTTTTCTAGTCATTCAAATAGAAATTCATTCACAAAATGAACAACATGTGGATTGCAGTGTTTGTAAGTTGCCTTCCTGCAATGTAGGCAGTATTAAACTTAAGACTTCTAGAATACACACATTAGTGGAAATAACCCCTTGAGGGAAAAATTTACAACAGTAGCAGCATATGTCATTTTGAAATGTGTCTTTCTGGTGCCTTCACTCCTCCTTCCTGAAGCTCTTTCCTCCTTCAACTCCTGATACTACCTGCTCTTACTTCTGCTTTCCTTCCTCTGAGCTTCCTCACTGCACCTCACCTCACTTGTTCCCCTTGTGAGGTGAACATCTCTTAAAGAGTATTGTCCTTGGGTTCTGACCTCAACTTTCTCTTCTTTCCCTGCCTACTGTCAGCAACTTCTATGGCTGAAATTGCTCTCATTGTTAACTCCCAGACCTCCTTCTCCAATCTCTCTCAAGTGTTAGATTCATGGATGTTCTCAAGGACCTGAAACTCTGCAAGCCTACAATAGAAGCCATTATCTTTATCTTTTCTCAATAACCTGCTGGGGTTTGTTTGTTTTGTGTGTATGTGTGCCTTGCCTCAGTTAATGAGGAGACTTCATCTGAGTCTCTATATATTAAGTACTAAAGCCATTTTCCTGGCTCCACAGCTCCCTATGCAATTCTTTCTTTCTTTGTCACATGTCCCAAATTGGTGATAATTCTCACTTCAGCACTTGGAGGATTTGCTGTGGACAGGACTCAATATCCCCTAGCTGTCTCCCCTAAATAAACAAAAAGTCACTTTTTTGAAAAATATTCTATTAGGACACAGGGAGTATATTCTGAAAATAACACAATGGGAGCCCTGGCCGGTTTGGCTCAGCGGTTAGAGCGTCTGCCTGCGGTCCGGAGAGACCCGGGTTCGGTTCCCGCTAAGGGCATGTACCTCGGTTGCAGTTTGTCCCCGGCCCTGGTTGGTCGTGCGGGTGGCAGCCACTCGATGTGTCCCTTTCACATCGATGTTTCCCTCTCTCTCTCTTCCTCTCTCTCCCTCCCACTCTGTCTGTGCAAAAAATGGAAAAATATCCTTGGGTGAGGATAAAAAATAAATAAATAAATAACACAATGGGAAATAAAATAACTCATTAAACAAATATTTATTGAGTATCTACTCTGTACCAGATGCCGGGAACAGCATGGGGAGAACGAATGGGCGCTGGCTTTTGGTTAACCTCGAAGTCTGGGAAGAATGGGTGTGAGGAGGAGGAGAAATAGACTGAAAGCAAATAATCACACACATACATGTGAAATCCCAACTGTGACAAATGTAATGAAGACTTAAGTAGTTTCTAGAGCAAGTTTATAATCGTGCGATTTAATCTAGGCAGGAAGCCTGATAAATCTTCCTCTGAGGAAACTTATCTGGAGCCAGTATCAAAAAGACAATGTGGTAGATTGATTGCAAAATTGTCCTGATTATTTCTGTCCCTTTGTAAGGTGACTTTGCAAGTCTTCCATCAGGGAAATCTGATTTATGACCCTTTTGATTTAAGCTGACTTTGTGACTTATCTTAGCCAACAGAATGTGAAAGAAATGATGTTGAGTCAATTCTGAACTTAGGTCTTAAGAGGCTTTTTGCATGACCATTCACCCTCTGAAAATCCTGACACTACTATATGAATAAGCTGGGCTAGGCCGCTAGATGATAAGAGACACATGGACCAGTTGCCCCTGACATCTTCACTAACAACCAGCTAAGTACCAGACACGTAAGTGAGGCCACCCAAGACCTGCCAGGCACCAGCTGACCTGTTAAGCAAGCACAGATCCATGAGTAAGCCGGCTGAGATCAGCCAACCCTGATGCAGAGCAGCTGAACCATCCAGCTGACCCATAGCTCTCTGAGCCATGATCAGTGTTTGTTGTTTTAAGAGACTGAGTTTTGAAATACATATTAGCTGTAACAGCTAACTGATACAGATGAGTAAGGGTTAACTAGTCAAAGAGGTTTAAAGCAGAAGACTGACTATGTGTGAAAATCCCTGTGTGAAGAGGGAGCATGGCAGGTTCCTGGGCCTAAAAGATCTGTTTGGATGGATCATCCACAGCATGGGGAAACTGTGGGCAGGAGCAGGGCTATGCAGAGCCTGGTTGACCACGTTAAATCTTGATTCTAAGAACACTGGGAGACCACACAGTGTTTTAAGCAGGCAAGATGCATAACTAGATTTGGGTTTTCTAAAATATGAAGTGCAGATTCAAGGGGGCCAGCATAGAAACAGGGGAAGTGTTGCAGTAGTCAGGTGACAGATTATAATGGTGTACACTAGGATGGTGATTGTGAAAGGGCCACAGTTTTGCCCAACTCCAGAGGCTCCACTGTTCACTCTGGTTTATGGGAGTGGCTGTCTCTAGGTTTATGCAGTGCAATCCTTGGAAGCAGGAGTGGGGAGAATTGAATGGATTCAAGAGATAGTGAGGGGCTCTGGTCAGGTAGTTCAGTTGGTTGGAGCATAGTCCCAATATGCCAAGGTTGTGTGTTTGATCCCTGGACAGGGCACCTACAAGAAATAATTAATGATTACATCAATAAGTGGAACAACAAATCAGTCTCTCTTCCCTCCCCTCCCCTCCTCTCCCCTCCTCTAAAAATCAATAAATGAAAATAAAGAGACAAAGAGAAAGATAACAGGTATTGACGATTGACAAGATACTGCAAATAGCAGGTTTTTAGGAACATGTCAAGGGTTACTCCTAGGTTTCTTTCCTGCTGGATGATACTGACCATTGAGACTGAGAACAATGAAGATCAAACTTGGAGAGAATGAGCACATGTCTGGATTTATACATGTTAATTTTGAAATGCCTTTGAGTTTTCAGAGAAGATACCCTGGTAAGCAGTTGAGTGGGGCTGAAGCTCAGATGAGAGGTCTGGTTGAAAACATATTTTTGAGTCATCTGTGTATATGGTGCCCAAAGGCTTGGAAGACATAGCTTCAAGAGACAATCTCAGCAGATTTAAGGTTACCAGTTCAAAGTTCCTAAATGTCATCAGAGGTGGCCACTGAGCTCTGTGACTATTGTTCCCAGAAATTATTTCTGAATGTGAGGCTCACACATCATCTCTTTTTCCTGACTGATGGTGAGCTACTATCTTCCCTGTGTATTATTTAATCCCAAAGAAACAATAAAAACCTGTAGTTTTTTGAAACTATCAGACTGAATGCCATTCATCTAAGTGGGATTCTGGGGTACACCACAACGATCATTTCTGTGCCTTTTCTTACAATGATACACTTAAACACTCAGGGATTATTCCTTCAGTTGCACTTCTGTTGAATACACTCCATTTCCTCATCATGTCTTTCTTGGTCTATTTCTAGTCTCCTCATTTGTCTCTTTGCCTTAGTTTTATTTCTCCCCAATACATTTTTTTCTTTATTGACTTTAGAGTGAAAGGAAGGGAGAGGGAGAGGGAGAGAGAGAAACATCAATGATGATAGAACATTGATTGACTACCTCCTGCATGCCCCCCACTGGGGATTTGGCTCACAGCCTGGGCATGTGCCCTGACTGGGAATCAAACCAGTGACCCCTTGGTGCACAGACTGATGCTCAAGCACTGAGCCACACTGGCGGGGCCTCTCCAATACTTTTTTTTGTAGACAACTGCCAAACTGATTTTTCTCAAACGGCAATCTGACCATATCACTATTCAAAAGCTTTCTCGTCCATAGCTATGAACTTTTCCAACCTTGTGTTTTGCCACTGACTCCCCAACTATCCCCAAATCTACTTCTAGCCTTTATAGAACTGCTTTCATTTTCTCGACTGAACAGTGATGCTTTAATATAGGTTTGTAAGGAAAACAGCATATGAAACGACCTGCCCTTGCTTTAACGATGGGCCGAATCAAAGCAATAAGTAATAGCTCTGAGCAGGCACAAAAGTACTGCTAGAAAGATCATGTTAAGTAAATAGCTAGGGTTTCTTAGGTTGATATAATGGTAACTACAGTTGAGCTTTTGGTGGTTTGCACTGAAATTAAAGTTCTAGGATTGCATCCGTCTCATGCTTATAAAATCGTTATACATGTTTGTTATTGCTATTACTTCATGGCTCATTCCATTTAAATAGTGAACCTAGAATTTATTTTATGTCCCTATAATTGCTCTCTAAAAATATTTAAATTCCATATTATAATGCTCAGTTCTTAGTTATGATTATTTTATTCTATTTTCTTCTGAAATAAAGACAATATTTTATACAAATAGCCATTATCTATTTTTTTCTTGGAATTCTTTTCCTGTGAAAGGGAAGTTTTATTTGTTTTTTGTTTGTTTTTCACTTTGAAATTTTTCAAAAGGATTTTGGCATTATTCATCTGTTCTGTTTCAAATGATTTAAAACTATTATTTCTCTTATATGGTAAAAACAAAATACTGCTTTAGGTTTAGAGGACAAAAAATGTCTTTGGTTTCATTTTGAAGTTCTTCAGAAAGAATTTTTATAATGTTAGCACATAATAAACATTTGGAAACAAAGTATTAATTCAAATCTGGAAGGTGATTAACACCTAACCACTAGATTCACCAACACCTACGTGAAGAACTGCGTGTCACAGTTCCTAGTATTTTAAGACTCTCCAGAAACTTCTCAATCACAGGTAATAAAACATAATAGTGTGGTGTCCAATGTGCTGTTGCAAGCAGATAGCAAAATACGTTCCCATATTCCACACGCAATTATCTTTAAAATTTGTTAATTTGTTTGTAAGTGGGTGAATATGGTTATATATAGAATTAATAAGACTGACAGTATTTTTAAGTTTTCAAATATTCTCACAAATCCTTTTCATCATTAGGTCCAAAAATGTGCGCTTGACAATGTTTATTTAAAATTCTTGGCGCTTCTTCCTTTCACCTAATTTTTAAAATATTCTCTCCTCTTGGCACTGGCCTTCGTTAGGGGGTCATCTGTTGTGATTCAAATCAAGTGTGAATTGCTGTAGGTAGATGAGGCCAAGTCCTGTGAGACACCTGAGGGCCCAGCTTTACTGAATATGGCCTGGGATACTTTCTGGGTGTATTACATATGTGACATTCCGCTGTTCCTCATCTTTTCATAGCTCTTTGCATGAGCTCAGGAACATTGAGTTCACTGACAATGCACTGCAACACCCCTGTCTTTATTACTCCAAATCTTTTATTTAAAATATTCCTCCATTTCAACATGTATATATATTTTTACTTTCTTTGTTGTTTTCAAATCTCAAACCTATTACTTATTACTTTAATTTATAGTGAAACACTGTTTTAAAATATAGAAAATTTTAATTGTGGGTTTCAGGTGCTCTCATCTCCAAATTTATGTCATGGTTCATCACTACCTTCAGGCCGACACAGCGGTAATTTCAAATAAAGTTCATTGCTTTTAAGGTCTCTGAATTTTTCTGTATTTTAAAGCCAGAACTGATCAACAGTGCAGTGGTTAAGTGTGTGGATGCTGGAACCACCGGGCTGCATAGATTTTAACTCCAGCTTTATGCTTATTGGCTAAGTATCCTTGGGCAGGTCACTTAATATCTCTGTGCTTCAATTTCCTCATCTGCAAAATGGGGATAATAATAGTACATGCAACTTAGGATTTATTCTTAGCATCTTGAGGATAAAATGAGAAAAGCACTTATAAGATTCTTGGCATGAGGCAAACACTAAGTGCTGGCTGTATTTACAATGTTGTATTGCAAACATACAATCTTAAATAACAAAGCTTTTAAAAACTGAATTTTGGAAACCTTTTTGTACTCTGAAGGTAATTTTTGTTTGATATTATTCATCACTCATTTTAGTGAATTTAAAACCATGGTCAGGATCCTCTAAATTCTCTAATCTGTATTGATAATAGATGTCCAATGATTAGTCATTAAAGAAAATGAAATGCTGCTATTCTGTGCTACTACTATTTGGACCACCACTTTGAGAGAGGGGTGGGATAGAGAAGAAATGTTTAGAAATGATTTGT
Organism: Molossus alvarezi; assembly: GCA_037176705.1. Classification (NCBI taxonomy): domain Eukaryota; kingdom Metazoa; phylum Chordata; class Mammalia; order Chiroptera; family Molossidae; genus Molossus; species Molossus alvarezi. Next base: position 170,859,199 of record CM073885.1, read on the forward strand.
TTAAAATAATTTTTTAAAAATTAGAGCTACCAATAAAGAAACCATAAGAACAACTGAAGAAGAGTAAGAAATTTGTGAGTCTAACAATGCCAACATAATTCAACAAGTGTGTGTCCTTGGGTTGGTAGAATGCCCTCTGGCCAGACCTGATGCAACTGAAGAGTCTTCAGCAGTTGAGTTACAACACAGGGATCAGAGCTTTTCCTTGCTTTGTCTACTGAAAATGAGCGTTGCAAAGTATCACAGAAAATACAGAAACTTGCCTCATTTTTCACATATAATTGATTTCCCATATGTTTATGAAAGTTCTCTGTTTCTCTCTGCCACTTTTTTTTCATTTGGGAAGCTGGAGTGATTCATGCCACACTCTCTGAAGCTCCCAATTCTGTTTGTGTATAATCCCATGGAGTGTGTGTGTGTGTGTGCACGCACGTACCTCTATTCTTTAAAAGAAAAGGAATAGAAAGGTTTAAAATAAAAGGTTAGAGCTCTTAGAAAGTTTTTAAAATGATGTTTTACAATTAGACATTAATTTATTCAACAAGTTTTATTTTGATTGCCTATAATGTAAGAAGTGCCAGGTGAAAGGTAAGTCATAATAAGAAACAAAACAAAATCTCTTCCCTCAAGATGGTTGGTATGATGGAGACATGGGCGTCAAGACACTGCTGTAGTCCTGGCCTGGTTGGACTCCTGTGGGAGTCAACCAATTGATATCTCTCTCTCTCTCTCTCTCTCTCTCTCTCTCTCTCTCTCTCTCTTCCTCCCTCTCTTCTTCCTTCTCACTCTATCTAAAAATCAATGGAAAAATATCCTCAGGTGAGGATTAGAAAGCAAAGATACTGCTGTAAATGAAAGACCTAGGTGCCCAAAGGGTGGTGTGCAGGATACAGGAAGAGGACAGAGGAGGGAACAGCTTATTTCTGATTAGAAAAGTGATCTCTCTGGCTGACATAATGAGGGTCTAACATGCTGTCAAAATATTTTTAAAGGCAATCCTTATTTTGGTAATGTAAGCATTTTAGCAAAGCCCCAAGAATTCCCAAGAAAGAGTAACAAGGCAGAACTTGCTGGGCTGGCTGCTATATAAAATTTTATGATGAAATGAAAATTGTTTAACCAGGCACAGCACTACCAGAAAGCTACATTAAACAGAATAAGACTGCATAAAAGTCCAAGGAAAATGAAGATCTTTCCATTGACCACGAGAGGATAATTAAAAAGCAAAAATCAATATGTTACAGCAACTGGCTAGGTATTTTTGAAAAAAAGAAGAAGAAGAAAAAAAAAAAAGAATTCTGAGCCTCACACTAGATGCCAAATTGGTTCCAGGTGGGTTAAGGAGCTAACTGTAAAAAGAAAATAGCAAAAAAGAACATTTTATCAGATGTGGAAGGCCCTTTCAAGCATGACACGAAAGGTAAAAGTCTAAAAGGACAGATTTAAGTAATGAAAATAAAAACTTAATGCATATCAAACTATACCTTGAACAAAAGTTAAAGGATAAAACAGGAAAAAAATTTGCAACATGTTTTTCATAAAAGAACTTTTACAAATTCATAAGAAAGATAAATACACGAAAGAATACAAAGAACAACATACAAATTAAAGTACAAATGCACATATGAATATTTATAAAGACTGAAAAGATATAAAGCAAAGTGTTAACAAGTGGTTAATTATCTAATGAGATTATGGGAAACTTTCTGTTTGCTTATGCTTTCTAAGCATTTTTCAATCACTATGTTCTAAGAAAAATATGCAATTCAAAAAGGAAGGAAGGAAGGAAGGAAGGAAGGAAGGAAGGAAGGAAGGAAAGAAAGAAGGAAAGAAAGAAAGAAAGAAAGAAAGAAAGAAAGAAAGAAAGAAAGAAAGAAAGAAAGAAAGAAAGAAAATATAACAGAAAGAAATAATCACTTTAAATAATAAGCATCAGCCTGGCTGGTGTGATTCCCAGTCGGGGCACATGCCCTAGTTGTGGTCTCGATCCCCAGTGAGGGTTGTGCAGGAGGCAGCTGATCGATGTTTCTCTCATCATTGTTTCTATCTCTCTCTCCTTCTTCCTTTCTCTCTCTATAAAAACATATTTTTAAAAAATGTTTTCCTTGAGTTTTTTTTTTTTCTTTTTTTTTAAGCATCAGTTGGAATATCTCTTCTGAAGGGGAATTTAGCAATACTTATCAGAAGCCATATTATTTCACATAACCTTTGAATTAGTAACTCCCTTTCCAGAAATTTAGTCTAAGGAAACAATCAATAATATGTAAGAAAAAAAAGTAGCTGCAAAATGTCCATGACATTGCTGTTCAAACAGAAGGAAATGGAGACAAACAAAACATCTCAGTAAAAACTAGGCTGGAAAAATGGGGGAAGTGTCCTCAGTGGAATATTACAAAGCAGTAAATGTTACTGCAACAGCATGAAAACATTGAGGCTGTGTTATTGAACAAAAAAGACATGTATGAGACAAATAAACTTCAGATAACAATTTTCTAAACTATAATATCCATATTTCTATTTCTCTCTATATATTTATATATATTAAAAAACATGAAACTGTAACCTACAATATTAATAAATGGTTATATCTGAGTGAGATTTCATGTGACTTTTGTTTTATTTTTGATTATCATATTTTCTGAAGTTTCTTCCATAAATATATATATACATATAGATGTATGTATATATGTGTATGAATATATGTCTGTATATACATTTTTAAAAAAACAGCCCGGCCGGTGTGGCTCATGCATTGATTGACCCATGCATCAAGAGGTTGACTTCAATTCCCAGTCAGAGCACATGACCAGGTTGTGGGCCTGATCCCCAGTGGGGGGCATGCAGGAGGCATTAGCTAATCGATGTTCTCTCTCATCAATGTTTCTATCTCTCCTCCCTTGCTCTCTTTAAAATCAATAGAAAAATAAATAAAATAAAATAAAAAACAAGAAAAATGCATTTTAAAAAAGGTAATTATTTTAACTAACAGTGATATTCAATGAGTTCATTATTGGGTTTGTACTAATTATTTTTGAAGTGCAAACATGGAAAAGACTTCTATCATGACATAGTAAGAACCCTGGGAGCCTTTCTATCCAGTAATCCTTATCCATACTCTACACCTTCTTAAAATGAGGTCAAGGATATATTTGTTTACATAAATTATCTTCGATGAGTTCTGAGTAAGATCTGTTTTATATTAAATGCTGTAATTAGGGAGTAATTTTATAGCAAGGTTTGAATATCATTGCTGATGGCTATTTAATTTTTCTAACAAATATAATTATATTTGTCTATAATTACACAGTTTACACAGTACTTTTACAGTAATTAGCTTATTTTAATGCTCCTAATAACCCTGAAATATAAATACAGTATTTTTACTGACAAAACTAAAGTTTCAAATTATAAATGAACTTGTTCAAGGTCACCCAGCTAGTAACTGGTAGAACTGGACTTAAACCCAGGTCTCCTAATGGGAGACAATTAAGAGGGAGCAAATTCCATAATCTTTTCACAACATCACTTTGCAAACATTGAAAAAATGCTAACTTATTAAGTGTAGTTCCACCTCAGTATTGCATTGTCTCATTCCTACTCAGAATGCTATTGTTGGAAGAGACTCCGAAGGGCACCTCAGTTATTCCATATATGACACTTTACCCAGAAGAGTAGAACTATGCAGAGAACCCATGAAATCCTCACAGATCATAGAGTAGATTAGAGCTCTGTGTCATTATGTCATGGCTGTTCTGATAAAAACCATAGCCACCATCACTGTTGCTGTATGCTAGGTTCATCACAAACATTAACACACTGTGGGGGAGGAACAAACTTTCCTTGGCCTTCAAGGTTTTTCTGGCTGGTTTAATCATCAAATAGACATGAGACAGATTAGCAAGAGAAGAAAATTGGGAACCCTGCATACATGAGACAGTCAGAGACTCCACATGCATGGGAGGTTCAGAGATAGAAGGGAACATGGTATATGAGACCTGAATGAGGAATAGGATAAGAAGAGCAGATGTTTAGTAAATAGAAGTTTGTCCTGCCATTTAGGTGGATCACTGATAATCTCATGCTATTGGGTAGGGGCCCTAAATAAACTGTTTCTAGGTAGTTGAAAGGGGGGGGGGGTAGAAGTTTCTCTTGAGACTGGAGCTAAAATTGCCTTTAGCTCAAAATAATCTGCATATCGCTGAGGTACATCTTGGGGTAGCTTGTTTTGAGCCCCCAAACACCAAGACCTATGAGATAGGCTCTATTATCTCCATTACACAGATGAAAAACTGAGGCTCAGAAAAAGTTCCCTTGGTCTCATAGCTAATGACTTGCAAAAATGAGCTTGGAATTCAGCTATTGACTCCAGACTCTTTTTACTCCCCAACTCTGCCTCCCTTGATTCAACCTGTGCTTGGATTGTGCACAGAAAAGATGTGTCTTCCTGGTGCTGACTGTGAGTTTCAGAGCATGTGGTTCTGTTGGAGAGAAGGCTGTGTTTACTAAATCATTTTCTAGCTCAGTGCCAAGAGAAAGGCAGCTTTTCATAGACAAAAGGAAGCACTGAGACCTTCACTATTTTACTTTACCCTTTTCTACATTTTGCCTTACTATTAATAATTGACTAAATCTCCTTAATGTAGCATCCATTATTGAGGATGAGGTCTTACCAAAAAAAATTGATTATCAGAAAAATCTTATATTTTCTTCTCTCAAGTTTTGGTTGAGGTCTTAACTATCTAAACAATTTTTTTGTCCAGCAATTTGACCTTTTGCAGATCCAGTAGAGAACAGACCCTTTTTATAGTTCAGATTACGACAATTCTAAATATTTAGAAACACCATCTATGTATTTGGTATTCTGGTTATTGCTCCTATCGCCCATAACAGAAATAACATTCGTTAAACCACAGATTGAATCATATCTCAAATCAGGTCATGAGAAACAGCAATTGTATATTTTATTTCTGTCGACAGTTATTTACAAAATAGTTAAAAACTGTATGGTATAGGATGAAGCTGTAACTTCAGTTTCAGCACAGTGTTAACCATATTTGCTTTGTTTTAGATTTCCTGTGATCAAAAGAATAATAAATGTTAATATTCTAATGCAAAGGATTACAAAATGATCTTATCAATTAATGCAAGAGTGGGTATATTGATGATAAAGTATATAGATTTAGAATAAAATCCAACTATATATGCATGTACACAATGTATATGTATTCACACGTACATATATACTGCCCATATATATGTACATATGTGCATGTTTATATATAATTTTTTTCAACATTGAACAATTTTTAGAAAATTGCAGATTTTCAGTCAGTGGATTGAGCGTCATCCCATGGACTGAGAGGTCTTGGTTCAATTCCAGATCAGGGCACATGCCCAGGTTTCAGGCTTGATCCACAGTGCAGGAGGCAGCTGATCGGATGGCTCTCTCTCACATTGATGTTTCTCTCTCTAAAATAATAAATAAAAACATATTTAAAAAGAAGCTCAAAGAGACATAGAAACATTACAAATGGAAGATTTCCCATATTGTGTTTGTCAGTTCTTAACTAAACAGATATTAAGGTTTTTTCTAACTTGTGTTTCCTCCCCTTCCCTTACAGCTTTCTTAGAACAGCAGAGATAATGTAAGAGCAAAATGCTTGGTGCTTTCTATTTCTTGTTCTGCTTTTTAAACATTCACTTGCTAGTTGAATAAGGAGTTATTAGTCAAAGTTTTAGAAGTGGAATTTTAGAACTCATAAATATAAACAGTTCCTAGCTTATAAATAACAGACAGTTAAAAATGTTTATCCCTTATCTCCACCACTTGGAACCTCAGCTATTCCCATAGAAGCTATCATTCTGGCAGGGAGGGGGTCAGAAAGGAGCTTTCAGAGTTCCCTCAGATTCGGAAGAGGAGGAAGGAATGGGATTGTGCAAGACTGGTATAGAAATCTGACTGCAGCGCATTTGGTGCCTCCATGAGCTCAGGCATCTCTAAAGGCCTTTTTTTTTTCTTCTTTTAAATCTCATTTTACTTTCCTCAACACCCTACCAGTTAAAAAGCTTCCTCCCTCTCTCTCTGCAGGATGTTGTTTAAAAATGCAAGTATCTTTGGGATATTAAGGGATTCTTAGTCATTCACATCTTAGTGCAAATTGGCTCAATAAGGTTGCTTTCCTTAAAGCACCTAAAAGGAAGGCTGTGGAGAATTTTGGGATGACTGGGAAAGCTGAGCCTGCACAGCAAAGTCACAGCCAGGCTTTCTTTCAAGGAGGACGGGGGACAGGAGAACAATACAGTCTTGAGGCTCCAACATCGGCACAGAAAAGCAGAGAGTAGAGCGGTGCCAGGAATAAACTGCCCACGTAGAGAATGTGTTTCTATCTGGACATGTGTCAAGGCTTTAGTTTTTAGTTTAGAAGGGAAAAAAAAATTATCTATTCAAACATCCAATGCTTCCCCCCCCCCCCCCCCCCCCCCCCCCCCGCAGACAAACTTCTAGTTATCCCCTTACATCAGGCAGGGAGGGGAGGTGATAATCCTCATCTTAATTAGTGCAGAAGTTTCCTATTTCCTGTTTGTTGTACCAGTGGGAAGTTTTCCATAGGTATCTGCCGAGCATTACTGCCTCTGAGAACATCAGAAACTGGGAAGAGTCCTGCTAGGTCCCTTCATGTGGGGGCGTGTCCCAGAGGCCTGTCTTGAGTTTTCAGAGGAAACAGTGGCCGAGCCCAGGATAGAAACCACCTTGCAGGTGGCAATATTAAATAATCACTGCTTTGTAGAAAGGTATGAGAAGATAAGTAATAGCAACAGGCAAAAGTAATCTTATTTAACTCCCAGTTTAGTGTAAATTGGCTCAATGAGGTTGCTTTTCTTAAAGCACCTAAAAGAAAGTCTGTGGGAGGATTTTGAGTTGATTCGAAAGCTGAGCTCACTTACCTTGAGTGTTGTGTTTTAAACCCATTTTTGGTAAAGATTTTGGTAAAGACCTAAGAATGTGTACAATGCCGGTTGAGCTGGTTAACAAGCTCCACCTTATTGACCACAATTCCTCCTGCCTTTTTGTTTTTTAATTGTTTTGGTGGCTGTCTTGCTGTCTCAGTCTTCTGGCTCACTTTTCTCCTCCTGTTCACTTTTTGGGGAAAAGAGGTGGTGGTAGGTGCCGAACGTCCTGTTCTTCTTACAATTTCCTTCTGTTTTAGGTGGAGACCAACTGGTGTCACGCTTTGGACACTTGGTCCAGGACTGCCCGTCATGTATCAATTTACATGCGGTAATGAAGGCATTTGATCTAGCAGGTGAAAATGAAATTAACAGTGGAATTCTCATTTACCTTGGGATATACTCCCCCAGAACTTTGAGGGGCGTGGTACTGTTATTGATTTTATATGCCAACAATACTGTTCTTAAAAAATATTTTTTTATCCTCACCCGAGGACATTTTTCCATTTTTTGTTCAGGTAGAGTGGGAGGGAGAGAGAGGAAGAGAGAGAGAGAGAGAGAGACATCGATGTGAAAGGGACACATCGAGTGGCTGCCACCCGCACGACCAACCAGGGCCGGGGACAAACTGCAACCGAGGTACATGCCCTTAGCGGGAACCGAACCCGGGTCTCTCAGGACCGCAGGCCGACGCTCTAACCGCTGAGCCAAACCGGCCAGGGCAACAATACTGTTCTTATATGGCCCCCTTCCATGTGTTTTTCTTGAAAATGGATGGGCTTATGATCCAAGATCCCAGGTAATTTTGACATTGATGGGTCAAATTAGGCAAATCACCAGTGGTCTATTCAAAAGTGATGCACTTACCAATGGTCAAGCTTAGGGAATTTATGTTTCAGAGTAGGTACAGGTGTCTGAAAAGTCCTTAATTTATATGCATATATATGTTCATAATTAAGTGGATTTTATAGAGAATAATAGAGAGTAGAATTTATTAAACCAAATAGATTTAAATGGTGGTCCTTAAGCCCTCTGAAAGGTTCTGTGACCAACCTTTTATCATTGAGATAGGCCAGTAAGCCAGGGCACGTGGAACAGGGAAACTGAGACAGATAGCTCAACAAACCAACAGAGCAACTTACAGCATTTACAGAAGGTCACCTCCCTAAAAATAACATCCAGGCCTCAGTTGTATTTCAGCTCTAGGCCCTGACACTGACCAATCAGTGAGGACCACGACACTGAAGGTGCACACCTAGAAAACTATGACTATTCTGTTGAAACCCTTTTATGAGACCTCCCCTAAGATTCCTGCCTGTAAGAGAGAAGTAAAAACCTTAAGACAAAGGACCCAGCATGTGCTCTCCCTCCCAGGAGAGCACCTGAGCCCCTCTTTTCTTCTGCCCCACAGGCATGCATCTCCTAGACTCTAAGTGACCCCACGAAGCTTGCAACCAGGACAGCAATGGGAAGTGGCAATTCATCTCATCCCCTGAACCTGTCCCCAAGGCCCTCTTTCCTCTGCCTTCTTAGTGAGCCAAAGCAGACCAGCCGAGGCTCATTTCCCCAGCCCTTCCTTGTTTTTCTGTCCCCAGCTTTAATAAACATCCTCTAAAATTCATCTGAACTCATCTTGTGAAATTTTTCCTGCAGGAAGTCAAGAGCTCACACTACTGGCCTGGCCCTAGGCAGACCCACCAAGTGCCAGGTCCCCTTTCTGCTAACACCATGATCCAAACACAAAGATCCATCAAAACCCTATTACCAAATTTACTACTTTTTCTCTCTGTTCCATTTCGATGCATTTCCTCATGGATGTTCTTTAATTTATGCCTTAAAACACTTCTATTCACAGGATTTTTTAACATCAGTTTCCTTTACATGCTGTTCATCGAATTGCGATCATAACTGAGTAAAAGACAGGCCATCTCGAGCACAGGATTTTAATGTTATAGCAAGATGATTTCTGTTTTGTGAGAATTGTGGGCTTCAGAAAAAATAGGCTGGAGTTCCACTGTGTCACCAACATCATTTAAGATGTATTTTATAATTTCTTTGAGTCTCAATCTCCGATCCGTATATTGAGAAAGGGACATCTGTTTCATGGGGTTGCTGTGAGGATGACATAAGATAAACATGTCAAGAACCTACCCAACACAGTTCATGACACCTAAGGGACACCCACGAAATATGACTTCTCCTCCCTTCTCTAGTATGAAACAGACTGTTGGACATGCTTTGATTTAGTGGTTACACTAATGCAAGGACCAGACCCTGATATTTGTGATCTTTAGCAGTGGGTTGACCTTCTGTTTTTAGGCCCAGAAGGCAAATCATTTATACTATGGCTATAAGACTAGCAAATCTTTACCTTCCTCTTTCTCCATTCTTGATCTCCTCCCTTGCATTTGGTCACCTTCTCACTTTCTGCTAATCCTGCACCTTCCCCAATATCCACAGGAAGAGTCAATTCTTTGTGATCTCAGTGTTTCCAAGGACCTCCGAGGGGAAAAAAAAAAAAACTTATCAAAGGGAAGAATAAACATAATATACTTAAAGCATGATAATAAATTACACAACTTCATCTCAAATTTTGCTCTGGGGAAAGGTTGACATGAAACGTTTGAAGAAACATGAAAAGGATCCTAAAAACAGACGGTTTTTTACAGTGAAAGGCAATTTTTTTTTTTTTCCAAGCTTCAAAGCAAGGGTTCCTTTAGTCATCTTCTTGATAGGTTGTGTTTGACAGGATTTAACTTATGAAATTGTTCCAATGCCCTTTAAAGGGCCTGGGCGCATGCTAGTGAAAATGATGAATGTTCGTTTTTAATTGAAAAATTTAAAATATCCATGTGGCAAAGCAAAGCAATACATTTGCTGTTTTGTAAAAGTTTTGGAAATGAATACTTTTTATAGTGCCACATTTACATTCAATAATCGACAAGAGGATGACCTGAGAAATAAGCCAGGGAAGATGATGCCTTCTGGATCAGTATTTTTCTTAAAGTATCCCTTGCAACTTTCATTCACCAAACCCTTCAAAACTTTTTCCTCTTCGACATAATTTTTTGTTATTTCATTAAGAACCTTAAAATATCATACTAATAAAAAGAGTGAATAAGCCTATTAAAATTATTAATAATTATGTATAGTAATAGAGAAATCATCTTTTGGCTACAGAAAAGTAGCCAAATTTTAAAAGCATTCCATAAAATTATATTAAACTAGGAAGAAATTTGAGCAACTTAATTGTAATATAGGCTGAAGAATTTTGCCAGTGCTATACAGTAAGCTATACTCTAGATTCGTAAACATTAATTCATAAAATACAGTCATTAAAATTTGGAAGAACTCCGAAAGGATTCAGACTTTATAGAAATTTAATTTCTGAGTAACACTTTTGTCATTCACCATGTCAAATGACCATCATTTCCTGTTCTAACTGTATCTAACGTCCACAAATTATGTTCTAAAGAGTTGTTCTTTGGTTTATTTTTGTAAATTGAATCATAGAGTTGCAGGAGAGAAGTTTGTTATTTTTAAGACTCCATTGTATCTCAGTGGGCTGCTACCTAAGTATCATTCTATGATTGTGGATTTGTATACAGCATGGGAGAGGGAGGAACAAGTTGGAGGGAGGAGCACTAAGAGGGACTGAATACATTTTGGGGGCCAAACATCTTATTTAATCCCCCAAACAATCTGCAAATGAGAAAGTACCACCCCATTTTTAAAGAGGAGGCTACAATTCAAGTCCACACAGTTAGTGATGAAAAAAACGTATCAGCACTTGATAGCAGGATTTGAATATTACATATGATTATGTATCTTTACTATAAAAATTTGAAAGTCATTACAAATGTAGTATGTCCATGTCTTCATCACCTAGATTAAAAAATTATCAAGACTGAAATATTTGCTTCATCTCTCCTTTTTTCTTTTCATTTTCCAATTTGCTGAAGCATTTTATAGCAACACCCCAGACTTGTTATTTTATCCCTACAAATGTCAGTATCTGTCTTTAAAAAATATGGGCTTAAAACAAAAGTAACAATGTCACATCATACCTTATAAAGTAATGATAATTCCTTGATATCATGAGTCAGTCTGTAATTGATTTTCCTAGTTGCCTTATAAATATCTTTTTCTCGTTTGGTTTGTTCAAATCAAATTATGAGCATGCATTTTAACAAGATGGCTGAGCAAGTTCTTATTATTCCAGAAAATAGGACTGTGATAGAGATGAAGTCTTCAGTTTAAATAACCAGGGAAGATTCTGCAAAGTATGCTGCAATGTTCTTAGTTTCAATCTCACAGTCCAACAAGGAAAAGAAATAATAGGCAAGATCCATAAAAGGTTGTTTTTTGAAGTTTGGTTGCTTTATAAAAAGAAGGAAAATTTAGCATCTCCTGACAATGTTATGAATGTTTGCGTCCTCTCAAAATCTATGTTGAAACCTAACTTCCAAGGTGATGGTGGCCTCTTTTATAAGGGCCCTAATCCTGTTCATGAAGGTTACACCCACATGACCTAGTCACCTCCCAAAGTCCCCACCTGCTAATATTACCACCCTGGGGATTAGAATTTCAACATATGAATTGGGGATGTGGAAGGGGGTGGAGGGCACAAACATTCAGACTCTAGCACAGCCCAAACTAAAACAGATTCATTATTTCATTTTTCAAAGGGCATTTTAATTACAAATGTTCGAAGATATCATCTCAGAATGACAGATCTTACCAGGAAAGGACATTTATAAAGTCTGAACACATATCTTAGACTATGGATTTGACAACTGAAAAATATGTCAAAATGAGTAATATCAAATGTCAGAGCCAGTGAAATAGAGTGGTTGAGCCAACAGGGTCTAGAGTCAGACAGACTCAATCTTTCTACACCACAGTCTTCCCTTCTGTAGAATAGGATAACAATCATTCTACTCACAAGGTTCTTGTCAGCAGGCATGTAAAGTATCTAATGCATTATCTGGCACATAATATGTACCTAAAAAATTCCAGCTAATTATTAGCTGCTAAATTGCCAGGCAGGATGCCCAAGTGAACATAAACCCAGCCTCTCAACTGGACTGTTTTCACGGGAGGAAACACCATTTTTAAAAAAATTTATTTATTTTTTATTAATTTTTGTTACAGATGTTTCTCCTTTTTCCCCCACTGATTCCTCCCTCCCCCTTCCTCCCTTCCCTGTCCCCAGTTTGTTGTCCATGTCCACTGTTCATACATACATGCATATAAGTTATGTGGTTTGTCTCTCCCTCTCCACCCCCTCTTCTGCGGATTGTCAGTCTGTACCCCACTTCCATGCCTCTGGGACTACCCCATTCCTCAGACTGTTATGTTCATTGTATTCCACAAATAAGTGAGATCATATGATACTTGTCTTTCTCTGTTTGGCTTGTTTCACTTAGGATGATACTTTCAAGGTCCCTCCATGTAGTCTTAAAGGATAAGAGATCTTTCTTTCTTACCGCTGCATAGTACTCCATTGTGTATATGTACCACTGCTTTTTTATCCATTCATCTACTGATGGACACTTGGGCTGTTTCCAGATCTTAGCTATTGTAAATAGTGCTGCTATGAACATGGGGGTAAATATATTCTTCCTGACTGGTGTTTCAGGCTTCTTAGGGTATATTCCTAGAAGTGGGATCACTGGGTCAAATGGAAGTTCAATTTTGAATTTTTTGAGGTAACACCATATTATTTTCCATAGTGGCTGCCCCAGTCTTCATTCCCACCAGCAGTGTACTAGAGTCCCCTTTTCTCCACACCCTCGCCAACACTTGTTGTTTGATGATTTGTTGATGGCAGCCATTCTGACAGGTGTGAGGTGATACCTCATTGTTGTTTTAATTTGCATCTCTCTGATGATTAGTGATGATGAGCATTTCTTCATATGTCTCTTGGCCATTTGTATGTCCTGTTTGGAGAGGTGTCTATTTAGTTCCTCTGCCCATTTTTTAATTCGGTTCTTTGTCTTCCATTTGTGGAGTTGTATGACCACTCTCTCTATATATATATTGGAAATTAACCCCTTATCTGATACACCATTGGCAATTATGCTGTCCCACACAGTGGGTATCCTTTCCGTTTTGATGATTGTATCTTTTGCTGTGCAGAAGCTTTTGAGTTTGATGTAGTCCCATGTGTTCATTTTCTCCTTTGTTTCTGTTGTCTTAGGTGATGTATCAATGAAAATTCTGCTGTGTATGATGTCTGAAATTTTGTTGCCTACAGTTTCTTCTAGGATTTTTATGGATTCATGAGTCATATTTAAGTCTTTTATCCATTTTGAGTTTATTCTTGTGTATGGTGTAATTTGACGGTCTCGTTTCTTTTTTTTTTTGCATATAGCTGTCCAATTTTCCCAACACCATTTATTAAAAAAGGCTGTCCTTACTCCACTGTATGCTCTTGCCACCTTTGTCAAATATTAATTGAGCATATTTCCTTGGGTCCATTTCTGGGTTCTCTGTTCTGTCCCACTGGTCTATATGCCTGTTCTTGTGCCAGTACCAGGCTGTTTTGATTACGGTGGCTTTATAGTATAAGCTGAAATCTGGTAATGTGATCCCTCCAACTTTGTTTTTCCTTTTCAAGATTGTTGTGGCTATTCGAGGTCTTTTTTGTTTCATATGAACTTTTGAAGTACTTGTTCTAATTCTGTGAAGTATGCCGTTGGTATTTTGATGGGGATTGCATTGAATCTATAGATTACTTTGGGTAATATGGACATTTTAATGATGTTAATTCTCCCAATCCATGAACAGAGTATGTGCTTCCACTTTTTTATATCTTCCTCTATTTCTTTTTTCAATGACTGTTAGTTTTCTGCGAAGAGGTCCTTTATTTCTTTGGTTAAGTTTATTCCTAGGTATCTTAATTTTTTTTGCCGCAATGGTAAATGGGATTGTTTTCTTAGTTTCTCTTTCTGTGAGTTCATCCTTGGTGTATAAGAATGCCATCGATTTCTTGACTTAATTTTGTATCCTGCTATTTTGCCAAATTCATTTATTAAGTCTCGTAAATTTTTGATGGAGTCTTTGGGGTTTTCTACATATAGTATCATGTCATCTGCAAATAATGACAGTTTCACTTCCTCCTTTCCAATTTGGATCCCTTTTATTTTTTCTTCCTGTCTGATTACCTGTGGTAAGACTTCCAGTACTATGTTAAATAAGAGTGGTGAAAGTGGGCATCCTTGCCTTGTTCCTGTTCTTAAGGGAAATGCTTTTAGTTTTTGCCCATTGAGTATGGTGTTGGCTGTAGGTCTTTCATATATGGCCTTTATTATGTCGAGATATGATCCTTCTCTTCCCACATTGCTGAGCGTTTTTATCAGAAATGGATGCTGGATTTTGTCGAAGGCTTTTTCGGCATCTATTGATATGATCATGTGGTTTTTATTCTTCATTTTATTTATGTGGTGTATCACGTTTATTGATTTGCGAATATTGTACCAGCCTTGCATCCCTGGGATGAATCCCACTTGGTCATGGTGGATAATTTTTTTGGTGTATTGCTGGATCCGATTTGCTAGTATTTTGTTCAGGATTTTGGCGTCTATGTTCATCAGGGATCTTAGCCTGTAGTTTTCTTTCTTTGTAGTGTCTTTTTCTGGTTTTGGAATTAGAATTATGCTGGCCTCATAGAACGTGTTTGGAAGTCTTCCTTCTTCTTGAATTTTTTGAAATAGTTTGGGAGAATGGGTGTTAGTTCTTCTGTGAATGTTCGGTAAAACTCCCCCGTGAAGCCATCTGGGCCTGGGCTTTTGTTTGCTGGGAGAGTCTTGATTACATCTTCAATTTCTTCTGTTGATATTGGTCTGTTCAAGTTTTCTATCTTTTCCTCGTTCAGTTTTGGGAGACTATGTGGGAAACACCATTTTTTGTCTCCTCAAGGCAGATGGTTGTTTTCTCGCTGCCTCTGTTGTGGACAGCTGCCAGAATTAATGCTATCTCCAGGAGGATGCGTTTGAAAGAAGTAAGATTAAGTGTGCACAGGGTTATGTTTTTTTTTCTTGTTTGTTAAACGCTTTCGGTGACTATGAAGGCTTTTAAAAAGTCTCCCAAGTTAATATGCTAGTTCATATTTTCTAAGCTCTTTCATAATGGCCTCTTAATTTTTTAATGACTAGTTGGTAAAAATGAATTCAATTTTACAGGTCAAAAAAATCAAAGCATGAAATATTAAGTTGCTTGCTTAACATAATAATAGCTAACATTCTGAGACAGTCTTTAGAGTGCTTCATATTTATCTTCACTTTTATCCTCAGAGCAACCCTGAGAAGTTGGCATGGTTTTGTCTCCATTTTAAAGACAAGGAGACTGAGGCACGGGTTGGTCAACCAACTTGCCCAGGGTCACATAGCTGGTAGGTGGAGGAGCTGGATTCGCACTGGGCACACAGGTCCTTCTGCAGTATCAGCAGAAGCATCTCTGAATCGAACTTGCTTGGACTTAGTGAGCAGCTCATCACCATGGGCTGGAGCCAGAGGATGATGGAGGAGGCAGGCAGCCCTGCTCCAACACCTGTGCGTGGCCACATCTCTTCCTCTTTCACCCCGAGCCAGCGAGGAACCGGAGGCAGTCTCCATCCCACTCCCCTGCTGGGGACCCCACTGGACCTCTTTGTTTACTCCTTGTTATTTCACAAAGCTCCATTTATTTGGTCTTTGCATCTCTTCATTGTTTCCATCTAAATTGAGAGACTGGGATGAGGGCAGAGGAGGAACTGAAACTAAACCCTTCAGAGGGTGAGAGATGGAAATGCCAGGGCGTCTATCTGACTTGTCTCCCTTTGTCAAGTAGACGTGTCCTCAAAATGCTTCTTAACCTCACACTTGCTTTTCGTTTGCCCTTTAATCTTATCAGTTGTGCGGATATCAGTTGTTTGTATGTCTGAGGGAAAACGCCTGTCCCTTTTGAATTCACTCTGTCCGTATGAAAGTGGTGATGGGGACCCAGCTATGCACATACACCCAGGCTGACTGAGGACAGGATAAAGAATATTCTTACCCATTGTTATCTCCTGGTCATAAGGGGCTTCTAGAGAGGCTGTTGGGAGAGAGAAATAGCCAGAAACATAAGAGTCAGTTGTTTAAGCAGAAAAACATGTTTATGAGGTTTAGAATTTTGTCTCCTTGAAAACCTTCCTTTTATTATTTTGCTCGCCTTGAACAATAACAGTGGCCCTTTCAGGTTACAGTGTGGCGGTGGTGTGTTTGTCACCCTCAGAAGGTCTGATGGTTAGAGCAGCGAGGCACATCCCTCCGGTTCTGCCATTGCCGAGTGTGCACAGCGCAACCCAGGCCCCGGTGGTCATCTGACAGGCATGGCCCGAAGCCGTCCCTGCGTGGGAGAGGGGGACAAGGTCCCGAGGCACAGGGGATGCCACGTACAGAAGAGTAAGTGTCCAAAGGCCAAGAGCTGCTGAGTTCAGAGAAACGTGGGCAAGGGCTTGGAGTGTTTCGTGTGGCTGTGCAGAGTTGGGTGATGGCAAAGAGAGGCCCGGGATGCTGGAAAGAGGGTGATGAGGGACAGGCCTGTCGTGCACAACCAGCTGCTGTAGCTTCCTTCTCAGTGCCATGGGGAGGCAAGGAAGGACTCTGCATCCTCTCTGGGTGGCAGCATTCTGGGGAGGAGGCTTGGGAGGAGGAGGGCATGTACCTGGAGAAGGCCGGAGGACACTCTACTGTTATCCAGAAAAGGGGTCATTAGGTCCTAAGGTGGGGCTTTGGTGAGAACGGAGCCCACAGGGCAGATTCCACTCATGCTTAGGAAATAAAATTGAGAGGACATGGTGGTAATTGGATCTGACAGGCAGGGAAAGGGAGGGGTCATTTGTATAATTAAGTTCTGGTATTTAGGATTTGCTCTGTTATTGCCGGTTTTGACCTACTTAGCAAATCAGAACAATAGCACTAACAAATAAGCCTAAGGAAGTCCAAGGCAATGGCTTCAGCTAATGACCCAGGACAGGCTGGAGTTGGGTTCTGAGGAACAGCAATAAAAGAAAACAGGAAGGACACCAGAATCAGCGACACAGGCTCGCAAGACAGGGGTCTGACCAATCCAGCCAGACACGGTCTAACTTGCCCAGGACTGCTTTGAAGACAGTATCCACTTGTCAGTGTGCCAGCCCTGCACATCCTTAGGGAGCTGCCCCAACTTTACCTCGGGAACAACTTCACAGCTTCTGAAAAATGACAGAGTGTTCCTATGTTCTGAAACTAGCATCATTCAGTCCCACTAAAGGACAAGCCGGAAAAATCAGTACATCTCACACACACACACACACACACACACACACACACACACACACTGAAGGGTGTGTCATTTGAAGTTAACCAGTAGAAAACAAAATGTGTACAAAACTTTGTAGTGGGTGTTGATGTTCTCACACTCAAGGGGTCTTTGGAAGCAGAAGAGCGTTTGTCCCTGATGTGTATGCATGTTAGTTCTAACCCAATCCCTGTCTATTCCACATGGAACAGGAAAACTCTAGAAGGGAAAGAATTCAGGATAATTTTTGTCCTGGGGTCTTGTTTTCCTCCTGCTCCAGGTTAATGGAGATACAATAAATGCCCACTCAGATTTCCCCAGAGATTGCCTCGTTTTCACTTCAAGGCATAAGATTCTTCAACTATATTGGGGGGGGGGGGAGAGAGACATGATATATTTCCTCTGCACAGCCCTTTAAAGAACTAACTAGAATTGCCACCAGTAGATGAGCATATAAACATAATGTTACAAAAATTAAACTCAAGGCAGTTGCATGATGTATCTTCAATGCAAATGTCTTCCAGACCAAAATTACTAGTGTTTCTAAGTCAATGATATAAATAACCTGTGCTTACTTTTCAGTTTTTGAAAGAGATGGCAAAAGTAATGAGTTTTTAATAGTTTCATAAATACCATGCCTGAAAATAGTTCAGGAATACTTGAGATTCGTTTATGAAAGACTTACATGTTATTTCGGTCAAGTACACATTTTGTCCCCGTTTAGTGGCTTGCAAAGGGTTGAGTCAATGGCGAGATTAATGAGAAGTGTACAGTTTACACAGGCATGAATTTAAGTAAGACAGAGCTTTCCTGGCATATAAAATGTCTGCAGTTTTGACATCTTACTGTATTTCCATAAAGGTAATCAAGGACCAAAAAAAGCAAAGGGCAATATATTATGCAAAATACAAGACCTCCTCTACAAACTTCTGGGTGTATAGAGCTGGTTTCACAAGTAGATAAGAATCTTTATGACGATTTTCTAGTCTGTTGAAGATGATTTTAATAATCATCAAGCCGTTGTTCTGCTCCTCTGTGGAGGCCATAGTGGAGCATCAGCCAGTCTTCCCTCCCATTCTGCCTGCTGTGCACTGAGAACATCCTTACTCTATGCTCCATATCAGTAATGGCTTATTCCATTTTTTTGGTGTAAAGCATATGCTAAATGTGGTCATTAAATATCTGTAGGCTCCCATTCTGTCTCCATAACTGAATTGTAAGTTTAGAGCCAGATGTTCAAGAGTGATGGTTCTAATCCTATTGCCTGAGTTTAATACTGGGTTTGTCACTGTGTAACCACATTATTCAACTGCTCTTGGCCTCAGTTTAGCCATCTGTAAAATGGGGTCATTATAGCACTTTGTCATAGGAATGTGAAGATTAAATGAGAAAGCATGCAAAGTGTTTAGCACTCGAACTAGGAGCAAAGGTTAGCTCTTAGCAGTAAATGTCCTGTTGATAGTGTTTTTGCTCTATCTAGAGGCAAAAATCTATACAATGAGATTCTATCACAGCTGGCCATCTTTCTTTTGGTGACTCAGTTGACAGAGCATTTAGGAGACAGCAATGTTGGTTTGAAGCTGTTTTCTCCTCCTCATCTTTCAAGAGAGCAGAGAAAAAGAAAGATGGTTTAGTTCTGAAGAAAACCAGGTCAAGCGTTGTTTCCACATAGACGTTCTGTGTATAAATGTGCATCAGAATACCAGGATTCCTTGTGACAGCTCCCTCAGTTAATGGGCAAGGAGGACTTTCTAAGGTGAGGTTTCTCTTCTGCCTCAGAAGAGAAAGCCAAATAATTCCTATTTTTGGCCTTGTGCTTAGAAAAGGGGAACAAACTGATTATTTCAGAAAACTTTCTGGGACACTAAACATTTTTTTAAAAAAAGATGAGGAACATCACTTAAAAAGGAAAACCTAGTAGGTTCTCCAGTTTCACTCTATTAGGATAAAAACATTTTTTCTCTCATGTGCTCATTCTTAGACATTACTCTCTTAATTTTTCTAGTTGGTCTCCTGGGATATATAAAAACACAAATTACAAATAGGAGAGTGCTGAATGTTTCCACTTAGCTTCTCTGCTGTAATCTGGAGGACTGCGGTGGTTGCTATGGTATCAGGGTTCCCCTCAGGGGTGTGTGTGTGTGTGTGTGTGTGTGTGTGTGTTCCCATGCATCTGTGTCTTTTTGGGAGTGAGGTTGGGGCTGAGCTGGTCCAGCTGCTGGTTGGTGGAGAAACAAGCGAGCAGAGTACACACTTGGAGTCACTTGGACTCTACTCTTATTGTCTGTCTTGTGGTCACACCTCTCTCTGGCACCTTCCCATCACACTCTTAAGGGTCAGGCCAATGCACTACCTGAAGGTTTGCTAAGAAGGCTGCGCTGCTGCTGAGAAAGTGCTCGGGACGGTGTTCACTTGCTTCTCTCCTCCCTCGGGCCCACCCAGCCCACCTTAACGTGGAGGGCCTCTTTCTAGTCTCGCCCATTCTTCCCTACCCTCGACTTTCTCCCTTTCATGGTAAGGTTTTGCCTTTCACCTCATAAACTGAGTATTTCTCTTTATCTCTATTATATATATATATATATATATATATATATATATATATTCCCACCCCCCCAGAATTTTTTATCAGAGTGCCTATCTTCATTTCTCTTTCTTCAGTTACACAAAGTCCTTCCAATTTCTACCTACTCTGAGAGCTCCTGACATAGGACACATGTAGAAAATGTCTTTTTTTCCCAGTGTCTCATCAAGAAAGGAAGTAGTAGTTTTAATCAAAGTAATTTCTTTCCTCTATGAAGGAAACAAACAAGAAACAGTCACACACGCAAAATCATGAAAAATCAACTCCATCTATGTATTTTTTTTTATACCAAATAACATTCCAAGAATTCAAGCATTCCATTTTTAATGGTCACATTTATACATATGTATAAATACAGGAAACTCATAAAGGAAAATATAATTTCAATAAAATGCATCCAAATATATTCTTCAATGTGAGTATTCTTGTGTACTCTTCTGTCATCTGATTTATCTAATATAAATTTATCTCCCTGGAAAATGTAAGTACACACTGTGGTTGATTAAGCTCATTCACATTTAGATATGAATGACTGAAAGATCTTTAACTCCAGCCAGAAGCTGCTGCAGTTTTATTTATTATTTATTTTTTATTTTTTAATCCTCACCCAAGGATATTTTTCCACTTATCTTCAGGTAGTGTGGAAGGGAGGAAGGGAGAGAGACAGAGAGAAACATAGACGAGAGAGAGACACACCCACTGGTTGCCCCCTGCCCAACCCCAAAGGAGCTGAGACAAACCGCCCGAGGTATGTGCCCTTGGCCAGAATCGAACCTGGGACTCTGTTCCCCAGGCCGACGTTCTAACACCTGAGCCAATCCGGCCAGGGCAGCTGCTGCAGTTTTAGAAAGAGGAAGCTTGCTAGCCCCAAATTGTTTCTTCCGGGTATGTTATGCAGTCCAACAAAGTGAAGTGAAACAGGATAATTTGGGGGCAAATAAAAAGGCCAACATTGTCTTGAAATCTGACCTTATGACAGTCTCTTAAGCAAGTACTGAATTTTTATAACGTCTTTTTTGTTTGTTTTTGGTCTACTTCTGTACCTTCAGGAGCTGTACAAGCTCCACATGTTTTTTCCACAACGTTCCGTATCAGGAGCGCGCAGAAGAGACGGGAAAAGGGGAGACAGGTGAGCGGCAGCCGATGCGAACCCGGTGTTCCTAAGTCACTGATGCCTGGAGAGGTCGTCACGTTATTTTAATTCCCTCTTGCTTAAGATACAAACTCTTGAGATAAAATTCTATATTGTATTACTTTTACCCCTCGGAAAATATTGGACATATATCGTAACTACAGACAAAAGTGAGGGGAAATTATGTAGTATATTACTTGGGTTTTGTTCAGTTATCTATTTCAAAAGAAAATTGCTTGGCTTCCCGAATGCCTTCAGTCCTGCTTATGCCCTTGTCTCCCAGGACCGGGCTGTGCTGGCCTTCTGCAGATGTGCTTCCACCGAACCGGGCTGTTAGTGTTGGCAGATCAGCAAGAACCAGCCCTGTGAAATTCATCATCACTTATACTGCGAGGAGATTGCTGAAAATGAACTTTATTCCATTGTATTCTGTTCTGTTTCTGAGAATCCTTAGGGGACTGTGTTTATAGTCTTCATATAAAGAATAGCTGTGCTTCTGTGGACCAAATGGTTTGGTTGTACGATATGCAGTGAGGTTGGGGCTGGAAAGCTTAGAAGAAATCTGTGGGTCAATCTAAGCAAATACCCTGTATGTCATGTGCCTCATTCCTGGTACCATTTCCTTTCCTATTCTCTGTCCTCTCTCTCACATGCTCCTAATTCACGTTCTTTTGACATACAGTATGTATCTTTCATAATTACCTTAAATTCTTTATTTAAGGTAAAATTGTAAGTTGAACACGACACCTGGAGTCAAAATTTCAAGTCTCTCTTTTACCACTTAAGTGACTGTACAACCTCGGGCAAGTTATTGAATGTCACTAAACTCCACTTTTCTCATCTGTAAAATGGGAATAAGAGTTTTTTCTTCAGAGAGTTTGTTGAGGATTAAAGAAGGTAAGTTATGTAAAGTACTGAGCACAGTGCCTGGTACACAGTGGCCACTCAACAAATTCATGTTGTTATTATTATTCTTACTAATATTACTTAATGTTAATATTAACAAACATGATATAAGCATATATAAATATTAAAAAATCTGGTTATAACTCTTAGGAAATTAAAATGATTGTGCTTCTTCTATGTCCATTTGAAATTCATATGCCTTCATATTCATAACAAGAAGCCAATTTCAGGAAATAGAATTTCAAGTTTTAAAACGCTAGGCAATGCCTTGATTGGTGTGGCTCAGTAGTTAAAGCAGTGGCTCACACACCAAAGGGTCATGAGTTTGATTCTTGGCCAAGGGCACATACCTGGGTTGCAGGTTTGATCCCAGCGCTGGCCAGGGCATGTATGGGAGGCAACCAATTGATGTTTCTCTCTCACATTGATGCTTCTCCCTCTCTCCGCACCCTTCCACCCTCTCTAAAATCAATGAAAAAACATATCCTTGGGTGAGGTGTAACAACAACAACAACACAAAAAACT
Organism: Molossus alvarezi; assembly: GCA_037176705.1. Classification (NCBI taxonomy): domain Eukaryota; kingdom Metazoa; phylum Chordata; class Mammalia; order Chiroptera; family Molossidae; genus Molossus; species Molossus alvarezi. The sequence goes on from CM073885.1 coordinate 170,881,596, forward strand.
CAAATCAGGGTAAAAGATTATTAGCATCATACATAGACAGCGATACAGGAATGCAATGCTTTTCTGTTTGTGTCTTGCTACTACACGTAGTGTTCTGTTTTTGGGCTGATGGGTCTATTTGCATAGTAGTTCTAGAAGTGTTAGCAAAATGCAGACTATCCTAGCTTGCAACTGAAATGAAATATTGCACAGATAATTTCAGAAGGGAATTTTCCAGACAGCGAGAAATAATTCATAGCAACACTTAAAACCAGAGACAATATTAGATCGAATTCTGCAAGAGCACAGCCATGTGCTAAGTGTACCATTTCATTTTTAAGAACATAGATTTAATTTAACATGACAATCTGGCATCAAAATTTCCCTCTGGTTTTCCTTTTTCCAAATAGCCCTGCAAATATGAAAATGCAATCTAATCTAATAGGAAAAGTTTAAATTTGTGAGACTACTTGTATGGCACTATGGTTATTATGAAGGAACTAAATGAACCAAATATATTAAGAAAAATGCGAGTGACAGTTGTATGATATAAACATATCTAACACATAACTAATGAGAATCATATGTGCACAATAAAATGTATATTTTGATTATTGTTGCCTATACTATTTCTTTCTATCTTATTTATCAAAGCAATGTAATAACTCTTTAGGGTACTATAGTAATATAAGCAATATTTTGCTTTCTTTACCTAGGCAAGGAGGAGAATTTTGCATTAGTAATAGGGTTTTATTTTCTTCAATACTGTCTAATGAATCATTAGCAACATTTGTTATTTAAAATGGTTAAAGTTAGCAAATTTACTTTTAAAGAAATATGGCTATAAAAATAATTCTTAGTGACTTATACTTAAACATTTAATAATTCTTTTGTTGTTCATAAGAAAAAATAATACATTGCAATTTATTTTGCAAACATTTAATTTAAAGGTTTATCTCATTCATATTTCTTTTTTTTTTTTTTTTTATCCTCACCCGAGGACACTTTTCCATTTTTTGTTCAGATAGAGTGGGAGGGAGAGAGAGGAAGAGACAGAGAGAGAGAAACATCGACGTGAAAGAGACACATCGAGTGGCTGCCTCCCGCACGACTGAACCAGGGCCGGGGACAAACTTCAACGGAGGTACGTGCCCTTAGCGGGAACCGAATCCATGTCTCTCTGGACCGTAGGCCAACGCTCTGACTGCTGAGCCAAACCGGCCAGGGCCTCATTCATATTTCTAATAAATTTATTTATTTGCGTTATCTAGCTTGTTTTAGCTCTCACTGTGTTTTTTCTTTAAAAAAAATAGAATAGATATCTATTTTAATAGTGTATGACCAATGCTTCCTTATTTAAATTTCATTAGAGAATACAGAATTCCATATTGTGACTTAAAATAAATTACAGATTTGAAATCCAATTATATTTTCTCCTTTTTTTCTTCAATCTTCTTGTGCAGTAGTTAAAAAAACCTAACACTTTGGGTGTCTGTGATTACATGTTCAAAATTATCAGACTAACATTCACTAGTAAAATAATTTTATAGATGTGCTGGTCTCTGCAATGTGTGGAAGTAAGAAACATTAACATCTTTTTCCCCTCTCTTTTTTAAAAATAAAGTTTATTGGGGTAACACTGGTGAATAACATACAAGTTCCAAGTGTACATTCTATAATGCATAATCTGTATATTGCACTGTGTGCTCACCGCCCAGAGTCTCGTCTCCTTCTGTCACCACATATTTGACCCCCTTTACCCTCTTCATTCCCTTCTGGTAACTACCATACTGCTGTCTGTGTTGGTTTGTTTGTTGCTTTTTGTTCTATATCAAACATATTAGAGAAATAATATGATTCTTGTCCTTCTGTCTGACTTGTTTCGCTTAGCATGATACTCTCAAGATCCATCCATGTTGTAGCAAATGGCAGTATTTCATCTTTTCTTACGGCTGAATAGTATTCCATTGTATATAGAGATATTAACATTTGTATGTTTTCCAGCTCAGTGGTCACCACATCAGCTTGGGCAGGTCTGCTCGTCTCTTTTCTCTCAAATTTCTCATCTGTTCTTAAGAAAAGATTAATTCTTATTCTATCAGAATGGTGCTCATCAAACATCTGAAATGCACTTAGAAAACCATGGTCAAGGGTGGTACATAGAGCAATTACTGATGTATATCCACAGTGTCTTTCCTTCATCTCATTTATTTCTACAGGAAGTTAGTATTACTATGGCAACTTTTGGATGCTAAGGCCACAGCATAGAAAGAATTAGTGAATCAGCAGAAAGATGAAAATAGAAGTTAAAGTTCCAGAATCCTAATGATCTATTTTGAACTTTATTTTGACTTTCAGATAATCTTATGAAGAATTCTGTCTTGATTTAGAATTCTGATTCTTTTTCTCTATAGTCTGTTTAAATTGCACTGAAATACATGTATGGGAAAGGAAATTTTATGGAATATTCATTATTGTCTAATACTTTACATATACTTGTTCCACTAGTCCTGATAACATCCCTATGTGATAAATGCTACTGTCCCTATTTTACAAATTATAAACAAAAACAGAGATTCAAAGAAATCTAGTGTAAACCCTAGTTTTCTGGTTTAGATTTGGGATCACTACCTCAAAGGAGGGAGGAAACCATTGTTAAGTGTTGTGGACTATTTTCAAATTTTACTATAAATTATTTGTACTTTCTGGTGGTTTTTATGGTTAGAAAAGGCAAAATATAATGAAAAGGGTTTTCTAACTCTGGGGCATGCAGCCTGCTCATTTACACAGAGCATCAACTACTCAAAGATTTGGAAGCAATATTCTGTTTTCATATGAAAGCAACCTCTGATATATTACAGAGTTAATGCAAAATTTATTAATATTCATATTACCTTATAAAATAAATAAAAAGACTTCAAAGAAATTTATGAGAGCTCATAGTGATGTTTCATACTTCTTAGGGGCAGGGTTTTTCTGTCTTCTGTTGTTGAGATACTTGATGAAATGTTGGAGAAGCCTTGAAGTACTCTCTTTAATTATTGCATTTGTTCCCCAGACTCTGCCAAGTCACTTTGTGGTCGTCTCAAAGCCAAGGAGAATTTACTTCTTAGAATAATCAACTTGGAAAATGAACTACTCCCTGGGAGGATGGCAGCTCCAATGTATGAAAAAAATTATATTTGGAGGAAAAAAATGAAACTTATTCTAGCAATGGCTGGATATAATCAAACTTCTATAGATCAAAGCCAGTTAGCAGTGTGGCTGACGTTAACAATGAGAATAAGAAATGTTTTGGCTCTGTGTGCCTAAGCAGAAAGACCAGAACACTGAAACCTCATGTCTTTTGCTCTGAGGGTCCCAGAGAACTCATACTATTTCTTTGATGGCCATTAAAAATGTCCTTGGAGAGCTATAGATGAGGGTTTCTTCAGCCCCTGTGGTTTTAATCTATCTCCTGTCACTGTTGGGCTGACCCTGGTGTTTTCCCCGGTGCCTCTCCATCTTTTCCATGGGACAGAGCATCCTCCCAGGGCCCCACGCTCCCACCATGCACAGCACTTCTAGCATTTTTCTTATGACACCTTACTGTAATTGCTCATTTAATTGTCATCTTTTTTTGCCAGACTGTCAGCTCTTAGAAGGCAGGGCCTTGCTGCCTTTCTCACACCCCAGAAAAGTGCTTAAAAATTTTTGATGAGCAAATGAAGGAATGGCTCTTCCTGGTGCTTTCTCAGAAGAGTGGGAAGACTCTTTTCCCACCAGTTACAGTTCTTTACAGGCTCCTAGAAAATAACTACTGCTCTTAACATCACAAGGAAACTTGGTCAAGTTCCTGTAGGTCTAGGTTAGAGGATGCTTGAGAAACACCAAGCAGTCATGTCTGCAAAATATTAACCAGTGCTGTAAGTTGGAGTCCAGACCGTCTGACCCTTACCCTTGAGGTGTACGTGGCCCATTCACCAACAACAATATGAATTAGAGGTTGCCATGGTACTTCATCTTTATATGATCATTTTATTCTAAGGATTAATTCATCAATCTCAACATGTGAAAATGAAAAGCATAGTTTTTTTTAATCCTCATCTGAAGACATTTTTGCATTTATCCTCAGACAGAGCGGGAGAGAGAGAGGGAGAAAGAGAGAGAGAGAGAAACATTGATGTGAGAAAGACACTTTAAATGGTTGCCACCCACATGACCCCAACAGGGGCTGGAGACAAACTGCAACCAAGGTATGTGCCCTTAGTGGGAACCCAGGACTCTTCAGTCCATGAACCGATGCTCTAACTGCTGAGCCAAATCAGCCAGGGCAAAAAGCATAGTTTTGAAGTCAGATTGCTGAGGTTGAAAATCAGCTCCATCACTTCTAGAGGTGTGACTCTGGGCAAATTACTTGGTCTTGATAAACCTTAGCTCTCTTGTCTGTGAAGTGGAGGCGATACTGACCAACCTCACATAATCATCGTAAGGCCTGAGGAGATAAACCTCGAAAGGTATTTAACGCCGTGCCTGGCACACAGCAGCAACATTTTACTATAGCTAGAAGGAGGCCTTTATATGCTAGAACTCCCCGAAAGTGTGGCACATAAGGTTAAAGCCCTATATTGTTACACACACGCGCGCTCGTGGACATGCACACGCACAACAATAATGAAATCAAACAAAGAGTTAAGAGGACTCATTCTGGAAAATGAATTAATTGAATTAAGGAAAGCAAAGGCATGCTTGTATTATGACTGTAGGACCCAATCAGAAGGAAAAAAGCAAAAATAGTATTCTCTTCCAAGAAAAAACAGTCTCCTTGGCTGCTGGCCCACAGAACTGCAGCAACCTCTGCCACTGTGGACATTACCCTCTGCTCCGGGGTTCCTTCTTAGCTGCTGTGGGATGCTGGACCTGGGAACACATTTTTAACTGAATGAAAAACACACCAGGGGCCCCAAGAGCTGAAAACTTCCTAATGTCTTCCAGGGTGGCATGGGCTTCCAGGTGCTCAACTCTGGAGGCCAAAACACCCAAAGCGCAAGGTTGAAAAGTCTGTTCCATCTAAAAGGGAACCTAAGGAATTCCCCAAGAAGCCTCTGGGCTATTCTCAGTGGGGACAATAGCCTGGCCACAGTGAGACCAGCAAAGGGCCCTTCTTCTACTGCCCAGCCTCCCTGCTGGGACAACCTCCTCTTTGCAAGCTCATGAATATCAATGAGCCCAAACTACACTAGAAAGACACAGAACACATCACAACAAACAAATTTCAAGTTGGCTCTTAAAGTTTGGCCAGAGAAACATATAATTCAAACACTGGGGCTGAGGCTGGGCCTGGGGCTGCGCCTGAGCCCAAGGTAGAGATGGAAGAAACTTTGGCTCAAATTCTCAAGGATCAGGAGGAGAGAAGAATGAAGCTGGGAGCTTTCATCAAGCCCTTGTAAACTGCCCAACCGTCATCCAGAAGTCAAAATGAAGCCTGCTCCTCAACGAAACAGTACAAAACAGTATGTGAGAAAAGAACCCAGTGCCCCAGATTATAGAAGCTGATTTGGCAAAGTAAGGATCTCATGAACATTGAAAAGCAATAATAGTTTTGTATTCAACAAGTAATTACTGGGCACTCACTGTATATCAGGTTCTGTGTGAGCCACTGGGAATAGGATGAAAAAGAGGAAACAGTTTCTGATCTCAGGGAGTTTATAGTGGCAGAGGTGTGTGTTGCGGGGAGGCAGCTAAGAGGAAAAAGAATAAGAAAAAGCAAAAACAGTGTCTGTGTGGTCTGTCGTCAGAAGTTTGTTCCTTTGTATTGCCAGGTACTGTGCTGTAATTTGTTTTTCCGTTCACTTGTTGATGACGTTTGTTGTGTTTCCAGTTTTGGACTATTATGAACAAAGTTGTTATAAACATTCATGTATTTCTGTGAACATACATTTTTATTTCTCTTGAGTCAATCTCCAGAAATGGAGTTGTGGGGTCATGTGGTAAGTGTATATTTATTTCATGAGAAACTGACAAACTGTTTTCCCATGTGGCTGGACCAAGTTACATTCCTATCAGCTGTGTATGAGCTTGTCAGTATTTGATAATGTCAATTTAAAAATTTTAGTCATGGTGGAGGTTGTATGGTGGTTTTATTTGAATATTCGGAATAATTAATGATGCTGAGTGTTTTTTTCACATGCTTATTTGCATTAGTATATCTTCTTTGGTGAAGTGTCTGTTCTAATCGCTTGCCTATTTTTTTTAAAAAAAATGAGTTGTTTGTCCTATTGAATTTTGTGAATTCTTTGCAAATTCTGTACACGTCTTTTTATCAATAGATATATATTTTGCCAATACTGTCGTCCAATCTGTTACTTGCCTTTTCACTTTCTTTTTTTTTTTTTTTTTATCCTCACCCGAGGACATTTTTCGATATTTTGTTCAGATAGAGTGGGAGGGAGAGAGAGAGAGAGAGAAACATCGACGTGAAAGCGACACATCGAGTGGTTGCCACCCACAGGACCCAACCCGGGGACAAACTGCAACCAAGGTACGCGCCCTTAGCGGGAATCCTTTTCACTTTCCTAACAGTACATTTTGAGGAGCATAAGTTTTACATTTTGATGACAACTTCACTTTATTAATTTTTATTCATGGTTTGTGCCTATGTCCTAAAATATTTTATCTAGCCCCAATCACAAAGCTATTTCTCTTGCTTTGTTTTAGAAACTTAGTGGTTGTAGATTTTTCATTTAGGCCTAGCACACTTTAAAATGAATTTTCTTATATAGAATGAGATTAAGATTAAGGTTGTTTTTAATATGAAAACTTAACTTTTCTAGCACTGCTTTCTAAAGAGACTTTTCCAAATTGATTTCAGATAATTGTTAAAAACCCCATCTTTTTCTTGTTGATATCTTGGCCCCTTAATTGATATCAATTGACCATTTATGTCTGGGCCTATTTCTGAACTTTCAATACAGTTTCATTGATCTGTGTGTCTATCCTTATGCTAATACCACGTTATATTGATCATTTTAGCTTTATAGTAAGTCTTGAAATCAGGTAGTGAGTGTTTTTCTTTTCCAAAATTGTTTTGGCTATTCTAGGTTTTTGCATTTCTATATAAATTTTTTACAAAAAATCGTGTTGGAATTTTGATAGAATTATATTGAACCAATAGATCAACAAGGGACAATTGACATCTTAACAATATTGAGTCAAACATGATACACCTCTCTATTTATTTAGATAATTTTACATTTATCTCAATTTTTTAAAATTTTCAATGTACATCCCATCACATATTTTGCTTAAGTTACCCCTAAATATTTATGCATTGTGATGCTATTATAAAGATATATTTAGAAGTTTTTGATCTCCAGTTGTTTGTTAGTGGCATATAGAAACAATTCCTTTTGTATATTGACCTTGTATCCTGTGATTTTGTTAAATTTAATTCTTAGTTGTAATTGCTTTTTGGTAGATTCCTTAGGATTTTCAATGTATATAATCACATAGCCAGTGAATAATGAATTTATTTCTTCCTTTCCAAACTATATGGTTCTTATTGTGATTTCTTGCCTTATAAAATTGACTAGGGCCTGCCTAGTGTGGCTCAGTGGTTGTGTCGACCCATGCACCAAGAGGTTGCCAGTTTGAGTCCTGGTCAGGGCATGTGGCCAGGTTGTGGGCAAAATCCCCAGTGGGGGGCATGCAGGAGGCGGCCAATCGATGTTCTCTCTCATCGATGTTTCTATCCCTCTCTCTCTCTTCTGCTCTCTCTCAAATAAATGAAAAGAATAAAATAAAATACAATAAAATAAAACAAAATAAAATTCACTAGAAACTCTTGTTGAATACAGATGGCAAGAGGGTACTTCCTGTCTTTTCCCCAATCTTAGGGAGAAATAATTCAGTTTTAAATTATTAAATACTGTATTAGCTGTAGGTTTTTGGTGGATTTCCCCTATCAGATTGAGAAGACTTTCTATTTGTAGTTGGCTGAAAGTTTGTTTTTTAAATCATGAATTGGTATTGAAAATGTCAAATGTTTTTCTGTATCTATAGAGCTGATTATATAGATTCTCCTTTTTAGTCTGTTAATATGGTGAATTACATTTATAGATTTTTGCATGTCAAATCAATCTTACATTCCTGTTATAACACCCACCTGGTCATGATTTTGTTGATTTCTGGTTATTTGTTTCCTTCCACTTTGGATTAAGTTGCTCTTCTTTTTCTAGTTTCATAAAGTAGAAACTTTGATATTTGGTTTAAATTTTTCTTCTTTTCGATGTAAACATTGAAAGTAATAAACTCTGCCCTGGCTGGTAGCTCTATTGGTTGGAGTATCATCATCCCATGCACCAAAAGGTTGGGGGTTTGATTCCTGTTCAGGGCACACACCTAGGTTGCAGTTGTATTTCCGGTCAGTGCACATAGGAGGCAACAGATGGATATATCTCTCACACAGATGTTTATCTCTTCCTTCCTTTCTCTCTAAAAATGTTAATAAAACATACCCTTAGGTAAAGATTAAAAAAGAAAGTAAGTAATAAATTTCCCGTTTAGCATTGCTTTAGGTAAATCTCACTCTTTGTTTTTCTCTGATCCTCACCTAAGGATATGTTTTTATTGATTTTTCTTTTTTTAAGAGAGAAAGGTAGAGAAACACCAATTGGCTGCCTCCCAGTCATGTGCCCCGACTGAGAATCAACCCGAAACCCTTTGGTTCCTGGGAGGACGCCCAATCAACTGACACACCACATCTCATTCTTCTAATAGATGCTATTTTTGTTTTCATTACGTTAAAAATATTTTCTAACTTCATTTGTGATGTTTTTTTCAACATATGTGTTATTTAGAAGTATGTTGTTTAATTTCCAAGCATTGTATTTCCAGGTATCTACTGTTGACTTCTAATTAATTCCATTGTGGTCAGAGAATATACTATGAACTCTTTCTTCAGTCCTTTAAAATTTATTGAGACTTGTTTTATGGCCTCAAATATAGTCTAGTTTGATAAATGTCCATATACACTTTAAAATATTGTTTATTCTCCTGTTGTTAGAGTGTTTTATTTTATTTATAATATGTTTTTATTGATTATTTATTTATTTATTTTTAAAATAAATTTTTACTGATTTTTCAGAGAGAGAGAGAGAGAGAGAGAGAGAGGGATAGAAATATCAACGTGAGAGAGAAACAGCAATTAGCTGCCTCCTGCATGACCTCCACTAGGGATCGAGCCCACAACCCAGGCAGGAATTGAACCGGGCCCTCTCAGTCCATGGGACGATACTCTGTTCACTGAGCCACACTGGCTGGGCAGGTAAGAGTATTTTATAAATGCCAATTAATGTAAGTTGGTTGATAATGTTATTCAAATCCTTACTGATTTTCTGTCCATATAGTTTAACAATTATTAACAAAGTAGTGTTAAAATCTATAAATACAATTTTATACATTTCTTCTTGTATGTCTATCAGTGTTTGCTTTATGAATTTTGAAACTCCATTAACAAAATTATGTCTTTTTGATGAATCAATCCCTTTATTATTATAATCCCTTGATCTGAAATCTATTTTGTCTTATATTCATATAGCAAATTCCTTTTCTTCTGCCTACTGTTTGTGGAGCATATATTTATCTCTCCTTCAATTTTTTTATAAATACTTTTTTGATAATTTTTATTTTTAATTTTCCTGACTTTGTAATTAAAATCAGTTTCTTGTAGACAGCTATAGTTAGGCCTTGCTTTTTCTTGTCCAATCTGATAATCTTTGTCTTTTAATGTAGTGTCTTTTTAAAAAATTGAGATATAATTGACATATCTCATTCCATTAGTTTTAGGTATATAACATAATTATTCTATATATGGAATAATGGAGTTTTTAGACCATTTATATTCAGTGTAATTACTGATACAGTTGGGTTTAAGTTTACCATTTTGGCATTTGTTTTCCATTACTTCTCATCTATTCTTTGTTCTATTTTTTGTTTTATTATTTATTTGTAGTAATCTAATCTCTCTCTCTTTTTTAATCCTCACCTGAGGACATGTTTTTATTGATTTTTAGAGAGAGAGGAATAGAGAGAGAGAGAAATGTTGATGTGAGAAAGAAACATCAATCTGTGGCCTCCTATAGGTACCTTGACCAGGGATAGAACCCACAAACTATGTATGTGCCTTGACAGAGAATTGAACCTGCCACCTTTTGGTGTGTGGGACGATGCTTTAACCAGCTAATGCCACACTTGCCAGGGTATAAGCTGATTGTTTTATGGTTTCATTTTATCTCCATTATTGGCTTGCTAACTATACCTTCTTTGTAAAATTAAAACAAAAAATGTTCTACAGTTACAATATTTAATCATAACTAATCATAATTTACCTTTAAATAATATATGATTTCATCTGACATGTAAGAACCGTACAACAATACACTTTCATTTTCTTCCTCTTGTCCTTTGTGTACTTATTGTCATATACTTGACTTCTACATATGTTATAAACCACACATCATTTATGTTCACTTTAAATAGTCAAATATCTTGTAAAGAAATTAGAGAAAGAGTGTTTTTGCATTTACCTATATATTTACAATTTCTGGCATTTTCTCTTCCTTTGTGTAGATTACAATTTCCATCCGTTATTATTTTCCTTGTGCTTCAAGAGCTTTCTGAAATACACCTGCAGTTCTACTGGTCACAAATCTTTTTGGCTTTGTTTTACTAGGGGAGTCTGTCTTTCTCCTTCCTTTTTTATTTTCATTTTTGTACGGTATGACTACATCTAGAATATTGGAATATGTGCTTTTAAAAATTCATAGAGTGCTTGCTGTGGCAGCTATAGACTAAAATTGGAATGATACAGAGAGGATGGTCATGACCCCTGCACAAGGACAACATACAAGCTCAGCAGCATCCCACGTTTTATGTACTTAATGCACCGAGCTGTATACTTCAATATGGTTAACGTAGTACATTTTATGTTATGAATATTTGACCACAATAAAAAAATGTATAGAAATCATCCAGAAATATACACACAAAACTGTTAACATTGGCCTCCTCCTGGGAAGAGGAACTGAGGATGAAGGGTGACTTTTAGGTTATTGTTTCTTCAATTTTTAAACTTTTTATTTGGAAATTATTTTAAACATAGAAAACTTGCATAAGTAAGTGTATAACCAAGAATATCTCTATACTGTTTACCCAGATTGGCCTACTATAAACATTTTATCCATTTGCTTAATCTCTCTTCCTCTCATATAGTTTATCTCTTTATATATCTATTACATATCTCATTATAGAGCTGTATAATATATTCATATAGTTATATATGCAATCTGTGGGGAGACACTTTAAGTCCATGTAAATATCCTGCTCCTTATCAAAGCTTCCAGCTGGATGCAGAGTCTATGGGTGACTTCTGCTGGACTGACCTTTACTACGACAGCTGCAAATGGTTGTGTCCAGCGCGAGGACTCCCTTCCTATTTACCATTTGGATTAGTATTCTGTTGTAAGCAGCATCTCTTCCTATTCCTCCCAGTTGCTTATATATTTGTCATAGATATGGACACATAAATATCTATTTTTTCAATTATTTAAAATTCACTACTGTATTTAATAATTTTGGTCAAACTGTCCCAGATTTGGCCAGTGGAGCCCCTCTACCTACAAGCTGACTCCTGTGTCCGATGATATGTGACACTTTCCTGGTCCATTATGTTGAGCACTTCCTCAACATCTGGCATCAAAAGATTTTCCAGGCTTTTCTTGTACGTACCTGCCCCAGACCTAAATTCAGCCATAAAGAGCCATGGTTCATTATAATGGGAAAGGTATTAAAATCAGGATCTGGGTGTGAGGTGTGCTCATTGTTCCTGGGGCAGCTTTGCTTCTTTCGGCTGTGTGAACTGGAAAGTCAATGGCTACTTACACATATACATACCCACAACAAATATACATAGACATATATGCAGGTTCATAGATAAATACATATACCTGTGAACATATTTTAGAAATCATGGAGTCACAGCAATAATTTCAATTTCCCTCCATCCCCACAAGAATTTTTCTTGCCTTCTCCTCTTCCATATTTGCATGTGGTGTTTTATGGGTTTTTTTCTCAGTGGAAACTTAGATCCCCCAAACAATACATTAATTTATTTGCTCAATTGCATCACACACCTAAAATAGTTTTAGAATTGCTTCGTCTTTGTCTCCACACAGAACAAACCTCTTGGAAAGAGTTCAGGATTTGTTTGCAATTTCCTCCATGCCCCATTGCTGCACCACAAATTGAGGGTATATAGTGTTAAATATTGTATTCATACATTGCTCGGATTAGGTCTTTCTTTTTCTATTCTTTTATGCTGTTATACTATTCATTTGTTATCTAACTGGACTGATTTGCTATATAAACGCTCCTCCCTCCCAAATCCTTATTGCCGCATTCTTCTTATAGGTAACCAACTTTAAGGTTTCTGGTTGATTCTTCCTGTGTTTCTTTTAAGAAAGGTAAATACATCATCATAGATTTTTTTTCCTGCCATTAGATACGGTCTTTTAAAAAACAGCTTGATTGACGTATAATTTACGTGGTATAAATTCACATATTTTAAGTGGCAGCTAGATGAGTTTTAGTGAATTTATACAATTGTGCAAACATCACCACAATCCAGTTTTAGAACCCTGCCATCACCCCAATAGCTTCTTTTGTGCCCGTCTGCAGATCATCCCCACTCCCATCTCAGCCCCGGGCAACCCTGATCTGTGTTCTGTCTCTATCGTTTTACTTCTATACATTTCACATTAATGGAATTATTCACTATGTAGTCTTATGTGTCTGGTTTCTGTCACTAAGCACAAATGCTTTTGAGGTTCATTTGTGTTATGGAATGTATCAGCAGTTTTCTCCTTTTTATTGATATATTGTATAGATGTACCACAATTTGTCTATTCACTAGCTGATGGACTTTTGGAGTGTTTCCAGCTTTTTGCCTTTCATGAATAATACTGCTATGAGTATTGGTGTGCGAGTCTCTGGGAAGACATATGTTTTCATTTCTGTTGGGTAGATACCTAGGAGGGAAATGGCTGGGTCATATGGTAAGTGTATGTTTAAGTTTTTATGAAACTGCCAAACTGTTTTCCAAAGTACTTGTATCATTTTACATTCCCATCAGTGATGTATTTATATTTTTATGTTAATTGTAACCAAATGTATTCTCCTAAAGTTCCTGAAAGTTCTTATCTTAGGTAGACCAGTTATTGTCCTTATAGTCTTGCACATTTTTTACTTATGCAGGCTTTTTCCTCACAGGTAGTTCAAAAATAAGTCAAATTATTCCTTGTTTAATTATAATGAATTCAGAATAAATGTGACACACACACAAAAGACCCAGAAAATTGTTCTCTTAATAGGGAATGAAAGATATGGATGACATTATTAAGGAAATGACTTTCTAGCCTTAGTCTTTAAAAGTAAAGGTCAATTGCATCAGAAACCTGAGATTACATTCTTTCTGGTCGTTATGGAATAAAGCAGCTCTATGAGATGATCGATTCTTGGGAGACTGACTAAAGGTAAGGTCGGGTCATTATATTCAGATTTTGAGAAATCAGAAGAGAATTCAAGAATGTCAAGATGTTAAAAAGACGAAAATGAATATAGTAGTCCCCAATTTGTAATTTTTGTTTTTAAAGGAGTTAGGGGGCGGGGCTGGGGGCTGCGAAGGGGCGGGGATGGGGGCTGCAAAGAGGCGATCCTGCGTCCTGGGCTCTTCCACCCAGGAGGAAATAAACACCGGCTCTTCTTGCAATGCCCGGAACACAACTGGAGAAAACCCACTATGCCCTGCAGTGCCTGAAGACACAACCAGAACAACTGCAGCCTAAGAACCAAAGCGTGGTTTCCGGCAGCTGGTTTAGGGTGTCATCCGCGTGGCACACTGGGGGTGCTACGGGCTTCAGTTACACCTCAGGAAAATTTGTGTCACTCAACAGACTAGGTAGATAATATTAAATTAAATTCAGCTAAATTTTAAAATAATCAAAGTTTGCTTTAAAAAAAAAATCTCTTTATATCCCTTTTCAAAGTTTTTCTCTCTGCTTCTGATACTTACCTTTGTTTGCCCCGTCCCAAGTACCGAGCTCGTATATCAGTTTGTTGGGCCTGAATTTAGCCAAGATTAAGCAGCAAAATTCTCATTCATAAAAGGTTCAGTTAAAATTATTAAACACGTATCCCGTGATTCAGGGAAGTGAGGGAGTACTTGGGCAGTAAAAGGGTTTTCCTACTACCCTTAAATTACATCATACAGGCAGGTGGTTGTCTTCTCATAGGCCCAGCTCTAATGAGGTACATGAACTAATGGATTTAGTGTTATTAAGTTTTTAGTTTTTAAGAAGAAAAATACTCTTTGAGAGTTTGTTTAGACCCTACCAGAATAAAGTGAGTAACAAATATTTTATATGTCAGGAAAACAACCATTTATCCCTTTGTCTATCTAGTCAACGGTAGCTTTAACTTAGGTGTTAGGTAAAGGAGGAAACCATGAAGGATCAGATAGTACGCATCTAAGAAGTAGAATGGTTTTTACATGTAGTTGGCAAAATGTACCTAATTACCTTGTAGTATCTCTCTTTTTTTTAATCCTCACTAAAGGATATGTTTTTATTTACTTTGAGAGAGAGAGAGAGAGAGAGAGAGAGAGAGAAACATCAATTGGTTGTCTCCCGTGTATGTCCCAACCGGAGATTGAACTCAAAACCTTTTGGTGCACAAGACAACGCTCCAAACAGCTGAGCCACCTGTCCAGGGCTCTTGTAGTGCCTATTTTAATAAATGTTCTTTGTAGTTTTCTTATTTTTAGAAATCATCTCTCTAACACACACATAAGCATCACGTTGATTTCTACTGTTGGTTTCCTTTAAAAAAATATTTTTATTGTTGAGAGTATTAGAGATGTCCCCCATTTCCCCACTTCTCCCCATCTCTCCCCCTGCACCAGGCCTTCACCACACTATTATCTGTGTCATGGGCTATGCATATTATTCATATAAGTTCTTTGGTTAAACTCTCCTCCCACCCTTCCCTCGGAGATCTTTTTAAAGTTCACAGCTTTATCATTCCACAGATAGAGGACACTGGAGAAAGGTTATAGAAGAAACATCAAGATATTAGTACCTCTGGTTTGGTTGGGTGGTGGGTTGATTTCAGAAATAGTCCCAAAGTGTTCACAGCTAACCTGTGTTCATTTTGGGCTTGGCAACATGACTCATTCTGACCAAAGGGACAGCAGCCAACATGACGAGGCAGACAGTGGGGAAACCACCAATGCACGCCTGGGACACAGCAACTCCGCCTTTTCCTTTTGTTCTTTATTTTTATCTTTATACAAAATAGCATCTTTTACATTTGTGACAGAATTTATACTCCTAACTTAGTAGTTGTTTAAATATACGTTTGCCCATTCCATTGCCTCCCAGCCGTTACCGAACTTTGTTTTGCTCTGGGAAATCTGGCAATGCATTTGACACCCCCTTTCATCCAGCGGTGTGTTGGTAAATGTTCAACATCTAGTTCTCTGAAAAACAAAAAGCCCTGATTTGTAACATTTGCTTGTTTCCATGTCATGGATAATTCTACTTGGTTGGTTTCAAGCTACCAACATGACTTGACTTGATGCCGGGAAGAGATGTGCACACTATTGTAATATTCCCATTGTACAGGTAAAAAAAAAAAAAAAAAAGTGGCCCTGGCTGGTTTTGCTCAGTGGTTGGAGCATCAGCACATGGACCAAAGAGTTGTGAGTTTGATTCCGGTCAAGGGCATGTACCTCACTTGTGGTTTGGTCCCCGGCCCTGGTCGGGGTTGTGCGGGAGGTAACCAGTCGATGTGTCTCTCTCACGTTGATCTCTCTGTCTCTCTCTTTCTCTCTCTCTCTCTCTCTCTCTCACTCACACACTCTACCTGAAGATAAGTGGGAAAAAAATATTCTCGGGTGAGGATAAAAAAAAAAAAAAGTGAATACACAAAAAAGCATAGGTAAAATGAAAGGTAGGAAAATAGGAAATGATGAGTTTTGAGTACTTATTACCATAGATTTTAATATAATTTATTTAATTGTGCATTGATATCAGTTAATTTTTAACAATGGTTGTGTTTAGCAACCAGTTTGCAGAATTCCTGCAACTTAATTGGTTCTAACAAGTCAGTATGAACTGCATCATCCTACCACTGCTGCACGGTGTCTGCAGGGAGGGGGGCCTGTGAGCTCCCGGAGCACTGTCTCAGAGAAGCAGAGTGAAGTACAAGGAGGCTGCTAGATAGGGATGACTCTGGCTCAGCCAGAGTCACTGTTGTGTTTTCACTGAGGGTTTTCCTCCCACTTTTCAATGGTTTATCCATAGGTTTATGGGAAATGCTGTTATATGGTGTATGGAAACTAGCTTAAAGCAACATTATTGTGTCTTGTGACTTACTGTTTTCCCTTTCAGACTCCTACTTGAAATGAGCCCCTGTACTCTATAATTACGGAAACGTTTCAGTGTTTAATGGCAATATGTTAAAACACATTGGTGCTATGACGTTTTAAAGCTTATGCTCTTGACTTGTCTGAGCTTTCCTCCCTCGCTTTTCCCTGGGTTTGTGTTGTTTTTCCTGTATCTCTGTCTCCATCTGGTCTCTCCTCTTAATTTTTTCTTTCCCTATTTTTCTTTTTCTTTCTCTAGGTCTTCTAACTGATCCATAATATAAAACCAATGGATACATTTTTATTAATTGTTTCTTATAGAATGTTATGTTTCAATTTAAATATGTGAACAGTATGTTTTCTTTCAAACAAAAAAATCTTGAATTTTACTTATGAGTCCCATGATGGATTTTTGAGGCAATGCCAATTGCCTTTGACAGAGAAAAATAATTTTCTTACATCCATCCTAAGCACTATTAGTTCAGCCTGAGTGAACACTACCCAAGGATAAACTGATAGAAAAAACAAATCAAAACTCTAAAAAAGGTTTCAGGAAGCTGGAACAGGGTAATGTCACAATGTGCTGTCAACATACCTTCAAGCCATTTTTACCAAAAAGTAAAAGAAAAAAATCTGGAGATATTGTAATAAGCCAAATTCTTCACAGCTCAGAGGTTTAAGCCAGCGAAGCACATTTACGTTCTTGAGTAATTTGGCTCCTTGACCCGAGCGCTGTTCTTTCACTAAACAGCAAGAATGGATGGCCTAGTGCTGACATGCCTGCCACACGTATCTAAATCTGGGAGTGCTGCTCCCAGCTGGGTCACAACACAAGTGTGAAAGTGGCAGAGGGCAGGGCACACTCACAGATTCCACACGAACAGCCAACGTGGTGCTCACTGTTTAGACGAAGATGCTATTTTTAAAAATGAAGTAGTATGTTTTTCTTGCTTTTTATAGACTCCTTTTTAAAAAATATGTTTTTATTGATTTAGAGAGAGAGGAAGGGAAAGAGAGAGAGAAACATCCAGCATTGGCTGCCTCCTGCATGCAGATCAATCCTGCAACCTGGGTGTGTGTCCTGACCGGGAATCGAACGGGGAACTCTCAGTCCATGGGATGATGCTCTATCCATTGAGCCACACCAGCTGGGCCAGAGATGCTATTTTTAAAGCTTAAAACAAATGCAAAGCTTTGACTCAGTGAGATCAGGAATTAGTATTTTGCATTAAGGGGACATTAGTAGAATACTCCATGCACTCCCAGAATCACAATTTAGGAACTAGAAATGTCCAGAAGGGAAGCTATAAAATTATTAGTATCTCAGAAAACAAAGTCTATGGGAAATGGTAAGGTTCTTTAAAATGTTTAATCAACAGGGATGAAACTGGAAACATTTTGGATTAGAGGCTAGGCCTTGCTCTGCTTTGGGTCCTCCAAGCGCCTGGCTCACAACTGCAGACAACCTTACTTTGCGTGTCAAACAATTGCACGTAAGAACAATAATGTCTCTGGACAATACATAGTCCGTCATTGTTGGAGTTTGTCTTAGTCCATTCAAGATGCTAAAACAAAAATACCATCTTAGGTGGGCTATAATCAATAGAAATTTATTTCTGACAGTTCTGGAGATTGAAAGTTTGAGATCGGTGTGCCAACATTGTCGGCAAGAACCCTCTTCCAGGTTGCAAACTTCTCATTGTATCCTCACTGGACAGACCGGGCTAAGAAGCTCTGTGGTGTTTCTTTTATAAGAGCACTAATGCCATTCACAAGAGCTCCACCCTCATTGCCTAACACCTTCCAAAGACCCCATCAGGATATCATCACATTAAGTATTAGAATTTCAACATATTAATTCTGAGGGGGACACAAACATTCAGACTGTAGCAGAGCCTAAGACCTTTATCCCCTCTAGCCTCTGGCAGATGCACTCAATGAAGACCTATCAGATGGGGACCAATAGACACGCTTCTAAAACCATCAGACCAACGACTCTCCTCCCCTACTTTCCCACCCCCAATGCAGGAAACTGTTAAGAGAATGTGATTCTTGTCTGGGGCTAAAGTAGGACTCCTGGCTCCTTTCTTTGAAGATTTCCAGGCCCTACAATACTCTTGGGAAGAGGGGGCGGTTTTAGTGCACACAGGGACACACAGAGGACAGGAAGCAGAGGAGCTACTGGTCCTTCTCATCTATCTAGGAAGGGAGGATTTGGGCCAGACAGAGCATAGTGACCCTTCATATGGGTGAAACAGGGCCTAATGGATGTCAAGCTCATGCCTTCCCCCATCACCCCTTGATGGGGTGTAGACAGATGTCCCCTCCTTCATGAGGTATTTGGAATTATGAGTAGGAGAAGTAAATGTTTCTCCTCATAATAAAACGAGCAAGCATGGTTTCAATTTAGATCAAGGAGATTCAACTCAGATCAAGAAAGACTTCTCTCAGTAAGAATTATTCACAATGAAAACACTTCTCACTGAAATGCTCAAGATGTGGCTTTCAAGTGGACGCGTAATTAAAGTCAGATTTCCATATTGTTCATGCATGTACTCTGGAATTAAAAGGGGTGAATGTAATGGAAAAATAAGACATCTTGGATGTAGAAAATATAGAAAAGTATAGCAGTATCCTACAAGACTGACAATAATTATTCCATAATTGATCAGAAATGATTTATTTTCAGAACAAATGAATGAAAGATTGAGTTGAAATTTATGTTTATAAAAAAACTGAGAATGTACAGGAAGATTAAACTTCTGCCTGTCACACTGTAGTAGTTCTACTTGGTTTCAGGCCTTTTTCTTGACAACAATAAAGTTTCACTTGTTTGTCAGTGTGCTCAGCTGTGGGACCAAAATCCACCTGAGAACCATTTGACTGAAAACATGGATTATCCTCTCCCATATCTCCCTGCTGGATTTAAATCCCTATTCTTGAGCTAGCCATTTCTCCTTCACAGATGAAAACTTTTGCCAAATCTCACCTGTTAGAGGAAGTTGCTTTTGCTTTTGCCAAATGATCCAAATAATTTGTGGTTTAAGGTGATTGTTCCTGCAATCCTCCAGGTGCCTAACCTTGTGGGGCACCCACATTGGTTCCACAGGGCTTTGTTCTGAGGAAGATTCTGCTGAGTCATGATACAGCTGGTATCACTTGAGAAAGTGTGATGAGGCTAATTGGGTGAGCTGGAAACCAATTACTTTTGAGTGAAGGAGGAAGGAGCAACAGAAGATAAAATGTGGCGAGCTCACAGGGGGACATCCCCTGCTGCCTGACCCACCTGTGATCCCAGGATTGCACCCTGACCGCAAATCAGAAACTACTGTGAAAAATTGAAAGGCGTATATAATCTAGTTAATTTTCATGTTAGCTTACCAGCTTTCAAATAATATTAAAAAAAAAAAAAAAAAAAAAAAAAGAACATGGGTGAGGTAACTCTAAAGCATCAACAAAATTTTAGCAACTGTATAATTCAAGGCACTGAGCCAGGAAAAAATCGCTTGTATAGGCTGGTGGGTAAATAATGAAATTGTTATGCCTCATTTAGCTCCCTATTGATTTGGAAGACAGAATATATTTTAGAGGAAATTTATAAACGAAGGCCAAGTCTTGATTTGGATTCTCAGGGAGAACCAGAAGGTCCGCATAACCCTTATCACTTAGTAGCGTACACCGTTGCATACATGTATTTTCAAACGACCGGAAAGGATGGACCTGAAAAATTGTGCTTTCTTGATGAACATTTTCAACAGCATGAGAGACACACATTTTGTGATCGCCATCGACTGACTCCTATTTGTAGGGCTTCTTTCTCCTCTGCTTCCTTTGTGAGTGGAGTCACGTGAGCACTGCGGGGCCCTGCCAGGTATTCTATTAGCGTTCACCGTGCCCAGCGCGTAGAAAACACGGACCACTAAAGTCATTGCTTTTAAAGCCCCTTTCACGATTGAATTTCCTGTGGAGAAGCGATATCCCAGGAGTATAATAGATTTTTCTCCTTCTTCCATTTACACAGACACTTTCACAGCTAACTAATCAGTTGCCGTTCTAATCTGTATTTCTGATTTGTGTACACGCATCACGCAGGCTGGCAACCTTTTGAATTTCAATGTGACTTACAGTAAAATAAAATAAGCCACAAGTAAGTGACACAGAATTGCTAACAGTAGGAACCTTGTTTACATTCCACATTCTGAAAATATTTTGTTCAGCAGGCTAGGGAAAGCACACGGTGGAGACAGACTGGCGATGCCTGGGTTGATCGGCTGACTGGAAGCAGGATGGAGAAGGGATGGCGTGCGATGTGGCTGTCTGTCACCTCAATCCCAGAGGAAGAACACATTTTCAGCACACATGTGATCCATGCTTTAACAGAAGAGCTCTGATAATCCTCGCCGGATAGCTTGTGCCCCTGGCACTGCGCCAGGCCAATATGCCAGTCTTTTTGAGTCTTCAGATAATAACAGTCTCTTCCTTTCTACAGTCATCAGCAGATGCTGCTTCTTTCATGAGACTCTCTCAGAGCCTATTTGTTCTTCACGTCCTTTGTTCCCTCCTACTTTCTGAAATTGTCCTCTAATACATTCATCTCTCCCTTTCCACCTACATTGGAAGGTCCTTTGAGAGGCTTCTGCATTCTCATTGTTCCCCTGCCTCTCCCAAATGGTTACTCCAGCGGAATTAAATGTAACTGAACAAATAGCTCAGGAACAGCCACTAAGGGCAGGGCAGTCCAAGAGGCCATCGGAGCACAAAGGTGCTCTAACATGGTCCCGGGCTGTGGAGGGGGGTCATCTCAATGAACAGACCTGGACCAGGGTGCTATGAGCAATTATTTCATGTAAGAAATTAGAAAGGAGGCAGGAGGCAGGGTGAGGACTGAATTTAGAAGAGAAGAATTGGATTTTTAAAAAAATCTTTATTGTTGAATGTAAAATGTATTACAGATGTTCCACATTTTTCTCCCATTGACCACCTCCTCCCCACTCCCACCCCCTCCCACCTTTTCTCACACTATTGTCCATTGGTTATGCATATAAGTTTTTTGGTTTATTTCTTCCCACCTCCCCAACCCCTTTCCCTTTGAGGTTTGTCAGTCTAGCAATGAATTTGTACTTCTTAATCTCTTCACCTTTTTCACCCATTCTCCCAACCCCCCTCCCATCTGGCAACCAACAAAATGTTCTCTGTATCTATGAGAATGTTTCTGTTCTTCCTGTTCATTTTGTTTGTAGATTCCATTGTTGATAGATATGTATTCATTGCCATTTTTTTTGTTCATATATTTTATCTTTTTCTTCAAAAAGACCCTTCATCATTTCATATAATAATGGTTTGGTGGTGATGAACTCCTTTAACTTTTTCTTGTCTGGGAAAGTCTTTATATGGCCATCGATTCTAAATGACAGCTTTGCAGGATAGAGTAATCTTGGTTGTAGGTTCTTGCTTTTCATCACTCTGAATATTTCTTGCCACACCCTTCTGGCCTGAAAAGTTTCTTTTGAGAAATCAGCTGACAGCCTAATGGGTACTCCCTTGTAGGTAACTAGCTGCCTTTCTCTTGCTGCTTTTAAGATTCTCTCTTTGTCTTGAACCTTTTGCATTTTGATGATGATGTGTCTTGGTGTGGGCCTCTTGGGGTTCATCTTGTTTGGGACTCTCTGTGCTTCCTGGACTTGTATGTCTGTTTCCTTCCCCAAGTTAGGAAAGTTTTCTGCCATTATTGTTTCAAACAGGTTTTCGATTTCTTGTTCTCACTCTTCTTCCGGCATCCCCAAGTTGTGAAAGTTGGCACGCTTGAAGTTGTCCCAGAGGCTCCTTACACTATCCTCATTTTTTTGGATTCTTTTTTCTTCTTGCTGTTCTGATTGGGCATTTGTTGCTTCCTTATATTCCAAATCGATGGTTTGCTCATTGTATTTACGTACTCTATTATTGAAGCTATGTAAATTATTCTTTATTTCAGTTAATGCCTCCTTCAATTCTGACTGTGCATCCATGATTTCTGATTGGTCCTTTTTTATGCTCTTGAGGCCCTCACTAAGTTCACTGAGGTTCTCACTACGTTCATTGAGCATCCTTATAAGCAGTATTTTGAACTCAGCATCTGTTAGGTTGCTTATCTCCATTTCGCTTAGTTCTTTTCTTGGGGTTTTGTTCTGTTCTTTTATTTGGCACCTGTTTCTTTGTCTCCTCATTTTGGCTGCCTCCCTGTGTTTGTTTCAGTGTATTGCTTAACGAGAGGTATGGGGCTAGCTGAGACCAGATGCTGCTTGTTTGAAAGAATTTAGGAAAAACCTGAAGCAGGATCCAAGGCAGGCCAATCCTATGTTTAAGCAGTGGCAACAGCTTGGGTGGGCCTGAAAGATGGGTGGAGTGGGGCAGGGCCTCAGGGAGTCACCAGGGTGGGGCTACCAGTGTGAGCCAGGTTGCTGGAGTCCCAGGTATGGCGGCTGTCTGCCGCCCCAGGGAAAGGCTCACCAAAGGAACAAAGGCCTCTGACAGCACGTTTGTCCTGGAGAAAGCCCCCTCTCCAGCCCCTGCTCCAGTGCCAAACAGCTCAGTTCTTCCCTGGATGTCTCTGGTGTCCCTCGAGTTGCCTCCACTCCAAGCTTAGAGGGAGAGAGTCCGATAAGTCCATGTGTGGGCCCTTTAAGGAGCTGCCTGGGGCTCCAGCAGTGTCAGCTTCCCTGAGCCTCAGTTCCCGCTGGTTTTTCCAGCCAGAAATTATGGGGATTCTCTTCCTGGCACTGGAACCCTGAGTGGGGCACCTGGTGTGGGACGGGGACCCCTCAGTCCTCAGGGAGGACCTTCCCAGCCGGGGTGTCCTCCTGATTTTTATCCGCCACACGTGGGTGTGGGACCAGCCCGTTGTGCTGCTGCCGCCATCGCCCCTCCTACCCGTCTGGATGTGGCTGCTGCTTTAATTCCGCAGTTGTAGGACTTCCATTCAGCTTGATTTCAGGCAGTTTTGAATGCTGGTTGTTCTGTAGTTTAGTTGTACCTTTGATGTGGTTGTGGGAGGACGCGATACCGCATTTCCTACGCCGCCATCTTGACCGGAAGTTCCGAGAAGAATTGGATTTTAACAAACCTTTTCTAATAATAGTTACTACTAAGGTACAACTTGGAAAATAAATTATTTCATTCTCTATCTGTTAGGAAATATAGTCCGCCTGAAGAGAACCGAAGGCACATTTTCTTGGGAAACCCAAAGAAGCTTTCCCATTTTCTTTGTTTGAAAACAAAGTTCCTTAAGCACTTATGAGGGAACTAATGGGGTGTAGGTTTCCGGAACCCTACCAGGGAGGATTCGGAGGACGGCAGTGAGGCCTTGAGAGCACTGAGCCTCTTCCCCAGGAGCCGCTGTGAGGATCAGAAGCACTGACACCGTTCCAGGATCTGCAGGCGGTTCTCCAATTCTCTGTCCTCAGGGAAGATTAGCGGCAGCTCCCGCCGACCTGGCACCCTGGCTGGCCTTTCCTCTCCCTCTGGCCCGAGCTCTCCTCAGCCAGTGCCAGTCCCTGCTCTCTGTGCCCAGTGCTGGGGGCTTGAACAGTACTGCCCTGCTTTCCTGTTCCTGGGCCACAGCTCAAATCCCTGTTGTCCACCTTCAGGGGACGTAGCGTGTGTGTATTTGTGTGAGTGTGAGTGTGTGTGTGTGTGTGTGTGTGTGTGTGCAAAGCCCCCACCCTGCTCCATAGACACTCTCCATCACATACCCCGAGCCTTCCCATTTAGCCTTCCAGGCTTCCCAACATATTCATCAAAGTGCAACGAATCATACTCTAAAATGAGGAAGGAGAAAGCACATGGAACTGTGAACAAATTCACCAGCAAATTTATAAATGTTTAAAAAAAAATCCCTCCCCCCATAAAACATATTTGCTCATGAAACAGAAGAAAATCATAGTTAATATTTCCTTAGTTGTCAATAAAGGTGATCTTAGGAACACACACAC
The DNA here is from genome assembly GCA_037176705.1 of Molossus alvarezi. Classification (NCBI taxonomy): domain Eukaryota; kingdom Metazoa; phylum Chordata; class Mammalia; order Chiroptera; family Molossidae; genus Molossus; species Molossus alvarezi. The sequence continues at coordinate 170,906,001 of CM073885.1, forward strand.
ACACACACACACACACACATGCACAAATGCGCATGCACATGAACTAAAGTAAGACTTTAATTGGAAGCAATATAAAGTATTATTCCACCTAACTATGGAAAATGCAATCATGTAGATGAGTAGCTTAAGAAAATGATTTAGAATGTGAAGAACTTTTTTTTTACAGCATATTGAGGTAAAATTTACACACAATAATTGCCCATTGAAGGCATGCAGTTTGATGGGTTTTGGTAAATGTACACAGTTGTGCAAGCATAATCAAATTTAGAACACTTTTATCCCCCCAAGACCTTCCTTCTGTGCCTTTGCACCCTAGTCCGCAGCCCCTAGTCTCAGGAAGCCAGTGATACCCTTCCTGTTACTCTAGTTTTGTGTCTATAGAAATGTCATCGGTGGAAACATGTAATAGACGCTCATGTATTTGGCTTCTTTCACTTAGCATTGTGTTTCTGAGATTCATTCATGTTGTTGTGTATTTCACTAGTTCATATATAGTTCCCTTGTATGGATATACCACATTTTGTCTATACAGAGATAAACATTAGTTTCTATTTGGGGGGTTATGATGAATAATGCTACTATGAGCATTCATATAGAAGTTTTCGTATAGATATATGTTTTCATTTTTCTTAGGTAGGTACCTAGGAATAAAAATGTTGGAACATATGTTGGTAAGCTGCTATACACATATGGTAAATATATGCTTAACTTTTAAAGAAACTGTCAAACTGTTTTGAAAGAAGTTGCAACAATATATGAGAGTTCCAGTGGCACCACATTCTCAGTATTATCAGTCATTTTACTTTTAGCCATTCCAGTGAATGTGCAGTGGCATCTTGTTATGAAGTGAATTTGTATTTTCCCACTGACCAAGGATGTTAAACATCTTTCCATCTGTCTATTGGCCATTAAAATATTTTTATTTTGTCAATGTCTAGTTTAACTTTAGTGCCCATTTTCCTACTTGGATTGTTTGTCTTCTTATTATTGAGTTTTAAGAGTTTTTTTTCAGATTCTGGATACAAGTCCTTAGTCAGATATATGTTTTATAAATATTTTCTTTTCTACCTGTGTCTCACCTTTTCGTTTTTAATGGTGTTTTCCAAGATGCATACATTATTAATTTTGATGAATTTCAATTTATCACTTTTTCTTTTGTATTTTGTGCCTTTTGTATTCCTTCTAAGGAGGTTGCCTGGCTCCAAGCTTTCTTCTTCTGAAGCAAATACTTCTAATGAAGATGTAGGTAGAGAGCACTGCCCATCCATACACTGTGGCTGTGAAAAAAATAGGTAGAGCAAAAGAAATCAGAAATAATAATAAAAAGTAAAAAGTATTTTATAAATCTAAAAATATTTACTGTCTAGATTGAAAACAAATCTAAGAAAAAGACTTGAGATGGGTGATCAAGAACAGGGTGGAAGTAGGGAACAGAAAGGGGGAAGACATACCATTCATGTTTCAAAGAGTGAAAAACCAAATATAAATGACTAAATCCAGAGAGTATCTTATCTTTCTAGCCCCAGCCCTTGAACCCAGGCTGACTAATCCACTCTTGCATCACATACCTATGGCTTTGAAAGGAGAGACCAGAATCTCCCCTGATTCTGTTCAGATTTTGCCCTGCTTTCACTCATCTATTCTGAATCCTAAGGCACTTGGCTCCCAGAACCCAGCCTTGGTCCCTGCACTGTCCTCAGGCCCTCACATCAGCCTTCTCAGTAGGTGAATGGTCTACTGGGCCGCAGGGAAATCCAGGCCCCATCCTGGCCATGGCCAGACAGCCTGACAGTCCCTCATTCCATGGGGTGGGAGAAAGGAAGGCTTGGAAGGATGCCACTTTCCAAAGAACAAAATCCAGCCTAAGACTTCTCTTCAGCAGTGGAAGATAGGAGATAATGGAGCAGCATCTACAGAACTTGGGAGAAAAAAGAGAATTTACCAGTCCAGTTGAAGGCAATTGAAAAAAAATTCAGATACGCATATTTCCAGACTGTAGATGATTCCAGTGTGATTTTGGCAAAAGGTGCTTTAACATGTGCTCAAAAATTTTAAGAGACAAATCAGAGAAGAAAAGAATTAATGGGGAATGTGCAGATGGAAAGGAACAGCAGTAGTAGACTTAAAGATCATAGGAAGATGGAAATATGGTTAAAGATAAAACCAATGATTAGATGAAGGACTGTCCTAGAAATGTTGCAAATAGTGTTAGCAAATAGAGCACCAAGTGATGAATGGCTTGAAAGATAATATTCAGGAAACAAGTGAATCCACGAAGATGGGCTGAAACTTACCACAGGCATAGCACTGAGCTAGGTGTGATTCGGCACAAGGACATATGGACGTATTGGCCCTGTTCTTGGGGAGCTTATGATGCAGCTGGAAAGACGAGGCTTACTGTCTTAGTGAGCCTTAGGCAATAACCAGGGAGCAATTGGTCAGCAGGATCTGTGCTGCCCAGCAGCCATTTCAGGGACTAAACGAGGAAGGCTGAGTAAAGTGGGTCAAGTTTTGGAGAAGATACTTTTGAAGGCCATAGAGAATCTGTGTCTATCTGTGGCCAGAACAAAACTGAAGTCTAGAAGGCAGATGGAAAAAACTGCCTCCCAGGGTTGGCTCAGGAGGGCATCTGGAACCCAAGAGGCTGCTGGCTTTCCAATAACTTCCCTACCCAGCCAAGCACAGCGATGACCATGATCTTCCCTTGGTGGGCATTATTCTTTCCGAGGGCAGGCTTCCAATCTGTACTCCTGGCGCTGCTCCTTGGCCATGCTGTGGGCAGTGCAGGCAGCTAGCGGGAGAGGGAGGAAACGCGCCATGGAAGGAGCGTACTGACCAAGGCACCATTCACATCAGCTTTTCAAATATGTATCGCATACCTATTATGCCTGTGAATAAGATGCTTCCCAGTGCCTCCTTAGGAATAGCCTCTAGTTTAGTGGGAGATGCAGGCACATAGGCAGATGGTTTCAGTACAGTGGGGTAGGTGGTGGGTGCAACCGTGGTGAGTGTAACAGTACTTAAGGTCCCTGAATGCAGAAAGGGGATGCTCAGCCTGAGTCCAGGGCCTATCAGGGAAAGGTTGCTGGAGGACTAATACTTGAAGATTATAGGACTTCACTGTGTGTGTGTGTGTGTGTGTGTGTGTGTGTGTGTGTTGGGGGTGGGGTGGGGTGGGCAAGGGCATGAAGAGAGGGCCGTTCAAAACAGAGAGAGGAAAAGCCTGAGGAAAGGAGTGAGGCACGAAGGCATAATGTACGCAGGGAGCTATGTGCAGGTTGTAAATACTGGCGCTTAGGGCAGTGCGAGGCAAGGGATGAGACAGGACACCCCCAGCGGCCAGGTCCTGAAGAGCTCTCCACTCCATGCTAAGAACCTGGACTATATGCTGTAGTGGACACAAAACCACTGAGGGACTTTAAGCCAGAGAATGATACTGCATTTCAGATAGTTCACTCAGGGGCTGATGGAGAAGAGAACCTGACCAGAGACAGAGAGATTTGTAAAAGGTGATTAGGCTTGGCTCAAAGTCAATGGCAGGAGGAGAGAAGTGGACAGACTGCAGAGTGTTTAGGGTCTGAGGGAAAGTGAGATGTCTGGCATTTCTCCCAGGTCTCTGTGTGGGCTCCTGGGGTGATCTGGGTGCAATTACATAACAAGAAAGAGGAGTCAGATGTGAGGCAAGGACAGATTAGCTGGGGATTCAGGGAGGTTTCTCCCTCTCAACAAAAAAGATCTTATTATTAAAAAGCAGTATACGTACATTATAGAAAATTCAAAAATTCAGAGAAGCCAAAAATAAGATAGGAAAAAGATTCAATTCCATCGCCCACTATCAAAGTATATAATATATATATAAGTATAAATATACACAGACACACACACATACATATATACTTCCAAATCTTTTTCTAGAGATGATGCTTTTAGTGTTGGCTTGTTAGTTGCTTGTTTTTTGTTTGTTTTTCAGTTAACAATATCCAACTTTTAATATCCATAAGTTTTTTTCCACAACTAACATCCTGTTTGTATTACAATTTACCCTACTATCCTCAAAATGTCCTTTATAACTAGTTTGTCCACACCAGGTTCTAACTCAAAACCACGAAATGCACCTAATTGTCACATAACATAGATATTCTTTCATACAGCACAGTCTCTTTTTCCATAGCACTGTCTTGTTAAAGAGACAAGGCCAAGTGAACTGCAGAATGTCCCAACCTCTGGGTGAGTCTGGGACTTCCAAGAAGAGGTATCATTTCACTTGTTTCTCCATCCTGCAGAGGGATTCTTCCACCATCACTAGTGAAAAAAACAAGTAACATGCATAGAAAATGACAAGTCTGAATGAAGCATGCCAAGGTATGAATGTGTCCACCCAAACTTCATATACTGAACCTTAACCTCAAGGTGATGCAATTAGGCAGTGGTGCCTTTAGGAAATGATTAGGTCCTTGTAATGGGATTAGTGCCCTTATGAAAGCAACCCAAGAGAATTCCCTTGGCCCCTTCCACCACAAAGGACACAAACCTAAGTCTGCAGCCTGGAAGGGGGCCTCTCCTGAAAATGCTGACATCCTGATCTTAGAATTTCAGCCTCCAGAGCTGAGAAATCTATTTCTGTTGTTTATGAGCCATTCAGTCTGTGGTTTTTATTTTAGCAGTTCGAATAGACTAAGAAAAGTACCAACACAGAAAATGCAATAGGATTTCAGAATGGGGGAAACCTTATTTGAGCAGACCCTCAAGCATGGGTAGAATGTGGATAGTTAACCAGATGAAAAAGAATTCTGGTAAAATGGTACAATGAATAAAGGCCTGGATAAGGGAAAGTATAACTCTGCTCTGATGACTTCGGTTCATTCTTCTTATTCGGGGAATGTTGGCACTGCCTACCAAAATAACTGAGTGATACAAGCGGTCATTTTTCATGATGGCTGTGATATTAAATTAGAAACCTTGTTGGAGTGTTTAAAAAGGATATCTTCTTCCAGATGGCACCACCAAAGAACACTGATGCTTCTATCAATTTTATTATCTGAAAGAGTTAAAACAAATAAAATCTATTCAGAATGTGCATTTGATACAAAAATATATTACTAATTTTCACCTTCTGATTGTGTTTTATTTGGATCACTTAAAAATGGACTCTGGCCCTGGGTTGCTTTGGCTCAGTGGTTAGAGCATCAGCCTACAGTCCAGAGAGACCCAGGTTCAGTTTCCACTAAGGGCACGTACATTGGTTGCAGTTTGTCCCTGGCCCTGGTTGGTCATGTGGGTAACAACCACTCGATGTGTCCCTTTCACGTCGATGTTTCTCTCTCTCTCTCTCTCTCTCTCTCTCTCTCTCTCTCTCTCTCTCTCCCCCTCCCACTCTATCTGAACAAAAAATGGAAAAATGTCCTTGGGTGAGGATTAAAAAAAAAAAAAAAAGGACTCTGGCCTCTAAATTCAAGGATGGTAGAAATTGTCTGAATGTGTTGTATATATGACTGCCCTACTGGCTTTCTTTCGATAAAATTAGAATACTTATCAGCCATAGGAATGGATTGAAAGTTGGAAGTTAATTGTATTGAAAATAATGTAGATTCATGCTTCTGAAAGTAAATTATATCAAATGTCTGCTTAAATTTACTAGTAATGGATATATCTTCTTAAGACTTTATCTTTGAAATGAACAGATCCTTATTTCCCATTTGTTTACCTAAGATTGCCATTATAATCCTGACAAGAGAATTTTGGGTGATGTCTTAGAATGTCAAGAGATCTGTGTTTTCCCTCAGTCTCCTTACTAAGTTGGTGAGTGTCACTTAGATTATAAACCTTGGGTCATCTTTGCTCCCTCCATTTTCTCTGTTTCATAGACAACATCAGTACTGAGGTCCCATAGGTTCTTTGTCTTAGATGCTCCTTGCTGTCATACATTTTACTTTTAGTTCTTATTACATATACTCATTTCCACATGCTCATCACTTAGGCTATTGTAATAATAAATTAACTGCTGTTTCTGGTTCTTTGCTTATATATTTTCAACCAGATACATTATTCTGAAACTCAAATATCATTATTCTAATGTAAAGGACAAACACATGACCTTGCCCCCTGGATTTTAAGGGAATGGCAAGAACTGGCTGCTAATAGATAACCACTGCATTGTATAGGTAACCATTGCCTTGTGTACACAGAAACTGTTCCCTCAGGCATAACAGCTAACTGCAAATATCTGCTTCTGTACATGCTTGTTTGCTCACCTACCCTTAATCCAAATTCCTTAACAGGGGCTAACACAACTATATAAGCAACCCTCCGCCTGAGCTCAGGGCTGCTCTCTCCTCTGAGTAGAATGGGACAGTTGCTGCACGGCTAATAAAGCTCTCCTAATTTGAACCCAGTTCGGAGTCTGAGTCTGGTCTGTCTCATTGGTCTACAACACTATTAAACACACACACACACACACACACACACACACACACACCCCTTCTAAAGATTATAAAATCAAAATACCATTTTCTCTACATGGGAAATTCTGATCCATCTTGGCTGATCAAGCTTTGATCCAACAAGGAGTTCCTGCCTCTTCATGTCCCACATTTATTCCCAACTCCAGTCCTTAGCCTCTGCCATCCTGTCTTGAATGTGCTTCTTTCCCTACCATTTTTAAATCCTGCCTGTATTTAATGGTGTATCTTGAGCCCATAGAGCTTTCCTCAGTAGCCCTGAGCCAGTTATCTCCATCGTCTATAAAATTATATAATTCAATTTAGTATGCATGTCACTCATTCTGACATTTTATTCTTCTCAGCCTTTTATGGTTTATTTAACTATTTCATGTATATCTCTTCATAATCGCCTCCATTGACAAAGGACTAGAAATTGTGGACATTATGTCTGCACCTATTGAGGTTCCTTCCCTGATAACAGTGCACATGTTGGAGGTGCACATCAGATTCCTTTATCTGTGAACTTCTCTCTGATTTGATTTCAATAAGTGCTTAGCTCTCCCCATCCCAGCATGTGTCCATTTGTTTATTAATTGTTTAACTAATTGATTCATTTAACAGCCATAGCTCTGAGTCAGGTACTCTACTTGACACTGAGACACACGAATAAATAAAGGGTTATCAGTGTTTATGAGAACTTTACAGTCTACACTGCCCTGGATGAAAACCAATAAAAGTTTTAATTTAGATTTCAGATAATACAAAGAACTTTTGATTGAGATCGAAGGAAGTGGAATAAAGAACCAAAACTACACAGCACTAATTCTTGTAGAAAAAAGTGGCAAAGGACTTTTACAATGTCCTTGGTCACAAAATATGCAAAGCTAACATTAGGAGATAATGGAAAAGGTCATGAGATAAGATAGTAAGGACCATTCATTGTTATTTTTTTAACCTACTTAAGAGCTGACTCTTAAAAGAAAAACGTGGGGAATGAGCAGTAAGAAATCACATGAACTCTGCCTGAATAGCTGCTTTGTTATATTTATCTAAATGTTTATTTGGAAGAATGAGTGAGGAAAACTTATCTCCTTGAATCATGGTAGATCAGAGAATTCCATGGAGGTCAGGTTGTGATATGTAGGTAAGATCTCTGTTTAAGCAGTAGTTTATAACCTTGGCTGCACTCCAGAATCACTTAGAGGTACCTGGATCTCATACTGAAATTCTGATTTAATTGGTCAAGGATGCTGCCCGGAAACCTGGATTTTTAAGAGCTTTCCCAGTGGTTCTAATGTGCAGCCACGTGTACGAATCACTGAGCGTGGGCCAGACTCCAGTGCAAACCACTGCCCGGACCGAGGGACGGCCAGCCACCTAGGGAGTCTTCCAAGTGGTCTGGGAGACAAGATGTTACCAGAAAGGCCGAATGTGGCCTTTTCTGGGAGAAATGACAAATAGATTCTTAAGGGAGCAATTGAAACCTAAATTGTAACGGACATCCATCAATTCAATAGAAAAGAGACTGCATAGTCAGTAGTAGTTAAAAATAACAAACAAAAAGAAATAGGTTTGTTAGACAACAGTGATATAGATTGAGAGAACCTGTAAACATATATTGAGGTATTTATATTTGTGCTTTGCTCTAAAATATATATTATTACAAATAGACTTTTGTGTTAAATCAAATACTATCTCTTATAGACAAATAATGTTTATATATAATTTATAGCAAGAGTAAAAAAGACTTAAGAAAAAAACTGTATAAAATAGAGAAAACACTATTAACCTAAATTTCTCTTTGAGTTGTGAACAAGTCATCACTGTTTAATTTTTAAGGAGAAGGATAGCTTGGTTCTGTGCAAAACAAACAAAAAAAAGTCAATATTCTTTGAGAGCTTCCTTTGAGAACGACTTCCTTTTATCAGTGAACAAAATGCATTAATACGTGCTATATTCTTGCTTTTCTCACGATTCACACAGGAGCAGAGCCTATTTCCCACAAGCAGGCTGCAAAGGAGGGAGCTAACGGTGGGGCTTACTTTGCAGCCCCGAACACTGTAAACAGAACAGAATAGTAGGTGAGGATTTCACAAATGAAAAAAGAAAGAAAGGAAGAAAGGGGAAGAAAGAAACTCTATAAAAATGATGTAGTTAAACACTAACTACAAACTCATTTCAGATGAGGGCTCTATTATAAAACCTCTATACATATCAGGAAATGTCACTGTCCTTAAAAAGACTAACCCTGCCATCCTGGCAGAAGGCCATGCTGGCACATTTTACATATTATTTTCAAATGGCCCTTTTAGGTGCTCCCACTAAGAATTTTGTTAGAAAGTAGAAAAACAAACAGAGAATGGAAACTAAAATAAACTAAGTGAAACTGAACAATTGACCATGTGTGGTTTCTTTACTAAGTGATGGAAACAGGTCATCTTCACTCAGTGTTCACAGGTCTACCCAGACCATGTCTGTGCCACTTGCCTTTTCTCTTCCCCTCCTCCACATCCATCACCCGGCCCGTCTCTCTGGCCACAGGTGAGGGCAAGAGACTGAAGGTGGGCAGTTCATACCACCTCTCCCTACCTGGCTCCGGGCAGGGTAAGTTGTGTGTATTTAAGGACTGTGGTAATAAGGGGCATTATTTGAATTACTATGTATTTTTTCACCCTCTATGTTAATTAAACAACATTTTAAAAAAAACCAAAAAAACCTCAAGGAATGTGGCCAATAAACTGAATATTTTTGAGAGGTATTGTTAACTGGTGTGTCCACTCCAGGCACTAAAATCTTGACTGAAACGTTTAGTCACAGCTTACCTAGTCCAGAATGCTATGGATAACATGCCTGAAAGGGTTTCCTTTAACCTGGGACCTTGGAAGGCAACAAAAGAATTAATTTAAATGGACAGAACCCAACAATCGAAGCCATTTGGACATTTGAATTCTACAACTAATTTCTCTTGTTCTGATTCTAGACTTACAAAACAAAGTTCTTACAAATTTTTTCCATGTAGCTCATGTATGTGTGTGTGGGGGGGGGGTGGTGAGAGGGCTGTGGTCATAGGGGTTGAATGGGGGAAAAGTCAATGTCTGCTTTACCCACATTTTGTATCTTTCATTATAATTGAACCAGTTGGCCTGCTAGTTTATTAACTTCATCCCTTGGGATGCTGTCAGGGTGAGCCAGCTCCAGAGCCCAGTGATAGGAATGAGTTTGTGAGTGTGCAAGTTGGTGGGTTGTATCCTGGACAGTGGTGAATTGGAACTAGTGTCATATGGAAGGTCAATCAGCTGTTCTTCCCCCAGAAGACACCCAGATGTTACTGCCCACCTCTGTTTACTATTTTTATACCAACATCTTAGATCTCAGAACGACAGTTGTATGTCTTCACAGATCCACCTCAGCAAGAGGGTGTGACTCAATCAGCTCTTTGGGTAAGATAACAATCATCTCTCACATAAATTCTCTGTAAAGGTATATTAAAAGACAAAGGAAAAATATATTTCTACCCAAGTTATGCTGCATGATTGGCATAATTGTCTCAAGCAGACACAACCCTGAGTATTGTTCCATTTATAACATGAAGAGGATAATAATTACCTAAATAACTCACTGTATCTAAAATTATTTTATGCCATGTTATGAATAATCTCAGGATTACTATTTTCACCTAAAAACAAGGTGAAAGAAAATGATTTCCTGGAATTAACAAATATTTTTTGAGCACCTATGTGTATTCAGGTATCTGCCTGGAGCAGTTGCCTGTTATTTCACTTAGCCCTAAAAAGCAGTGTGAAGGGGACATTATCTACATTTTATCAGTGAAGAAACTAAGGTGCTTCTGCATAGCAATGGAAACCATCAACAAAATAAAAAGGGAACCCACTGTATGGGAGAACCTATTTGCCAATGATACATCTGATAACAGGTTAATTTCAAAATATATGAAAAAACTTATACAACTCAACACCAGGAAGACAAACAATACAATTAAAAAATGGACAAATGACTTGAATAGATACTTCTCCAAAGAGGACACACAGACAGCCAATAGACATAGTTAAAAAATGCTCAATGTCACTAATCATCAGAGAGATACAAATTAAAACAACAATATGATATCACCTCACACCTGCTGGGATGGCTACCATCAATAAATCAACAAACAACAAGTGCTGATGAGGATGTGGAGAAAAGGGAACCCTAGTGCACTGTTGATGGGAATGCAGACTGGTGCAGGTACCGTGAAAAACATTATGGAGATTCCTCAAAAAATTCAAAATAGAACCACCTTTTGACCCAGTGATCCCACTCCTGGGAATATATCCTAGAAGTCCCAAAACACCAATCAGAAAGAATATATGCATTCCTATGTTCATAGCATTGCTGTAATACCTAAGATCTGAAAACAGCCCAAGTACTGTGGATCAAAAAGATGTGGTACATGAATACAGTATACACAATGGAACACTATGCAGTTATAAAAAAAGAAGGAAATCTTACCTTTTGCAACAGCATGGATGGACCTAGATTATTGTGCTAAGTGAAATTAGCCAGTCAGAGAAAGACAAATACCATATGATCTCACTTATATGTGGAATCTAATGAACAAAATAAACTGATGCACAAAATAGAACCAGAGACATGGATACATTGGACAGATTGACAGCTGTCAGAGGAGAGTGGGTGGGGGAACTAGATGAAAGAAGGTGAAGACATTAGCTAAAGAACATGTGTAAATAACTCGTAGACATAGACAACAGTGAGGTGATGGCCAGAGGAAGGGGTGTGGGGCTTGGGTGGAGGTGGGCAAAGAGTGGGGGGCATAATGGGGATATCTCTAAGTGAGTCAGCAATTAAAATAAATAAATAAATAAATAAATAAATAAATAAATAAATAAATAAATACTTAATAATCAGACTTATAAGACCAGAGATGCCAGCAAGCGATGAAGGGAAGTTGAGTGCTATGTAACCCTGCGCCTAACACAGTGTGTAAGATCTAGCTGGCCCTCAGGAAGGGTTTTCTAAATGCTTGATAAATGAATAAATGATCTTGCTGGAGGGTAGTGCTTTATAATTTTTAGGGCACTTTTATGTTTGCTCCCACAACCATCCTCTTGACAGGCCCAGGGTTTCCGTAGGACAGATCTAGGCCCCACACAGACACTTGACAGGACCCATGCTAGTCCTCCTGACCTCAGACCGCCTGGAGAGGTCCTCTGTGAATATCCTATTATCTAAATCTGACTAAGAAGGATTTCAAAGTTAAAGTCCGTATGTGATTTTGGATCCTGGATTGGAACAATAAAAGGTTAGAAGAGAAACTGGTGAAATTGGGTAAAAAAATAAAAGAAAAAGAAAAAAGAGAAATCAAGGGTGGTTTCTTAATTTTGGGTGGGTTAGTAACTTGAGTAAAGTTGGTGGAAAAAAATGTCATAACCAAATTTTAAACCCACATCCTCTGCCTGCAGATCTGATCTCTTGATCATTTACTGTGCTGCCTTTTGATTTTTTTCCAGAGATATGAGCAAAGTTTGAAAATATGTGTGTTAACTACAAAAAATACTCTAATTAGAAATTGTTAAATACTCACCATTCTGTGACATTTTTTCCCTTTCTCTCTCTGGGTATTTATAAAATGTCAGAATCATCAGACATAGACAATTCCATCAAGCTAATTAAAGTAAGATGGTAGATGTTTTATTTTAAAAGAAAAATATATACTCTCAGCCAATAAAACTTGACTTGTTCTTGGCTACAACTGTGAACCTAAACTACACATTTGATTTTGGGTTTCCAATTCTGCCTGGAAGTCCTCTGCTGGCTAATTAGATAGATCTAATTTACTTCAGTTAAGAAATGTTTATTGAGCAACTACTATGTGATAGACGCTTCCTTAAGGACAAGGCATGACAAACAAGTAAATAGGCAGCTACTATTATATAGTGTAAGAAATACCAATAAATTCCAGTGCTGCCTAAGTGAAACCAGAGAAAAAACAGTGGCTTTGTGGGGATTTACTGGCCATTCTCTTTGTTAGCAAATTTCTAAACCAGGAAAAACCATTCTAGTAGGTAAACCAGGTATTTGTCTCCAGGTGGCAGCATTATTTTGTTTCTTTATAATTACTTATACTTTTTCTAAACTGAGCATATATTATTCTGACAATCTGAAAAAAAATGAACTGGAAAAAAACAAAACATAACTAAACACAATGGTCCCTTTCTTAGCCACTCTATCACAGCTTAAGTCTGAGTTTGCCTGATCGATGGTTAGACTGTGTCGCCAGGCACTATGGGTGAACAGCAGCAGGCAGGAGTAACCGCAGTTTAGACCCTGGCAGGTAAAGAATGAGAGGCTAAAATTCAACCTGTGATTCTTTTTCTTTCAGGAATGAGTAGAGAGAATTGAAGCCTAATTATGACTAGGCCTACAGAATGCTAATGATTTCAACAATTGACTACATTGATTTTGTGCCCTCATGAAGACTTGAGAGGCAATTTCTTTTCAGTTAGTCAAGTCAGATTTGGTTGATTCAATAGCTATGACTAAAGACAGACATGGACTCTGTATTTGATGTCCCCTCCAAAGCATCTCCCTCCCACCCTGTTGGTCTAATGAAGTGGGTAACTGAAGGAGAAGAGAAGTTATATCCCACTTCCATCCTCTTGGGAAGGAGGAAGAGATAGGACGGGAGAATTAGAAGTGTGAAGCAAAGTAGGGTTTGAACTGCTATCAAGCCGAATGGGTTTCAGAACAGGCCATTTGTCTCTCCTTGGTGACTGAGGATTCTTGGCGGTCCTGGATGAGCTGAAAGACACGATAAACGGGCAGGTTAGAGCGAGTCTAAATAAACACATTCTCTAGGAGCATGGATTTTAGGCTCTTGAGGAGAAGGAACTATTTTATCTGATTCTAATTTTCTGGAAAGTGCCACCTACATCTCAAGCATGGTCAAACAGCCTGTAATAATTCCTCACATTGTGCTTATGTTGTCTATTTTTTGTGTTTCCCTATGAGAAGTTATAAAGGATGTGTTTACACTGGGGTAACCGCTGGCTCTGTGTGTGGCTATTACTATTAGACAATCCCTTTGACTGTGTGGAAACAATTGAAAAGTGTTACAGTGTATTATTGCTGAAAGGACAATGTGATATTTGGAAAAGGCCCCTTGCCTTTAGCATGCAGATGAATTATGGGTGTCTAGGCTGAAAGAGCCCTTATTTGTGATTGCTGTCTGTGGGAAAATGACATGTTGAAAACAGGATGAATATATTCCATAGTTCTAGTGTCTTCTATGAAAACAGAAGCTCTGTTGATTTTCAAAAGGCAAAACCAAAATTTATTGCATAGCTTATTTGCTTGTGTTTTGTTAATATTTTCTGTTTATTACTTTTTATACACACCCACTGTTTTGTCTACACTCATAGGAAATAGATAGAGCAGGCCAAGAAATAAAAGTACTTTTAAAGAAAGCTTAGCAAATATTTGTGTGTGTGCCACCAGCATATCTGAATATTTCTCTTCATTTGTCCTGAACTTTGGCTCAAATGGTATATTAAAAAGGTCCGTTTTTTTTTTTTTTTCCTCCATTGGAGGAACTTACTGTAGAAACAGACAAAGGGATAAATGGGTAGTATATTGATTGTCCTCATAAAACAAAATGAGTTTCTGGATGATGAAGTTGATGCATCATTAAACACATGTGATCAAAACAAAAAGCCTGAGTGTGTGCTGTGGCACTCAGGGCACAAGAAAACACACATTCTGCATTAATTCTCTAAGCTCTGATATTTAATCAAGGTGGATTTATCACCATACAAGCCCAGTCTCTTCTCTGTGAAATGTATGCGTTTCCTAAGAGGCACAGAACGAGAGAATCTGACGTCACTTGGCCGACAGATGTGGACAGCAAGGAAGACAGGAGGGGATTATAACAATCAGATATGTGTTAGAAAGCAGGCTCGACCTGCGGTCACACCATGGTGCATATTCTGGGATAAAAATAATACGTGAGTGCTGATATTACTGTTTGTTCATATAAATGCCTGGCAGTGACTATGTCTGCAGACCTGTGGTTCCTTATGACTTTGGTAAAAGATAACATGGAGGGTTCAGTACATTTGACACATAGTCAATCCTTTCACTCCTCCATTCAGAATCAAGATAAAGCACTGTCCAAATTACAGCACTTAGGTTCTGAAAAGCATAGAGAACCCAGGTTTTCAAGTGATGCGCCTTCAATCATCTGTGATTCTAGCTTAGTAAAAATAATGAACAAAAAAATCCACTGTGTGTCTGGTTTCAGATATGAGTCAAGACTTTTTATGCTTTCTCTCTCTTCCTCCTACTCTCTCTGAAGAGAAAAAAAAAAAAGACTTTTTATGCTAAGCTCTCCACGAATGTTATGGATACTAGGTTGTCCATTTTTGGATTAAAAGAAAATAAAGTTTAAATGCCTCAGTTTATTAAAATGTGTTATAACACTTAAGAAATAATTAGGTCTTTCCAAATATATATTGAAATGATCTAAAAAGCAAATTCTCTCTATAGTCCAAATAGGACTTACTATTGTATTACTAATTATTGGCATTATTAATTATTTTATTTTACCCTCTATATTTTTGAAAATATGTTATACCTTTTACCAACACAGTGTTATCCAAAAGAAAAAAATAACTTTCTACAGAAATTTGATGTATGTATGTCTTAATGTAATTTTGGCTTTTCTCCTTGGTCAAAGACAATATTTTATTGCTTTAGCAAAAAGTAAAACACTTCTTGACCACAGAATCTCCATCTAGCTAATGGAAAGGTTTTATAAAAATTACCAAATAATAACTTTAAAATTTAATTCTATCCATATTTATCAAATACCTACTGTATATGAGGCACTTTATTAGGTATTGGGCATAGAAAAATAAGGGGTTCAGTAAAGTAGGCAGTCTTTCTTCAAAAATACAATTTGATACATGCACAAAGAATATAATGTTTATACAATGGCAATACATCAGAAGGCATGGCAGACAACCCATCTGAATGGTCAACTAGTTTGCTGACAGCCAGTTCTCCCTCATGTGTTATGTAAATCCCTTAGTAACTGGGGAGAATATAGTAGTCATTTAACCACAAACATCATGGTTGAACATCCTCTAATCTGGGGTTAACTATGATAAAAAAAAAAAGAATAAAATATTTGGTTGCCATTGTTTCTCTCCACGCTATTGCAACCTGCTTAAGGCTTAAGATCTATCAGCTTCCTATTTCTCAAGCACATGCTGATATCTCTTAAAGGGTTATTTTTCCTGAGGCTGTTTATTGGGTCACTGCTCCTGACAGAAGGGCTCAAGCTAGAGTCTCCAACTGACCAAATGGGGCTCATGGATCATTTGTAAAAATGAAAAGGATTTCTTTCATTCACAGCTGTGTAGTACTAGGTCACTCTTTCTTCAAAATCCTTTTTTGTTGTTGATATTTTTGTTGATATTAACATTTTCAGACATTTTGCACAACTTCACACATATAAGAAATTCCGGTGATTCAGCCATCTTTTTCTATTTTATAAACACTTGAAGGGAGTCACTCCTCACTAATTGAATACAAGTCAACAAATTAATTTTAGAAATCCACATGATGTAAGGAAATAAACTTTCAAATAAGAAATCTTAGAATATAAAGTTCTGGGGGGCAATTTTCATCTTCATAAATCATTTTAAGCAAAAATTTAAAGAAATTAACAGTTCAACTAAATATATGTTGTATATCAAATAAATTACTAACAACACTGGTTTTCGCAGAACATGTTAGGATTCTCGGCCATCATATGAAGAAAAGGCTAGAACAGAGTATGGGTCTGGCAAAAGTTAGCTTAGGGATCAAGGTTCTGTGAGAGTAGCAGCTGTTATGATGTTCTATTTACTCTATTTCCCCATTGCTATATAATAAGTGAATAATATATATTATATAATACATATAATAATGAATAAATATGGTTCGTCTATCTATTCTCTATCATCTATCATCGTCATCATCTATCTGTCACAATGTCTACTCACTCCAAGGGAATGTTCCATCTAATTGAGGGAGACTAACTAATAACTATAATGTAAGTCTCTACAAAGGAAGTACTGTGATAGTACTAAGAAGACAGGGCTTTGTACCACAAAAGAGAAAGGAATTAATTTCAATTTAGGCATTCTGAAAGCTTTATGATAAAAACAACATTTATTCTGGCAGTAAAAAGACAGGAGGACTGATGAGAAGTGCATTTTAGATCCAAGCAAAATAGAATGTGGTGGGGAAGGAGGGGTAGCATGGAGGGGGGTGGGGAAAAGAGACATAAGAGTAAGCTAAAACACAGATTGCGTGGGTCAAAAACTGGGAGATGGGGTGAAGGGGAAGATGGAGTTCAGTTAGTAAAGGGCTTTGGATGCCCTGCTTCTGGGGTTTCCTCTCACCTTCAAGGACCTCTTTTCTTAGATGCGACTGTCCTAACATTCTTTAATTATTCACCCAGGAGTAAACGTTTCTCCTATATAACCTCAATATATGAATAGTAACTTCAAAATCCTATAATATACACTATTATATTTATATCTTACATTCCTGACTAGAAAAATTAAGTGAAGTTTTTCTGTAATGAATACTATTTATGAATAGAAGCTAACATCTACTAAAAATAAAACCGTATTCATACCTTTTGGTTCAGGCTTTTCAATAAGTTTTCTGTAGGAATGTATTCTACAGAAACAACTTTGAAATAGGCAAAGAATTTATTAGCTCATCTGAAAGATACTTAAGAGCCTACCGCTTTCCAGACACTATGCTGGGCACTGGGGGTGCAATGGGGAGCAAAATCAGACACACCCCTAAACTCACAAAGCTCACAATCTAGTAGAAGTCTCTGAGTTTAATAAAATGACCGTATAAGTACATGTAATATTTGAATTAGGTCAAGCAACAGTGGAGAGATTTGTGGTGCTATGAGTGGGGATTAGGAGAGCAAACTTAATTTAGGGGTCGGAGAAGATATCTTGAGGAAAAGAAAAATGCAGGAAAAAAAAGATGAGGTTGGAGTGAGACTTCCTTAAAGCATTGTTTTAATAAATAAAAATGTAGAACAAATTACTCATAAAGATGACCAAATAAGTCAGTACATAGCCATTTAGTAGAAAACTATCCAGTTATTAAGAAAAGAAGGTACTATCATGGAAACAAGTCCAACATGGATTGCTAAATTGTATAATACAGTATTTTACACAATTCCATTTATCTTAAGAATCTTCCTTATGTATAGAAAAAAGTTGGATACATACTTGCGTACATACACACATTGAGATTTATTTCTTATCCTCATCTGAGGACAATTTATTTTTTTTATTTTTATTTTTTTTGCATTTATCTTCAGATAGAGCAGGAGGGAAAGAGGGAGAAAGAAAGAGAGAAAAACATCAGTGTGAGAGAGACACATGGACTGGTTGCTACCCACACGACCCCAACTGGAGATTTTATTTATTTATTTATTTATTTTTTATCCTCACCCGAGGACATTTTTTTTGCATTTTTTTGTTCAGACAGAGCGGGAGGGAGAGAGAGGAAGAGAGAGAGAGAGAAACATCGATGTGAAGGGACACATCGAGTGGCTGCCACCCGCACAACCAACCAGGGCCGGGGACAAACTGCAACCGAGGTACGTGCCCTTAGCGGGAACCGAACCCGGGTCTCTCTGTACCGCAGGCCGACGTTCTAACCGCTGAGCCAAACTGGCCAGGGCTGGAGATTTTATATATATATAGAGAGAGAGATTGTTTGCTTTGGGGATTATGGTAGATTTTCATTTTCTATTTTAAATAGTTCTGTAACATTTGAATTTTATATAGTTCTGTATTGTGTTTATAGTCACAAAAAAAGTATTTTTAAAACTATGGTCCAGATCTCACAACTGGTATGGGGGCTGAAGTGCCCACACATATACACATATACACATGTGTAGTAAATTATAGATAATTCTGATAATTGACTTATACACTAACATCAAATGATATTTTAAAATATACATTAAGCCATGCATTTAGGGAATAATTACCATTGTCATTAGTGATTCTGAACTAATGGAACAAAAAGCATGATCTTTATAATGGCACCACATTTTAATTCAGTTTTGCTGAGAGAGATTAAATGACTTCTTGACATCTCCATCCTTCTCACCAGTTTCCCAAGGACTGCCATTCGTAAAGCAAGACATTTTGGGTCAATCATAAACAAGAATCAACTAGGTATTTGTCATCAAAAAGGATTTATTCGAGAAAAAGAAAGGATTGCACCCGTAAGGTGCAGACGGTGAGCACAGGCAAGTTCTACTCTGACTGAGGGGTAGCGTTCACCGAGGGAAGAGGAAGAGGAGGGGCTGGACAACCATACCGCCCAGTGGCAAACAGAGCTCTTCCTGGGGGTGTGAGAGCTCCTCCCACAGAGCCAAGACAGTTCCTGTCTACCTTAAGATCTCTGTCCTAAATTCTGACATTTGTTAAAGGGATACCAACATTTTTTAGGTCCAGCAAACAGCGGGCCTTAGGAATTAATCAGGCCCTCCTCACACTTCTAAATTGCCAAGAGTTTGTTGAAACCATCACGTAACATTGCACAATGGTTCTCAAGTTTCCATGTGCACGGGAACCACCATAAAATCCAGGCTTAGCTTTGGATTTGAGTCAGAATTTCT
Organism: Molossus alvarezi; assembly: GCA_037176705.1. Lineage (NCBI taxonomy): Eukaryota > Metazoa > Chordata > Mammalia > Chiroptera > Molossidae > Molossus > Molossus alvarezi. The sequence continues at coordinate 170,925,171 of CM073885.1, forward strand.
GGGAGAAGGCCTGGGAGGTGCATTTTAACAAAATCTTTGGTGGCTCTGCTTGAAGTGGCACCAAACCCCACTTTAGGGAACGTAATCTCCTTTGGATCCAACCAATCAAGTTCTGCCTTGACCAAGAGGCTATTACTGCTGGCTGGAAATGAGAATACCTGCACAAGACATTTTCTTCTCCCTCCTAACAGATTTTGATTGGTGGATGAAAGGAGAATCTGAAGCTAATTAGTAAAAATGCTTTCCCTCTTTCCTTTCCTCAACTTTATGAAAGACAAGACTTCTTAATTAGAGCTGTTTCAGACCATTACTCTTTTGTTTTCTTAGTGAACACTGGCTTGTTAATTAGAAACCAGTGCCTTTCTCAGTGGATGCAACCAGTGCCTTCTTGTCTGGGACAGTAAGATGATCCATCTCAGCCCAGTCGCACGATTATGTTACTGAGACTCTTCTAACCAGGGTTGGGTGTGTGTGGAGGACGGAGGGTAGATGAGAAGGGAGAAGGAAATGTGTGATGTGGAGAGAGAGTTCTATCTTGTCAGTGATGGGAGAACACTGCATTTTCTTGGTCTTAAACACTGATAATTAGCAGTGATAGTTACTACTATTACCATTTCACAGGGGAGACCACTGTCACACTGTAAATAAACCTGTTTCTATCATTTAGATGTCATGTTCTCTTACACATGCAACATTCATGTGTTTTTTTTTAGTTTAAATAGAACACATTACTTCTATGATTTACAAATATATAAAAATTTATAAAAAATAAATTAGAAAACTGAACATGTGATAATAAAAATATGCTTTGTATTTAACACAAAATGATATACAATTGTATTACAAATACAAATTATTGTGTTTAATATAATTTTCTACCATCTGTGAATTTCAGAATATAGAATGAATCAATTAATTTCTATTACTTCCCAGGTGTAAATCTCTTTATCTTTCTCCTCTCCTCCCTCCCTATCCCCTCCTTGCCCCTCTTCTTACTCTCTCCCCTACTTTCCTCTCTCAACAAATACTTAGCAAAACAGAGGGAAATATTGCCATACTTTTCAGTAGACTCTGACTTCCCATTCTGATAAAAATGAACACTCTAGAAGACAGTATAATTAGTATAAATTACTGTTGTTTTCTTGCATCTGATAATTAAGTTTTCCTAATCCCCCAGTAAATTTTCAATAAAGGTTTCAAAATAGCATTGTTGCCCAGGTGGTGTGGCTCAGTGGATTAAGTGTCATCCCATGGACTGAGAGGACCCAGTTCAATTCCCGGTCAGGGCACATGCCCAGGTTTCTGGATCCCCATTCAGGGGTGTGCGGGAGGCAGCCAGTCAATGTTTCTCTCTCACATTAATGTTTCTATCTCTCTCTCCATAAATAAATAAATAAATAAGTAAGTAAATAAATAAATAAGAACATATTAAAAATTTTTAATAGCATTGTTTATTTGGACTTATTTGAATAGTATGTATTCATTTAAAAAATTAAAATATTCAAGAGAAGTTTCAAACATAAAATAGATTGTAGTATTAATCTCACTTCCGAGAGACTACAGGTTAACAATTAGGTCATTTATTCCAATTATTTTTATTAATATGCATAAAATTATATATATTTTTGGGTCACAAAATATACACAATTATGTGTACACAGTATATTTTTTAAATATTTTTACTTATAATGCCAAGAACATTTTACCAAGCTATTAAATATTCTTTGAAAATAAAATGTTAAAATGGCTCTCCAGTTTCCATTATATGGAGCTACCATAATTTAAGTAACTCTTCCGCTATTGTTGCACTTTTCAGTAGCTTTCACATGTTTTCTAATAAAAAAATAATATGGAAAATATTTTCTTGGTTGATCAGAGAGCTCTTTGTGGAGAGGGAACTGTCTTTGTGCCGGAGACTACCACGAGAAATGGCTCCTAGTCATCAAAGAACTTGAAGACCATGGATATCAAATCCAATTTTAAGTTGTTCGTATTACTGTGACTTAGAAAAATCTCCCCCACTCCAACTCAACAGCATAAGCAACTTGGTGTGAGAGGCTTGTGGGAGAATCAAGGAGAGGGCTTGAGTCAGGGGCAGTGTGGAGTGCAACAGAGAGATCAGAAAAAAGAAAAAACCACAATGAGTCATAAATGGGATCAAGTGTCCAGAGGTGACCAGAGTGTTGGCAAGAATGTAAGTGCCCAGGAATTTACACAAGTATTGGAGGAGGGCACTGTGCTTCCCTAAAGACATAGAACTAAAAATTCAAGCCAATTTTATTGAATTTTAAAAGGTCAATATGACCTCAGCAGACATCTATGAAATAACTGACAAAATAAGCACACAGCTGGACTTTATTATTTTGATCCATTGGAGAATCTTTGTCTTCTAATAGAGGGGATTTTAACACATACACATACAGGGTGGGGCAAAAGTAGGTTTAAAGTTGTTTATATGATAAAGAATACAATAATTAATAAGTAAGAATCTAAAAATAAACTCTGTTTTGCGTATTCTCAACTGCAAACCTACTTTTGGTCCACCCTGTATATCTGTTAGTTCATTTCATGCTTTCAGTTAAAAAAACACTGTTTATAAAATTTTGGGGGTTTCAATTTTTTATTTAGCTTGAGCTCTGAGGACTATGTTTACTTTGCCCTTTATACTTTATTGTGTTTTGAAAGTTCCATATTGTCATAGGTCAGGTCCTCCAGGAAAACAAATGAAGATATGCCTGTAGCAAATTTGCTGGAGAGCACACTTGAGAACAGTGACTCTCAGGGCGGGGGTGGGGAGGAGGCAGGACTGGGTTCAGGGAGAAGCTGAACTGCAATGAGGTTGCAATGGAGGCCTCGGCCCACCCTACAGGGAGCTCTGAGATTGGGGTGGCCCTTCTAGGTCACTCCAAATTGAGTTGTGGGGGAAGGGGAAAGGATTGGCAGGAGAAGAATGATTTCTATTTCTGCATTGGTCAGTCATGGATGCTGGCTGCCCTGTGGTCATGCAGGCCTGCCCTAGGGGCAAGGAAGCTGCTCCAGCTGAGGGCCTTCGGCAGGCCCACCCGGCAGCTGGGGATAAATGCCGCAGTTCCCAAGGAGCCCTGGGTGGTGCTTATCACCCACGACTACTTAGTTTTCTACTGGCATTTACTTGTGAATGTATAATATTCTTTCTCTCATTTCAATGTCAATAATTACATTATATTTTTACTTTTTCTAAAATGATTGGCATTTTTATTTAATGTTCAGTTTAGCAAATGTGTTATTAGAGAAATCTAAGGCATAAACCCTCAGAAATAGGACTCAAGTGGAGGTTAAGACAGTGCACAGATTAGTAAGCATATCAGTAATGACTTCTAATTTATTTCAATCTTGAGTTTTAGCTACTGGACTCTTAATTGGAGGGAATTTGGATGGAGGTGTCATGGCCCTGTATTGTGCAATGTGGTGGCATCATTCTCCAGGTTTGGGGAACACCGGCGTGACCCTGTAGGTCTAGGATGTATCACTGTAGGCTAAGTTAGATATGGTTCAAAGCAACAATGAGATCCTGTATTAGGAACGAGACATTAGGTCAGCACTAAGGTCTTTTGAATACTTTTAGCCTATTAATATTTAAATTTTTCAGACTTCCTCTACTTTGGTACTTACATAGATAATCTTTCATAAAACATCTTTAATTTGGTTCTGTTTTTCTATTATTATATGTAGGCACTGCTAAAATCTATAAATGTTTATTTTATATTAAAGATTTAAAAGTGAGTTTTTGATACTATATATTCTTTACTCTCTAATTAGATAAGAAGTAATAAAAGTTTTCATATATATTTTTCTCCTGAAGCCAGTCTGCTTTATTAGTCAAGCAGTCCTTTTACTGACTGCATGGCCACAAATAGACATTTCTCCAGAGCTGATGACAAGGAGTATGATGCCCATGCAGACTTTTTGTCTGTCCTTAGATTGCCCTTTTCTATTTTCATGTGAATCTCATTGCATAAGGATTGAAGTAATTAATTAGCCAATTTGTAAGTAATTCCTTCTGACAAGCCAGCCACTTTCCTTTAGCAAAAGTGTAAAATGAGCAATCTAGCAGACGTGTATTAAATTCACTAATTAAATTAAATGCAAAACCAAGGACTTTCAGGGATCATGTTTCTTTGTAAGGAAAATAGACATTTTATAATTAATAATTTCATTGCAGTCAATCATTTAATTGTAAATAGTGCCTGATTTTAAGGGTAAATTCATACAACAACACTCAATAGCAAATGTACTTGTATGTTAGCACATTTCTACCTTTAGATTTTTGGATGACATTTTACCCAATGTTATTTGATCAACAAGGAAGTTTTTCTGTAGTTATAAGACTTCTGTATCTTTCTAAACTTTGGAAGACAGACTATGCTGATGAATGTGCCATACGTACTAACATCCTAGGCTACATTGGTGGAAAAATGTCTCTTGTCCTTTCAGAAAGGTGTCACCACACAGGAGGGTCATTATTGCGATCTGTCCCCACTACAGAAGAAGTATAGCTTGAGCTTGGTAAGACAGTCCAATAGATCCTATGTGATGGGACGTGAAGGCCACTGCAAGGTTCTCTGCCCTTGAAAGCAGCATTCCCAGTGGCTTCCTGTGAAATTGTCACCCTTTTCCATTTTGCCTGACATGCCTTTATGTTCAATGAAAACAGTGGTGAATGGTTATACCTGCAGGCAGGAATTAAATATATACATCTAAACATCAGGATAGAAATTTCAGTCGGTGCTACATATTTCTGAGTAAAGATTTCTCAAGGAACTCTCAAGTGTAAAGAGATGTTAAGATGTTAAGATGGTGGCCTGAGGAATACTAGTTTCAACTGGTGGGGAATGAAGAGTGTGTGAAGGAAACTGCACATAGCTAGGCAGAGGGAGAGCTCAGAGAGGAGGGTGGTCACAGGAATCAAGGGAGGAGAGACGCTGATACTTCTGGGTTCGAAGCCCCAAGTGGGAGTGGGCTGGGATGAGGAGAAGGAGGAGGAATAAGCAGGTGTGTGTGGGTAGGCAGGGTGAGACCAATGTGCTTAGGTCAGTCTGAGTCACCTCCACAGGGAGCATCTCTTCTTTTCTTGAAGGACAGGGTGGAAGAGTCTAGCTCACATACAGGGACCTAGATATATCTCATCTTGAAACATCAGAGAAAACCTTCTCAGGAGCTATGGACAGCTCCTTTGTTTCATGTGAGGTTAAGACAGAAATAACTCAGACTGTAAAGCCAAGTTTCAAATAAGAGAAGCAACTAATCAGAGGAACAGCGAGGACAATGTGTACCAGAACAGGAGCTAGGATCCCTGGACTCTGACAGTAACAGGCACCGCCCTGGACAATGCCGCTATTATAACTGCCCATCACCAACGTGGCTGAACTGCAACCCCCGTGCAGCCCGTACATCCTAGAGGGCCTCTGGTCGGAAGCAAAATCTGCTAAGGAAGGAGAAGTAGAAGCTTAAATGCAAATCTGTGAATGAAAGAGAAAGAGAGAGACTAAACATTTCAAAGTGAAAACTAAAATATTTCCTTTATTTCAAATTCCATGGCATATGGCATAATATTATATAATAATAGGAGAATCAGAAATAAAACTGCTAGATAAGCAGAACATTTGGATTTTTTTAAAGAAGACTATGTGGGATAACAAAGGATTTCTTACATGCTGCATCTATTCTATTCAAAAAGCTGATTTTAAATAAAATTATCCTCTCCCAAGAATTAAATTATAAATCAGATGGTAAATTTATATTTATACAGATTCATACAAGGAACAGTACTTGTCATTCATTTGTGCATTCATTTTTTCCTTTAACAAACATTTCTTGATTGCCCACCTTGCTTTTGACCCTGTGCCATGCACTAGGCTTAACAATGGTGAACCAGGCCAGTTGTGATCCTTGTGCCCACAGAGCTCCTACAGGCTAGGGGAGAAAGACATTAGCCAAACAATCACACCTATAGTTGTACAATTGACAGCATATTAGAGGATGTTTTATGGTAAGGAGACTTAGAGCCATGAGAAAAGTCTTAAGTCTTAAGGAACTGACAATTCCAAAAGGAGGGAAGAGCATTAGCAAAGGCCCTGTGGTGTGAAGAAACATGTTCTGAAAGGCCACCATGGGCATCTGTCTGAAGTAGCAGGATAAAGAGTTAATTTATCCTTTAGAAGGACAAAAATGCTGAAAAGACAAGGGAAGTATTGGTGAAAGTGTCATAAAATTGCTGAACCGTAGGCTCTGCTAGACAGGAATGGAAGTCAGGACAGCCAAAAGTCAGTGCAAGGTAAGGCTGAAGCTGGAGCAATGAATGAACTGGAAATTCTAATGAGGCTGAAGAGTGGTCTGCGGGAGGGGAGCTGAGGAGTAGTGTGCAGACTGGTGTGCAGAGAGTATCTGCCTCTTTGCTCCTGTAGGTGGAGTTGTTCATGATGGCCAAACCCAAGGCATGTGCACTGGAATAGATGACTCGAAGTAGAGGAAACTAATGGACATAAGAAGTTGAAGAATGAGGGGCCATTTGTGAAATGGATTGTGCATGTGCATTGAAGCTAGTAGGGATAATGGTGGAGCTTATAGGCCAAATAACAGGGAAGGGAATGACCAAGGATTGGGTAGAAGACAATGACAAGAGAGGGAAGTAGAGCTGAAAACCATGAAGATTAAAAATATATATATATATTTTGCCAGAGAAAACAGTGGTAGTGGATGGAAGTGGAAGTAAGGGGTGAGGTGGACAGCAGCCCTACCTCCTGGTACTGAAGTAAGTGGACGAGAGGGAATAAATGTGTGGGTGATGGGAAGACTTGTCCTTGGAAGGGAAGTGGTTTCAGTCATGGCAAGGTGAATGAAGAAAGGTCAGGGAGGGCACATGGTTGGGGGACTCAGACAGCATAGAGGAAGGGCCTGGGCGGCCAGTGAGTGGCAGGACACTAGACCAGGGACCAGAAGAGCATTGCTGTTGCAAACACAGATAGGAAACTGAATACCACACATTGTAGACCAGGAAGAAGAAAAATGCCTTAAGAATCATAAGAGAAAAGAAGCTGTTAGTTACTAATCACTATCAATGTTAATCTAATTCAAACCAAGAAGTGCAGGACCCCCCAAGTAGGTCTCACCCTCCAAAGAAAATGGGACTTTCAATTTAGAGAAAAATTTGTCTTAACTGGAGTTTGAACCCCGTTTTAGATAATTCTGTAAACCTTTAAGGCCTTATTGTTTTAATCTTGATTGAATTCAGGAATAGAATGTTCCCCAAGTGTTTGGTGTCCTTTTGACCAGGAAACTCAGTGTGGACACAGTCCTCCAGGAAGAGCTTGGCTAATACCAAGGATAAAGGAAGGGTGACCTCACCGTTCCTCCAGGCACAGGTTTGTCAGTCCTCACTCTGCAACTTTTAAAAAGCTGGTGTTATGACCGACTCCAGCTTATCTATTTTCATTGCTGACTCTTGTTTAGACAATTTTGCCTGTAGCTGGTCACGTCTCCTCTTTCACATGCATCCTTCATTTCTTTCTTCTGAAGGTGCTACCTGTATTTATCTTCAATGAACTCCAAAGAACACTCTAACCACTTTCCTGATTTAGTAGGTTATTTTAAATTTTGCTCTCCACCAGCAGGCGGATGCTGACCTTCCCACTCTGCCAGTGAGGAAGTGACTAATGTGCTCCAGGTCTCCCTCTTGCCAACGTTTTATTCTAGGGCATCTGTTTGCAAACATTTTCAGCCTACCCCGTTTTTCCCCGTACTGGGGGAATTTTCTGTGTTGGTCATGACTTCATCATCTTTCTTCTGGCCTTTATCACTGTTCAGAGAATTTGTAATGTTTCAAACCTTAGGTCAAACTTTCATAGATGTTTATGTAAGAGGGGTTATTTCTAAGTTAATATGCACAGACAACAAGAACTTAATTTTTAAATTAAAATCAGCACCTTGATTAGTTTTCTTTTTAAGTTCTTGTATATATTGTATATCTCAGGGCCTATTTTGCAACCTCCCCAATCGGTACTCCCCAGGAGTATGTGAGCCTGTGAGATGCCTGGTTTGATTTTTAACCCAACCATTGCACAGAGCAGGGCATCATTAAGCCATGCTGGAGAGAGAGTAAGGAGAGGATGCTGGAAAGAACATACCTGCGCATGTACAATTTCTCCCTCAGAAAGCACTAACCCCTTCCTGGTCTGAGTTATGACAGATGGCACTTTATCACTCTTCATTTCCTCTCATTCTTATGATTCCCTTGTAAGTGTTGTTACAAACATTTGTGTCTAAATCTTGTTTTCCCTCGGAAACTATAGGCCAATGGGGAAAGGGATGGTGACTAATTTATTGCTCTTTCACTCACAGTATCTTACATAATGTCTAACACAGTCAGTGCTCAAACAATATTTGTTGACCAAGTGAACAATGAAAGGACACATACTGCCCTGGCGAATTTGGCTCAGCGGTTGGAGCATTGACCTGCGGATCAGAGAGTCCCAGGTTCGGTTCCCACAAGGGGCATGTATCAAAAAGAAAAAAAAAAAAAAGGAAAGGACTCATACAATTTAGGAGAATTCAGTCCCAACTTGGATTGGTTTTTTTTTGGTGAAGTAATTTAATTTTAATTAAACACTTTTATCTTTCTAATTAGACAAACTTTAAGTAATTGATTTATAAGTAAAAAGAATAAAAAATAAATTTGAAATCTAGAAATAAAGATGTTTTTGTAAAAAAGAGGAAACCCTTGTGGATTTTCTTTTAAAAAGCACTCGTATCAGTTTTTACAAGCAAATGTGAGAGAAAGTCATGTGTTCACCTGCCCCTCTCAAATCTGAACAAAATATTTGGAAGTGTCAGTGGGAACTCCAATAGTTCCCTAGAATAGCAACTCAGTGAGAACCATATCACGGGATTCTGTTAGCTTCAAACAGTCTGATTGTGAGCAGAAAAAGCATATGTAAGTAATTATTTCTGGATAAAGCATATGTTAACATAAACAAGAGAGTTTAGGAAAAATCAGATTGAATTAAACACGTAAATCTGATCCTTTGTTCTACTGTCAGTACACATGAGGAACTGCCTTGGCCAGGTTAAGAAAGCTATTGTTTGTGATAATGATTATTGTAGACATGTATATGTATATGTAATTTCTGAAAATACATAATCTTTGAAAAAAATCCAAAAAGGATGGCAGCCAGCAGGACTAGAGCAAGGGTGAGTGAGAGTGTGAGACAGAGTGAGTGGACATGAGTGTGGATGAGCAACCTCGAGCAGAAATGTGGGGCAGAGGGTTCTTGTGCTATGGACGAGGAGCAGCCGGCTTCCGCAGTAAGTGGCTTGTCAGGGTATTTCTCCCTGTGTGGCTGGAAGACCCCACCATTTTGGAAGATCCCTGGTCTTCTCTGGGAGGAGGCAGCAGGGAGCAGCTAGGGCCAAGTGACCTGAGTCCACTGGTGCACCTTGCACCATCAAACCAGTGGACCCCACTGTGTCAACACAGACCAGTGCACAGTAGCAGCACTATCAAGGTGCCTGCTGTGGTAGTTGCAACTGGCTGGGAGCTGAGTACCATCTCCCATAGCAGCAGCCTGATCAGAGCTGAGCACCATCCCTAGGTGCAGTAGCACCAGCTTGGAAGCCCAGCACCTCCCCACCACAGCAGCAGTTAATGGGTGGGAGTGGAGCCCCACCCCCTATAGCAGCTAAAGCTCAGGAAGGAGAAACACCTCCAGCAGCAGAGGCTCTGGAGGGGAAATCTATCCCCAGGTAGCAGCAGCACAGATCAGCAGCTGAGACCCATTCCCAGCAGCATCAGCAGAGGCTGATCAGGAACAGTGCCCCAGCCCAAGCAGCAGAAAGGCGTGGACAGCTGAGACCTGACCCTGACAACTGCAGCAGAGGATTTGGAGTGGAGCCTTTCCCCCAGCAGCAGCAAAGTCTCAGGAGCTGAGCATCCTCAGCCCCAACAGCAGCAGAGGATTAGGAGCTGAGAGAACCTCCTGGCAACAGCAACAGCAGTAATAGCACTTGACCCCAGCAGCATCAGCAGTGACGAATCAGGAGCTGACACTTGACCCCAGCAGCATCAGCAGTGACGAATCAGGAGCTGACACTTGACCCAAGCAGCATCAGCAGTGACGAATCAGGAGCTGAGTCCCACCAGGCAGCAGTGCATTCCAGCAGTGCCCCAGTGAGACCCATGCACCCCAGCAGTGCACCAGCTGGAACTAGACACCCCGAGAGTGCCTACCATGACAGACCAATACCAGCAGCCAGTTGTCAATCTTCCAGGATTCATACCAGGCAAGAGGCACCACACACCAAAACAGTCTGGGAGGCACACCAGCCTTATGTAATACATCCTGACCTGCCTACACATTCCAACATCTCTCACCAGGCCTAGAACTACAAGACTGCTAAAATGGTGAGACAAAGAAACAACACTCAAATGAAAGAAAAGGGGGAAATACCAGAAAAGGTACTATAGGAAATGGAAGAAAGCAATTTGTCAGCTAAAGAATTCAAAGCAATAATTTTAAGGTGCTCAAACAATTTAATGAGAACTACAAGCACTTAATAAGAATTATAAAGAGCTAGTGAGAACTACATCAGTTTTAAAAAAGAGGAGGAAGCTATGAATAAAAATCAAAAGAAAATAAAGAATGATATAGCTATTATGAAAAATACCTTAGAAGGATGTAATAGTAGATTAGATGAAGCTGAAGACCGAATCAGCAATGTAGAAGACAAGGTAGAAGAAAACATCCAAATAGAGCAGCAAATGGGAAAAAAATTAAAAAGCAGGAGGAGAGTTTAAGGGAGCTTTGGGACAATACAAAACATAACAACATTGGCATCATAGGGATACCAGAAAGAGAAGAATCAGAGAAAGGGATAGAGAACCTGTTTGAAAAAATAATGACAGAAAACTTTCCTAATTTGGTGAAGGTAAAAGTTACATAAGTCCAGGAAACAGTGAGTCCCAAGCAAGATGAACACAAAAAGACCGACAGCTAGACACATCATAACTAAAATGGCAAACATTAAAGACAAAGAAAGAATTTTAAAGGAGGCAAGAGAGAGATAGAAAGTTACCTACTGTTTCCCCTTAGAAAGTTACCTAATAGCTCCCATTAGACTGTCAGTGGATTTCTCAATAGCAACACTGCAGGCCAGAAGGGCATGGTATGTAGACAAAGTAATGAAAGGCAAGTGTCTGAATCCAAGACTATTCTATCGAGCAAGATGAAGGTAAAGTTGAAGGTAAAATAAAGAGCTTCACAGACAAAAAACCAAAAACAAAACAAAAGCTAAAAAAATTTACTACCACCAAAACAGCACTGCAAGAAATATAAAGGGACTATTAGAGGAAGAAGAAACATATAAATATATATTAATAATCACCTTAAATGTAAATGGCTTAAATGCTCCAATCAAAAGACATAGGGTAGCTGACTGGATAAGAAAACATGACCCATATATATGCTGTCTACAAGAGACCCACCTCACAACAAAAGACTCACACGGGATGAAAGTGAAAGGATGGAAAAAATTTTCCAAGCAAATGGCAAGGGAAAAAAAGCTGCTGTAACAATATTCATATCTGATAAGATAGATTACAAAACAAGGGCCATAATAAGAGACAAAGAAGTTCACTACATAATATTAAAAGGATCAATCCAACAAGAGGATATAATCCTGGTAAACATATATGCACCAAATACCAGATCACCAAAATATACTTAAAAACTTCTGGAGGACGTCAAGGGAGAGCTCAATAGCAACATGATCATAGTGGGTGACTTAACACCACACTGTCACCACTGGATAGATCTTCTAGACAAAAAGTTAACAAGGACACAGAGTCCTTAAATGACAAACTGGATCAGTTAGACTTAATTGCTATTTACAGAACATTTCACCCCAAAGCTGCAGAATATATATTCTTCTCAAGTGCACATGGGGCATTCTCAAAGATAGACCTCATGTTAGGACACAAAGTAAGTCTCTACAAATTCAAGAAGATTGAACTCATATCAAGCATCTTCTCAGATCACAATGGCATGAAACTAGAAATCAGTTACAATAAAAACATTCAAACACATGGAGACTAAATAGCATGTTATTAAACAACGAATGGGTTACTAACGAGATCAAGAAAGAAATTAAAAACTTCCTGGAAACCAATGAAAACAAACACACAGCAACAAAAAATCTATGGGACACAGCAAAAGCAGTCCTGACAGAAAAGTTCATAGCATTACAGGCCTACCTCAAGAAACAAGAAAAATTTCTACTTGACTTTCAACCCTTCAACTTAAAGAACTCTAAAGTAAACAAAAAGAAAAGCCCAGAGCAAGTAGAAGGAAAGAAATAGTAAAAGTCAGAGCAGAAATAAATGACATAGAAACTAAAAAAACAATTCAAAGGATCAATAAAACAAAGAGCTGGTTCTTTGAAAAGATAAACAAGATGGTGGACCCTTAGCCAGACTCACCAAGAAACAAAAAGAGAGGGCCCAAATAAACAAAATCAGAAACAAAAGAGAAGTAAAACTGACGCCATAGAAATGCAAAGGATCATTAAAACATACTATGAACAATTATAAACCAACAAATTGGACAATCTAAGAGAAATGGACAAATTTCTACAAACACACGGTTTCCCAAAAGTAATCCAGGAAGAGATAGAAAACTTGAACAGACCAATAACAACTAAGGAAATTGAAGATGCAATCAAGAAACTTCCTGAAAACAAATGCCCAGGCCAGGACAGCTTCACAGGAGAGTTTTACTGAACATTCAAAGAAGATTTAATACCCATTCTCCTCAAACTATTAAAAAAATCCAAAGAGACGAAAGCCTTCCAAACTCATTTTATGAGGCCAGCATAATCCTAATTCCAAAAAGAGATAAAGATAGTACAAAGAAAGAAAACTACAGGCCAATATCCCTGATGAACATAGATGCCAAATTACTTAACAAAATATTAGCAAATCAGATTCAGCAATACATCAAAGAAATTACTTATCATGACCAAGTGGGATTCATCCCAGGGATTCAAGGATAGTACAATATCCACAAATCAATAATGTGATACACCACATAAACAAAAGGAAAGATAAAAAACATATAATCTTATTAATAGATGCTGAAAAAACATTCGACAAAATCCAGCACCCATTTCTGATAAAAACACTCAGCAATGTGGGAACAGAGGGATCATATCTCAACATAATAAAGACTATATATGAAAAACCTACAGTCAACATCATACTCAATGGGTAAAAACTAAAAGCATTTCTCTTAAGAACAGGAACAGAGGAGGAATGCCCACTTCTGCCACTCTTATTTAACATAGTACTGGAAGTTTTAGCCACAGCAATCAGACATAAAGAAAAAATAAAAGGGATCCAAATTAAAAAGGAGGAAGTGAAACTGTCATTATTCACAGATGACATGATATTGTACACAGAAAACCCTAAAGACTCCATCAAAAATCTACTAAATTTAATGAAGGAATTTGGCAAAGTAGCAGGATACAAAATTAACATCAAGAAATCGATGGCGCCCTGGCCGGTTTGGCTCAGCGGTTAGAGCGTCCGCCTGTGGTCCGGAGAGACCCAGGTTCGGTTCCCGCTAAGGGCATGTACCTCGGTTGCAGTTTGTCCCCGGCCCTGGTTGGTCGTGTGGGTGGCAGCCACTTGATGTGTCCCTTTCACATCGATGTTTCCCTCTCTCTCTCTTCCTCTCTCTCCCTCCCACTCTGTCTGTACAAAAAATGGAAAAATGTCCTTGGGTGAGGATAAAAAAAAAAAAAAAAAAATCCTACCCTAAAAAAAAAAAAAAAGAAATCGACGGCATTCTTATACACCAATTATGAATTCACAGAAAGAGAAACTAAAAAAAAAATCCCATTTACCATTGCTGCAAAAAAGTTAAGATACCTAAGAATAAAGTTAAACCAAGAAGTAAAGGACCTCTTCACAGAAAACTACAGGTAACTGAAAAAATAAAATAGAGGAAGATATAAAAAAGTATAAACATATACCTTGTTCATGGATTGGAAGAATTAACATAATTAAAATGTCCACATTACCCAAAGCAATCAATAGATTCAATGCAATCCCCATCAAAATACCAATGATATACTTCACAGAAGTATAACAAACCCTCCAAAAGTTTACATGAAACCAAAAAAGCCACAGCAATCTTGACAAAGAAGAACAAAGTGGGAGGGATCACAATACCAGATTGCAAGTTATACTACAAAGCCATCATAATCAAAAGAGCCTGGTACTGACACAAGAACAGGCATATAGATCAATGGAACAGAACAGAGAACCTAGAAATTGACCCAAGACAATAGGTTCAATTTATAGTTGACAAAGGTGTCAGGAACATACAGTGGAGTCAAGACAGCATCTTCAAGAAATGGTGTTGGGAAAATTGGACAGTTACATGCAAGAAATTGAAGCTAGACCACCAACTTACCCCATACACAAGAATTAACTCAAAATAGATAAAGGACTTGAATGTGACTCGTAAATCCATAAAAATCCTAGAAGAATATGTAGGCAACAAAATTTCAGACATCACATGCAGCAGAATTTTTACTGATATAACACCTAATGCAAGAGAAACAAAGGAAAAAATGAACACATGGGACTACATCACACTAAAAAGCTTCTGTACAGCAAAAGAAAGAAGCATCAAAATGGAAAGGGAAACCACAATATGGGAGAGCATAATTGTCAAGGATACATCAGATAAGGGGTTAATTTTCAAAATATATAGAGCACTCATAAAATTCAACAAAAGGAAGACAAAGAACCCAATTAAAAAATCGGGCAAAGGACTTATTAAACACGTCTCCAAATAGGACATACAAATGGCCAAGAGACATATGAAAAAATGCTCAATGTCACTAATCATCAGAGAGAGGCAAATTAAAGTAATTATGAGGTATCACCTCACACATGTCAGAACGGCCACCATCAACAAATCATCAAACAACAAGTGTTGGCGAGGGTGTGGAGAAAAGGGGACTCTAGTACACTGCTGGTGGGAATGCAGACTGGTGCAGCCACTATGGAAAACAATATGGTGTTACCTCAAACAATTAAAAATTGAACTTCCATTTGACCCAGTGATCCCACTTCTAGGAATATATCCCAAGAAGCCTGAAACACCAATCAGAAAGAATATATATACCCCTATGTTCGTAGAAGCACTATTTATAGCTAAGATCTGGAAACAGCCCAAATGTCCATCAGTAGACGAATGGATAAAAAAGCAGTGGTACATATACACAATGGAGGACTATGCAGCTGTAAGAACGAAAGATCTCTTATCCTTTGAGACCACATGGAGGGACCTGGATAGTATTACCCTAAGCAAAACAAGCCAAACAGAGAAAGACAAGTATCATATGATCTCACTTATTTGTGGAATATAATGAACATAACAGTCTGAAGAATGGGGTAGTCCCAGAGACATGGAAGTGGGGTACAGACTGACAATCCCCAGAAGAGGGAGTGGTGGGGGAGAGATAAACCATAGAACTTATATGCATGTATGCATGAACAATAGATGTGGACAACAAAGCTGGGGACAGGGCAGGGAGGGTGGGGAGGGAGGAATCAGTGGGGGAAAAAGGAGAAACATTTGTAACAAAAATAAATAAATAAATTAAAAAATAATGAAAGTTATTGAAATAGAAAAAAAAAGGCATGATACGTATACACAATGGAGTGCTATGCAGCTGTAACAAAGAATGAACTCTTATCCTTTGAGATGACATAGAGGGACCTGGAGAGTAGTATGCTAAGTGAAACAAGCCAAGCAGAGAAAGACAAGTATCACATGATCTCACTTATTTGTGGAATATAATGAACTAAACAAACTGATGAACAAAATTGACCCAGAGACATAAAGGTAGGTTACAGACTGACAAACCTCAGAAGAGGGAGTGTTTGGGGGTAGAGATAAACCACAGAACTTATACACATGTATGCATAACCAATGGGCATAGACAGCACAGCTGGGGATGTGACGGTGGGGGATGGGGAGAAGAGTGTCAATGGTGGAAAAAGGAGACACATCTGTAACAAAAACAAATAAATAAAAATAATTTAAAAAAAAAAGTCCTGGCAGTTTGGCTCTGCAGTTAGAGCATCAGCCTGCTGTCCAGAGAGACCTGAGTTCGGTTCCCACTAAGGGCACATAACTCGTTTGCAGTTTGTTTCTGGCCCTGTTTGGGTCATGTGGGAGGCAGCCACTGGATATGTCCCTTTCATGTCGATGTTTCTCTCTCTCTCTCTCTCTCTCTCTCTTTCCCACTCTATCTGAACAAAAAATGGAAAAATGTCCTCAGGTGAGGATTAAAAAAACAACTCTCTTATCCTTTGAGACAATATGGAGGCACCTAAAAAGTATTATCCTAAGTGAAACAAACCAATCAGAGAAAGACAAATATCACATAATCTCACTTATTTATGGAATAAAATGAACAAAACAAGCTGATGAACAAAATGTACCCAGAGAAGTAGAACTAGGGTACAGACTGACAAATCTCAAAAGAGAAGAACCCAGGGGAGGGAAGAGATAAACCAGAGAAGCTATATGCAAGTATGCGTAACCATGGACAAAAACAATGCTGGGGCCATGGAGGGTGGGCGAGATGGGGAGGAGAGTGTCAATGGGGGAAAAAGGAGAAACATCTGTAACAAAGATAAATTAATAAAAATATATTTCTATAAATAAATAAGTAAACAATCTTTTATTTGTCAGGCAGCCAATGCACCATGCCCCACAGGACTATTACAGCTTGGCATTTTCTTTATAGAATCTATAAAAACTCTTAGCTAATATAAAATGAATTGGTAACATTTTGATGAAAACAAATGACACCATATAAAAAAATATTCATCTGCTGAACCACCTATTCTAATGCATTTTTGTTATATTAACTGAAGTTCACCTTCTGTGTTGATGTTCCGAAGGTTATATGGAAGGTATTGTGAGCCATGGCCTCCTGCAGCACCTCTTGGCAGGACCCAGTCTTGACCTTCTTCAACCAGACCTGGAGAAAAACAATAGCCTAGTCCCATTTTCTGGTGGAATCTGGAGTGATGTCTGCAATTACAGACCCCGCATGTCTAGAGAAAAAGTTGGAAGTTGGGGTGCCCACTGAGTTGCAAAATACCCCAACCCCATGAAGAGTTGGACCAGCCTAAAAACATCAATACTAACCAAAAAATATAAACTTTCCCCAAATACTAAATATAATTACTACTGTTTATTGAAAAGTCACTCTGTGTTAGGCATTTGCTAAATGCTTTATATATAATATCTCATTTAATTCCTCATCACCATGTTATGGGGAGCATTATTATCCCCATTTAAGAAGAAATGCAAGATTGCAGAGAATTAAATGACTTGCTTTAAATCACCCAACTGGAAAAGGGTGGCAGTAGCATTCCAACCCAGATCTACCTGATTTCAGAGCCTGCACCCCTGAACTCTGCTCTACTGCTGTTCCCTGGAAGATTGGGCCCACACCTTAGTTTTTGGCCACTGGGGTGAGTCCTGACTTGAACCCCAAAGTGCATGGCAGAAAAACTTGGAAACTGCCTAGTTCTATCTGGACCCCTCTGTCTTTTCCCGAAATGTGCTTAATGGAAGAGTTAGACTGCAAGATATTGAGAAGAGAAATGGGTTCCAGGAACAAAAAAACGGTGGGGGGGGGGGGTAAAATACTGTAAAAAAAAAACCTCCCACTTGAAGGTTCACATTATATAGTAGCATCTTCAGAGCTCAAGAAAGTCTTGCATTGAAGAAACACTATCTATCCCTGGCTGGGTGGCTCAGTTGGTTAGAGCATCACCCCATACAAACCCAATTCCCCGTCAAGGCACATACCTAGGTTGCAAGTTTGATCCCCGGTAGGGGCACTTACAGAAGGTAACCAATTGATGTTTCTCGATCGATGTTTCTCTTGCACATTGAAGTTTCTCTCTAAAAATCAATAGAAACATGTCCTCAGGTAAGGATTTAAAAAAATAGAAAGGAAACACTGTCTAACTCAGTGTTTCCCAGATTGATTTAAATACAGAACCCTTTTTGTTTACAATGAATCTATTAACAACCATAAACATTTGTATTTTGCAGAACACATTTTGAAAAACGGTAAATCAGAGCAACAAGCTGAGCAGCTGTGCCAGAGGGAAACACAGTGGCGGCGCCGAGAGGGAGCCTCTGAGTCAGGGCCCAGCTGAGGCTCCCGCCGCTGCTGCTGCTGCTGCTGCTGCTGCTGCTGACCGTGGCCCTGGCCGGAGGCTCCGGGACCGCTTCTGCTGACCGTGGCCCTGGCCGGAGGCTCCGGGACCGCTTCTGCTGACCGTGGCCCTGGCCGGAGGCTCCGGGACCGCTTCTGCTGACCGTGGCCCTGGCCGGAGGCTCCGGGACCGCTTCTGCTGACCGTGGCCCTGGCCGGAGGCTCCGGGACCGCTTCTGCTGACCGTGGCCCTGGCCGGAGGCTCCGGGACCGCTTCGGCCTAGGCGTTCAACTCAGTCTTGGGTGATACGGAGTCTTGCCACCGGGCCGGTCAGTTAACCTACCCCTTGCACACCTACCCCAAGGAAGAGGAGTTGTACGCATGTCAGAGAGGTTGCAGGCTATTTTCAATTTGTCAGTTTGTGGATGATGGAACTGATTTAAATCGGACCAAATTGGAATGTGAATCTGCTTGTACAGAAGCATATTCCCAATCTGATGAGCAATATGCTTGCCATCTTGGTTGCCAGAATCAGCTGCCATTTGCTGAACTAAGACAAGAACAACTCATGTCCCTGATGCCAAAAATGCATCTACTCTTCCCTCTAACTCTGGTAAGGTCATTCTGGAGTGACATGATGGCCTCTGCACAGAGCTTCATAACCTCTTCATGGACTTTTTATCTTCAAGCTGATGATGGAAAATTAGTTATATTCCAGTCTAAGCCAGAAATCCAGTATGCACCGCAGTTGGAGCAGGAGCCTACAAATTTGAAAGAATCCTCTCTAAGCAAAATGTCATCAGATCTACAACTGAGAGGTTCACAAGCACACAGGAACTATCTTGAAGATGGAGAAAGTGATGGATTTTTAAGATGCCTCTCTCTTAACTCTGGGTGGATTTTAACCACAACTCTTGTCCTCTGGGTGATGGTATTGCTCTGGATTTGTTGTGCAACTGTTGCTACAGCTGTGGAGCAGTATGTTCCCTCTGAGAAGCTGAGTATCTATGGTGACTTGGAGTTTATGAATGAACAAAAGCTAAACAGATACCCAGCTTCTTCTCTTGTGATTGTTAGATCTAAAGCTGAAGATCACGAAGAAGCAGGACCTCTACCTACAAAAGTGAATCTTGCTCATTCAGAAATTTGAGCTTTTTTTTTTTTTAAAGAAAAAAGTGTAATAGCTATCTAAATTTTGATTTCTCATAGAGCTTTTAAAATTGGTTTTATTGGATATAGGGCTTAAAAATCACTATAAAATGAAAATAAAGTTGCCCAAATCTGTGAAGACTATATTTGCTGTAACTTTCCCTGTGATTTTTTTTTCTAGTAACTTAAGAGATGGATATTTGGAATTGTATTTTTACTTTAATATTTGTAGCTACTTTATTATTTGCGTTGTTTTTGTTTTCTTTTTTCAGCCACATTCTATGAGCTGATCATTGTTTTTCTCCCACTTCACCACGATACTATCAATCACTTTAGTTAATAAGCTGAATATTCAGTAGGATATGATGCTTCTGCTCAGAAATGGCCCACAACCTGTAATTTGAAATTTAGCAGGAAATGCCCTTATACTACATTTTCCAGTTATATTGAACTAAAATGATTAAAATTTTATTTGAATATTTAAAAAAAAGAAATAAAGAAAAGAAAAACAGTAAATCAGAGCACTTCCTAGGTGTCCTCTCTCAAGAATGGCTGTCTTCTTGGACTTTTGCTGTTACACCTCAATAGTTCTTGTTCTTGTGTTTCTATTGATATTATACTGTTTGAATCAAACTTGATTTTCCTGCATTCTTTTAGACAAAGGCCCCCTCTCTCTAAAGGGGTTAATTTTCAGCCCCAAACTCGTCCAAATCCCTTATAAATTCTTCTTTCCTATGACCTCATGATGCTGAGGTCACAATAACAATCAATCTAAGTTACAATAAATACAGATGTTGAGATAAAAAAGAAAACAGGGGACAGATAAGGACAAAGGAAAACAGAATGAAAGGAAGAGAACAGGTGATTCCATTTTTTTGTTGTTGTTTGAAAGCTCAATAAACTCTTCCTTAGTGACATATGATAATAAATAGAAGGTATTTACAAACCTCCCTATTGTTAACCCATTCTTAAAAGACTTCACAAACTATGTTTTTTGTATAGAAATGCAAATTAAAAGTGTTCCTCAAGAAAACACGTTCTACCATTCTGTATGTGGAGCACTGACTTCCGGCAGAGACAACAATCACCTCATTTACTCGCTTTGCAAATATTTATCAGTACCTACTAAATGCCAGGCTTTCTTCTATGCACCTAAACAAATGGATTTAATAATATTGTGTGTTGAAAGGTGATACATTCCATTGAAAAATAAAATAAAATAACTGAATAAAGGGGACTGCAGATGGGTGAGGCAGAGACCGAATTAATTTCACTAATATACTGGTGAGATCAGAGAAGGTGAAATGTGAGCAAAGATTTGAAGAAGTTGAAGAGATAAACTGAGATAAACTTTATAGCCACACTTTCTTATCTCTTCTATTTTCTTCCTCCTACACTTTTTTTTTCTTGCCTATGCTTCCTTGATTTTTGTTAGTCTTTATAAACAGTTGAATTGTTTTTGAAACAAGGATGTTCTCCTGTCTGGTGTGGCTCAGTGGTTGAGCATTGACCCATGCACCAAAAGGTCACAGGTTTGATTCCTGGTCAGGGCACATGCCCAGGCTGTGGGTCTGATCCCCAGTGGGGGGCATGCAGGAGGCGGCCAATCGATGTTCTCTCTCATCGATGTTTCTATCTCTCTTTCCCTCTCCCTTCCTCTCTAAAATCAATAAAGAAAAAAAAAAATTAAAACAAGAATTTTCATATTATTTTGAAAAGTATAAATCAGAAAGCCAAGTGGCCTGAAATCTTACCATGCATATAATTGTTGTGGAATTTACTATATATTTCTATGTATATGAACACATATATTTGCAATAAAAAAAATGGCATCATGCTCTAATATGCTATTCTAAAATTTACTATTTCACTATATAGTATTTTTATGACCTTTAAAAAACTATACTTTTATAGGTACTTCATCACATGTTTTTTAAAAATCAAAATATTATAAGTATATATACATTAAAAGATCTCACTACTATTTTTGGACCTGTTCATCTTTTCTTCTCTGTGACAGAAGCAGGGGAGTTTCTTGGGTATCTTTCCAGTAACATTTGATATACATACAGCAAATACAGCAAATACAGATTTATATTCTTATTCACTCCCTTTTTTACATAAAAAATTATGTACTCTACACTGTTATACACTTTGCTTTTTCACTTAACACTAGGGTTGTCTTTCCCGTATTAGCACATAAGGTCTTTTCCAACTTCAGGCATGTGCTGTACGGATGTATTACAGTTTATTTAGCTGCTCCGCTACCGTTGGTTATTTGGGCCCAGTCAGTCTGAAACAAAAGGTGACATGAACTTGAAATAGAATATGTCAAACAAAATTTAAGAGATGATATTAATTTTTTCCTTGAAATTATAATTAAAGTCAGTGAAAAAACATTTCACAAAACGTCTGAAGTTATCTACTGCTGCTTTAAATGTTGAGAGTTCCTGGGAAAATGCTTATAAATAAGAAGATTTGTTCTTTTTATGTTTATCTCTCATGTTGTAAGCAACAAAAATCTGTAATAAAACATTTAAAATAAGACTTCATGGGTTTATTCTGATTTTGAAAATATTGTGATTTTCTATCTGGTCAACTTATACATCTATTTTAATACTAATGGTGAAATTAATTAGAAATTCTATGTCAAGTATTTCTATTGCAAATTTTTCATCAACTTCATTTTCTCAAGGATAACAAATAATAAATTTTTAATCCCAATAATATGTTTTTTTGACTTTTAGAAAGAAAGAGACAGAGAGAGAAACATTGATGTGAGAGAGATATATCAATTGAGAAACATTAGTTGGTTGCCTCTCATAAGCACCCCAACCAGGGATCAAATCTGCAACCTAGGTATATGCCCTGACTGGGAATAAAACCTGCAACCTTTTGGTGTACAGGATGATGCTCCAACCCACTGATCCACTGGCCAGGGCAACAACTAATCATTTAAACATTAGTATGTTTTAATCATTTATGTTCTGAGAAAAATAGCTAATAAGTGGTAACTTAGAATGAATGAATACCATGTGCTAGGTGCTCCCAAAACTTATCTCATATGATCCTTACAAATCTGAGTTAGACCTTATTATTTTTTACAGATAAAGAAAGCGGTTCTGGCCCTGGCCAGTTATCTCAGTAGTTAGAGCGTCGGCCTGCGGTCCAGAGAAACCCGGGTTCGGTTCCCACTAAGGGCATGTACCTCAGTTGCAGTTTGTCCCTGGCCCTGGTTGGGTCGTGCGGGTGGCAACCACTCTATGTATCCCTTTCACATCAATGTTTCTCTCTCTCTCTCTCTCTCTCCCTCCCACTCTATCTGAACAAAAAAGAAAAAAAAAAAAGAAAGAAAGAAAGCGGTTCTGTGAGGTAACATGCTATGCCCAAAATTACACATCTATTCAGTTTAAGAGCCAAGATTCAATCCTCAGTGTTTTCTTCCTCTATAGTCTGTGCTATGCCAGTGCATTATCCTGACTCTCAGGCAAGTTGATTGTAGATGGTCTGTGATCATTTCTTTGTTGACAATTCTTCTCAGATAAATCACCATCTTTTAAATTAAGAAAAGAAAAATCATTTAAGGTTTTTCAAGCTAGCCAGGGGCCTAGGTCAGTTATCATTTTTTCCCCCCTCAGGAATAAAGCAGCTCTGAAAAGATGTGATGCATATTAGATCGTAGGTCTTGGTTTCTAAAATCTAATAGTGGGGCAATACATTTCTGTAGACAAACCATTGCCGCTTACAAAGATAAAGGTAGAAAGAAACAGAGAAAAATCACTCTAGAGCACAATCTCAGTTTCTTCCACAGAGAAACCAGATCTAGAGAGATAAGTATGTCACCAAATATAAGAAAGTAAAAGAAAAATGGGGCAATTAAAATCATATCTCCATTTTTGTACAGAACAACTATGTTATAACAGTTTCCTATTGACAGAAGTGTGCTATCATCTACTGCTGGGGGTTGTCACTTGATAACCATGTTTTACAGAACTGTACTGGAAAAGAAGTAAAAAAAGAAGGGGGTCCTGTGATTCACATATTGGAAAAATCTTGGTTAAAATCTTGTAAAATACTCTTGTCTAGGTTTTTGATGTGTTTGTTGAAATGTTTGTGCATTAAGGTTTTTCTTCCCATATCATTGGCCCCTCTTCCTCATTTTCTCAGAATTGGAAAAGTAATTGTGATTTGAGGTTCTCTATTGTAAGGTAAGTCTGGTCAGGGAAGCTGCGAATGCTCTCTGTGCATAATAAAGTCGGATCATTCATTTGCAAGAAATAAAGTCGAAATGATGTTCAGGAAAAGATATAATTTTTTATGGGGAAAACAGATTCAGAAAGAAGATATGAATCTTTGATGGGAAAAACAAATTCAGAAAGAATTCTCTTGGGTGGTGAGAATTGTCTGATGTTAGATATTCTGGCAAAAAACTTATCAACTCAGAGTGAAAGTCACCCTCACAGACACCTGTCCCAGTAGAACCCAGTTCTGTAGGCATTCAAGCTCTTTCAGTCAATAACTACTTCAACCTGCATGGAATCCTGTACTATTCACTTCAGAGCAGGACCAGGGAGATGACATCTGGGACAGTGGGGGAGGGACATCCCCATTCTCTTCAGTCAGTAATGGGCAGAGGCAGCAAACCCTTCGTGGTCTGTGGTCAGTGAAGCACATATACCTAAGATAAATGACATAGCTGGAGACATTAAAAGTTTTTTTTCCCAAAATCAGCTTTTCTCAGAGGAGAGCTAGGGATTCATACCACAAGACCAAAAGAAAGTGTCCATCACAGGGGTTACACGCATGCACAAATATATTTTTTAAATTGATTATTTATGAGACAGAGAGAGAGAGAGAAAGAGAGAGATTAATGTGAGAGAAAAATATCAGTCAGTTGCCTCTGACATGTGCCCCCATCGGGGATAAAACCCACAACCAGGGTATGTGCAATGACTGGGAATTGAACCTGCCACTTTTTGGTGTATGGGACGATACTCCAACCAACTGAGCCATACTGGCCAGGGCCACAAATATTTTTTGATAAGAAATAGTGGAAATTTGGGCATTGGAGATACTAGTCACATTTGTTTTATATTATTGATATACAAGGGTGGACCAAAGTACGTAATACAAATAAATAATAAATACTTATTCAAAAATATGTTTCATGTGCTCATAACTGTAAAGCTACTTATGCCCACCCCTCTATTTTTCTGGCAGGTCAAATAAAATAAATAAAAATTCAAAATAGGAATTACCTCTGGGAAGGGAATAAAATCTGTGAAGGAATCCAAATAGGTATTTTTTGTTTGTTTGTGCAAGTCAATTGAACATTTATTGAACATCCACTTTCAGTTATGCACCAAAAATTTTTAGAAGAATTCTTTCAAGGAGCCCTCTACATTTTGGTAGGCATGTGTTCAGATAGAAGGGAGCATAAAGCACATATAAAAACACAAACTACGAGAAGGCTGTAATCATTAAGTTAAACAGAAGAAGAGTAGAGGACCTAATTGGACATAACTGTTTTGGGGGCTCTAATTTAATACAAAACATATTGATCCACTTTAGAATTTGATAAAAATAATAACTTAGTCACAAACCCCCAAACACAGAGACTTTATTATTTTTTAAATTAAATTTATTGGGGTGTCACTGGTTAATAAGACTACATGGGTTTCAAGTGTACAATTCTATAATATATTATTGGTATATTGCACCGTGTGCCCACCACCCAAATAGATTTTTTAATGTGTCAGTTAAATTTATATCTTTAAAAATATTCTGAAACAAGTATGATAAACTTTAACATTTGTTAAGCTGGATGGTTGGCTCATAGATGTTAAAATAAATTTCACTCTGTGTTTTTCTGGTGGCTTGAAATATTTTATATCATAAATAGATATTGGTTTGAGTGCCCATGCCAATCTCCTTCTGGTATGCCTCCTTGAGCTTAAAGACTGGAAAGCTAAAAACTAGACTCTCTTCCAGGTAAGGTCTCTGGTATGATTTCGGTTCCAACAACAGAAGACTTCATTGGAATTTACCTAATTGAGGACAGAGGCAGGAGTGAGCCATCTATTTGTTAAGATGGCAGTAAAGATGATGTGATTCAGAAAATGGCTCCCCAGCAAAGTAGATGTGGCATATTTTGGAGCTAGTAGGCTCTTTCAGATCATATTGCAGGTAGGGTACAATCAAGCAGGACACCAGCAGACATAGAGTTTCAGAAGTGTGAAAATATGCACATTTTATAAGCTGAGCTAATTCCAAGGATCATGCAGGGCTGGGAAATGGTCAAGCTGTGACTGGCCAGAATGCAGAGAACTTGTTAAATACTCAGGGCAGTTGACAGAGATCCCCAAATGGTCATAGCTTGGTAGTGGAATAACATTACCCCTTGAGTAAACACCCAGACATATCTGAAAAAAGCTTATAAACTAGCCTCAAAAAGGTTAAATTGACTTGCAAGTGATTTCATTGTCTATCAGCGAAAACAAAGTTCAACACCCTTTATAGGAAGAAAAATTTCAGATACTCAACAACATAATATTCACAATATCCAAGATTCAATAAAAAAGTCAACATGAAAAAAAAAATACAAAAGGATCCAGACATGACAGCAATGATGAAATATGCAAAAAAAGCCTTTAAAACTATTATAAATATGTTCAAGTATCTAATGGAAAAGAAGAACATAATGAGGAGAAAAAAAAGGATACCTAAAAAGGACAAAATGAACTTCCTAGAGGTGAAAATACAATATCTGAAATAAAAATTTCACTGAATTGGATTAGTAGAATATTAGTTATGTAGGGAAATATAAAGATCCATGAATTTAAAAACATTGCAGAAGACACCACCCAAACTGAAGCTGAAAGAATGAAGAGATGAAAAAAATGAACAGAGCCTTGCTTGGCACCCTGCGGGACAATAATATCAGTGGTCCAGGTACATGTAATTGGAGAGCAGAAGAGGAGATAGAAGAAGACAAAAGTCCTTGGAAGAAAAAGATGTTTGAAGATATAATAGCCACAAATTTTCCAAATAAAATGAAAACAATTCAAAACCAAATTGTTGAGAAACAGTGATAAATGTATAACCTTAAAAACAGTATGGAGACAAGGGGTGGGAAGACATATTACACACAGGAGGAAAAACAGAATAATCACTGACTTCTTATTGGAAAGGATCCAAGCTTGAAAGATGCAGCAACATTTCTAAGGTCATGAAAGAGGAAATAAGAAGGTGTCTCGAGGCATCTGCCAACCACTACTGGGACTGCCAGTTTCATCATGTCTATTAGTGGACAGAGCAAGTCAAGTGCCTCACAGGAAGCTCCCATAATTCTTCTTCCTCAGAGAGCCTCAAACATCTCTTCCGTGTCTCACTGCTCGGATTGGATCACGTGCCCACTGCTGAACCAGTGCTCTGGCCTGGAAAATAAGAACCTTGATTGACTAAAGCCAAGTGAGGCTCACCCTAGACCTGGGGCGGGGTTAGTCACATCTAAACCCTGCTGTTGGGAAAGATGGGGTTTTTGGTGGTAAGAAAGAACAGATGCTGGGGAACCAGACAATAAATACCTGGAAGAGATGGCCTCTGGATTGCTATAAGGACAAAATATTTTTAAATCTCATTTTTTTTTTTTATCCTCATCTGAGGACATTTTTCTATTTTTTGTTCAGATAGAGTGGGAGGGAGAGAGAGGAAGAGAGAGAGAGAGAGAGAGAGAGAGAGAGAGAGAGAGAGAGAGAGATTGACGTGAAAGGGGCACATCAAGTGGCTGCCACCCACACAACCCAACCAGGGCCAGGGACAAACTGCAACGGAGCACATGCCCTTAGTGGGAACCAAACCCGGGTCTCTCTGGACCTCAGGTCGACACTCTAACCGCTGAGCCAAACTGGTTAGGGCTTAAATTCTCATTTTAAGAGGCTCTAAAGACTAATAATTTAGCATTACTTAACTATAGCTGTTTCATTAGCCTACATGCTCTTTTCAATAAGAAAAATGTCCAAGGAATTTGGATGGGCTTATACTTAATGCCATTTGGACAAATATGAGATAGACTCAAACTGATGATTTTCATGACTTCCAGAAGAAGATGCACCATTCTGTTCTCTTTCCTCCTCCCTGCCCCATCTAACAGCGTCTTTCCTCTCTTCTCATTTCCCCCACTCTTTTTGTTCTGAATACCTTGTTTACAATAACACAGGTGGAGCGATCTTTGAGTTAAATACCATATCAAATAAAAGTTGTTTGATAGTGTTGTTCCTTTCAAAAAATGTCCTATAGATGTCATGTCTTTGGGTTTTCCAATGGTCATTATTAAGTGTAAAAATGATTAGTGTTACATGAAAAAGGACAAATGTTCTAAGTGTGAGCTCTTTGCAATGGAATAGTAAGTTTAAGAGTAGGGATTAGAACCTCTACAAACAGAAGCACTTTTGCTTACTGTACCCAATTTTCTCAAACTTTTAATGAAAGAGGTTTCCCCACTGAATGTCATGGATGAAAATTGTAATTTCCTAAGCCTACTTAAGCACCTCTAGTCTTAACTGGGTCTAATGCTTTTGGGACAAATTTTGATTTTTCTAGGAATAATGTGTAACTAGTTTCAGAGTTTGCCAATAACAGGAATACACATCAAATAATGTATTATCTATAATTACTTTTGTAGTTAACATGCTATTACATAATTAACAATATTTAGATTACTATAATAATCCAAAGAGCATATATTTTTATAATGTACTGATTACATGGCCCAGTGAATATCATAGTTCTACAGGAAACGCTCGCCTCTGAGCATCTCTAAAATTCATACAGTAGAAAGTCAGCTCATCTAGCTTCTTAGCTGCAAACCAGTTAACAAATCCAGACTGAATTTTAAAAATGCCAACCCTGCTATCTGAAGAGCCTGAGATTGTGCCAGATTCTGATGATGGGAAAAAGTGTTTCACAGATTGACTATCATTCCTGAAAAACATCCAGCTGAATGTGGAAATATGCTGTCCAAAAGGATATACTGAGAGCCACAGATGTCATTTTTAATTTCCTAGTAGCTATATAATAAGGCAAAAATAAATAGGTGGGATTAATTTTAATAATATATTTTATTTAGCCCAAGATATTTAAAATACTTGATTTCAACATGCAATCAATATAAAATTATTAATCATGTAGTTTGTATTTTTATATTATGTCTTTACAATCTAGTGCGCGTATTATACTTACAGCACAACTCAGCTTGGACTGGCCACGCTTCAAGTGCTCCATAGCCACGTGTGACTAGCGGATTCCATATTAGACGGCACAGCTTTTAATATCACAAATCGAGACCTTCCTCCTGGCCCTCCCTCCTTGAGGTGCATCTACTTATATAATCAGGGAGAGGGTAATGCTGATGCACTGGAAGCCAGCCCTTTGGTGCTTAGGATATTTTCATCTGTGGGCATGAGCCTGGATTATGGACTCTCACACATATAAAGAAACCCTCATGGGCCCATGCCAGGAAAGGAGGCTTGGAAAAGGACATCCCTGACTGCTGAAAAAATTGGGTGTATCTGCCCTGGGCGGTTGGCTAAGCAGTTAGAGCATCAGTCTGCAGACCAGAGAGTCCCGGGATCTGTTCCCACTGGGGGCACATACCTCGGTTGAAGTTTGTCCCCACCTGGATGTAGTCGTGTGGGTGGCAGCCACTTGATGTGTCTCTCTCACATCGATGCTTCTCTCTCTCTTCCCCCCTCTCTCCTTCCTGCTCTATCTGAAGGTAAATGCAAAAATGACCTCGGATGAGGATAAAAAAAAAAAAAGAAAAAAAATTGGGTGTATCTATATTTGTCCTGGTTCTCATTTAGTTTAAAACACAGGCTGATTTAGATTCAAATTGCTTCTTAACGAGCTTTCTTTCTTCACATGATCATTAAATATGAGAGTAGACTAACGTTGAGAAAACAATTCTCAGTTATATCAACTTCCATCAGGTGTTATGAAGATAGCAAACATTTTTTTATTAATTAATTAATTTTGGTTACAGATGTTTCTCTTTTTTACTCCACTAATTTCCCCCTCCCCCTCCCTCCCTGCCCTATCCCCAGCTTTGTTGTCCATGTCCACTGTTCATGCATACATGCATATAAATTGTGTGGTTTATCTCTCCCCCACCATCCCCTCTTCTGGGGATTGTCAGTCTGTACCCCACTTCCACGTCTCTGGGACTACCCATTCTTCAGACTGTTATGTTCATTATATTCCACAAATAAGTGAGATCATATGATACTTGTCTTTCTCTGTTTGGCTTGTTTCGCTTAGGATGATACTTTCCAGGTCCCTCCATGTCATCTCAAAGGATAAGAGATCTTTCTTTCTTACAGCTTCATAGTACTCCATTGTGTATATGTACCACTGCTTTGTTACCCATTGGTCTACTGGTGGACACTTGGGCTGTTTCCAGATCTTAGCTATTGTAAAATAGTGCTGCTACAAACATGGGGGAATATATATTCTTTCTGATTGGTGTTTCAGTCTTCTTAGGGTATATTCCTAGAAGTGGGATCACTGGGTCAAATGGAAGTTCAATTTTGAATTTTTTGAGGTAACACCATATTGTTTTCCATAGTGGCTGCACCAGTTTGCATTCCCACCAGCAGTGTACTAGAGTCCCCTTTTCTCCACACCCTCGCCAACACTTCTTGTTTGATGATTTGTTGATGGCGGCCATTCTGACAGGTGTGAGGTGATACCCCATTGTTGTTTTAATTTGCATCTCTCTGATGATTAGTGATGTTGAGCATTTCTTTATATGTCTCTTAGCCATTTGTATGTCTTGGGTAGCAAACATTTTTGACTGGACAAAGTTTTCTCTTGGCATAAGAAAAACTTGATATACAATGTATACTCTAGAAATATTTTGTGTAACTAGGAGCACAGGAGATTATCAAGCAGCCAAGCATTTTATGTATTTTTCTGAAAAAAAAAAAATATTTTTTTGTAAAAGCTCATGTCTAAGATTTATAGATTTATAGTCTTTGCAGAGCCGTGTTGGGGGGTGGGAGACACAGAAAGGGTCAGAGTGAAGGTAAGAACGCATGCAGGGAAGCAAAGATGGCCAAGCGAAATATTGATATTCACATCCCTACCCTCTCCTTTGGGAGCTTCTGCCTGGCACAGGAGAGCCGCAACCCCTAAGGGCCCTTCCGGAGGAGAGAGCAGTCTCATGAGCAGCACAAGTCAGAATGGCTCTCCCAAGAAATAAAGCACCTTGTTCCTGCCATGAGCCTGGTGGCTCTCTCTTTCCTTCTGGCTCACCCTTCCCAGGAGGGTGCCTTTCTCTGGGGGCGGGGGGGGGGGAGTCCCTAGGCTATTTCCAAGTACCTGACAAATGAAGGTCATAATGAGAGCTGGTCGGCCACATAGCTATTTAAGTGGTTAAAGATAGAAAATGATACTGGCTAAAACCCAGTCCCACAGCTAATGACTATTTTGACATAACCTATTCTGAAGAGAGTAAAATCACTTTATATTGGTGTTGAGGGAATGAGGCTGAAGATTCCATAATGTATCATTTGTTTTATTTCAAAGGATATGACTTAACCCCTGATGTATCTGAATGTGGTGAAAAGCCATATCACCGTGAGGTCTCAGGGCTTAGTCAGAAAACAAATTGGCAACAGTAGATGAGCTAAGAAATTAAACTTTTCCAATTCCCCACAAGACTTCTGTGGAAAGGTTGCTGCTTGATTGAGTACCTCTGGGTAACTCTCTGCCCAGGTGAATAATGGCATGAAAACATTCAAGAATAAAAGAAGTTAATATATTAATATTTACGTGCAAAACAGATCTCCATGCTCTCTAAGTAAGAAAACAAAACAACACAAAACAATAGGAGTTCTGAATTTACTTTTAAAAAAATACAACTTTATTGATGTATTATAATTGACATATAACATTGAAGGTTTTTAAATTGAACTTCCTGGTGATTTGACATGTATACCTGTGAAGGGATTTCCCCCATCTAGTCAATTAACACATCTGTCACCTCACAGAAGTCAGTGCTCACTACATAGCTACTGCGTGTGTTTAGTAAAAGGGGAGAGGGTCTAGCTCTGTGAAGGCATTTTTCAACAGCAGCAGGAGTTCAATCTCCAGATAACCCCAGACAAGGCCAAAAACCTACCCATGTCTATTACACTCTTCCCTAACTTCCTGCTGGAGGAAGGAGGAAAAGGAGAGAAAGATGTTGACCACATATATAAAAAAAAGAAACAACCATAAAATTTTTCTTTCTCTGGCTCCTCCATTTGCCTTGTGCCCCACCCTAGCCCTTTATTTCCTAATAAGCTCTGAACAACAAACTCTTTTGAGCGGAGCACACAGCTAAAGTTGTACTAAAGCTTCTCTTTGTGCATATTCTCTCTAGGTAAGCTTATCACTTTCATGCATTCAGATACCGTCCATATTCTAACAATTCCTAGACTTACATATAGAGCACAGACCTCTCCTCTGAGCTTCAGAACTACAAATAAGGCTTCAGAGTAGACATCGCCAGACACATGGTTGTAACCTGAGGTGTGTCAAACTCATCAAGGCCAGCTGAGCTTGGGATTTTCCCTAACAAACCTGCCCTCTTCCAGTGTTTTATGTCTCAGTGGATGGATGGCACCACCATGTCACTAGTTGGTCAAGTCTGTCACCTGAAAGTCATCCATGACACCTCCCACATCATTACTCTAACTTCTAGTCAATCACCAAATCCTGTTGATTCTAGCTCCTGCATATCAAATCTGTCCACTTTAGCCGAAGGTGAAGGGCACAGTCCTTCAGACTGCCCAATCTTCCCCAAACTTCTGACGCCATCCGAAATTTTGGAGTTGCCAGAACCATCTTTACTTCAGACTGGCTGGCTACATATTCATATTCATTATTTGAGAGAATGACTCACAGAACTCAGGAAATTATTATATATGTGATTACAATTTTATTACAGCAAGGGCACAAATCAGAACCAGCCAAAGGAAGAGATGCATAGAGCAGAATCTTGGGCTGATAGGGCTCCAAACTCAAAGCTTCCATGAACTCAGGGATGCCTTGTTCTCCAGCTGTCTCCCATTCTTGAAGATCAGACTGGTATTATATGGTTCAAAGTCTCAACTCTCTAATCATATGATTGATCTTTCAGGTGTGGCCAGATCTCCCTTTAAGATTTTTGGTGAAGGCAATACCCCCACATTGAGCCATCTCTTATCATAACCTATCAGGTATCCATCAAAAAAGTCGTCTCATTAACAATAAATAATTGCGTGATGTTTGAGGGGTCCACCATGACTAACAACACATTCCTATTACTTGGGATAATCCAAGGGTATAAAGGTTAACTCCCACGAGCAAGGACAAAGGCCAGACTTCTTTTTGAGTAGAGTGAATTCATCACTACACAGCATCTTAGAACTGGCAGGTTGGTGTCCTGGACAGACAGACTGCGTATATTTCCCTAAGTGTATATATAAGACCCAAAACTAAGAAAAACCAAATTGGGGCTTAGGGAGATTTTAATCTTCAAATGCTGTCAACACACTTTAACTTTATGGTATAGTCAGGGCAGATTTAATATTACCAGACAGAGAAGTGAGAGATGACACCCCTAAATCATGAACACTGTAGTAGTGCTTAGTTAAACCAAAGTTTCCAACAATTTTGTCTTACTTTTTTCTGGCGATTTATAGTTTACAAAGTGCTTTATATACCTGATTCCTTGCATTGTTAGTCTTAATGTAAAAAGGAGTATAAATAAATACTTCAAAAATTGAGTGACAACACAGCAAAAAGTTTGTTCAAATTTTTCATTCAAGAATTAATTTGAATTAGAATTCATTTTTCTAATGAATTGTCAGCAGAAGCATCATTTACATGACAATTGATATACTAATTTAGCTTCATCTGGAAACTCAGTATGTGGCAATCCTTTGTTAATATAGTTCAAGACATTTTGTTAATTTGGAAGCTCAAAATATTATTTAGCAGGATAAAAACAAATTAAAGTTTAATAACCTGTATATCTCCTGTACATGGAAAGACCCAGGAAAACTGAGTACCTCTTGAAAATTAAAAATTTGATAGACAGTAGTTTTTTGTTTTTTCTCTAAAATCAAACTTAAGTTAGTGTGACATATAAAATTAAGGTAAAGCAGATTAAAAAAATGTTTCTTCTTGGAAGGAAGCTATTTGTTATTTTAAACAGAATATCTACATTCTTTCCCTTAAATAGGTAGAAATTATTTTATTCTCTCTCTCTTTTTTTTACCCTCACCCGAGGACATTTTTTTATTTTTTGTTCAGATAGAGTGGGAAGAAGAGAGAGAGGGAGAAACATCGACATGAAAGGAACACATCAAGTGGCTGCCACACGACCCAACCAGGGCCCCGGGACGTACTGCAACTGAGATACGTGCCCTTAGCGGGAACCAAAGCCGGGTCTCTCTAAATCGCAGGCAATGCTCTAACCGCTGAGCCAAACTGGCCAGGGCTCATGTCTCTTTTTGAGAATGTGTGAAAGTGTTTTACTTATAATATAATATCATCTTATGTATCAGGAATTTTCAGATGCAAACAGTTATGCCCTCACTCTTTGTTCCTTTAAAATTTCTATATTTAAACTTTTTAGAAATTCATAATTGAAAGGTCTGAGCCGGCGCGAGGTCACATCCACAAGGCAAGGTCAGTGTAGAGCAAAATGGCTTTGCTGCATACACCTGGGGGCAGGCGGGCTGAGCCGAGAAGGGGTCAACCCCGAATTAGGGTTGGTGTTTTAGTTATATACTCTAATTCTAGCTTCCAGAAATTCCTGCTGACCTACTCTGCATGGCCCATTGTCCACCTTGCAGTTGGGCTGGTCTGGTCTCTCCTCTGGCACCTGCTGGGTTATTCATTGTCTTGTGGATAATCCAGATAGCCCTTATCTGTACTCAACAAAAGGTTGAGCAAAGGTCATGCAAGCATCACAATTTGTGTAGTTTTTCTCTGTTACAAACTTTTACCTTTACCCATTAAAACATTACTAACCCTTTCAATAATCCTCTAACTAAGGAGGCTTAGCCATAATGATGACACTTTTGTTAATTTTATTAAAAATCATTCCAGATACTTTATTTAAAAAAAAAAAAAAAAAACTAAAGGAATCAGGGGCATGATAGAAGATAAAGCTCACACTGAAGCCCTACAATCTCCCACGCCCTAGAAATAAGAAAAAATAGTAAAATAAACTGGAAAATCTATACCTGTTCTAGAAAACAAGAGGAGCAGTTGAAGACCAACAACTATGAGGCATTTGTAAAATATGGAAAGCAGATAGGTTCAAATTTTTAAAACCATAAGAACTGCAATGAAAGACCTTTTATGAATTAATAGATGTCTTCTAGTGTATCAGTTATGGAAGCAGAGAAGCAGAACCAATAGGAGATGGAGGTAAATATATATATATCCCTATGTACAGAGAAATTTGTTACAGAGAATTGGCTTACCCACTTACACCATTGTGGGAGCCAGTTAAGCAGTCTCTATAAAGCTGTTGTCTCTGCATTTGATAATGAAGCTTGGAG
This sequence comes from Molossus alvarezi, assembly GCA_037176705.1. Lineage (NCBI taxonomy): Eukaryota > Metazoa > Chordata > Mammalia > Chiroptera > Molossidae > Molossus > Molossus alvarezi. Next base: position 170,960,208 of record CM073885.1, read on the forward strand.
TCCACAGGGCAGGCTGTCAGCATGGAAAGATCCTGAGCAGGATAGAATCCACAGACACCAGCTGGAACCCCAAGAGGACAGACTAAAACCTGTGCCTATTCTTGTTACTTCTGACATTGGTGACAAGGGTATCCTGAAGAAGTTGGGCTCTGTGTCATAGACCTAAACATGCACACTTGGTTCAGGGGTCAGAGAAGTGGAAGGTTGATTCACAGGAAGGTAGAACAATGGTAGGCCTAGCTGCAACTGTTTCATGCCAATGCATGCATCAGCAGATCAGTAACAGCACCTGTGAGCAACATAAAAGAAAGGGAATTCTGGGAAATGTAGTTCAGTCCAGTCAAGTTGGTACATTACAAAGCATTATATCCAGGAAGAAGAAAAATATATTTAAGAAAAAGAAGTGAAATACAAAATATAAAATATAGAAATCAGTAAAATGGCCTATTAAATTAAATGTTTTGATTGTTTTAAAAATTTCAAAGTAATAAAAAATTGGAAATCATGTTTTAGAAGAAGTCAATATATGAAACAGCAGTCATAAGGCAGGAAAGAGTAGAGGGAAAGGAATAAACAAAATGTTGTTAAAATGCTGGTATGATTCAGGGAAAGACATGGAAACAACTGATGTGTCCTTTGATAGATGATTGGACATGAGTCACAATATTCTTTTGTGCATGTCTAGTAATTTATACTATATGTTATGAATATTATGTTGTTGAGTGTTTACATTTTTAAAAAACTTCCTTTAAAGTACGTTGAATGTTGTTATGACTAGTAGCAAGTTATCTGTGGATCAGCTTGATGCTTATTTATAAGCTTTGTTAAGGAGGGTTTACCATAGCCTTTACTCTAAGCTACTTTAGCTCTATTACTAAGTTGCAACCCTTCTGTGGTCTGTATCCCGTATGAGCTCTGGGAATTCTTCATTTTACAGCTCCTTTGCAAAGCCTCATGAAGTTCTTCTGCTCTACACACGTGCAACTTGGTATTCAGTCAAAACTTCAGCAGACCTTTGAACAGATTTGCAGATTTCTGAGCTCTGCAGTGTTCTTTTCCTCAGTATTCTGCCTTGAAAATTTCATTCACCTTGACATTTCCAAACTCAAATTCCTGCTTCTTAAGCTCAGCAAGACCATGGTGTCCGCTTGGTTCCCCCTCTCTGTGCTATAATCTGGAATGTGCCTCTAGGTAGAAGCCAGCAGTGGCTGATCATTAGTTTCACATTATATGTTTCATTTCTCTAAAGTATTATAGTCCTATTTACAATGTTTACAAACTCTTGCTTCAGATATTTTTGTTCAACTTTCTAGCTATTTATGACTTGTTCAGTACCAGTTGTTGTGTCATGCCTGAAAGAAGAAAATCTACATTTTCTCTTGGTTGTATCATTAAGCCTTTGAGTCACATGAAAAGTGACCTATACCACTGGACTTTTAGATACACAAACGAATAAATTTTTTTTTTTTTGGTACGTGCCCCTAGCGGGAATCGAACCTGGGACTCTCTGGTCTGCAGGCCGAAGCTCCAAATGTTGAGCCAAACTGACCAGAGGATAAATTTCTTTTTTATTTAAGACAGTATGGGTTGGATTTTTCTGCTGCCAACAACCAAAATTTGTATCCTGCGTGATACATATGTAGAATTGGAGTCACAACCTACAGTGAAATATTTATGTAATATTTTATTTTTTTCTACTACATTTCCTCAAGTTAATTTTTAGCAAAACAAACATTTTTCTAATTCAGTTCCTTTACCTTCTATACGCATTTATTGAGTATCTAAATATAATTCAGATGCTATGCTAGATTCTAAGAGTGTAACTATAAGGCTCTTGTTCTCAAGAAGTTAATAGTCTACTAAGAAAAATTTACATAGAAGCAAATAGGGCCATACAGTTTGCTTTGGATTGCATTGTGTCCCCCAACGAGATATGAGCAGTCCTAACTTTTGATTCCTGAGAATGTGACTTTGTTTGGAAATGGAGTCTTTTTTTTTTTTTTTTTTTAATTTAATTAATTGATTAATTTTTTTGTTACAGATGTTTCTCCTTTTTTACCGCATTGGCACCCCCTTCCCCATTCCCCCTACGCCCCGTCCCAGGCTTTGTTGTTCATGTCCATTGGTTATGCATACATGCATACAAGTTCTGTGGTTTATCTCTTTCCACCACCACCACCCTCTCTTCTGAAGGTTGTCAGTCTGTGCCCTACTTCCATGTTTCTGGGTCTACCGTATTCCTCAGACTGTTATGGTCAGTATATTCCATATATAAGTGAGATCATGTGGCATTTGTCTTTTTCTGCTTGGCTTATTTCACTTAGGATAATACTTTCCACCTCCAACCATGTCGTCTCAAAGGATAAGAGATCTTTCTTTCTTACAGCTGCATAGTACTCCATTGTGTATATGTACCACTGCTTTTTTATCCATTCGTCTACTGATGGACACTTGGGCTGTTTCCAGATCTTAGCTATTGTAAATAGTGCTGATATGAACATGGGGACACATATATTCTTCCTGATTGGTGTTTCAGGCTTCTTAGGGTATATTCCTAGAAGTGGGATCACTGAGTCAAATGGAAGTTCAATTTTGAATTTTTTGAGGTAACACCATATTGTTTTCCATAGTGGCTGTACCAGTCTGCATTCCCACCAGCAGTGTACTAGAGTCCCCTTTTCTCCACACCCTCACCAACACTTGTTGTTTGATGATTTGTTGATGGCGGCCATTCTGACAGGTGTGAGGTGACACCTCATTGTAGTTTTAATTTGCATCTCTCTGATGATTAGTGATGATGAGCATTTCTTCATATGTCTCTTGGCCATTTGTATGTTCTGTTTGTAGAAGTATCTATTCAGCTCCTCTACCCATATTTTAATTGGGTTCTTTGTCTCACTTTTGTTGAGTTGTATGAGTACTCTATATATTTTGGAAATTAACCCCTTATCTGCTGTATGATTGCCAATGATGTACTCCCATACAGTGGATTACCTTTGCATTTTGATGCTTGTTTCTTTTGCTGTGCAGAAGCTTTTGAGTTTGATGTAGTCCCATGTGTTCATATTTTCCTTTGTTTCTGTTGCCTTAGGTGATGTATCTGTGAAAGTTCTGCTGCGTCTGATGTGCAAAATTTTGATGCCTACATTTTCTTCTAGAATTTTTATGGATTCATGGGTCACATTTAAGTCTTTTATCCATTCTGTGTTTATTTTTGTGTATGGTATAAGTTGATGGTCTAGTTTCATTTTTTGCATGTAGCTGTCCAATTTTCCCAACACCATTTATTAAAGAGGCTGTCTTTACTCCACTGTATGCTCTTGCCACCTTTGTCAAATATTAATTGAGCATATTGCCTTGGGTCCATTTCTGGGTTTTCAGTTCTGTTCCACTGGTCTATATGCCTGTTCTTGTGCCAGTACCAGGCTGTTTGTAGTATAACCTGAAACCTGGTAATGTGATCCCACCTACTATGTCCTTCTTTTTCAAAATTGTTGTGGCTATTCGGGGATTTTTTTGGTTCCAAAAGAAATTTTGAAGTGTTTATTCTAGCTCTGTGAAATATGTCATTGGTATTTTGATGGGGATTGCATTGAATCTGTAGATTGCTTTGGGTAGTATAGACATTTTAATGATGTTAATTGTTCCAATCCATTAACAAAGTATGTGCTTCCCCTTTTTTATATCTTCCTCCATTTCTCTTTTTGATGTCCTGTAGTTTTCTGGAAATAGGTCCTTTACTTCTTTGGTTAAATTTATTTCTAGGTATCTTAATTTTTTTGCAGCTATGGTAAATGGAATTGTTTTCTTAGTTTCTCTTTCTGTGAGATCATCATTGGTATATACAAATGCCGTTGATTTCTTGATGTTAATTTTGTATCCTGCTACTTTGCCAAATACATTTATTAAGTTTAGTAAATTTTTGATGGAGTCTTTAACTTTTCTATGTCATCTGCAAATAATGACAGTTTCACCTCCTCCTTTCCAATTTGGATCCCCCTTTTTTTTTCATGTCTGATTGCTGTGGCTAAGACTTCCAGTACTATGTTAAATAAGAGTGCCAAAAGTGGACATCCCGGTCTTGTTCCTGTCTTAAGGGAAATGCTTATAGTTTCTGCCCATTGAGTATGATGTTGGCTGTAGGTCTTTCATATATGGCCTTTATTATGTAGAGATATGATCCCTCTATTTTCACATTGCTGAGTGTTTTTATCAGAAATGGATGCTGGATTTTGTTGAATGCTTTTTTAGTGCCTATTGATATGATCATGTGGTTTTTATTCTTCATTTTGTATATGTGGTATATCACATTTATTGATTTGCGGATATTGTACCAGCCTTGCATCCCTGGAATGAATCCCACTTGGTCATGGTGAATAATTTTTTTGATGTATTGCTGGATCCAATTTGCTAGTATTTTGTTCAGGATTTTGATGTCTATGTTCATTAGGGATATTGCCCTGTAGTTTTCTTTCCTTGTAGTGTCTTTTTCTGGTTTTGGAATTAGAATTATGCTGGCCTCATAAAATGAGTTTGGAGGTTTTCTTCTTTTTGAATTTTTTGAAATAGTGTGAGGAGAATGGGTGTTAGTTCTTTTTTGAATGTTCGGTAAAACTGCCCCGTGAAGCTATCTGGGCCTGGGCTTTGGTGTGCTGGGAGAGTCTTGATTATCTCTTCAATTTCCTTAGTTGTTATTGATCTTTTCAAGTTTTCTATCTCTTCCTGGTCCAGTTTTGGGAGACTGTGTGTTTCTAGAAATTTGTCCATTTCGCTTAGATTATCGAATTTGTTGCTATATAGTTGTTCATAGTAGCTTTTAAAGATCTTTTGTATTTCTGTGCTGTCGGTTGTTACTTCTCCTCTTTCATTTCTGATTTTGTGCATTTGGATTTTCTCTCTTTGTTTCTTGGTGAGTCTAGCTAAGGGTCTGTCAATCTTGTTTATCTTTTTGAAAAACCAGCTCTTTGTTTCATTGATCCTTTGAATTGTTTTTTTTTTTTTTTGGTCTCCATGTCCTTTATTTCTGCTCTGATCTTTACTATTTCCTTCCTTCTACTTGCTCTGGGGTTTTCCTTCTACTTCTTTAAGTTGTGAGGTTAGACAGTCTATTAGAACTTTTTCTTGTTTCTTGAGGTAGGCCTGTAGTGCTATGAACTTCCCTCTCAGAACTGCTTTTGCTGCATCCCATAGATTTGGTATTGTTGTGTGTTCATTTTCATTCGTTTCCAGGAAGTTTTTAACCTCTTCCTTGATGTCCTTGGTAACCCATTCATTGTTTAATAACATGCTATTCAGCCTCCATGTGTTCAAATGTCTTTGCATGTTCTTGTTGCAATTGATTTCTAGTTTCATGCCCTTGTGATCTGAGCAGATGTTTGAAATGATTTCAATCTTCTTGACCTTGTAGAGATTTAGTTTGTGTCCTGCCATGTGGTCCATCTTTGAGAATGTCCCATGTGCACTTGAGAAGAATGTGAATTCTGTAATTTTGGGGTATAATTCTCTGTAGATATCTATTACATCCATTTGGTCTAGTGCTTCATTTAGAGTCTGTGTTTTCTTGTTAATTTTTTGTCTAGAGGATCTATCCAGTGCTGTCAGTGGGGTGTTGAAGTCCCCTGCTATGATTGTATTGCTGTTGATTTCTCCTTGGAAGTCCTCCAGAAGATTTTTAATATATTTTGGTGCTCCTATATTGGGTGCATATATGTTTATCAAGGTTATATCTTCCTGTTGGATAGATCCTTTCAATATTATGTGGTAGCCTTCTTTGTCTCTAGTTGTGTCTTTCATTTTGAAATCTATTTTATCAGATATGAGTATCTCTACCACAGCTTTTTTTGCTTTCTGTTTGCTTGGAAAATTTTTTCTATCCCTTCACTTTCAACCTATGTGAGTCTTTTGTTGTGTGGTGTATCCTTTGTAAGCAACATATAGATGAGTCATGCTTTCTTAGCCAATCAGCTACTCTGTGTCTTTTTGTTGGAGCATTCAGTCCATTTACATTATTTATATGTACTTGTTTATTACCATTTTGTTTAGTGTGGTTGTATTTTTCTTCCTATATCTTCTACTAATTACAGCAGTCCTTTTAACATTTCTTGCAGTGCTGGTTTCGTGCTAATGTATTCCCTTAGGTTTTTTTTTGTTTGTTTTTGTTTGTTTTTTGTCTGGTAAGCTGTTTATTTGACTTTCTATTTTGAATGATAGCCTTGCTGGGTAGAGTAGTCTTGGATTCAGATCCTTGTTTTTCATGACCTTGATTACTTCATGCCATTCCCTTCTGGCCTGTAGTGTTTCTTGTGAGAAGTCAGCTGAGAGCCTTATGGGGTTTCCTTTGTAGGTAACCTGTTGCTTATCTCTTGGGGCTTTTAGGATTCTCTCTATGTCTTTAATTTTTGGCATTTTAATTACTATGTGTCTTGGTGTGGGCCTGTTTGGGTTCTTCTTACTTGGGGCTCTCTGTGCTTCTTGAACTTGAATGCCTTCTTCCTTCACCAAATAAGGGAAGTTTTCTGTGACTATTTCTTGAATATATTCTCTAACCCTTGCTCATTTTCTACTTCTTTGGGGACTCCTATGATGAAAATATTATTATATTTCTAGTTGTCCCACAGTTCTCTTAAGCTGTCTTCCTGTTTTTTTTTTTTTCTTGTGTCTTTTTTTTTTTTATTGATTAATTTTTGTTACAAATGATTCTCCTTTTTCCCCCACTGATTCCCCCCTCCCCCTTCCCTCCCTGCCCCTTCCCCTGATTGTTGTCCATGTCCACTGTTCATGCCTCCATGCATTTAAGTTCTGTTGTTCATCCCTCTCTCAGCTCCCCACTCCTTAGGGGATTGTCCTCAAACTGTTATGTTCATTATATTCCAGAAATCAGTGAGATCATATGAAATTTGTCTTTCTCTGCTTGGCTTGTTTCACTTAGGATGATACTTTCCAGGTCCCTCCATGTAGTCTCAAAGGATAAGAGATCTTTCTTTCTTACCGCTGCGTAGTACTCCATTGTGTATATGTACCACAGCTTTTTAATCCATTCATCTACTGATGGGCACTTGGGCTGTTTCCAGATCTTAGCGATTGTAAATGGTGCTGCTACAAAGATGGGGGTACATATATTATTTCTGATTGGTGTTTCAGGCTTCTTAGGGTATATTCCTAGAAGTGGGATCACTGGGTCAAATGGGAGTTCAATTTTTAATTTTTTGAGGTGACACCATATTGTTTTCCATAGTGGCTGCACCAGTCTGCATTCCCACCAACAGTGTGCTAGAGTCCCCTTTTCTCCACACCCTCGCCAACACTTGTTGTTTGATGATTTGTTGATGGCGGCCATTCTGACAGGTGTGAGGTGATACCTCATTGTTGTTTTGATTTGCATCTCTCTGATGATTAGTGATGATGAACATTTCTTCATATGTCTCTTAGCCATTTGTATGTCCTGTTTGGAGAGGTGTCTATTTAGTTCCTCTGCCCATTTTTTAATTGGATTCTTTGTCTTCCTTTTGTGGAGTTGTATGAGCTCTCTATATGTATTGGAAATTAACCCCTTATCTGATATATCATTGGCAATTATGCTCTCCCATACAGTGGGTAGCCTTTCCGTTTTGATGATTGTATCTTTCGCTGTGCAGAAGCTTTTGAGTTTGATGTAGTCCCATGTGTTCATTTTCTCCTTTGTTTCTATTGCCTTAGGTGATGTGTCAGTAAAAATTCTGCTGCGTATGATGTCTGATATTTTGTTGCCCACAGTCTCCTCTAGGATTTTTATGGATTCATGAGTTACATTTAAGTCTTTTATCCATTTTGAGTTTATTTTGGTGTAGGGTGTAAGTTGATGGTCTAGTTTCATTTTTCGGCAAGTAGCTGTCCAATTTTCCCAGCACCATTTATTAAAGAGGCTGTCCTTACTCCACTGAATGCTCTTGCCACCTTTGTCAAACATTAATTGAGCATATTGCCTAGGGTCCATTTCTGGGTTCTCTATTCTGTTCCACTGGTCTATATACTTGTTCTTGTGCCAGTACCAGGCTGTTTTGATTATGGTGGCTTTGTAGTATAACCTGAAATCTGGTATTGTGATCCCTCCAACTTTGTTCTTCCTTTTCAAGATTGCTGTGGCTATTCGAGGCCTTTTTTGGTTCCATATGAACTTTTGAAGTAATTGTTCTAATTCTTTGAAGTATGCCGTTGGTATTTTGATGGGGATTGCGTTGAATCTATAGATTGCTTTGGGTAATATGGACATTTTAATGATGTCAATTCTCCCAATCCATGAACAGGGTATGTTCTTCCACTTTTTTACATCTTGCTCTATTTCTTTTTTCAAAGACCTGTAGTTTTCTGCGAATAGGTCCTTTATCTCTTTGGTTAAGTTTATTCCTAGGTATCTTAATTTTTTTGCCGCAATGGTAAATGGGATTGTTTGCTTAGTTTCTCTTTCTGTGAGTTCATCATTGGTGTATAAGAATGCCATCGATTTCTTGACGTTAATTTTGTATCCTGCTACTTTGCCAAATTCATTTATTAAGTCTAGTAAGCTTTTGGTGGAGTCTTTGGGATTTTCTATGTACAGTATCATGTCATCTGCAAATAATGACAATTTCACTTCCTCCTTTCCAATTTGGATCCCTTTTATTTTTTCTTCCTGTCTGATTGCTGTGGCTAAGACTTCCAGTACTATGTTAAATAGGAGTGGCGAATGTGGGCATCCTTGCCTTGTTCCTGTTCTTAAGGGAAATGCTTTTAGTTTTTGCCCATTGAGTATGATGTTGGCTGTAGGTCTTTCATATATGGCCTTTATTATGTCGAGATATGATCCCTCTATTCCCACACTGCTGACCGTTTTTATCAGAAATGGATGCTGGATTTTGTCAAAGGCTTTTTCGGCATCTATTGATATGATCATGTGGTTTTTATTCTTCAATTTATTTATGTGGTGTATCACATTTATGGATTTGCGAATATTGTACCAGCCTTGCATCCCTGGGATGAATCCCACCTGGTCATGGTGGATAATTTTTCTGATGTATTGCTGGATTCGATTTGCTAGTATTTTGTTCAGGATTTTGGCATCTATGTTCATCAGGGATATTGGCCTGTAGTTTTCTTTCTTTGTTGTGTCTTTTTCTGGTTTTGGAATTAGAGTTATGCTGGCTTCATAAAATGAGTTTGGAAGTCTTCCTTCTTCTTGAATTTTTTGAAATAGTTTGAGGAGAATGGGTATTAGTTCTTCTTTGAATGTTCGGTAAAACTCCCCTGTGAAGCCATCCGGGCCTGGGCTTTTGTTTGCTGGAAGAGTCTTCATTACATCTTTAATTTCTTCTGTTGTTATTGGTCTGTTCAAGTTTTCAATCTCTATCTGATCCAATTTTGGGAGACTATGTGTTTCTAGAAATTTGTCCATTTCGCCTAGATTTTCGAATTTGTTGCCGTATAATTTTTCATAGTAGTTGTTAACGATCTTTTGTATTTCTGTAGGGTCAGTTGTTATCTCTCCTGTTTCATTTCTGATTTTATGTATTTGGGTTCTCTCTCTTTGTTTCTTGGTGAGTCTAGCTAAGGGTCCATCAATCTTGTTTATCTTTTCGAAAAACCAGCTCTTTGTTTTATTGATCCTCTGGATTGTTTTTTTGGTCTCTATGTCGTTTATTTCTGCTCTGATCCTTACTATTTCTTTTCTTCTACTTGCTCTGGGGTTTTCTTTTTGTTTACTCTCTAGTTCTTTAAGTTGTGAGGTTAGGTAGTCTATTAGAGATTTTTCTTCTTTTTTGAGGTAGGCCTGTAGTGCTATAAACTTCCCTCTCAGAACTGCTTTTGCTGCATCCCATAGATTTTGTATTGTTGTGTCCTCATTTTCATTGGTTTCCAGGAAGTTTTTGATTTCTTCCTTGATTTCCTCGGTGACCCATTCATTGTTTAATAACATTCTATTTAGCTTCCATGTGTTAAAATGCCTTTGCATGTTCTTCTTGCAATTGATTTCTAGTTTCATACCATTGTGGTCTGAGAAGATGCTTGTTATAATTTCAATCTTCTTGAACTTGTAGAGACTTAGTTTGTGCCCAAACATGTGGTCTATCTTTGAGAATGTCCCATGTGCACTTGAGAAGAATGTGAATTCTGTAGTTTTGGGGTGTAGTTCTCTGTAGATATCTATTAAATCCATTTGGTCTAGTGCTTCATTTAGAGTCTGTGTTTCCTTGCTAATTTTTTGTCTAGAGGATCTATCCAGTGATGTGAGCGGGGTGTTGAAGTCCCCTGTTATGATTGTATTGCTATCGATTTCTCCTTGGAAGTCCTCCAGAAGATTTTTAATATATTTTGGTGCTCCTATATTGGGTGCATATATGTTTATCAAGGTTATATCTTCCTGTTGGATAGATCCTTTCAATATTATGTAGTGGGCTTCTTTGTCTCTAGTTATGGCCTTCAATCTGAAGTCTATTTTATCAGATATCAGTATTGCTACCCCAGCTTTTTTTTCTTTTCCATTTGCTTGAAAGATTTTTTTCCATCCCTTCACTTTCAATCTATGTGAGTCTTTTGTTGTGAGGTGGGTTTCTTGTAAACAGCATATAGATGAGTCTTGCTTTCTTATCCAGTCAGCTACTCTGTGTCTTTTTATGGGAGCATTCAGTCCATTTACATTTAAGGTGGTTATTGATATGTACTTATTTATTGCCATTTTTGTTTAGTGTGGTTCTATTTTTCTTCCCATTTCTCCTGGTAATTACAGCAGTCCTTTTAACATTTCTTGCAGTGCTGGTTTGGTGCTAATGTACTCCCTTAGCCTTATTTTGTCTGGGAAGCTCTTTATTTGGCCTTCTATTTTGAACGATAGCCTTGCTGGGTAGAGTAGTCTTGGATTCAGATCCTTGTTTTTCATGACCTTGATTACTTCATGCCATTCCCTTCGAGCCTGTAATGTTTCTTGTGAGAAGTCAGCTGAGAGCCTTATGGGGGTTCCTTTGTAGGTACCCTGTTGCTTATCTCTTGCTGCTTTTAGGATTCTCTCTTTGTCTTGAATTTTTGGCAGTTTGATTACTATGTGTCTTGGTGTGGGCCTGTTTGGGTTCTTCTTACTTGGGGCTCTCTGAGCTTCTTGAACTTGAATGCCTTCTTCCTTCACCAAATTAGGGAAGTTTTCTGTCACTATTTCTTTGAATATATTCTCTAGCCCTCGCTTACTTTCTTCTTCTTCAGGGACTCCTATGATACGAATATTATTACGTTTCCAGTTGTCCCACAATTCTCTTAAGCTCTCTTCTTGTTTTTTAATCTTTATTTCCTTTTGGTTTTCTGATTGGTTGATTTCTTCTAGCCTGTCTTCTAATTCACTGATCCGGTCCTCAGCTTCCCCTACTCTGCTTTTTAGACCTTCCAGTGTGTTTTTCATTTCTGATATGTCATTCTTCATTTCTTCCTGTTGGTTTTTCATTTCCAGATGGTTTATTTTCAACATTTCTATGTCTTTACTAATGTTGCTCATGTCCTTACACATGCTGTTGAGCTTCCGCAACATCATGGCTCTAAATTCTAGTTCTGTTAACTTGCTTAACTGCACCTCATTTATTTCATCTTCTGTAGAGGTCTCTTGATCTTTCATTTGGCTTTTGTTTCTGTTTCTCACCATTTTCGTTATCACAGTGGGCTTTGGAGTCTGCCAAGTTTTCCCAGTGGGTGTTGGTGTTTTGCTGTTTGTGGCTCCCTCTCCTGGGTTTGGATGCACCAGGGAGGACCCACTTTAATCCCGCCAAGTCCCCTGTTCTCCGGGAGTCTGTGTGGCTCCAGCGGGGAGTTTAGCAGGCTATAGCATTAGGAGGACCCATGCAGGGTGGCAAGGGAGGCGGTGGGAATAATTTCCCGCCGAGTTCCCTGGTCCTGCCCAGTTCCCTGGGGGCCAGGAGTCTGTGCAGCTTCAGCGGAGAGTTTAGCCCGCTACAGAGTTTCCAGGGCCGTGCACGGCGGGAAGGGAGACAGTAGAGTTCACTTTCCACCGCGTTTCCCGGTCCCACCGAGTTGCCTGGGGTCTGCGAGTCTGTGCGGCTTCAGGGGCTACAGGGTTTCCAGGCCGTGCACGGCGGGGAGGGAGGCGGTAGAATTAACTTTCCACCGCGTTCCCCGGTCCCACCGAGTTGCCTGGGGTCTGCCAGTCTGTGCTGCTTCAGGGGCAACAGGGTTTCCAGGCCGTGCAAGGCGGGGAGAGAGGCGGTAGAATTAACTTTCCACCGCGTTCCCCGGTCCCACCGAGTTGCCTGGGGTCTGCGAGTCTGTGCGGCTTCAGGGGCAACAGGGTTTCCAGGCTGTGCACGGCGGGGAGGGAGGCGGTAGAATTAACTTTCCACCGCGTTTCCCGGTCCCACGGGGTTCCCTGGGGTCTGCGAGTCTGTGCGGTTTCAGCGGCTACAGGGCCTTGCACGGCGGGAGGGGAGGCAGTAGAATTAACTTTCCGCCTAGTTCCCCATTCCTCCGAGTTCCCTGGTCCCGCCCAGTTCCCTGGGGGCCAGGAGTCTGTGCGGCTTCAGCGGAGAGCCTAGCCTAGCCGGCTACAGAGTTTCCAGGGCCGTGCACGGTGGGAAGAAAGGTGGTGGAATTAACTTCCCCTCTAGTTCCCTGGCCCCTGCCCAGGCCGCTGCAGACCCTGGGCTCTAGGTCCCCTCTCCCGTCCTCGCAAGCCTACCAGGACTGAGTGGGTGTTTCTGGTTAAGTGGTCCTCCAAGGTGTCCTTCCGCTGCCCTTTCCTGAAAGTTTGCCTTTGTTTTCCTTGTAAATCCAGTTTGATCTTGGGAGACGGTCTGGTTCCCTCCATTCACTTCGCCGCCATTTTCCCTCAAAATCCTGTCTTCCTGTTTTTTATCATTTTTTCCTTTTGGTTTTTTGATTGGTTGATTTTTTCTACCCTGTCTTATAATTCACTGATCCAGTCCTCAGCTTCCTCTACTCTGCTGTTTAGACCTTCCAATGTGTTCTTTATTTCTGATATGTCATTTTTTATCTTTCCTTGGTGGTTTTTAATTTCCAATTGGTTAATCTTCAGCATCTCTATGTCCTTACTCATGCTGTTGAGCTTCCTCAAGATCATGGCTCTGAATTCTAGCTCTGTTAACTTGCCTAACTGCTCCACATTGATCTCATCTTTGGTGGAGGTCTCTTGTTCCTCCATTTCGCTTTGGTTTCTGTGTTTCACCATTTTGGCTATCACAGTGGGCTTTGGAGCCTGTCAAGTTTTCCATGTGGGTGTTGGTGTTCTGCTGTTTGTGGCTCCCTCTCCTAGGTTTAGATGAGTGAGGGAGAACCCATGTTAAACACTACTGTCAAGTCTTACTTTCCTGGTTAATGTTGCTAGCCCAGGAAAGGTACTGTTATCCTCTAGCTTTTTGCCTGAAGGCTAACAGTCAAGGTTACTTGAAGAGTTCAAGGTTGTTAGTTGATTGAAAAACTCCCTCATGTGCTCAGCAAAGGGGGATTTCCCGAGGGTGGGGCAGATGCTGGTTGTTAATAAGCCTCAATTAGCATTTCAATAGCCCACAGGCTGAGGTTGGATCTTCTGAGGGAGGGTCTACTGTCTCTTCGCAGAGCCCTGGGAAGGAGCAAGATGGCCACTGTCCTCTGTGGCTGCAACTCAGGAAACGGTCTGAGCGCCGTCCAAATCCCAAGTGTCCCCACACAGTTCCAGTCCAGTCTGCCCTCCCTCTGCCGAAGCCCAAGGTGAGTGGCTGTGGCTTTTTTAGCCTCTGTCCCAGCTCTGAGCTGTGGAGCCACTTGGGAGTGTAACCCAATGGCGCTGCTCACAGCTAAGGTCGTTACTGTCTGTGGGCTCCCAGCCTCCCTCTTGCACCTTTGCAATCCTACCAGGATCGAGTCAGTGTCCCTGGTTATATGGTCCTCGCAAGCTGTTTTCTGTTGTTTTTTCCCGTCAATTTGTCTGTGTTATAGTTGTAATTCCAGTTTGGTTCTGGGAGACAGTCTGTGTAGCTTTCATTCACTCTGCCACCATTTTGGAATCTGCTGGAAATGAAGTCTTTCAAGAGGTAATTAAATTAAGGTCATACTGAATGAGAGTGAGACCTAATCCAATGGTTGATGTCTTTATAAAAAGAAGAAAATTTGAACACACACTGTGAAGAAAATGTCATGTGAAGACAGAAACAGACACACAAGAGAGGTCACTAAAAGATTGAAAGTAAAAGAACAAATACATAAAATGTTGAAGTAAGATATACCATGCAATCATCAAAAAACTCTAAATTAGATATCAATAAACGAAATAAATTTGAAGAGGGCTATTTCATAATTATAGAAGGATTGATTTGACAGGGAAAGTAGGCAAAACTTCAGTAAGAATGAAAGATGTAAATGGTGCAATTAACAAATGTTATATATATTTATATATAACCCAACAACTGCAGAATACATTCACTTTAAGTGTACACAGACATTTAGCATAACAGAATACAACCTAGGTCATAAAGGAAGTCATCAAATTTCAAGACTAAAATGATAAACAATGTGATCTTTGACCAAAGAGAAAATAAACTAGAAATCAACAATAGTACACCTAAAAATGTTTGGACATGGAGCAAGATGCCTTTAAGTAACCCATAGTTTAAAGAAGAAATCACAGAAAATATTAGAAAATAGTTTTAATTGAAAGATATATGAAAACTAGCAGGATACAGTTAAAGCAGTATGTTCTTTGGTTTGTTTGTTTAAGAAGAGAGAGAGAGAGAGAAGCATAGATATGAGAGTGAGACATGGATTGGCTGCATCCTGTATGCCAACTATGGGGGATCAAGCCTGCAGATGGGGCATGTGCCCTAACCTGGACTCAAACTCACAACCTTTCAGTGCAGAAGAAAATGCCCAACCATCTGAACCACACTGGCCAGGGTAAGCAGTGTGCTCTTAATGCATATATTACAAATGTTTATTCATAATGGTCTCATATTGGAAGCTACCAAAATATTTATCAACAATAGAAAGAATACATAAAATGTAATAATTATATCAAGGAAACAGATTAAACTACCGCTACAAGCAACAACATGGATGAATCTCACAGACATAATGTTGAGTGAAAAAAGTTATGCATAAAACAATAGATAGTGTATGATGTCATTTATATGAATTTCAAAACTGGCAAAATTGTTCATTATGTTATGGGTCAAAAAAAGGGTTACCTGTGGTATGTGTTGACTGGGAGAGGTACAAGGGAGCCTTCTGCAGTGCTGGAAATGTTCTGTCTTGATCTGGGTGTTTGTTACTCAGGCATATACATGTACAATTTCATCAAGTTACACTTTTCTGTGTGCAATTTTTACTTCAATAAATAAATACAAAAAATATCTCATAAGGTTAATCCCCCTTCACTATTCTCTTCTAAACTGTGCTGGATATTCTTACTTCTTTATTTTGCCATAGTTAAAGTTTTAGAATCTCTGTGGTGGCTGTGGAGATGTACTGCTCAGATTTCCTTTCAAGAGAACCTGAGGTGAGAAGGTAAGTGACTGCTGCGTTCATGCTGTCCTTGGCCCCTCTTGGCCTTTGACGAGAACACAGTGGAGATATTGAGCCAGGCCTTCATGGCCCACTGTGAGTCTCTTCTAATGAACAGTGTTTGCTTTGGGGATCCCTGTCAGCCTGCTGGAGACTTTCTCAGAGCTGCATTGCAGTCTCAGGGTATTCCTCCCCAATTCTTTCCATCCCCATCTTCTTTCACAGGTTCAGTCTTGCATGGTGGTCTGCCTACCCCTGTTTCCTCTCTGCTTTATCGCTCACAAGCATTTCTCCAATAAATCTCTTGCACATGTAATTCTGTTTTGACATCGACAAGATTGGAAGCTTGGAGCCTATAACGTTTTCTCCTAAATAAACAGCTCAGCCATTCCCCTCTGGTTCTTGTAACTTCCTGTGGCACTGACAGG
Organism: Molossus alvarezi; assembly: GCA_037176705.1. Taxonomy (NCBI): domain Eukaryota; kingdom Metazoa; phylum Chordata; class Mammalia; order Chiroptera; family Molossidae; genus Molossus; species Molossus alvarezi. Next base: position 170,976,134 of record CM073885.1, read on the forward strand.
GAGCAGAGTCTGGGTCCCTGTTATTTTCAGATCTGCAAACATCTCATCTTCCACCAATCTGAAGGAGACTCCCTCTCATTTGGGAGAAGGCGTATGTTGTCTCACACACCTGTTATCACTCTTTTTCTTTAAGTGGGATGCACACTGATTTATCTTAAACCTCAAGACCTCTAACAAACTAGTGGATATCTCCATAGTGCAATTACAGAAGCTGAGTTCAGAGTCAAAGAAATGTAAAATTCAGACTAACAACTAAATGATGGCTACATATGGACCCAGTCCACTAAGTTAAGCTGATTTTAAGGACCTGGAGTCAAGTACACAATGAGCATCGTTTACTTTGAAACTCTATCTTTCAGGCTTGTAAGTGATCTTTTCTAAAGTGTAGCTGCCTTTTATGTGAGGGGATCCTATTTCTCACAGTGGGTGCTCAGTAGTATTACCCTTTTGAATAGTCTACAGGGCTCCCCACTGTTTCACGACCATTTGCAGAACAGTGCCAGTCTCTGGGGCCCTTAATTTTTTTCTCCCTGGTAACAAGACAAATGCACTGAAATTGTGCCAAGATTTTGCTTCAACCATAGCATGAGATAAAGAGGATTTACAGGCAAAGGACTCCCTTGAACAGCAGCCAAAAAAGCAGATAACTTTTAAATAACACAATGTGGTGGAAGAAACTTCCTTGTGGCAATCCACTGTTGAGAAAACGAATAACTATTCACAGTACCTGTTGGCAAAACTATTTATGCTTAAGCTCTAGAAAAGGTCAAAGTTTACCATACTGTTTATGGGTTTTCTTACATTTCTAAGACTGAATTCAATGTTATAAGCAGAAGTCTTACATTTTTTTTATTTATCTTCAATTAATTTAAATCATGTGGACAATCAACCACATGACTAATTCAAATGGAATAAAAATGAATTCAAATAATACACTAAAAATAACATATTATGATAAATTACTTAATATTATACATATGTACCCCTTCACTTTAAGCAAATTTAAATTTATAAAGTAGATCAATAGATAATCCCTTTATTTTACTCGAAGGCTATTTTCTTTTTTCTATATAAAGAGATTCATCCTCAGATTTTTCTAAATGTTCTTAAGTATAATAATTTTAAAAATTATTTTCAAAATCATATTTTCTGGAGTATATCTGCTGAATCAAATGAAGTTTGTTATGCTAAAGACTCTCAAGTTGTTAACATGGGAGAGCTGATAGTATTATGAGGTTTAATTAGCTTCCAAAACTACAGTACTTGTGGGTAGTGCATGAGGGTGACAGTACCTCAGGACACTGATTTTGAAACATAGATAATATGAGGAGACAAACTGTCTCCTAGTCATGGAAATAACTATGTAGACTGGAGCAGAGGCCAGGGGAGAAATGCTGAGTCTGAAGGTCAGTAATAATCCAGATGTAAAAAGGGTATTGTCTGTGATGGGATAGAAAAATCCATCAGATTTCTCACTCTCCTAGTCCTAGTTCATATTCACTGACAACGTTCAGACAGCTAATTTGCTGCTCAAGTACGTTCACGCCAGGAAAGGAAGTATACTGATGTAGGGAAACTGGAAATAGCTCTCATAAATTGTTTAATAGACATTTGATGACCTCTCTGTGTATGGATAATATGACATTATTGGATGTGGACAAAATCCTATACATCCAACACAGAACTTCTAATGATCAACAAGAATTTAGATGAGTGGTTTTCAAACTTTTCCACACATGGCACATTCAGAAAATGATAATATTTGTAAATCACACTGAGATGAACTTGAGGAGACCTGGGGGAGTCAGAATGGGACTAAGTGAAAAAAATGATTACATTTTCTTTATAGTACATAGTTATGATAAAGAAAAAAATTAATAGAGATATATTAAATACTCAGTTTGTAAAAAAAAATTACAAATAAATTAGTCTTACTTTTTTAAATGAAAATGTAGAGTTCGCTTCTGTGAATATTTTACACACACACACACACACCTGATTCATAGCTCAAAACTGTTACATGTAATTTCTGATCAAAACCTTTCACATTCTTTGTAGTCACCTTGGTCAGAAATTATGTTTATATAAGTAGAGGTGGCAAATAGCAGATTATCACTTTTTCTTCAATCAGTGAAACCTGCTTTCTTGACCTTTATCAGATAATTTGATCTTTTAAAAATCTTACTTAGTAGCGTGGCTGCATTTCATGTTTATTTGCTTAACCCCAAAATAAATGTGCTGCTATCTCAGAATTGTTAAACTTTGTAAACCTCTATGAGAAACAACTTTACCAAGTAGAATACACTATTTAAGTATAGCTCTTTTGTTTTCAGTCAAAACACCATTTTCCAAAGTTATTTAGGTCAGTTCCATTTCCCCTGATCCTTTTCAGTGAGGTTATGCCATACATTTTTAATACAGTTAAATTATTTTATCATAGTCTGCATTAAATCCTAGAACCTTCCAACCTCCTGAATAATTTTATTTAATTTGCATACATTAAAGTTTACTCTTTGTGCTATAAAGTTTTATGGGTTTTGACAAATGCATGGCATTATGTATCTACCACTACAGTGACACATCAGCCCCATCGCTCTAAAAATTTTTTATGCATTCCTTAGTCAAATACCCTCCCCTCCAAAAAGCACTGACAGCCACTAATCTGTTTGCATCCCCGTAATTTTGCCTTTTCCAGAATCTATAATGAATAGGATCATATTTTCTAGCCTATTTGGTTTGTCTTCTTTTACTGAGCAAAATAAATGTAAGATTAATCACTTTGTTGTGTGAATTAATAGCTCATTCCTTTTATCCCTGAATAAAACTGCATTGGAAGAATTCTTTTTTAAAATTATTGCCTGAGAACATGTTTTTCTTGATTTTTAGAAAGAGAGGGAGAGAGAGAAAGAGAAAACATTGATGTGAGAGAGAAACATCAATCAGCTGCCTCTCATACAAACCCTGACCAGGGATTGAACACACAGCTTAGGTATATGCCCGGATCAGAAATTGAACCCACAACCTTTTGATGTATGGGATGATGCTCCAACCAACCGAGTCACCGAGTGAGGGCTCATTGGAAGAATATTTTATATATTTTTTTATTCAATCACGTATTGGAAGACTTCTTGGTTGCTTCCAAGAGTACATATAAAATTGCTATAGACTTTCATGTGCAGGTTTTTGCATAAATATATCATTTTAAATCAATTTTCAAAGTAGTAACATCAAGAATGAAAGAGGGAACATCAGTATCTATACTGATATTAAAACAATAAGAAAATATGAAATTTTTATATTAATAAATATGGCAAGCTATTTGTAGTGGACATGTTTCTTTAATTACAAATACTACCAAAGATCACTTGAAGAAATGGATGACCTAAATAGTGGTGTATCTATTTTTAAAAAGAGTTCATAATTCAATACCTTTCCACAGAAATTATTTCTGCCTTAGATAGGTTCGGTGACAAATTCTAAGGGCATAATCTTACCAATTCTATATAAACAATTCCAGAAAATTAAAAAAGAAGAAACACTCCCCAATTTATTTTATGAAGCCAGCACCCTCTAGATACCAAGACCAGACAAAGACATTGCAATAAAAGAATACTATAGACAAATATCCCTCACAAATATAGATGCAAAATCCTTAACAGAATATTACCAAATTAAATTCAGTTGTATGTAAAATGATAATACATAATGGCCCTGGCTGGTTTGGTTCAGTGGTTAGGGTGTCGGCCCATGGACCAGAGAGTCCTGGGTTTGGTTCCCGTTAAGGGCATGTACCTTGGTTGCAGTTTGACCCCGGCCCCGATTAGGGTCATGTGGGTGGCAATCAGAAGATGTGTCTCTCTCACATCGATGTTTCTCTCTCTCTCCCCTTCCCGCTCTATCTGAAGATAGATGCAAAAGTGTCTTTGGGTGAGGATTAAAAAAAATGATAATTAATAAGGACCAAATAGAGTGTATGCCAGGAATGCAAGGTTGGTTCAATATTTGAAAATGATATGACTTCTAAAACAAAACATAAAAAAAGTTCTTTTTTTAAATTGTTTTGGGGGAGTTGGTAGGCAAACTTTTCTTAGAGTAAAAACAAAACAAAAAGTCCTAACCTTAAAAAAAAAAAAAGAATGAATTGGACTTTATCATAATGGAAATCTTCTGGTCTTTGAAGACAATTTTAAGAAGTAAAATAATGCATATACTGTAGAAAATATTTCCAAATTACATATATATGATAAATGACCTGTACCTGGAATATTTAGAAAACTCCTACAACTCATTAACAGTAAGACAAAAGAACTCAAAAGTAGAAAAGATATTTGAACAGAAACTTCACAAAAAAAGATATAGAAATGGTTAACAAGTACAGAGAATGAGCTCATCATTAGTCATGAAGGAAATGCAAATTAAAACCAGATGGATACTTCTACACCCACTAAAAGGGCTAAAATTAAAAGGACTGACAATATCAAGTGCTGTAGAGCATATGAAGCAATTGGATCTCTCACTTATTGCTGGTGGGAATGGAAATATAGTATAGTTTCTTTGAAAAACAGTTTAGCAAGTTCTCACAGCATTAAATATACACATGGCATAAGACCCAGAAATTCCACTCTTGGGTATTTTCCCAAGGAGGGAGAAACATATGTTCACATGAAAACCTGTGTGTAAATGTTTACAGCAGATTTATTTACCACCGTCCAAAATTGAAAAGAACCCAAATGTTCATGAACCAGTGAACGGATATTGTATATCTACGTAGTATGCACTACACGCAATCAAGAAACAAGCAATACCATGGACAAATCTCATGAGTGTTAGCTAAACCGAAGAAGTGGACACAAAAGGCAGTATATTGTGTGTTTCCATGTATATAGTACTTTGGAAAAGGCAAATTTATAGGGGGAAAAGACCAGGTGACTTTTTCCCAGGGAAGTGTGGTGGAGGGGAAGGTTTGCCTTTAAAGAGGCATGAAGGAAATCTGGAATGATGGAAATGTTCTATATCTTCACTGTGATAGTGGTTGTACAACTGCAAACATTTGTCAAAAGTCATCCAACTGGTTATGGTAAAATAAATAAGACCTAAAAATAAATAGGCATTTGCAGTAAAGAATAAGTCTGTGAAAAAAAAAAATCAAAACGGCAGTTTTAATGATTTCATGAAAGCTCTTTACATTTTGTTACAACACTTTATTTTCAGGATGGCCTTGTATATTGGTTCAGAACATGGCTATAAGGGTTAAGCCGACACTGATTCAAGTTTTGGCTCTGCCAGTGATTAGCAGAGTGGCCTATGTCAATAATTTCATTTATCCCTCAAAAGGTTATTGTGGGAATTTAATGGTGCACTTTAACAAGTTCATCATTGCCTTATAATGAGAAGTCAATGAATGTTAGTTATTTGAAGAACTTTTAGGAATAACTTAATTAGGGAGACATATGCATAAGCAAATAAATTATAATATCGTGTGAAAACAGCAGAAACAGAGCAAGTATAAAATACAGTGATGGCCTAAAATGAGAACTGTTTCCCTGAAGTCAATGAAGACTTTCTGGGTGAAATCATGACTAACATAAAATTTGAAAGACCAATAGATAGTTTTCAGTCAGATTAGACGAGTGAACGGCATAAAATGTCGTGGTATACTTGGAGAATTACAAGCTATTTGCTAATGCTTTTAGTGATTAGAGAACCTATTGCAATAGTGTGCAGTCAGACAGAACAAGACCTTGAATGCCAATTTAATAATCTTGTTGCATTTCATCATGTATATGGTGGAGTAATTGGGAACCAGCAAAGAGAGAGCCCTATTATAAAGGTAACTGATCATCCTGGAGATGATAGATAGAAGCTTGGATGACGCTAGAAGATGAGAGACCTGTCAGAAGGCTTGCTTTTTAGATGAATCCAGGTAAGAAATGGTGACATTCTATACTTGGGCTATGAAAATGAAAAGGTCAGGATAAATTCAAGAGACTTTTGGGGAATCCAATAACTGACTGTATATGAAGAAGAATGATTTTAGGATGACTGTCAGACTTCATGTTTGGGTATCTAGGTAGATGGTACTACCTCTTGATAAATTAAAAAAAATATATTTACATTGGGAAAATGAGTTTAGGTGGGTTAGTGTTGATATTTGAGGTGCCTGAGAATATCCAGGTGAGAGGATGGACATATAAACTTAGAGCTCAGTATTGAAGTTTGATTTGGAGCTATATATATATATCAGTGAAGTCACAAATATAAAAAAGATCACCCTGGAAAAGCATATGGTGTGAAAAGGAGTCAGGAACAAATCCCTAGGAAATGTCAACATTTAAGACAGTATAAAAAAAAAGACCTTAAATAATAGTCATGAAAGAAGGAGGTCAAGAGCAAATAATATCAAGGAAACCAAGGACGGTGTTTCAAAAATGAGGTATTATCAAGAGTGTTATATGTCATCAAGATGACAATTAAGAAATAGCCAATGGATTTTGGTAGTTTTAGTGGTGGAACCAAATCAGATGACTCTAGTTTGAAGAATGAATGAGAGGTTAAACATGTGGAAGTATCAAATGCACACTACTATTTTGGAAAGCCATGGTCAAGAAGAGAAAAAAAAAATAGAATATCTACAAGGAGTTATGGGACCAAGGAGATTTATTTACCTATTTATTTGTATGAGCATAGGAGAGACTTCACATCTAATGAAGGGGAAAGGCCCAGAAGAGAGGGAGAGGCTCAAGATCCAGGGATGTATTATTCAAGGTCCAATCAGGAGACAAGAAATTACATGTTATTTGACCACAGAAAATTTAATATCAAGAATGGCTAAATATGTAGAAAGCTGTTTATCAGGTAATTTAAAGGGTGAGAGGAGACATAAAAAGATATGAAAGTAGCAACTGTAAAACGCATCTAACACTCAGGGTTGGGGGACCAACAGGAGCATGTAGTAGATGGAGTGTGCAAGAGGGATTCGCGGGAAGGGGAGATATTTCTGCTAAAGGCAATCAGAGTATTTTATAAAGACATCCCTTGAGCTGGGCTTAATTAAGTGGAAAGGAAAGAGTATTCCAAGAGTTGCACATAATCTGGCAAACAGTAATCACTTAATAAATATTTGTTGACTAGATGATGAAGGGACAGAGTGAGCAAAACTCTAGAGGAGGAAGTATGGAAAAATGTGGGGCAAACAGTAAGTTTGGCTGCTGTCCGGTGGGAGAGTGGTGGGAAATGAGCCTGCACGGGAATAGTGTGGATGGGCACGCAGCTTTGACAACCAGGCTAACAAGTTTAGCCTTTCTTTTCGGAAGGCAATGACCTTGAGTGCGGGAGTGACCAGGTAGACCGGTGGTTTCTGGAAGGTCGATCTGTCTGCGGTGTGTAGAAAGAACTGGAAAGACAGAGAAACCTTGGTCATCCGTTAGGAGGCCCTGGACTGAAGTGACACTATGTATCGAGGGGACAAAATAGATAGGGCTCAAAATATAGACGGCTGACTGTAGTGGGCAGCGGAGGAGGAGGGGAACTGAGGTTCTAGGCGTTGGAGAGGAAAGTCCGGAAGAGGGAAGAAATGGAGTTTGGAAGGGACGGGATACGTGCTGTGCGGAAAGACTGAATTCTCCAGTGCATGGTAAGCTGCCAATGCGGGGCTGCAGCCCAGCGAGTCCGGCAGGAAGTCTGCACAGATCCTGACTGCGGCCTGACGTTGGGGGCATCTCTGCGTAGGTGAACCCATCTTCTGGCCAGAATTTGAGGCTGCACTGCGCCCCGATTTACGACTTTCTCCTGGGCTGGCGCTCGAATAACTAGGAAGAGGAGGACCCCAGTGTCTTTCTTGTCCCCAAACAAGGGACTGGGAACTGAGGGCTAACGTGGCTCCTCAGGCAGCGACCGCTTTTCCAGCGGGACAATGGGCGCGCGGTCCTGCCGAGCGCGCGCTTCCCGGACGGAGACGCGCCTTCCCGCGGTGCGCGCAGGCGCGGCCCGGTGTCGCCTAGCAACCTGGGACAACGCTGGACTAGGCGGGGCGCGCAGGCGCCCGCGGGAGCTGTCCGTTAGGTCTGAGGAGACGCTGCTCGGCCGGTCTCCAGGCAGGAAAAGGCAGGTGGGCGGCTGCGCCGCTACGCGCTGTTTGGAGTGTCCCGGGGCAGAGGTCCCAGCAAAACTTGGGGACAGAGAAGGTGCTGCGGGCGTGGGAACGTCGGGGACAACCAAGGGAACACTTTGAGGGGGTGTCGACGGGTAGAGACGGGTTTCATAAGCAGCCCGGTCACCTCCCATTTACTAGGCGACTGAACTGAGGCCCTGAGCAGAGGTCTGGAGGTTTCGGATTCCGGTACTGGACTCAGGAAGCGGATCTCCACTTGCTCAAGCCCCTCCTCCGCTTTAAGTCTTCTCAAAATAAAGCTCCCCGTTAGAAAATACTAAAGATCGCCTAGGTTGAAAGTTTACGAAGGAGAAATACGAATGATCAATAAACTCATGGGGAAAAAGTGGTTCCTCTTCAATAACCAAGAAGCTGCAGACTTAAAACTGACCTGTCTTCATACCCAGGGCGATGAGGTTCATCCCTTTTCATCTAGTTATTCTGCAGCTAGGAACGTGTCCTAAAGGAGCAGTCGAGGACGTGGAGGCAGATTTTATGCGTAAGGATTCATTCATGTACGTCCAGAGTCCTTTGCTGCCTTGCCCACAATTGCATAAAATTGGAAACAAATGCTCAATAGTAGGAGAGTGGTTAGATACATAGTGGATTTTTAAAATATTATTTTAAATGACATGACATGCTGAAACATTGGATATGACTGGAGCAATGAATAGAGATTGAGATTTAAACCTGTTCATTAATTTTAAGAATTTAGTAGGAAATTGGTCCCAGGAAGGGCAGTTGAGAATAGGGCATAGAAATCCAGGTAGGATGGTAAAATTACTGTAGAAAACACACACACAAAAGGAACTATATCAAAATAGTGTTGTCTTCCAGAGCTTATTTCTGAGTGATTTTTATTTTATTCTATGTGCCCTTCTTGGTTTTACAAATTCTCTATAGTGAAATGTTTTACCTTTATAAGCGGTACACTTAAAAATGGTTAAAATGGTAAATTTTATGTGGGCAGGTGGTAAAATAGTCAAGAAAAGCAGGTTTTGTTTGCTTCAAAAAGTCAAAGGGATTTATTTTCTTAATTCAATATCTCTGTAGCTGTAAGGAAAAACATCTTCAAATAATAAAATAATATAAGGTAATTTAACTGTATGATACTGATTTTAAGTGAAAAAAGTTTACAAAGTTTAAATAAACAAAACAAAACCTTAGAGTCATCTCTGAGGCTCCTGGTCCCTGACCTATGTCAGCTTTATACGTTTTCCCCCATTAACAATTACACCCAAAATAGTAATAAAACACAAACTGAACACTTCCTACTTCACAGTAGTGCCTAGACCAGCTTTATCACTGTCATCCTATATGTTTAGGCTCTTCCAGCCTCTGTACTCTTCAGTATGCAATTACTCAAAACCAGTATCCTGAGTGAAAATCAGATGACTGAAATCAACTTTATATAGGTATAATTTAATTGCTTCTCAAACATTCATAAGGAATTATTTTGTTAAATTTAACAAAGTCTTGGGCCTGTGTGCTTTTTAAGCATGGATGAGAGATATTTGAAATTTGAAAAAAAAATATTGGCTCTAAAATATGAAGACAAGGGAAAATTAATGTTAAATAAATGTTTTATATTAATATTAAATTTTGATTACATTTGATAATAACTTTTTCATTCTGTGAAAATTTCCAGATGCACAAACTGATTGCTGAGTGGATTCAACTGCAAAATTTTGAAACATTTTATGATGAAAATTATATATAATGGGGGATGTGGGTGTATTTTTAACATTTTCATATATTGGATATAGTGTAAGGAAGTGCATCACAGAGTAAACTTGTCCAGGCCATCAGAGATCTTGAAATTTGTGCGAACTGAAGTTAGGGACCTGGAGTGGATAGATGTCTTTGAAAAGTCCCTATGAGTTTCTATGAACATGTGGCTTTTCAACCTATATGATAAATTTTGGTCAGTGTCTCTAATGCTTTTCTCCCTTGACAAGTCGTCTGAACTAACCCTGACATTGTAGATTCTCTCCAAGGATTTCCTACTTTTTAGTATTTCTCTTGAGACTGTAGTAATTTCCTTGAAACTAGAATATTCCATCTGAGATTGCCTAATGCCAAACATAATCCCCAAATTCTCATTGGACAAAATGTTAAAGATTTATAGAGTTATTCTAACAGTCACCGACATCTTGGAAAGTTTTCTGTACCCAGGTGGAGTTATTCCTCTGTGGTATATCAACTATGTCTATTGTTCCTTTGACTTTTTCCACACAGGCATGGACGCACGAGGGCAGGTAGAAAAGGGTCTTGCAAGGAATAATCCCAATTTTCCAGGAATACATTTCTTTAGATTCTCAATTAGTTTTATTGAGCTATGGATTACACTAGAGAAAATTTTGTTATTTGGGAAAATGACACAAATGTTCATCTGGGGTTGGTAGGTCTTGGATATAATTCATAAAATCATTACTTTCAGGAAAAGCTGAGTTAATTATTTTTATAAATACTGAATGTTAACTATGTGCTAGGCCCTGTTCTGGGTACTTGAGATTATCAATGCAAGAAAGCAGACAAAAGTCCCTCCCTTTGTGGCAAAACATTCCTGCAGATCTCAGAAGTAACTTGGACTTTGTCTCCAAGCCCTACATGGTAATTTAAAAAGTAAACGTTATGTCACTGATATATTCTCTTCCTTTTCAAACTGGAAGCCAGGACTAATGCCCAACAATCTTATCATATTAGTTCCTTTGAAATCATGGTTTGGCATGGCCGATGTGGCCCAGTGGATTGAGCATCGTCCCATGAACTCAGAGGTCCTGGGTCAAGTCCCAGTCAGGGCACAAGCCCGGGTCGCAGGCTCGATCCTCAGTGTGGGGCATGTAGGAGGCAGCCGATCAACGTTTCTTTCTCACAACGATGTTTCTGTCTCTCTCTAAAAAAATAAATCAATAAAAAAACATTAAAAAAAATAAAATAATGTTTTGGATAGGGATGTAGGTAACATATTTGTATATCTGCAATAATTTCTGCATGCATCTCATAGTCTCTTTTTAGGTACAATTTAAAGGATATAGGTAAGGATATAAACGTATATAGTAAGGATATAGGTAACTGAGAAATTTGTAAATATATAATGTGTAAATGGCACTTAACCATTTATTGCATCTTTTCCCAGAATGGGTAAAAAAATAAAGAAGGAAGCAGAACCTCCTCCTAAGGCTGTGGTAAGTTTCTGATTTGAATGCCAGTAGCAAGTTAACAACCAGTTTTAAAAATACATTGTTCAAGCCCTGGCCAGTTTGGCTCAGCAGTTAGAGCGTCAGCCCGTGGACTTGAGTCTCAGGTTCAGTTCCCGCTAGGGGCACATACTTGGGTTGCAATTTGTCCCCAGCCCCCTGTTGGGGTTGTGTGGGTGGCAACCACTCGATGTCTCTCTCACATTAATGTTTCTCTCTCTCTCTCTCTCTTCCTCCCTCTCTCCCTCCAGCTGTATCAGAAGATAAATGTGAAAATGTACTCGGGTGAAGATTAAAAAAAAAAAAATACATTGTTCAAACAGTTTGGCATTTCCCAGTATATACATGAGTACACGGTGGCAGAAGTCCAAAGCCTGACAAATGATAAGATTAGTCAGAGAAATCTAACATTATATAAACAAACATTTACAACATTGTCATTACATGATTAGCTCAATTGGAGAGTAATTATTAGCTTTTCCTGTATGTGGATGGCATCTTTATAAGCCAAGTTAATAAATAGTTTTTGTTTGTTCTTTTAAATACTTTACATTTGCTAGTCTCTAATTAGTGTTAATTATCTAAGTGAATTTTTACAATTAACAGGAAGGTATGTCATAGCTGTTAGGTATGTATACAAGGTTGTCTAAAGAAGACCCATTGGACATCAGAAGTCCTGTATTTTCTAATGCTGTGGAAAGAGAAGTCTGGGCTCGTATTCATTTTCTACTCCAAATGCTTAAGTAATACATTCTTTAAAACACAAAGCCCTGGCCCTGGCCAGTTTGGCTCAGCGGTTAGAGCGTCGGCCTGCGGTCCCGACAGACCCGGGTTTGGTTCCCGCTAAGGGCATGTACCTCGGTTGCAGTTTGTCCCCGGCCCTGGTTGGTCGTGCGGGTGGCAGCCACTCCATGTGTCCCTTTCACATCGATGTTTCTCTCTCTCTTCCTCTCTCCCCCTCCCACTCTACCTGAACAAAAAATGGAAAAGTGTCCTCAGGTGAGGATAAAAACAAAACAGAAAAAAAAACTACAAAGCCCTGTTTCTCTCTTTTATTTTTTATTTTTATTTTTGTTTTAAATGTTTATTAATTTACGTATTTTTGTTACAGATGTTTCTCCTTTTTTTCTCCATTGACACCCTACTCCCCATCCCCCCCACCCCGTTCCCGGCTTTGTTGTCCATGTCCATTGGTTATGTGTACATGCAAATAAGTTGTGTGGTTTATTTCTTCACTCCCCCACCACCCCCTCTTCTGAAGGTTGTAAGTCTGTACCCTACTTCCATGTCTCTGGGTCTACCCTATTCCTCAGACTGTTGTGTTCATTATATTCCACAAATAAGAGATCATGTGGTATTTGTCTCTTTCTGCTTGGCTTGTTTCACTTAGGAGAATACTTTCCAGGTCCCTCCGTGTTGTCTCAAAAGATAAGAGATCTTTCTTTCTTACAGCTGCATAGTACTCCATTGTGTATATGTACCTCAGCTTTTTAATTCATTTGTCTACTGATGGACACTTGTGCTGTTTCCAGATCTTAGCTATAGTAAATAGTGCTGCTATGAACATACGGGTACATATATTCTTTCTGATTGGTGTTTCAGGCGTCTTAGGGTATACTACTAGAAGTGGGATCACTGGGTCAAATGACAATTCAATTTTTAATTTTTTGAGATAACACCATATTGTTTTCCACAGTGGCTGCACCAGTCTGCTTTCCCATCAGCAGTGTATTAGAGTCCCCTTTTCTCCACACCCTCACCAACACTTGTTGTTTGATGAATTGTTGATGGTGGCAATTCTGATAGGTGTGAGGTGATACTTCATTGTTTTAATTTGCATCTCTCTGATGATTAGTGATGTTGAGCATTTCTTCATATGTCTGCTGGCCATTTGTATGTCCTGTTTGGGGAGGTGTCTATTTAGGTCCTCTGCACATTTTTTAATTGGGGTCTTCGTTTTCCTTTTGTTGAGTTGTATGAGTACTCTATATATTTTGAAATTTAACCCCTTATCTGATGTTTCATTGGCAATTATGCTCTCCCATAAAGTGGGTTGCCTTTCCATTTTGGTGATTGTTTGTTTTGCTGTGCAGAAGCTTTTTAGTTTGATGTAGTCCCATGTGTTCATTTTCTCCTTTGTTTCTGTTGCCTTAGGTTATGTATCAGTGAACATTCTGTTGCGTATGATGTCCGAAATTTTGTTGCCTACATTTTCTTCTAGGATTTTTATGGATTCATGAGTCACATTTAAGTTTTTTATCCATTTTGAGTTTATTCTTGTTTATGGTGTAAGTTGATGGTCTAATTTCATTTTTTTTCATGTAGCTGTCCAATTTTCCCAACACCATTTATTAAAGAGGCTGTCTTTACTCCATTGTATGTTCTTACTTCCTTTTTCAAATATCAATTGAGCATAATGTCTTGGGTCCATTTCTGGGTTCTCTGTTCTGTTTGACTGGTCTATATGCCTGCTCTTGTGCCAGTACCAGGCTGTTTTGGTTACAGTCGCTTTGTAGTATAACCTGATATCTGGTATTGTGATCCCACCTACTTTGTTCTTCTTTTTCAAAATTGCTGTGGCTATTCGAGGTCTTTTTTGGTTCCATATGAACTTTTGAAGTATTTGTTCTAGTTCTGTAAAATAGTCATTGGTATTTTGATGGGGATTGCATTGAATCTATAGATTGCTTTGGGTAATATGGACATTTTAATGATGTTAATTCTTTCAATGCATGAACAAGGTATGTGCTTCCACTTTTTATATCTTCCTGTATTTCTTTTTTCAATGTCCTGTAGTTTTCTGGAAATAGGTCCTTTATTTCTTTGATTAAGTTTATTCCTAGGTATCTTAATTCTTTTGCCACGATGATAAATCGGATTGCTTTTTCAGTTTCTCTTGCTGTGAGTTCATCACTGGTGTATAAGAATGCCATTGATTTCTTGATGTTAATTTTGTATCCTGCTACTTTGCCAAATTCATTTAAGTCTAGTAGATTTTTGATGGAGTCTTTAGGGTTTTCTATATACAATATTATGTCATCTGCAAATAAAGACAGTTTCACTTCCTCCTTTCCAATTTGGATCCCTTTTATTTTTTCTTCATGTCTGATTGCTGTGGCTAGGACTTCCACTACTATGTTAAAAAAGAGTGGCAAAAGTGGGCATTTCTGTCTCTTTCCTGTTCTTAAGGGAAATGCTTTTAGTTCTTGTCCATTGAGTATGATGTTGGCTGTAGGTCTTTTATATATGGCCTTCATTATGTCGAGATATGATCTCTCTATTCCCATATTACTGAGCATTTTTATTATAAATGGGTTCTGGATTGTGTCGAATGCTTTTTCAGCATCTATTGATATGATCACGTGGTTTTTATTTTTCATTTTGTTGATGTGGTGTATCACATTTATGGATTTGCAAATATTGTACAAGCCTTGCATCCCTAGGATGATCCCACTTGGTTATGGTGAATAATTTTTTTGATGTATTGCTGGATTCGATTTGCTAGTATTTGTTCAGGATTTTGACATCTATGTTCCTCAGGGATATTGGCCTGTAGTTTTCTTTCCTTGTAGTGTCTTTTTCTGGTTTTAGAATTAGAATTATGCTGGCTTTATAAAACAAGTTTGAAGGTCTTCCTTCTTCTTGAATTTTTTGAAATAGTTTGAGGAGAATGGGTGTTCTTTGAATGTTCGGTAAAACTCCCCTGTGAAGCTATCTGGACCTGGGTTTTTGTTTGCTGGGAGAGTCTTGATTACTTCTTCAATTTCCTTGGTTGCTATTGATCTGTTCAAGTTTTTGTTATCTCTTCCCGGTCCAGTTTTAGGAGACTGTGTGTTTCTAGAAATTTGTCCATTTCACTTAGATTGTCGAATTTGTTGCCATATAGTTGTTCATTGTATTTGTTAATGATCTTTAGTATTTTTGTGGTGTCAGTTGTTACTTGTCCTCTTTCATTTCTGATTTTGTGTATTTGGGTTCTCTCTTTTTGTTTCTTGGTGAGTCTAGCCAAGGGTCCATCAATCTTATTTATCGTTTCAAAGTATCAGCTCTTTGTTTCAACGATCCTTTGAACTTTTTTTTTTTTTTTTTGGTCTCTATGTCATTTATTTCTGCTCTACTCTTTACGATTTTCTTTCTTCTACTTGATTTAAGGTTTTATTTTTGTTTGCTTTCTATTTCTATACATTGTGAAGTTAGATAGTCTATTAGAACTTTTTCTTGTTTCTTGAGGTAGGCCTGTAGTGCTATGAAGTTCCCTCTCAGAACTGCTTTCGCTGCATCCCAAAGATTTTGTGATGTTGAGTGTTCATTTTCATTGGTTTCCAGGAAGTTTTTAATTTCTTCCTTGATCTCCTTGGTAACCCATTCATTTTTTAATAACAGGCTGTTTAGCCTCCATGTGTTCCAATGTCTTTGCATGCTCTTGTTGCAATTGATTTTTAGTTTCATGCCATTGTGATCTGAGAAGATGCTTGATATGATTTCAATCTTCTTGAACTTGTAGAGACTTAGTTTGTGTCCTAACATGTGGTCTATCTTTGATAATGTCCCATGTGCACTTGAGAAGAATGTGAATTCTGTAGTTTTGGAGTTTAATTATCTGTAGATACCTATTAAATCTATTTGGTCTAGTGCTTCATTTAGAGTTTCTATTTCCTTGCTAATTTTTTGTCTAGAGAATTTATCCAGTGATGTCAGCAGGGTGTCTAAGTCCCCTGCTATGATTGTGTTGCTATCTATTTCTCCTTTGCAGTTCTCCAAAAGATATTTAATATATGTTGGTGCTCCTATATTGGGTGCATATATGTTTACCAAGGTTATATCTTCCTGTTGGATAGATTCTTTCAATATTATGTAGTGGCCTTCTTTGTCTCTAGTTATGGTCTTCATTTTGAAATCTATTTTATCAGATATGAGAATTGCTACCCCAGCTTTTTTTTCTTTCTGTTTTTTTCCATCCCTTACTTTCAACCTATGTGAGTCTTTTGTTGTGGGATGGGTCTCTTGTAAACAACATATATATGAATCATGCTTTCTTATCCAATCAGCTTCTCTGTGTTTTTTTTATTTTTTATTTTTATGGGAGCATTCAATCTATTTACATTTAAGGTGATTATTGATATGTACTTATTTATTGTCATTTTTATTTAGTGTGGTTATATTTTTCTTTCTTTTTCTTCTACTAATTACAGCAGTCCTTTTGACATTTCTTGCAGTGCTGGTTTGGTGATAAGAAAATACATGCCAACATTTTTGCCTACAGTTTCATTGGGAGAATGTATCCTTAGAGCAGCCCACTGACGGTTCCATGAATCTCTGATTTAGAACCTTCTCTCCTCACATTAATAGACAACACACAGATAAGGTAATTTAGGCCAGAACCACAAAAAAGAAGTTTCCAGAGGCACTTGACAGAAATTTATTGAGTTTCCATGCCCCAGATTTATTCTAAGAAATGGAGATAGAGAAATAACATAGTCCTTTGCTTGAAGATATTGATTCATTTATTGGACACATATTGTTCTAAATCCTGAGTTTATACTTGAGAACAATACAATGTTCAGGCCTCAAAGCAGCATCCACACTAGTGGAGGAAATAGTCAATAAACAAATAAGAATATAATTTGGGTAGTGATAAGACCCATAAAGAAAACATAGGATATAGACTGTAGTGTGCTGGGTGCTTCATCACTTTAAATACTCTCTAGATCAGGACAAGCCTTCCCAGTGGGGTGACATTTGAGAAAGACTTAAATGATATGAAGGGATCTGCTGTGCAAATATCTGGGTTAGAGCATCATAGCTGATCAACAATAACTAAGGTCTGACTTAGTATGTTTGAGAAATGCCAGGAAGGTTGATGTACCTGGAGACAGGTAAGCAGGGAATTAGGAAGTGGGTTACAAAGGTGGTGGGGTGGTAGTGATTGTATAGGGCCTTTTAGGCTATGTTAAGGAGGTTGGATTTTGCCCCCTAATGTGCAAAAGGGGAATTCATTGGAAGGTCATAAGTAGAGGAGTAGCAATAACTAAGTTATGTTTAAAATGAACAAACAACAGTAAGTTCATTCTAGCTACAATGTGAAAGAAGAGTGAAAATGGAAAGATGAATTTGTATGCAGCTAGGACTAGGTGTTAACTGTGGAGAGTGAGGACCCACACTGATGGTATATTTGACAGAATTTGCTGATGGATTGTATGTGGGGTGTGAGAAAGAGAGGAACTGAGATGTGTCAAGGTTCTTGGCCTGAGCTATTGAGTACATTATGGTAAAATATACTAAAGTATACATGTAAAACAAAGAAACAGTGTGCTAAGTGCTATTAGGTAGAAATTGAGAGGAATATAGCTGTGGGAAAGAAAAGAAAGCCCAAGAATTTTCAACAAACTACCATGAATGAAAACAATAAAAACTGTATCCAGAATGATGAAGATCTGACTATTAAATGAGCCATAAGCTTCTATAGTTTCAAGTATTATTTTATTACTTTCATTTTTTTATAAATACAATAAAACTATCAAAAATGATAGGTGACAAGGTGATCACTGATGATGGCCTTAGAACTATTTTGGTGAAAGTCATATGGGAGATGTTTATCCAGAAGTACGTGTGAGAACATGAAAAAAAGTAAATAGTTCATAAGATTTGTCACTGTGAAAGGGATGATTGGGTACAAATACAAAGAAATTAAAAACTAGTGTTCATTCATGGTTTGGGTTTTCAAAAATTGATTTGATGAAAAGACAGAGGGACAAGGAGATTTAAGGTTTGGGAGGAGTGTTATTAAAATTTTAGATTATAATATCTAGAGCAGCATAAGAAGTGAAGAAATGAGAAAGCTGATGAAGTGAAAGTAGAGGGAGTAAATAGATGGGGATCCCCATGAACCTGAAGGATAGCTGTAGTGGGAGTAGACGAGTAATGAAACTGTATCTTTTATCATATGCTGGTTGGCTACCAAGAAACACTTAAGGTCTGAATATTGTGGGTGCTAAGAAGGAAAAGTGAGTAGGCAAAGAAAAATTGGTGGGATGTCAAGCATAATAGCAGAAGACAAAGTTGAATGGATGCTACGAGTCAGAATTAAGTGGAAGAGACTTTTCAAAATTAATGAGAACATTTCTACTTCTAGATAGGGTGTAGTAGTGGTAGGTAGCAGTAAGGCATTTCTCCCACTATTACAATTCAAGCTAAAAAGCTTCTGTCAGCAAAATGAAAATAGAACCCACTGTATGGGAGAATATATTTGCCAGTGTTACATCTTATAACAGGTTAATTACCAAAATATATAAAGAACTTGTAAAACTCAACACCAGGAAAACAAACTGTCCAATTAAAAAATGTGTAAGGGACCTGAATAGACACTTCTCCAAAGAGGATATACAGATGGCCAATAGACATATAAAAAAATGCTCAAGATCATTAATTATCAGAGAGTTGCAAATAAAAACTACAATGAGGTATTACCTCACACCTGCCAGAATGGCTATCAACAAGTCAACAAACAAGTACTGGCGAGGGTGTGGAAAAGGGGAATGCTTGTGCACTGCTGGTGGGAATGCAGACTTGTGCAGCCACTGTGGAAAACAGTGTGGCGTTTCTTCAAAAAATTAAAAAATGGAACTGCCTTTTGACCCAGCAATCACACTGCTGGGAATATATCCCAAGAATTCTGAAACATCAATCAGGAAGAATATATGCACCCTTATGTTCATAGCAGCAATCTTTACAATAGCCAAAATCTGGAAACAACCCAAGTGAAACTGGCCAGAATGGGTCTGAGGCCACTTGTCAGTACTTAAGCCAAATTAAGCAAAGACAGGGTTGAATCATCTATGAGCATTTGTTCCAATAATGCTGGCAGTATGGTGAGAACAGCAGGTCATCCTGTAAATTCTGCTCTAACCTCTCCTATTAGTCAGCTAGTTATATATGGATAAGTAAGAAAGGGGCTGTGTGTAAGGGGGGGAGGGGCAAGAAAGGCCTATAAGGTCCGTGGTCCATGTGTCTCCATCCAGGATTTTGAAGTCTGATAACAAAGGGGTTAATTTTCTGTGATTTTATTTAATAATGTAAAAAAAATTTTTTTTTCTTTATTGATTAGAGAGAGAGAGGAAGGGAGAGAGAAACAGAAACATCAATCGGCCACCTCCTGCATGCCCCCCACTGGGGATTGGGCCCACAACCTGGGCATGTGCCCTGACCGGGAATGGAACCAGCGACCTCTTGATGCATGGGTCGATGCTCAACCACTGAGCCACACCAGCTGGGTAATTTTCTCTGATTTTAAAACATCTCTGCCTATTCCTGGGACCAGCAAATGGTCAGCATTCTTGAAACAAACTCGTGGAGGGTGTCAGGGTCCAGGCACAGCAACTAAATCAAATTGAGTCCTGTCCTTTGTTTTTTGCTCAAAACATATTTTCTTTGCTGAGTAATGGACTCATCTGGGCTTTGAGGCATCTTATCTTTTTGTCTTCTTACAGCACATCCTCCAGTTTCCAAGAATCTTTAAGTAAACCTCACATCTACAGTTAGTAAGGTAAATAATTATTAAACAGCTGTGGCCCTACTCCTTTTATGTACGCTCCCCCTGTCAAAAATGCCCATCAGCATATAAGTGGATAAAAAAACTTGTGGTATATTTACACAATGGAATACTAAGCAGCTATAAAAAAAAAAGGAAGTCTTACCATTTGAGACAGCATGAATTGACCTGGAGAGTATTATGCTAAGTAAAATAAGCCAGTCAGAGAAAGCCAAATACCATATAATCTCACTAATATGTGGAATCAAATGAACTAAATAAACTGATGAACAAAGTGGAACCAGGAGCATGAATACATGGAACAGACTGGCTCGTACCCTAGGGAGGGGAGTGGGGAGTGATTGGATAAAGAAGATGAAGGAAACAGATAAAGAACATACATGCATGTCCCATGGACACACAATAATTTGATAAATGCCAAGGAAGGGGGAGGTGGGGGAGAGTACATGGGGGCAAAGGTGGGGAGCTGGTGAGGGAGTCTCCTGTAATAATGTTAACATTAAAAATTTTTTTATTAAAAAAAGTAGATGGATTTAAAAATATCATAGAAGAATATGGAAAGGCAAATTAAAAAAAAACTGTTAATACCAAATGTTGGTAAGGATTTACAACTTATTCATAACTATTGGGAATGTAAACTGATAAAACCACTTTAGAAAACTGTTCAACAGTTACTGTGAAAGGTAAGTACATGTGTACCTTATGATTCATCAGTTTTATTCCTCAGTATATACCAAGAGAAATGAAGGCATATGTCCACAAAAAAGATATGAACAAGAATATTCATTGCAGCTTTATTCATGATAGCCCCACACTGAAATAAAAGAAGCCAAACTGGTGTATTCATACAATGGAATACCATATAACAATAAAAGTATGACTTAGTAATATGAAAATGTGAATGAATCTGAGGGACATTGTGCTGAGCTAAAGAAGGCAGATGTGAAAGAATGCATATTGTGTGATTCCATTTATATGGAGTTCAAAAACAGGAAAAACTGAGGAGGATTTTGGGGAAGGAGCATGAGGAAATGAAATATTCAGAGATGGTAGAAATATTCTGTATTTTGGCCAGAGAGGCATCATATTCTGAAAGATCAAGTGGCAGAAATACCTGTCAGTATTTAAAGAACAGATCAGATTTTGATTTTTAACCCAATCTGACAATTTTAATGAAATTTATTTACCATATTGATGTTCATTTTGATCATCAATATATTTTATTTTATTCCTATAATTTTACATTAAGTTTTGTTTTTTCTTTGCTATGTTTTTATGCTGTATTTTTATTTTTATTTTGTATTTTCTTTTTTCTGAATTGAGTAAATTTCCTTTGTTAACCTGTCTTTTTGGTAACTTGGAACTTCTACTACTCATCTGTAGCCTGTAACCATTATCATTAAGTTTAACTACATATTTATTTGTATCAATCCACCACTACTGTTTTTATACTTTGTTCTCCCCAGTTCTGGCTGGAATATTGGGTATACTTGTTGAGTCTGTGAATACCTGAACATGTCTTTCACATGTTTGAATGATTGCTTAGCCAGGTGCAATATTTAGTGTTATAATTATTTTCCTTCTGAACATTATTGATTATTCTCATTCGGTCATTTGCTGAAACATCATCTTGCCTTATTATTCAATATTATTTCCACTTTCTATTATATATTTTCTATTTAGTCAAGCTCCTATTTTATCACCATAAATACAATATTCATCCCTATTTCACAGCTTCCTAGTACTGTTTTCCTCTTTAGCTCATCTTACTCCATTTTATCCATTCTTCAAACCATATATAAAATTCTGCCACCTCCGTGGGCCATTCTCCACTTACCCAATTCAATATAATTTTCCCTTCTTCATCACAACATTTATTATTTCTGCCATATATTTTTATCCTTCCTAGAATCCTAGAATTTTATATCTGGATGAGATCTAAGAGATCTCCTTAATTTTTCAGATCGAAAAAGAGGTTGGTCAGTAAACCACATTTGTAACCCAGATGACCCCAAGCCTTCTGGTATTCTGGGGCTGCCCTTTAATACCAAAATGAAATAATTCTCAAGCCTCAATCCCCAAATACTTTCAGAAATCCTCCCTGAAAAGTCCTGTGGATTTGCAGGTCCTCATGCTCTCCCAATCAATGTAGCAGCTGGCATCCTAGCCATTGCTCTGGGTTCTGCTAGAGGCCATTTTTTTCTCACTGGTCATGTCACTGGAAACCGACAAGTGTCACAAGCCTGGAATATATGGCAGATTTTACTGAATATTGGGCTCTTCAGAAAGAGTCTGAGAGGCTTGAGAATGACTTTTGTGACTCTTATAGCTTCTAGTATAGAGTTAGACATACACAAATGCAAGCTATAATTTGGATGTTAGATAATGCTGACCTAAAATCTAACAGCCATTTTCCCTCCAAAGGAAATTTTTATCCCAGCCATGTCCTTTCAGGTCATTGCTCACTGCTATCTCCTCCTCTGTCTTCTTCACTCTTCCAACCTCACACAATTATGTTTCCTTATTCAGAGTGATCTATCTCTCCATCATCTACCTATAACTGTACATCAATTTTTGTTATATCTCAAAACACAATAAGCTACTCAGTGAGAATCAGTTAAAACTTTGAAGTTCAATTCTTTTTTTCTTTACCATAAGCACAAGTCCATTCTCCAGCCAGTCTCTGGAAATGGAAGAGAAATTGTGTAATTATTTATTGTCCCCTTTCCAAAGACATTCCATAGGTGTCATGTGTTTGTTATTGTTCATTTCAGCTGCACATGAATTCTCAAGATTCTCAAGATCACATCAGGATATAGGTCTTAGAGTTCTAGAGCTCTTTCCTTTATTTTTAAATGAGTGGTTTTGTTTATTTTTTTAGGGAGAGAGGAAGTGAGAGGGAGAGAGAGATAAGAACATCAATGAGAGAGAACATCAACTGGCCACCTCCTGTATGCCCTCGACTGGGGATCGAGCCCACAACCTGGGCATGTGTCCTGACCGGGAATCAAACCAGTGACCTCTTGATGCTTGGGTTGATGCTCAGTCGCTAAGCCGTACCTGCTGGACCTATACTCTTTATACTATATTACCATTTCTTCTGTTCAAGATTTTATCCCATTTTATATGTTGTTTTATATGTTGTTTTCTATTGCTTTCAAATTGTTTACATATGCTGCTTCCCCAGAAAGAGTGTAGTAATCAGAAAGTAGGTAGTAATTATTGAGACTGTCCGGGCATCCAATATATACAGGTACTCAAAGATTCTTGTGTATTGATTAAGAATTATACTAGCATATGCTATTTATTTATTTATTTATTTATTTATTTATTTATTTATTTATTATTATTCTTTATAATTCTTACCCAAGGACATTTTTTTTTTTCATTTATCCTCAGATAGAACGGGAGGGAGAGAGGGAGAAAGAGAGAGAGAGAGAAACATCAATGTGAGAGAGACACATCGACTGGTTTCCACCCACAAGACCCCAACCCGGGCCGGGGACAAACTGAAACCGAGGTACGTGCCTTTAGTGGGAACCGAACCCAGGACTCTCTAGTCTGTGGGCCAACGCTCCAACTGCTGAGCCAGACCATCCAGGGCTAGAATATGCTATTTAATGAGCATTTATTATATGCCAATGTGCTTAGTGCTTTATATAGATGATCTCTAAATGTCTCCTTAATTATGTTTTCCATTACACAAAAAAGGAAACTGAAATTCTAGCAGCTTAAGTAACTTGTTTGATTTCACATGGCTTAACTGAGAAACTAAGTCTGCCAGATTCCAAAATGCTTTGCTTTTTCTGCCATACCCCAGGTCTTCCAAGGCTGTCAATATTGATAGCTGTCTCTGTATTAGTGATGTTTTTTTTTTTTTATGAGGGAGAGAGAGGAAGGGAGAGAGAGAGAGAAACATCGACGTGAAAGGGACACATCGAGTGGCTGCCACCCGCACGACCAACCAGGGCCGGGGACAAACTGCAACCGAAGTACGCGCCCTTAGCGGGAACCGAATCCGGGTCTCTCCGGACTGCAGGCCGACGCTCTAACCGCTGAGCCAAAACGGCCAGGGTTTAGTGATGTTTTTAAAGTAAAAACTTTACAATGCACTACTGGACAGTAACCACATCCTTTTTGTAGGATCGTGTTATTTTTAAGTCTCAAGACACCATTCATTTTTTAATGTGCTTTTTAAAGCTCAAATGTGAACGTGATATTTTTTTCTCTGCATTTCAGTTTGATCCATTAACAATTGAAAGCAAAAACGTAGCAACTGTGGTATTAATGCTTAATTCTCCAGAATAAGAAATTTTGGGCAAAGCATGTGAAGCCATTTATAAATTTGCTTTAAAAGGTTTGGAGTTTTTTGTTTATTTCTCTATTTCATTAGTTGCTTAAAATATTTACTACACAAGGACACTTTTCTTCCCAGTCTTTAACTTACTTCCTATCAGATGAATTCTTTCAGACAACCAGAGTATCATTTAATGTATCACCTGAAAGCAATATATCTCCCTAAGTGCCTAACTTCATCTTAAGGAGTAATTATGTCACTGGGTAAAAGAGTCATTTTGAAGGCTTTATTCTTTAAAAATTGTAAATGACAAAGGAACTGAAAGAGCACCCAGTGGTCAAAGCCAAAACAATTTGAACAAAAAAAAAAAAAGCAGTAATGTAGGATTATAACCCAAAATAGAATATAAATATCCATGAGTCTATACTTTAATAAATAAATGATGAAGTAAATAAATGGTAGAAAAGACTAATCTCCCATGTGGAAGAATTTTGAATAAGTTAGATAGATACTCTGCTGTCAAGGCAAAATGTAACTTCTTTAGGTGTGGGCTGTGCATAGTGACTTCTTTCCAAAGAGTACAGTATGGTAACAGAGAAAAAAGAATAAGGTTATAGTGCAAAAACCTGACAATACTAGTTCAGCCAGGTAATCAAAATCAACATCAATAGTGATAAGTCATGTTGATAATCTTGTAAATAAGTCAAGTGTAATGAAAATGACATTAAATTGAAATGATAACTTCTGTGTTATTTCCCCACACAAACTGTAACCTCAGTCTGATTATGATTTTTAGAGAAATCAAATTCCCAATCAGGGACATTTTACAAATATGTAGCCAAGTACTCCTCAACATGTCACAGCTATCAAAATAAGGAAAGTCTGGGAAACTCTCATAGCCAAGAGGAGATAAGGATACATGATAACTAAATATCATGGGGATCCTAGATAGGATCCTGGAACAGAGAAAGAACATTAGAATAAAACTAAGGAATTCTGAATAAACTATTGATTTTAATTAATAACAACCTATCAATAGTGGCTCATTAATTTTAACCTACTAGTGGAAACTTGGTGTGGGATATGTGGGAACTCCCTGTATTACCTTTGTAATTTTTCTGTGAAACTTAAACTGTTTTAAAAAATAAAATTTAGTAAAACATTATAAATGTTACTAATTAGATTGTATTGAAAGGTTTATTTATAGGGGATTTACCAACATAAAAGATGGTTATATTTTAGTTCATTCCAAATGGTGATAAAAATAGATTTTTATTATATAACATTTTAGTTGTGACTATTTGAAGAGCTTAGTGCATTTTTAACATGACATTTAAAAATTAGCAGCGATTTTATTTTAAAGAAATGATTATTAAACATTGGTTGGGGAATTGTATGATAGAACAACAAGTTATTCACTTAGCAAATGGTATACAAGTCATCTCTTTATGTCACTCTTGTCATCACTGGGAATCCAAACAAAAACCAAAGTGGTTCTGGAAGGTATAGTTTGTGAGGAGATTATGTAGAATTATGGGTCAATTTCATGGAGACATTGGACTATGAAGCTGTGGTAGCATACGTCTCAATCAGCTGTATAGTGTCATCATAAGTCATCTAGCTGTCATATGTACCTAATTATATATCATCTTTTATATAACAGGAGATAAATAAATAGGCATGTATTTTATGTATAATCAATACAGAAGTTATTGAAAGTCTAGTGTTTTATACTAGCGGTATTTTCTGAAATATATTTTTAAGATAAATGATGAGACTTTGCCTTCTGGCAAGATGGAGTAAGGGGCCAATTTGTCGTCCAACTGAAACAACCAATAAAATAGACAAAATTTATGAAGTGGCAGTTGGCAAGACACTGACTATTAGGCAATGAAGGACAGTAACCACTGAGAGGCAGGAAACTAAGGAAAGAAGCCCTATGTCTGCCTGCTTATCAATTTCAGAGAGTTTCCAGGCCACAGCACAAGAAGCAGTAGCCTATGCAGAGCCTATTGGACTCTCTGAAGTGAGAAGACAGGTCTGAGAATCCAGGGGGACGACGACAGAGAGTTTTCAGGATAGAGAACTCAGGAGGTCTGTAAAGCATCTCACTCAAATATTTGGCTGAGTTCTGAACACTATGTACATGTGAGGGAACTACTTGAAGTCAGACAAAGAACCCAACAGAATTAGTGGCAATGGTGCCTGGTGCTCACACAGGGCCAGAAGTAGTGCTTGTTCTCATAGCCAGACCAAAAAATCTCAAGATGCATGGACCGTTGTGCAGAATACACAGGGGTCTTGCCTCAGTAGTTAGAAATAATTAACTCTAGACTGAGCAGTGTTCTAAAAGATCTAAAAGGATGAAATTGTTTCCAGATAACTGTGTCCCAGAACAAATTTCTAGAATATAAAAATATCCATTACTCAAATAGGTAAAATACACAATGTCTGACATCCGATAGAAAATTACTAGGCATGAAAAGGAAGCAGGAAAATATTACCCATAATGAGGATTTAAATAAATGAGTAAAGCAAAAATAAACTAATATATGTGTGACTGGAGTCTCTGAAAAAAGAAAAGGACAGAAAAAATAAAAAATATTTGAAGAAATGATGAAATCTACTAGAGTTAATAAATTAATTTGGCAAAGTAGCAGGAAACAAAATTAACATCAAGAAATCGATAGCATTCTTGTACACCAATGATGAATTCACAGAAAGAGAAACAAAAAAATAACATTTACCATCACAGCAAAAAAATTAAGATACCTAGGAATAAACTTAACCAAAGAAGTAAAGGACTTCTTCACAGAAAACTACAGGTCATTGAAAAAAGAAATTGTGGAAGGTATAAAAAAGTGGAAGCACATACCTTGTTCATGGATTGACAAAAATTAACATCATTAAAATATCTGTACTACCCAAAGCAATCTATAGATTCAATGCAATCCCCATCAAAATACCAAGGACATATTCCACAGAACTAGAATAAACACTCCAAAAGTTTATATGGAATCAAAAAAGACCCCGAATAGCTACAGCAATCTTGAAAAAAAGAGCAAAGTAAGAGGGATCACATTACCAGATACCAGGTTATACAAAGCCACTGTAATCAAAACAACCTTGTACTGGCACAAGAACAAACATAGATCAATGGAACAGAAAAAAGAACCCAGAAATGGACCCAAGACAATATGCTCAATCAATATTTGACAAAGGTGACAAGAGCCTACAGTGGAGTCAAGACAGTCTCTTCAACAAATGGTGTTAGGGAAATTGGACAGCTACTGGGAAAATAAATGAAGCTAGACCACCAACTTATACCATACACAAGAATAAACTCAAAATGGATAAAAAGCTTAAATGTAACTTGTGAATCCATAAAAATTCTAGAAGAAATGTAGGCAACAAAATTTTAGACACTTGCAGCAGAATTTTTACTGATACCACACCTAAGGCAAGAGAAACAAAGGAAAAAATGAACACATGGGACTACATCAAACCAAAAAGTTTCTGTACAGCAAACAAAACAATCATAAAAATGGAAAGGGAACCCACTATATGGGAGACTATAATTGCCCATGATGCATTAGATAAGGGATTAATTTCTAAAGTATGTAGAGTACTCATACCACTCAACAAAAGGAAGACAAAGAAACAAATCAAAAAATGGGCAGAGGACCTAAATAGACACCTCTCCAAACAGGACATACAAATGGCCAAGAGAGATGAAAAAATGCTCAATGTCACTAATCATCAGAGAGATGCAAATTAAAAGAACTATGAGGTATCACTTTACACCAGTCAGAATGGCCACCATCAACAAATCATCAAACAACAAGTGTTGGCGAGGGTGTGGAGAAAAGGGAATTCTAGTACACTGCTGGTGGGAATGCAGACTGTTGTAGCCACTGTGGAAAACAATATGGTGTTACCTCAATAAGTTAAAAATTGAACTGCCATTTGACCCAGATCCCACTTCTAAGAATATACCCTAAGAAGCTTGAAACATCAATCAGAAAGAATATATGTACCCCTATATTCATAGCAGCACTATTTACAATAGCAAAGTTCTGGAAACAACTCAAGGGTCCATCAGTAGATGAGTGGATAAAAAAGCCGAGGTACATGTACACAATGGAATACTATGCAGCTGTAAGAAAAAAAGATCTCTTATCATTTGAGATGACATGGAGGGATCTGGAGAGTATTATGTTAAGTGAAACAAGCCAAGCAGAGAAAAACAAATATCACACGATCTCACTAATTTGTGGAATATAATGAACTAAACAAACTGATGAACAAAACTGACCCAGAGACATAGAGGTAGCGTACAGACTGACAAACCCTAGGAGAGGGGGTGTTGGGGTTGGGAGAGATAAATCACAGAACTTATATGCATGTATGCATAACCAATTGTCATAGACAACAAAGCTGGGGAAAGGGTGAGGGAGATGGGGAAGAGGGTGTCAGTGGGGGAAAAGGGAGAAACATCGGTAACAAAACCAAATTAATAAAAATAATTTTTAAAAAATGAAAGAAATGATGGTCAGAAATACTCCCTATTTGATGAAAACTCTAAGCCCACAGATCCAAGAAGTTGATCAAAACCCAATCACTGGGTTGTACACCTCAAACTAATATAATAAAATATGTCAACTGTAATTAAAAATAAAAAAATGATTTTTTAAAAACCAAGCACAATGAATATGACGAAAACCACCAACTTACATCATGATTAAATTGCTTGAAATCAGTGATAAAGAGAAAATCTTGAAAGCAGTCAGAAAACAAATGTTACATTTAGATGAACAAAGATAAGGATGACAACAGATCAGATTTATTACCACTAATGATACAGTCAAAAAGTCAGTGGAGTAACATCTTTAAAGCACTGAAAGTAAAAGAAAAACTTTCAACCTAGGAAAATATAAACTCAGCATCAATATTTTTAAAAACATGAAATAAAGTCCTTTTCAGACATTCAAAAGCTGAAGCAGTTTATTGAAAGCAGTGGGTAGTTTAGAGAAAAGCAAAATGATGCCAGATGAAAGTGTGAATCTACGTAGAGAATAAAGGTAGTGTACTAGAAATAGTAACATTTAAGCTATTTTTCTTATTATTTAAATTACTTAAAAAAAAAATTGGTTGCCCTGGCTGATTTTGCTCAGCAGTTGGAGCATCAGCCTGCGAACCAGAGAGTCCCAGGTTCAGTTCCCGGTAAGGGCACGTACAAAAAAACACCCCCAAAATCAAACTGGTTAATTTAAACCAAAATAATAATCATATATATGCAGTGTTAAACATATATATAAGATATATGACAATAAAGCACCAAGATAGAAACAGGGGAATGGAAGTATACTATTGTAAGGTTCTTGTACTACCACTTGAAAGCAGACTGTTGTAGGATGTATGCTACAAACCCTAACACAACCAGTAAAATAACAGAAAATGAATAATATCAAATCAGCCAATGAAGGAAATAAAATGGAATCTTAAGAAATATTCAGTTTATACAAAGAAGGGAAAGATAAAAAGAAAACAAAGAATAATAGCACATATAAAAATGAATTACAAGATGACAGATAACCCTAATCATATCAAAAATCAAATTAAGTGTAATTAGTCTCAGTGCTTCAATTACTAGAAAGAGAGTGTTATATTGGATAAAACCCAAGACCAAACTACATGCTGCCATCAAGTAATGAACTTAGAATATAATAACACAAATTATTTGAAAGAAAAAGGATGAAAAAATATCCTGTGATAACATCAAACAAAAGAAAGATGGAGTAGCTTTGTTAATATCATAAAAGTAGACAGAAAAGATAATACCAGAGGTAAAGGTCATCTTATAATGATAGAGAGATCAACTAATTAAGAGGTTATGAAAAATCCTAAACAGTTATCACTTAATACCACACCTTTAAAATACATTAAAGTTAGAATTTCAAAGAGAAATAGCCACAATTATAGCTGAGGATTTTTATGCCCCCCCCCAAATAAATAAAGAGACAAGTAAATGGTAAATCATTAAGGACTAAAAGATTGAAACAGCAATATCAATTAATTTAACCTAACTGATGTTAATAGAGCACTCCAAAAACAGCAAAATATACATTCTTTTCAAGTGCACAGAGACCATTTTTCAAAATATGGCCCATATTCTGGGCCATAAAACAAGATTTAATAAATTTAGAAGAATTCCAAATACACAAAATAGGCCATACTACAATAGAATTAAATTTAAAATTAGTAACACAAAGAACTCGAGACCATCATGAAATAGAAAGCAAATAACACACTCCTATGAATATTAATTTTTATAATTAATTATGCAATTAACGATGTCGTCACATGACTGGCACTGTGCTAGGCACTGAAGTTATGAGGGAATACAACCGAAAGGGTATCTGTCCTTATGGAAAGTTAGGTTAGAGTGGAGTAAGCAAACAATGCACAGAGGTCATTAGCGGTATGAAAAAAGTGAAGAAATCGAAAACCTGTTTGAAACAATAATGGCAGAAAACTTTCCTAACTTGGTGAAGGAAACAGACATACAAGTCCAGGAAGGACAGAGAGTCCCAAACAAGATGAACCCCAAGAGGCCCACACCAAGACACATCATCATCAAAATGCAAAAGGTTCAAGACAAAGAGAGAATATTAAAAAAAGCAAGAGAAAGGCAGCTAGTTACCTACAAGGGAGTACCCATTAGGCTGTCAGCTGATTTCTCAAAAGAAACTTTGCAGGCCAGAAGGGAGTAGCAAGAAATATTCAGAGTGATGAAAAGCAAGAACCTACAACCAAAATTACTCTATCCTGCAAAGCTGTCATTTAGAATCGATGGACATATAAAAACTCTCCCAGACAAGAAAAAGTTAAAGGAGTTCATCACTACCAAACCATTATTATATGAAATGATGAAGGGTCTTTTTGAAGAAAAAGATAAAATGTATGAACAAACAAAATGGCAATGAATACATATCTATCAACAATGGAATCTACAAACAAAATAAACAAGAAGAACAGAAACATTCTCATAGATACAGAGAACATTTTGTTGGTTGCCA
The DNA here is from genome assembly GCA_037176705.1 of Molossus alvarezi. Lineage (NCBI taxonomy): Eukaryota > Metazoa > Chordata > Mammalia > Chiroptera > Molossidae > Molossus > Molossus alvarezi. The sequence goes on from CM073885.1 coordinate 171,007,407, forward strand.
GTTGGGAAGGGGGTTGGGGGAATGGGTGAAAAAGGTGAAGGGATTAAGAAGCACAAATTCATTGCTAGACTACAAACCTCAAAGGGAAAGGGGCTGGGAGGGTGGGAAGAAATAAACCAAAGAAGTTGTATGCATAACCAATGGACACAGACAATAGTGTGGGAAAAGGTGGGAGGGGGGCGGGAGTGGGGAAGAGGGGGTCAATGGGGGAAAAATGAGGAACATCTGTAATACATTTTACATCCAAAAATAAAGATTTGAAGGAAAAAAAATTTAAAAAGAAAAAAAAAAAAAGATGGGATATCATAGGAGATCTATCTGATACATAGAAACAAACACAAAGAGGCATCCAAATGGGAGACAAAGAAATTGGCCCCAAATAAAAGAACAGGAGAAATCTCCATAAAAAGAGCTAAATAAATTGGAGGAAAGCAATTTATCAGATATAGAGTTCAAAGTAATAGTTATAAGGATGCTCAACAGCATGAAAAAAGACATAGAGATCATAAAAAAGGACCAATCAGAAATGAAGAGTACAATACTTGAAAAGAAGAATACACTAGAGGAGCCCTGACCAGTATGGGACAGTTGTCTGGAGTGTCATCCTGTCCACCAAAGGGTGTCAGGTTCAATTCTTGATCAGGACATATACCCAGTGGATTTGAATCCTGATTAAAGTTCATGCAAAAGGCAGTCAATTGATGTTTTTCTTTCACATTGATGAAGAAGATACAAAATAAGTGGAAGCATATACTGTGTTCATGGATTAAAGTGTCCATACTACTGAAATAATCTATAGATTCGATGCAATTCTTATTAAGGTACCAATGGTGTATGTTATACTAAAAGAAAAAATATTCCAAAAATTCATATGGAACCATGGAAACCCCAAATAGTCACAGTAATCATGAGAAAGAATAAAGTTGTAGGAATCTCACTAACTGATTTCAAACTACGTATACTACAAGGCCATAGTAATCAAAACAGTAAGTTACTGGCATACAAACAGACTTATAGATCAATGGAACAGAATTAGAAAGCCCAGAAATAAACTCATGTCTTTACGGTCTATTAATATTTGACAAAGAGGCAAAAACAGTCAACGGGGTAATGATAGTCTATTCAATAAATACATGTGAAAAATGAAACTAGACCACCTTCTTACACCATTTAAACTGGATTAAAGACTTAAATGTTAGACTCTAAACCATAAAAATTCTAAAAGAAAACATAGACAGTAAAATCTATGACATTTCTCATAGCAATATTTTTTTTCTGATATATCTCCTCAGTCAAGGGAAATTAAAGAAAAAATAAACAAATGAAAATACATCAGACTAAAAGACTTTTGCACAGCAAAACAACAACAACAACAACAACAAAAAATAAACAAAATAAAAAGACTACTCACTGAATGAAAGAACATATTCACCAATATAAAGAACTTATAAAACTGAACACCAATAAATAAATAAATAACACAATTAAAATGGGCCAAGCACCTGAATAGACATTTCTCTAGAGGACATACAGATGGCCAATAGACATATGCAAAGATGCTCAATGACACTTATCATCAGAGAATTGCAAATTAAAACCACAATGAGATATCACCTCACACCTGTCATAATGGCTACCATCAATAATTCAACAAATAAGGGTTGGCGAGGATGTGGAGAGGAGGAAGCCCTTGTGCACTGTTGGTGAGAATGCAGATTGGTGCAGCCACTGTGGAAAAGTAGTGTGGAATTACCTCAACAAATTAAAAATGGAACTGCCTTCTGACCCAGTGATTCCATTTCTGAGAATTTAGCTGAAGAAACCCAAAATGTGATTTGAGAGTATATATGCCATCCCTATGTTGATTGCAGCATTATTTACAATAGCCAAGATTTGGAAGCAGCCCAAGTGTCCATCAGTAGATGGGTGGATATAAAATCTGTGGTATATTACACAATGGAATACAATTTGGCCATAAAAAGAAGGAAATCTTACCCTTTGTGACAACATGGATGGACCTGGAGAGTATTATCCTAAGTGAAATAAGCCAATCAGAGAAAGATAAGCACCATATGATTACACTTATATGCAAGATCTAATAAATAAAATGAATAAGCAAAATAGAGACAGACTCATATACAGAGAGCAGTCTGACAACTGTCAGGAATGGGGAGAGTTGGGGCCTGGGTGGGGAGGTGGAGGTATTGAGAAAAAAAAAAAAAAAAGAACTAGTGGACACAGACAACAATGTGATGATTGCCAGGGGGAAAGGAGGGTGGCAGGGGGGAAGGGGGGAGGTGAAGAAAGGGTATAAATGGTGATGGAAGGAGACTTGATCTGAGGTGGTGAACACACAATATTGTGTACAGATGATGTGTTGTGGAATTGTATACCTGAAACTCCTATAATTTTGTTAACCACTGTCATCCCAGTGAATTCAATAAAAAGGAAAAACATTATAAATAAAAATATAATTAAAACAGATTACATGAAGGTACTCCAGGAAGTCAGGTGCTAGCAGTTCTGAAACAACTAAATTTGAAGGTGTCATACTGTTTAGCTAGAACATGTTCATGTGACCAAACCACTAGTTGCAATTTCTACTCAGTTGTCATATCTGAGAGGGTTCTCTCTTGAGAAAAAAATGGAACAGAGATCAATATTATGTTTAAAGTGATGGAAGTAGCAGCTTATCCATTGTTTTTTACCGATTTAACATCAAGAAAGATTCTTTGAATAATCTGCTGTCAAAAAAACAGAATAACAAGTTACTCAGTGATGCCACCAATTTACAAAAGCTGCCGGTGAATCTGAATTGTCCATTGAGCCATAAGGAAATGGTTTAGTGGATGGACTTACTTATGATATCTGTTGTTGAACAGATTTGGGCTAAATTCATATGTAGAAAGGAATTTCACGGCACAGAGAATCCTCTGACAAAAACTTGTTTGAGTAGACCGAGGCATGGTGTCACATCCAGATGCAGCAAGGTGGCCTCTCCCCAGGAGAGCAGATCCTTCCTGCAGAGAAGAGGAGCAGAGAGTACACAGAGCAAGAATCTTCTTGACCTCATGGTCAGTGTTGCAGCAGAAACTTTAAAGTATATTGACAGTTATTTTGTATACTAAATGGGGAATGTATCTGGAGAACTAAAAGCCAAGAAATACTTTTCTTCAAGCATGTAAAAAAAGGATACTTTATTATGGCCTTCACAAAAATCATTCCAAGCAATACACACTAGACTCAGAAGAGACTACCAATAGATTCTTCCAAAGGGCACCCATCTCTACAGTTCTCTGCAACACTTGGAAGGACCTTTTGTTTTTAAACCTGTGGAGGTTAGGCATTTTTAAAGTGAGTTTCAACTGTAAAATAATTTCCTCCACACTTCCTAGAAGCTCAATTATTCTTTTGTTCTTCAGGCCTATTCACATACATATAGCCAGCTATAATTTTGCTAGCCCTGATTTAGCCTAAATTTTGAACAGAAATAGGTAAGTTGAAGAACAGCCACGTCCTTGAATCTCACAGGAAAAGGTGTACAAAAAAGGGCAAGAATATCCAGCAATTAATGAGAAAGAATTCATCCAGCAACCATCTGCTCTGGCTGCTACAAAGTAAAGTTTTCCAAAATTTTGATAATGCTAATTTTGGCTTACAGACCAAGATAATTGACCAAGAAGAAAAATTGTAAAATTAGAGTAGCAGCTACTCTTTATTTGTCAGAAAAGGAGGGTTAAGGATGGCAAAAAAGAAGCAGGGGTATACTTGTCTAGCGTTAATTAGGCTCATATAAATAATACAAAAGTGAACTTAAAAAAAATCAGTGCATTTATCTTTAAGCATTTTTGGCATTTTGATAATAAAATGAAATGTAAACAATCCAAAAAAGGCTGCAGATAAATATTATGTGCATTCTAAGTTTTACTAAAATCAAGATTTAAAAACACCATCCCAACAAAACAAAACAAAAAAAGAATTACTGTTATATAATAAACAAGTAGGGCACAATAACTCAAATTTTCGGTATGTATTCTAATCACATTGTGTAGTTTTAAGGTTATTTTTTCTTAGTGTTTTGGAAGGTGGTATAATAGCTGAGTGATTAAAGAGCAGAGGCTAGAGTGCGTCCAGGGTCAGGTGGACCTGGGCATGGAACCTGGCCCCTCTTATTTACAGTGTGGTTTTGAGCCTCATTTTACTTATCTGTAAAATTAAATAATAATGGAACCTATCTCATAAGGGACTATTATTCAACAGGCATGGCCATTATTATTATTACTAATAAACATTGATATTTTGCTTCTTTTGTTGTAGATGATGTTAAAAAATTGTTAAGAGAGTTAGATGTCATGAATTCTGTTATTGTTCAGCTCGCTCCAGAAGGTAAATTGGCATCCTATATGTATTTTTTAAAGTGGGACTAGTGTATTTTTCACGTTTGAAAATAGTTCATGAAATACCAATTGCAAATTGTCATTAAAAGTTCTCAAACCAAGATGGGCTGCAACCATGGTAAGATCTGTGGAGCTTTGGTTTTCAAAACATGCTTTAAAGTAATGGTTGAATCAGATTTAGCATACTTGTGTTATTTATTTTTCATATACAGAAGAAGTAGTTATCCATGAGTTTGCTAGTCTTTGCCTAGCAAACATGTGTGCAGAGTATACCAGTAAAATGCAAATATTTGAACACGGTGGATTAGAGCCTCTCATCAGACTGCTGAGCAGCCCAGACCCTGATGTGAAGAATTCTATTGAGTGCATTTACAACTTGGTCCAGGTAAGATTAATTCTTAAAAACATGTTCTGACAAATGCTGATTATAGAATTTGCTTTCCCATTAAAAAAAAAAAAAAAGTTAAAACTCACCAATTTTGATTAACCATTACTTCTTGGTACTATTTAGTAGTGATAATTCAGAGATAAAATAAAGGAAGTTTAGTGTAGATTCCTCTCAGTTTTCACATTTTATAAGTATTTGTCTCCCATGAAAGGGCATTTTAGAAATGTATTTAATATTTATTTATTTATTTATTTATTTATTTATTTATTTATTTATTATCCTCACCCGAGGACATTTTTCCATTTTTTTGTACAGATAGAGTGGGAGGGAGAGAGAGGAAGAGAGAGAGAGAGAAACATCGACGTGAAGGGACACATCGAGTGGCTGCCACCCGCACGACCAACCATGGCCGGGGACAAACTGCAACCGAGGTACATGCCCTTAGCGGGAACCAAACCCTGGTCTCTTCAGACTGCAGGCTGACGCTCTAACGGCTGAACCAAACCGGCCAGGGCAGAAATGTATTTAAATTTTAAAAGAATAGAATGGTATACAAATTAAGGTGGGATTATACTAGATAAAATGTATTTCTTCTGAAACAGGAAATCAAATATTTATGTTGAACTAGGTTTGACCTGGGCAGATACCCATTGATCTAACCTTGGTGATCTAAGCACAGTGGATATTAATATATGTTCTAGTCAGTGTACCAAGATTTTGGGACAGGCTTATTTACTGGTGAAAGCTTAGTGAGTTGAAGATGCTGAACAGAACTCATTGTTCACAATTGCCAGATGTGATCTCACTGTGCTGCTCTCTTTTGTAATGGAAACTGACCACCTTCTCCTCCCCAACCGGTCTTGTCCTCTGTCCCCCAACTGCACTGCCGCTACCTCCCAACACAACATTCGCACCCTCACACCCACAGCAGGTAAGCTCTCTGACACTATGGACAGCCTTCTCTGCTGCTTTTCCTGTCCAGGTTCCTGAACAATTCCCACACACATTTGATTAGCTGCTATCAACTGAAAAAACCAAAACACCACTGTAAGTAGCCAGCAGTGGAGTGTGAAAGGAAGAGATGGTGAAGCAAAGGTGATGGAGGATTCATTGAGAGGCAAACTGTCTAGACAAGTTATATAGAAAAAGAGAGACCAATAAGTTTATGCCAAAGGCAGCAAAAGCGTACATTCCTGGCCTTAGCAGTCCTTGCCCTTGGCTGGGCACTGACTGTCTTTACCCTTACTCCTCCCTAAAAAGACCCTGACGAAGTTCAGCCTTGATTCCTTTTTCTGATTATTTAAGGCCTTACATTATCCAATAGGCCAAAATAATCCTCCAAGCATGTTTGTGTTTTATATCCCAAGACTCCTGACAGCTCTACTTCCCCATATTTTTAAAAAAATATGTTGTTTTTTTTAAATTTTATTTTAGAGAGGGAGGAAGGAAGAGGACAAAGAGATAGAAGTATTGATGAGAAACATCTATAGGCTGCCTCCTGCATGCCCCCTGGGGATTGAGACCACAACCCTCGGCATGTGCCCTGACTGGGAATCAAACCAGTGACCTCTTGGTGCATGGGATGACGCCCAAACAACTGAGCCACACCGCACTCCCCATATTTTTTCATAAAAAAGAAATGGAAGAACTGAAAAATGGCGGCGGAGTGAACGGAGCTACACAGACCCTCTCCCAGAACCAAACTGGAATTACAACTATAACACAGACAAATCGACGGGAAAAACCAACAGAAAAGCAGCTTGCGAGGACCATACAACGAGGGACACTGACTCCATCCCGGTAGGCTTGCGAAGGCGCGAGACGGGGCTGGGAGCCCACGGTCGGCAGCTCGGCCGGCAGCTCGGCAGCGGCCTGAGCTGGGAGCAGCGCCCGCGGGTCACACTCCCAGGCGGCTCCACAGCGCAGCCGGGACAGAGGCTGAAACAGCCACAGCCACTCACCTTGGGCTCCGGCAGAGGGAGGGCGGACTGGACTGGAACTGTGTCAGGACACTCGGGGTTTGGAGGGCACTCAGAGCTTTGGCTGAGTGCAGCCACTCAGGACGGTGGCCACATTGCTCCTTCCCAGGGCTCTGAGGAGAGGCAGCAGCCCCTCCCTCGGAGATCCAACCCCACCCTGTGGGCCATTGAAGTGCTAATTGAGGCTCACTAACAACCAGCATCTGCCCCACCCTAGTGAAAGCCCCTTGGCTGAGCACCAGAGGGAGTTTTTCAATCAACTGACAACCCAAAACTCATCAACTAACCTCGACTGCTAGCCTCCAGGCAAAAAGCTAGAGGATAACAGTACGTTTCCTGGGCTGGCAACTTTAACCAGGAAAGTAAGACTTGACAGTGGTGTTCAACGTGGGTCCTCCCTCGCTCATCTAAACACAGGAGAGGGAGCCACAAACAGCAGAACACCAACACCCACAGGGAGAACTTGACAGGCTCCAAAGCCCTCAGTGATAGCCAAAATGGTGAAACACAGAAACAGAAGCCAAATGAAAGAGCAAGACACCTCCACCGAAGATGAGATCAATGTGGAGCAATTAGGCTTGTTAACAGAGCTAGAATTCAGAGCCATGATCTTGAGGAAGCTGAACAGCATGAGTAAGGACATAGAGACACTGAAAATAAGCCAAATGGAAATTAAAAACCAACAAGAAGAGATAAAAAATGACATATCTGAAATGAAAAACACATTGGAAGGTTTAAAAAGCAGAGTAGGGGAAGCTGAGGACCGGATCAGTGAATTAGAAGACAGGGTAGAAAAAATCAACCAATCAGAAAAACAAAAGGAAAAAACTATTAAAAAACAGGAAGACAGCTTAAGAGAACTATGGGACAACTGGAAACGTAATAATATTCGCATCATAGGAGTCCCCGAAGAAGAAGAAAAAGAGCAAGGGATAGAGAATATATTCAAAAAAATAGTGAGAGAAAACTTCCCTAATTTGGTGAAGGAAGAAGGCATTCAAGTTCAAGAAGCACAGAGAGTCCCAAGTAAGAAGAACCCAAACAGGCCCACACCAAGACACATAGTAATGAAAATGCCACAAATTAAAGACAAAGAGAGAATCCTAAAAGCAGCAAGAGATAAGCAACAGATTACCTACAAAGGGAACCCCATAAGGCTCTCAGCTGACTTCTCACAAGAAACACTACAGGCCAGAAGAGAATGGCATGAAGTAATCAAAGTCATGAAAAACAAGAATATGAATCCAAGACTACTCTACCCAGCAAGGCTATCATTCAAAATAGAAGGTCAAATAAAGAGCTTCCCAGACAAAAAAAGGCTAAGGGAATACATTAACACCAAACCAGCACTGCAAGAAATGTTAAAAGGACTGCTGTAATTAGCAGTAGAAATGGGAAGAAAAATAGAACCACACTAAACAAAAATGGCAATAAATAAGTACATATCAATAATCACCTTAAACGTAAATGGATTGAATGCTCCCATAAAGAGACACAGAGTAGCTGATTGGATAAGAAAGCATGACTCATCTATATGTTGTTTACAAGAGACCCACCTCTCAACAAAAGACTCACATAGGTTGAAAGTGAAGGGATGGAAAAAAATTTTCCAAGCAAATGGAAAGCAAAAAAAAGCTGGGGTAGCAATTCTCATATCTGATAAAATAGATTTCAAAATGAAGACCATAACTAGAGACAAAGATGGTCACTACATAATATTGAAAGGATCTATCCAACAGGAAGATATAACCTTAATAAACATATATGCACCCAATATAGGAGCACCAAAATATATTAAAAATCTTCTGGAGGACTTCCAAGGAGAAATCGACAACAATACAATCATAGCAGGGGACTTCAACACCCCGTTGACAGCACTGGATAGATCCTCTAGGCAAAAAATTAGCAAGGAAACAAAGACTCTAAATGAAGCACTAGACCAAATGGATTTAATAGATATCTACAGAGAATTACACCCCAAAACTACAGAATACACATTCTTCTCAAGTGCACATGGGACATTCTCAAAGATAGACCACATGATAGGACACAAACTAAATCTCTACAAGTTCAAGAAGATTGAAATCACATCAAGCATCTTCTCAGATCACAATGGCATGAAACTAGAAATCAATTGCAACAAGAACATGCAAAGACATTTCAACACATGGAGGCTAAATAGCATGTTATTAAACAATGAATGGGTCATCGAGGAGATCAAGGAAGAAATTAAAAACTTCCTGGAAACCAATGAAAATGAATACACAACAACATAAAATCTATGGGATTCAGCGAAAGCAGTTCTGAGAGGGAAGTTCATAGCACTACAGGCCTACCTCAAAAAACAAGAAAAATTTCTAATTGACTGTCTAACCTCACAACTTAAAGAATTAGAAAGCAAACAAAAAGAAAACCCCAGAGCAAGTAGAAGGAAGGAAATAGTAAAGATCAGAGCAGAAATAAATGACATAGAGACCAAAAAAACAATTCAAAGGATCAATGAAACAAAGAGCTGGTTTTTCGAAAAGATAAACAAGATTGATGGACCCTTAGCTAGACTCACCAAGAAACAAAGAGAGAGAACCCAAATACACAAAATCAGAAATGAAAGAGGAGAAGTAACAACCAACACCACAGAAATACAAAAGATAGTTAACAACTACTATGAACAACTATATGGCAACAAATACGACAATCTAAGCGAAATGGACAAATTTCTAGAAACACACAGTCTCCCAAAACTATTCCCAGAAGAGATAGAAAACTTGAACAGACCAATAACAACTAAGGAAATTGAAGAGGTAATCAAGACTCTCCCAGCAAACAAAAGCCCAGGCCCAGATGGCTTCACGGGGGAGTTTTACCGAACATTCAAAAAAGAACTAACACCCATTCTCCTCAAACTATTTCAAAAAATTCAAGAAGAAGGAAGACTTCCAAACACGTTCTATGAGGCCAGCATAATTCTAATTCCAAAACCAGAAAAAGACGCTACGAAGAAAGAAAACTACAGGCCAATATCCCTGATGAACATAGACGCCAAAATCCTGAACAAAATATTAGCAAATCGGATCCAGAAATACATCAAAAAAATTATTCACCATGACCAAGTGGGATTCATTCCAGGGATGCAAGGCTGGTACAATATTCGCAAATCAATAAACGTAATACACCACATAAACAAAATGAAGAATAAAAACCACATGATCATATCAATAGATGCTGAAAAAGCATTCGACAAATTCCAGCATCCATTTCTGATAAAAACGCTCAGCAATGTAGGAATAGAGGGATCATATCTCGACATAATAAAGGCCATATATGAAAGACCTACAGCCAACATCATACTCAATGGACAGAAACTAAAAACATTTCCACTAAGAACAGGAACAAGACAGGGATGTCCACTTTCACCACTCTTATTTAACATTGTACTGGAAGTCTTAGCCACAGCAATCAGACATGAAGAAAAAATAAAAGGGATCCAAATTGGAAAGGAGGAAGTGAAACTGTCATTATTTGCAGATGACATGATATTGTACATAGAAAACCCTAAAGACTCCATCAAAAATCTATTAGACTTAATAAATGAATTTGGCAAAGTAGCAGGATACAAAATTAACGTCAAGAAATCGACGGCATTCGTGTACACCAATGATGAACTCACAGAAAGAGAAACTGAAAAAACAATCCCATTTACCATCGCACCAAAAAAATTATGATACCTAGGAATAAACTTAACCAAGGAAGTAAAGGACCTATTTGCAGAAAACTACAGGTCATTGAAAAAAGAAATAGAGGAAGATATAAAAAAGTGGAAGCACATACCCTGTTCATGGATTGGAAGAATTAACATCATTAAAATGTCCATACTGCCCAAAGCAATCTATAGATTCAATGCAATCCCCATCAAAATACCAACGACATATTTCATAGAACTAGAACAAATACTTCAAAAGTTCATATGGAACCAAAAAAGACCCCGAATAGCCACAGCAATCTTGAAAAAGAAGAACAAAGTAGGTGGGATCACAATACCAGATATCAGGTTATACTACAAAGCGACTGTAACCAAAACAGCCTGGTACTGGCACAAGAACCGGCATATAGACCAGTGGAACAGAACTGAAAACCCAGAAATGGACCCAAGGCAATACGCTCAATTAATATTTGACAAAGGTGGCAAGAGCATACAGTGGAGTAAAGACAGCCTCTTTAATAAATGGTGTTGGGAAAATTGGACAGCTACATGCAAAAAAATGAAACTAGACCATCAACTTACACCATACACCAAAATAAACTCAAAATGGATAAAAGACTTAAATGTGACCCGTGAATCCATAAAAATTCTAGAAGAAAATGTAGGCAACAAAATTTCGGACATCATACGGAGCAGAATTTTCACTGATACATCACCTAAGGCAACAGAAATAAAGGAGAAAATGAACACATGGGACTACATCAAACTAAAAAGCTTCTGCACAGCAAAAGAAACAATCATCAAAATGGAAAGGCAACCCACTGTATGGGAGAACATCATTGCCAATGATGTATCAGATAAGGGGTTAATTTCCAGTATATATAGAGTGCTCATACAACTCTACAAAAGGAAGACAAAGAACCCAATTAAAAAATGGGCAGAGGAGCTGAATAGACACCTCTCCAAACAGGACATACAAATGGCCAAGAGACATATGAAGAAATGCTCAACATCACTAATCATCAGAGAGATGCAAATTAAAACAACAATGAGGTATCACCTCACACCTGTCAGAATGGCCGCCATCAACAAATCATCAAACAACAAGTGTTGGCGAGAGTGTGGAGAAAAGGGGACTCTAGTACACTGCTGGTGGGAATGCAGACTGGTGCAGCCGCTATGGAAAACAATATGGTGCTACTTCAAAAAATTAAAAATTGAACTTCCATTTGACCCAGTGATCCCACTGCTGGGAATATACCCTAAGAAGCCTGAAACACCAATCAGGAAGAATATATGTACCCCCATGTTCATAGCAGCACTATTTACAATAGCTAAGATCTGGAAACAGCCCAAGTGTCCACCAGTAGACGAATGGATAAAAAAGCTGTGGTACATATACACAATGGAGTACTATGCAGCGGTAAGAAAGAAAGATCTCTTATCCTTTGAGACGACATGGAGGGACCTGGAAAGTATTATCCTAAGTGAAAGAAGCCAAGCAGAAAAAGACAAATACCACATGATCTCACTTATATACGGAATATAATGAACATAACAGTCTGAGGAATACAGTAGACCCAGACACATGGAAGTAGGGCACAGACTGACATCCCTCAGAAGAGGGGATGGGGGGTGGGGGGGTGGGAAGAGATAAACCACAGAACTTATATGCATGTATGCATGACCAATGGACATGGACAACTAAGCCGGGGACAGGGTGGAGGTGGGGTGGGGTGGGGGGTGCCAATGGGGTAAAAAGGGAAAATGTCTGTAACAAAAAAATAAATAAAAATTCATTAAAAAAAAAAAAAAAAGAATAGAATATATGTAAATAAATCGCAGAATATATTAATGTATTTGAATAATATAAAAATAAAAGCTGGCAATACAGTAAAAAAAAAAAAAAAAAAGAAATGGAAAGACTTACCTCCATTCTTGATAACAGAAGTACTATTTAATAACAGTATTATTAATTTTCTAAGACTGCTATAACAGTATCACAAACTGGGTTGCTTCAAACAACAGGACTTTATTCCCTAACAATTTTGGAGGCTGGGATTATGAAATCAAGGTGTCAGCAGGGCCATGCTCCCTCTGTGACTCTGGGTAAAATCCTTTTTTGCCTCTTCCTAGCCTCTGATGGTGGCTCTCAATCTTCAATGTCACTGGGTTTGCAGCTGCAGCTGTAGCACTGCAGTCTCTTCCTCTGTCATGTCTCTCTCTCTTTGTAAAGACAGAGAAATGACAGATTTTTTTAGAAGGACACCAGTAAGTACCCACCCTACTCCACTATGGCCTTAATTATATCTGCAATGACCCTGTTTCCAAATAAGGTCACATTTTGAGGTACTTACTGATGGTTAGGACTCCAACCTATATTTTGGGGGGATACAATTCAACCAAAAACAAACAGAAATCTCCAATTTTTATGTCAAAGGAAGCTAAATATTAGCAGTTGGAGGATGGATAGAGGAGAGCTAAACTGTAAGTGGGACCTTTTTCACCTTTAATACTATTTTACATTTACCATGTTTTCATTTAAAATGTCATTGTATCTTGTTTTCTCCATTGCTGACTCCACCAACCCCCTTCCTCCCCAACTCACACACAAATTACAGGCACACAATGCAGAGCAATTTGTCTGGACTCTAATGACTCTCGATATTGTAAATGTCTTAAATAAAGGGCATGTGTCTGCACTAAACCTGATGTGAATTTGCATGCACAGGGCCTGCAAACAATACTGAGTGCATGGAAACATTTTATAAACAAGCCATTTGAATGAAGATAATAAGGAACTGATGCCATCATTTCATTTTATCAAATACTATTTGAAACATGACAGAGTATGTGAAAAGAATTTTATTATGCATAGCTTTTGTTGTACTACTGTTTACAGTAATAGGAATTTGCTCTAAAATAAAGAAATAAGAGACACCACAAAAGTCATAGATCATGTCTATTTCCTATTGTTGACAATGTCTGCAAAGTTACAATGAATATTTTGGTGTTATTCTTTGAGGGTTTGCTTACTTTTGTTTATGAATTATTTTGGAAGGGAATCTGGAATGAAAGATTTCAACATTATAACTTAGACTATTCTTTTTTAGAAAGTAGAAGTTCTCCATTCTTGAGGCTATATTTTGCTTTAAAAATTACTTATTTGATCATTGTATTTCATGGCAGAATTTTAGGTGTTGAGCTACACTTTCAGAACTAAATGCAATTCTGTCTATATTAGAGCTTTTGAAGTCAGAATATCCAATTATTCAGCTGTTGGCTCTCAAAACCTTGGGTGTTATTACAAATGATAAAGAGTCACGAGCAATGCTAAGAGACAATCAAGGGGTAGACCACCTTATTAAGATCCTGGAAGCTAAGGTATTCAAAACATTTATTCAACTGTCTATGAGGAAATGTATTCTCCTAAATGTTGTTATAAAATGTAAATTGTAGAATATTTTTTAATTTTTAGAATAATTTTTAAACAAAATTGTATTATATTTAAGCATGGTACTAAGTATGGTGGACTAACTTATTGCTACATAGTTAATTAGCACAATTAAGTCATACTAATGATAAAGGCCATTATAAAGTAATTTTGTAAATATCCTGGGAGGTTTCTCAAAGAATTAAAAAGAGAGCTACCATATGACAGCAATTCTACTTTTGGGTATTTATCTAAATAAAATGAAAACACTAACTCAAAAAGATACATGTACCCCTATGTTCATTGCAGCATTATTTAATATAGCTAAGATATAGAAGCAACCTAGTGTCCATTGAGGGATAAATGAATAAGGAACATATGATGTGTGTGTGTGTGTGTGTGTGTGTGTGTGTGTGTGTGTGTATGCTATGGAATATTATTCAGCCACAAAAAATGAAATCTTGCCATTTGCAACATCATGGATGAATCTAGAGGGTATTATGCCGAGTGAAATAAGCCAGTCAGATAAAGACAAACACCATATGATCTCATTTATATGAGGGCCCTATAAAAAAAAACAAAAAAAACTAGAAAACCAAGCTCATGCAGAAAACAGAATGGTGGTTGCCAGAGGTGGAGGTTGGGCAAAATAGGAAAAGAGGTTCATAAGATACAAATTTCCAGTTATAAAATAAATAAGTCATGGGAATGTAATGTACAGCATGATGATTATAGTTAATAATACTGTATTGCACATTTGAAAGTGGCTAAAAGAATAGATCTTAAAAGTTATCACAAGAAAAAAATTTATAACTATGCAAGATGACAAATGTTAACTAGACTTATTGTGGTGATATTTGTAATATATACAAATATTGAATCATTATGTTGTACACCTGAAACTAATATAATGTTATATGTCAATTAAACCTGAATTAAAATCTTCTGGTTTAGAAGATTTAAGGTTATAAATTATTATTATCTTCATGATTTTCTGAAATGGCTAGAATTAGTTTAACCTTTGTCTACCATAGTTTTCTCTAGGGTAAAGCAAGAAGAGTAATTTACCTCACATGATGGAAGGCACTCTGCTTTACTCAGTCTACTGGTTTAAATATTAATTTTATCTAAATAATTAAATTTTTTAGATCAGGAATAATATTTGACCAAATATCTGGATACTAAAGCCTAGCCAAGTTAAAGCATAAAAATTAACCATCACAAGTTCACTCTTGCCAGTCTGGCACCATACACACCCTAAATCACACTTAATCTTCAAATAATGACAATAACAAGGTCCTACTTCTGCCTAACATGATACAAATATCCTGTGTACAATCGAAAACGCCTTGACACTTTTCCCAGAATAGGACGCCAAGTTCTAAGATGATGTTCACTCTTCTCCTTGCCATCCCATAATTTAAATACTATGAAGTAAAATGAACAATACTAGTTCATAAAGTCATACATCTTATATAAGGGAATAAAAGAGGGAAGAAATTAAAGATGTTGCATATACACACATATTCATAAAAAAAATAAGGAATAAATATTCATGACGATTACAGCCTCTTTTCTATCTACCTTCTTCTGATACCTATCCCATAGTCCCTTTGCCCTCAGCAGTACCTTGGCTCATCTTAGTTCTTTCCCTCTTGGAGGGACCCAAATGGTATTTCTGAAGTATCTGGACCATGAGTGGTCTGCCTGGATTGGGTTATTGTAGCTTTCCATCTACTTTAATCACAAGGCATAATCATACTAGGAGACACCCTAAGGGCTCTCCTGTATTCCAGATACACTCCTTCTTACCTCTTCTGTGGAATAGCAGTCTAATTTTCTCTTGGTGGTAGGGACTAGTCACCACAGCCAGCACCATAACTCTCCTTTGTCTATTGATTTAGAATCATAAAGAGCCCAAAGTGGCCAGGTGGCTGTCTTTTCTTTCCATGTCTTCTTATGGAAGTATTTCTTTCTTTGGAACTAAGACCTCTAGATCAGCAGAGCGTAAGGTCACAGAGACAGCAAAATTTTTGCTAGTATGTCAGTAGAGGTAACAATGAGTAGTGTCCCTCTCATTTTCACCCCTTAATCTTGGGCTCATAAACCCTGTCTATGGGAGAAACAGTACCATCTATTAGAAGCTGATTCAGAAGCTATACAGCCCCCTGGAGAACCTTGCCCCAGACCAAAAGGTATTGCCACCTACCTGGCCCTGTCACTGACTCTTAAAAAGGCCATTCTCTCAAGCCAGCTGCTTTAGAATGACGAGGACCAGGGTGAGGCCAGTGGATTCCATGAGTATGAGCCCATTGCCATACTTCTTTTGCTGTGAAATGAGCTCCTTGACCAGAAGCAATGCTGTGTGAAATGTCATGATGGTGGTGCATTTTTTCTGTTTCCCTCATTTTAAGGAGTTCCACCTTAAATTTCTAGCTCACGTAAGGCTGCAGTTTTCTACTGCTGTGGGCATTTGGGAGATTCCTAAGGCAAGAAAGCCACATACTCACATACTTCCCTCGACCAGTTGCAGATTTTAAAGAATATACTTACCTTCAGCTTCTGTTGCTTTTTCAAAAAATTTTCTCTTCAGATTTTAAGATTGTTGTGAGGGGAAAGTTGTATGAGCACCTTCTCTTGGATACCACTACGAAAAGTTTCCAGTAATTATTTTTATCTATAAAACACTTTAGAGTAGGGGGAATGAGAAAAGATGGGGCTAATGGTGAGGGAGAGTGATGATATGTTAATAAACAAAACTGTTTCCTTGAGCCTCTGTCCCAACAAAATTAATTACATTATGTTCTGACTGACCTTAGTCTATCTTATATAAAATGTGAAAAGTGTAAGTTTCTATTAGTACAACTTTCTAAAATTGCGTTTGCTTTTATTACTAGGAATTGAATGACCTTCATATAGAAGCGCTTTCCGTGATAGCCAATTGCCTTGAAGATATGGATACTATGGTGCTGATTCAACAGACAGGTGGTCTAAAGAAGCTCCTAGCATTTGCAGAAAACTCCAGACAGGTGGTCTAAAGAAGCTCCTAGCATTTGCAGAAAACTCTACAATTTCTGATATTCAGAAGAATGCAGCAAAAGCAATTACTAAAGCAGCTTATGATCGTATGTCTCAATTTATGTAGACTAAGCATACATAGTCCCTCTGTAGTCTTGAATTTTATTAGTACAAGAAAACACTAGAGTAGTTGTCTGCTTTTAAATGACCATTTGAGAATAGTGTTATACTTACTATTTAAGATTAAAATTCATCTCAATGCCAGGGAGTTAAAGTAGAGATTGCTTTGTCAAGGATATACTGTACAGAATATAATTTCATTATAACCCTATTTTAAACAATTCAACCCTAAATTAACTTTTAAGACTTTCTTTTTTTTTTTTATGAATTTATTTATTTATTTATTTTTTTGTTACAGATATTTTACCTTTTTACCCCATTGGCACCCCCCACCCCACCCCCCCTCCACCCTGTCCCCGTTTTAAGCCTTTCTTTATCTTGATTTTGGAATTATAAAGAATGTGCACATTGCTTGTGATCCTGAAAACATTATTTCAATAAATCCACACTTGGAATGATATCTATGTAGTAATTTCAAGTTTCAGCTGAGTCAGTACCATGTTACAGAGCTGTGAAAAATAATATGCTCATACTCTATACATAATACAATTTCATTACAGTGGCAAGCTATGTTGACATAAATCTGTAAAATATGAGAGATTAATTATATCACAAGCACCAAAGATGAAATTATAGTTTTAATTTATGTATATTTGGAGTATATGATTTAGTAAAAGATGTGACTTTATTTTCCCCCTTCCACATCGCTCTTCATATAAATTATAACAACTTGGACTAGTTTAAATAATTTATATTCTAAACATATATACTCATACCTGTATATATATCTATATATTATGGGAAACATTTCCTTTTCAATCCATACTGGATTTCTTCAAGACAAAGTTTTAATGCAGTAAGCCAAATTTCACTGTCCATAGTTGATATAGAGCAGCCTTTTGAGTTACATTATATGTGCCGTATCTAAAGATAGGCTATAAAATTAAGGGTTTTAATATTGGCAACAGCTGGTTGATTCAGTGTTCTGTCTCATGAAACTAGACATTATCATATTTGGTCAGATCTGTTTTCTGTCTGTCGCAGGCCTTAGCGACACCCAAACAGAGGGCAGTAGGAAGACAGGGACAATGTCACAGCTAAAATGTTTGCACATCTCAACTTCTCTTTGGATAGTGTGGCTAGGCCATTCGGAGATTGTGTCAGACCTCTTGGGGTAGTGAGTTTTATGAGTTTATCACCTATGATGTGACACAATAATGGAAAGAGCACTGCATGGAGAGTACCTGATTTTTTAGTTCTACTACTATTTCCACTACTGGCACTGAGCTGACCTCAGTATGTGACTATGAGTGGACTACAACCTCTCTGGACCTACTCACTAATTTATTTATTAGTGATTTATTGAGCCCAGCCCCATGGTGTCAATAAAACCAGACAGGCACATAAATAGATGATTACAATGCAATGTTAAATGTGTTTGATATGGAAGAACAAGGTCACCCAGGAGGGCCACCTAATGCAGACTTGGATCAGATGCATCTTCCTGAAATAGAAAGGACCTGTTCAGGCGAGAACTTAGAGTAAATAATAAAACTTGGCTGGGCAAAGGAGCTACTGGTGTAATAGGGAGGATCAGCAGTGCTCTAAGGTGATGGAACAGTGTGTGTAAAGGCCATAGAGGTACAGAGCATGGAAAGTTCCCGAACTGAAAGTTTTCAGAATGGTTAGTGAATAGAATGCAGCAGAAAACTGAGAGTTAAGGTTGTAGAGTAATGAGGAACCAAATGCTAATGGGTGTTATAAGCCAAGTTAAGGATTTTAAACCTTATATTGATAGCAACAAAGAGTCTTGAGTTGACTTAGAGAGAGGAAGGAACATTACAGATTTTCTCTTTTGAAAGGAAGAGCACTCTTGTTGCAAAGTGGAGAAGAGATTGGAAGTGTGCAGGACCAGCCAAAAAGAGCAGGAAAGGGATTGCTGGAATGATCTAGGTGAGCGGTGAAGGTGTCCTGAAACAGAGTTGTGGTGCTTGGAATGGAGTCAGAGGAAATAAGAATTACGAGGACAGTGCTTGGTGCACTGGAAGGTCCATAATTGTTTGTTAAATGACTACCTGCATTGGGAGAAGAAATAGGTGCTATCAAGGACAAGGCCAGGTTTCCGGCTTCAACAGCTGGAAGTAGAATGGTGCCATCCATAGAAATAGGAACTCAAGAAGAGAAGCAGGTTTTGATTGAAGGAAAGAAAATGAGTTCTATTCTTTTTTAAAATTGTCATAAAATACACATAATATAAAATTTTTCATCTTAATCATTTAAGTGACCAATAAGTAAATTCATTTAGCCATTAAGTAAATTCACATTGTTGTATTATCATCACTACCATTCAGCCACAGAACTCTCTTTATCTTGCAAAACTGACACTCTATACCCATTAAACACTTCCCTCTCCCTGTAGTCCCTGGCAACTACCATACTTTCTGTCTCTATTATTCTGACTCTTCTAAGTGTGTCTGAATTTCCTTCCTTTTCAAGGCTGAATAATATTCCATTGTATGTATAGACCACATTTTGTTGATCCATTCTTCCATTGATGAACATATGGGTAGTTCTCACCTTCTGGCTATTGTGAATAATGCTGTCATTTTCGTGTATATACAAATATCTCTTCAAGTCACCACTTTCAGTCCTTTGGGGTATATACCCAGAAGTGGAATTGCTAGATTATATGGTAATTCTATGTTTAATATTTTGAGGAATTGTCATACTGTTTTTCATAGTGGCTACACTATTTTACATTCCCATCAGCAGGGCACATGGGTTTTAATTTGTCCACTTCTCACCAACACTTATTTTCCATTTTTTAAATTGAATTTATTAGAATGACATTGGTTAATAAAATTACATAGGTTTCAGGTGTACGATTCTATAATACATCATCTGTATAATATATTGTGTGATCACCACCCCAAGTCAAATCTTCTTCCATCACCATTCATCCTCTCATACCCTTGTCAACTTCTCCCACCATTTTTTATGATAGAAGCCATTCTAATGGGTGTGAAAGGGTATTTCACTGTTTTTTTTTGTTTTGTTTTGTTTTTATGGTGCTATAAACTATAATATTTTTATTTTTATTTTATTTTATTTTATTTTTTTTATACTTTTTTTTTTTTATTGATTAATTTTTGTTACAAATGATTCTCCTTTTCCCCCCACTGATTCCCCTCTCCCCCTTCCCTCCCTGCCCCTTCCCCTGATTGTTGTCCATGTCCACTGTTCATGCCTCCATGCATTTAAGTTCTGTTGTTCATCCCTCTCTCAGCTCCCCACTCCTTAGGGGATTGTCCTCAAACTGTTATTTCACTGTTTTGATTTACATTTCTCTAATGACTAATATGTTACGCATCTTCTCCCTGTGCTTATTGACCATTTGTATATATTCTTTGGAGAAATGTTTATTCAAATAGTTTGCCCATTTTTTACCAGGTGGTTTATTTTTTGTTGTTGAGTTGTAGGAGTTCTTTATATATTCTGGATATTAACTTGTTATCATATACATGATATGCAAATATTTTCTCCCATTCCATGGTCTACCTTTTCACTCTGTTGATTCTGTCCCTTAATGCAGAGAAGTTTTTCATTTTTTTAAATATGTCTTCATTGTTTTTTTTTAGAGAGGGGGAAGGGAGAGAGAGATAGAAACATTGATGTGAGAGACATACATTGACTGGCTTTCTCCTGCACACCATCCCCTGGAGATTGAGCCCACAACCCAGGCATGTGCCCTGACCAGGAATCGAACCGGGATCTCTCAGTCCATGGGATGACGCTCAATCCACTGAGCTACACTGGCTGGGCAAGAGGTTTATTTTCATGGGTTCAGTTTATTTATTTATTTATTTATTCATTTTTTTCTTTACTAATTTATTTATTTTTGTTACAGATGTTTCTCCTTTTTCCCGCACTGATTCCCCCCTTGCTCTCCCTCTCCGCCCTGTCCTCAGCTTTGTTGTCCATGTCCATCATTCATGAATACATGCATATAAGTTCTGTGGTTTATCTCTCCTCTCCACCCCCTCTTCTGGGGATTGTCAGTCTGTACCCCACTTCCACATCCCTGGGACTATCCCTATCCTCAGACGGTTATGTTCATTATATTCCATGAATAAGTGAGATCATATGGGACTTGTCTTTCTCTGTTTGGCTTGTTTCATTTAGGATAATACTTTCCAGGTCCCTCCATGTCGTCGCAAAGGATAAAAGATCTTTCTTTCTTACAGCTGCATAGTACTCCATTGTGTATATGTTCCACAGCTTTTTTATCCATTTGTCTACTGATGGACATTTGGGCTGTTTCCAGATCTTAGTTATTGTAAATAGTGCTGCTACAAACATGGGGGTACATATATTCTTTCTGATTGGTGTTTCAGGCTTCTTAGGGGGTATACTCCTGGCAGTGGGATCACTGGGTCAAATGGCAATTCAATTTTTTACTTTTTGAGGTAACACCATATTGTTTTCCTTAGTGGCTGCACCAGTCTGCATTCCCACCAGCAGTGTATTAGAGTCCCCTTTTCTCCACACCCTCGCCAACACTTGTTATTTGATGATTTGTTGATGGTGGCCATTCTGACAGGTGTGAGGTGATACCTCATTGTTTTAATTTGCATCTCTCTGATGATTAGTAATGTTGAGCAATTCTTCATATGTCTCTTAGCCATTTGTACATCCTGTTTGGAGAGGTGTCTATTTAGGTCCTCTGCACATTTTTTAATCGGGTCCTTTGTCTTCCTTTTATTGAGTTTTATGAGCACTCTATATATTTTGGAAATTAACCCCTTATCTGATATATCATTGGCAATTATGCTTTCCCATAGAGTAGGTTGCTTTTCCATTTTGGTGGTTGTTTCTTTTGCTGTGCAGAAGAATTTTAGTTTGATGTAGTCCCATGTGTTCATTTTCTCCTTTGTTTCTGTTGCTTTAGGTGATGTATCAATGAAAATTCTGCTGCATATGATGTCTGAAATTTTGTTGCCTACATTTTCTTCTAGAATTTTTATGGATTCATGACTCACATTTAAGCCTGTTATCCATTTTGAGTTTATTATTGTGTATGGTGTATTTTGATGGTCTAGTTTCAATTTTTATTTTTATTTTTTGCATATAACTGTCCAATTTTCCCAACACCATTTATTAAAAAGGCTGTCTTTATTCCACTCTATGCTCTTGCCCCCTTTGTCAAATATTGATTGAGCATATTGTCTTGGGTCCATTTCTGGGTTCTTTATTCTGTTCCATTGATCTATCTACCTGTTCTTGTGCCAGTACCAGGCTGTTTTGATTACAGTGGCTTTGTAGTATAACCTGAAATGTGGTAACGTGATCCCTCCAACTTTGTTCTTTTTCAAGATTGCTGTGGCTATTCAGGATCTTTTTTGGTTCCATATGAACTTTTGAAGTATTTGTTCTAGTTCTGTGAAGTATGTCATTGGTATTTTGATGGGGATTGCATTGAATCTATAAATTGCTTTGGGTAGTATGGACATTTTAATGATGTTAATTGTTCCAATCCATGAACAAGGTATGTGCTTCCACTTTTTTATATCTTCCTCTAGGTCTCTTTTCAATGACCTGTAGTTTTCTGCGAATAGGTCCTTTATTTCTTTGGTTAAGTTTATTCCTAGGTATCTTAATTTTTCTGCTGCAATGGTAAATGGAATTGTTTATTCAGTTTCTCTTTCTGTGAGTTCAACATTGGTGTATAAGAATGCCATTGATTTCTTGACTTAATTTTGTATCCTTCTACTTTGCCAAATTCATTTATTAAGTCTAGTAAATTTTTGATGGAGTCCTTAGGGTTTTCTACATGTAGTATCATGTCATCTGCGAATAATGACAGTTTTACTTCCTCCTTTCCAATTTGGATTCCTTTTATTTTTTCTTCCTGTCTGATTGCTGTGGTAAGACTTTCAGTACTATGTTAAATAAGAGTGGTGAAAGTGGGCATCCTTGTCTTTTTCCTGTTCTAGGGAAATGCTTTTAGTTCTTGTCCATTGAGTATGATGTTGGCTGTAGGTCTTTCATATATGGTCTTTATTATGTAGAGATATGATCCCTCTATTCCCACATTGCTGAGCGTGTTTATCAGAAATGGATGCTGAATTTTGTTGAATGCTTTTTCAGTATCTATTAATATGATCATATGATTTTTATCTTTCATTTTGTTTATGTGGTGTATCACATTTATTGATTTGCGAATATTGTACCAGCCTTGCATCACTGGGATGAATCCCAATTGGTCATGGTGAATATTTTTTTTGATGTATTGCTAGATTCAATATGCTAGTATTTTGATCAGGATTTTGGCATCTATGTTCATCAGAGATATTGGCCTATAGTTTCTTTCTTTGTAGTGTCTTTTTCTGGTTTTGGAATTAGAATTATGCTGGCCTCATAAAACGAGTTTGGAAGTCTTCCTTCTTCTTGAATTTTTTGAAATAGTTTGAGGAGAATGGGTGTTAGTTCTTCTTTGAATGTTCTGTAAAATTCCCTCTTGAAGCTGTCTGGGCCTAGGCTTTTGTTTGCTGGGAGAGTCTTGATTACATCTTCAATTTCTTTTGTTGTTAGTGGTCTATTCAAGTTTTCTATCTCTTTCCGGTTCTGTTTTGGGGGACGATGTGTTTCTAGAAATCTGTCCATTTTGCTTAAATTGTCGAATTTGTTGCTGTATAATTGTTATAATAATAATATTTGTTAACAATCCTTTGTATTTCTGTGGTGTCAGTTATTATTTCTCCTCTTTCTTTCTGATTTTGTGTATTTAGGTTCTCTCTCTCTCTCTGTTTCTTAGTGAGTCCAGCTAAGGGTCCATCAATCTTGTTTATCGTTTCAATCTTGTTTATTGTTTCATTGATCCTTTGAATTGTTTTTTTGTTGTCTATGTCATTTATTTCTGCTCTGATCTTTACTATTTCCTTCCTTCTACTTGCTCTGGGGTTTTCTTTTTGTTTGCTTTCTAATTCTTTAAGTTGTGAGGTTAGATAGTCTATTAGAAATATTTTTTTGCTTCTTGAGGTAGACCTGTAGTGCTATGAACTTCCCTCTCATAACTGCTTTTGCTGCATCCCATAGATTTTGTATTGTTGTGTGTTCATTTACATTGGTTTCCAGGAAGTTTTTAATTTCTTCCTTGATCTCCATCATAACCCATTCATTGTTCAATAAGATGCTATTTAGCCTCCATATGTTCAAATGTCTTTGCATATTCATGTTGCAGTTGATTTCTAGTTTCATGCCATTGTGATCCGAGAAGATGCTTGATATGATTTCAATCTTCTTGAACTTGTAGAGACTTAGTTTGTGTCCTAACATGTGGTCTATCTTTGAGAATGTCCCATGTACACTTGAAAAGAATGTGAATTCTGCAGTTTTGGAGTGTAATTCTCTGTAGATATTTATTAAATCCATTTGTTCTAGTGCTTCATTTAGAGTCTGTGTTTTCTTGTTAATTTTTTGTTTAGATGATCTATTCAGTGATGTCAGTGGGCTATTGAAGTGTCCTGCTATGATTGTATTGCTGTTGATTTCTCCATTGAAGTCCTCCAAAGATTTTTAATATATGTTGGTGTTCCTATATTGGGTGCATATATGTTTACCAAGGTTATATCTTCCTGTTGGATAAATCTTTTCAATATTATGTAGTGGCCTTCTTTGTCACTAGTTATGGTCTTCATTTTGTAATCTACTTTATCAGATATGAGTATTGCTACCCCAGATTTTTTTTCCTTTCCGTTTGCTTGAAAGATTTTTTTCATCCCTTCACTTTCAACCCATTTGAGTCTTTTGTTGTGAGGTGGGTCTCCTGTAAACAACATATAGATGAGTCATGCTTTCTTATCCAATCAGCTACTCTGTGTCTTTTTATTGGAGCATTCAATCTATTTACATTGAAGGTGATAATTGATATGTACTTATTTATCGCTATTTATGGCTAGTGTGATTATATTTTTTTTCCTGTGTCTTCTAATTACAGCAGTTCTTTTAGCATATCTTGCAGTGCTAGTTTGGTGTTAATATATTCCCTTAGCCTTTTTTTGCGTGGAAAACTTTTTATTTGACCTTCTATTTTGAATGATAGCCTTGCTGCATAGAGTCGTCTTGGATTCAGATACTTGTGTTTCATGACCTTGATTACTTTATGCCACTCCCTCTGGCCTGTAGTGTTTCTGTTGAGAAGTCAGCTGAGCCCTAGCTGTTTTAGCACAGTGGATAGAGCGTTGGCCTGCAGTCCGGAGAGATTCGGGTTCGGTTCCCGATATGGTCATGTACCTTGGTTGCAGTTTGGCCCTCGCCTTGGTAGGGTCGTGTGGGTGGCAGCCACTTGATGTGTCCCTTTCACATTGATGTTTCTCTCTGTCTCTCTCTTTCCCTCCCACTCTATCTGAACAAAAAATGGAAAAATGTCCTCAAGTGAGAATAAAAAAACAACAAAAATGGTTATAGAGGTCAGCTGAGAGCCTTATGGGGTTTCCTTTGTAGGTAACCTGTTGCTTATCTCTTGCTGCCTTTAGGATTCTCTTTGTCTTTATTTTTTGACATTTTAATGACTATGTGTCTTGGTGTGGGCCTATTAGGGTTCTTCTTACTTGGGGATCTCTGTGCTTCTTGAACTTGAATGCCTTCTTTCTTCACCAAGTTAGGAAAGTTTTCTGTCACTATTTCTTCAAATATGTTCTCAAACCCTTGCCCATTTTCTTCCTCTTCAGGGACTCCTATGATGCGAATGTTATTACGTTCCCAGTTGTCCCACAGTTCTCTTAAGCTATCCTCCTGTTTTTTAATTGTTTTTTCCTTTTTGTTTTCTGATTGGTTGATTTTTTCTACCTTGTCTTCACATTACTGATCTGGTCCCCAGCTTCCTCTACTCTGCTGTTTAGACCTTCCAATGTGCTCTTCATTTCTGCTATGTCATTCTTCATTTCTACTTCATTGGTTTTCAATGTTTCTTTATCTTTACTTATTGTGCTGATGTCCTTACTCATGCTGTTGAGCTTCCACAAGATCATGGCTCTCAACTCTACCTCTGATAATTTGCTTAACTGCATTTCATTTATCTCATCTTTGATAAAGTTCTCTTTTTCTTTCATTTGGGATTTGTTTCTTTGTTTCACCATGTTGGCTATCTCAGTGAGTTTTGGAGCCTGCCAAATTTTCCCTGTGGGTGTTGGTGTTCTGCTGTTTGTGGCTCGCTCTACTGGGTTTGGATGAGCCTGGGTAGGCCCACGTTGAACACCACTGTCAAGTCTTACTTTCCTGGGTAGATCTGCAAGCCCAGGAATGGTTCAGTTATCCTCTAGATTTTTCATGGAGGCTAGTAGTATCAGTTACTCAGTGTCTTGGAATGTAGCCCTGGTGTTCTGCATAAGAGAATTTCCAAAGGGTGGGATAGATGCTGATTGTTAATGAGCCTAATTTGCATTTCTTCACCTTACCTGGGAAAGGCTGAATCTCTGAGGGGGTGGGGGGCTGCTGCTTTTCCCCACAGCTCTGGGAAGGAGCACACTGGCCACTGTCCTTTGTGGCCGCAACTCAGCAAAAACTTTTGAGTGCCCTCCCAATCCCGGGTGTCCCCATAGAGTTCTAGACCATTCTGCCCTCCCTCTGCCATAGCCCCCAGGTGAGTGGCAGTGGCAATTTAGCGCTCTGTCCCGGTTCTTTGTGCTGTGGAGCAGGCTTGGTCTTTATTCCTCAAGGGCGCTGCTCACAGCTAAGACTGCTGCTGTCTGTGGGCTCCCAGCCCACCACCGTCTCGCACCTTCGCAGATCCTACCAGTGTCCCTGGTTATATGGTCCTGTCCTGCTGCTTTTCTGTTGCTTTTTTTCTGAGGATTTGTCCTTATTTTAGTTAATCCCGTTTGGTCCTGGGAGATCATCTGTGTAGCTTCCATTCACTCTACCTCCATTTTCACATCCTCTATGCCTATCTTGTGCGCAGCTGGGTTGCTCAGGCCTCTCTGGTACCCCTGCACCTTGCAGGTCCCTTTGGTAACTGGATCGCACAGTCCTTTTGGGGACCCAGTTCTATGCCTATGTTACAGACTACTGGGTCACACAGGCCTCTCTGGTGCTCCTGCACCCTGCAGGTCTTGTGGGCAGGCAGCTGGATTGCACCAGTCCCTCTCAGGCTCCATCTTTCCACTGCTCTTGTGGGCTGCTGGGTTGCACAGGCTTCTCTGGTGCCCCAGCACCCCGCAGGACCCACAGGCAGCTGGATCGTACCAGTCCCTCTTGGGATCCAGCTTCCCACTGCTCTTGTGAGCTACTGGACTGCACAGACCTCTGTGTAGCCCCAGGTTCCACCACTGGTGGCTGGGGAGTGCTGCTGCCCTGTGGGGCTCAACTCCTGCTCAGCTTTTGCTGTAGTTTTTGGGGATGGGTCTCAGTTGCTGGTCTGTGCTTCTGTTGCCTGGGAAAGGATCTTATTTTTTTTCTTTTTCATCTGTGCTTTGGGTGTCAAATCCAAGAAATCATAAATAGCATTAAATTCAATGTCATGAAGGTTTGTTTTTATGTTTCCTTCCAATAGTTTTATAATTTTAGCTCTTATATTTAGGTCTTTGAGTTGTTTTTCTATGTGGTATGAAGTAAGTGTGCAGCTTTATTCTTTTACATGTGACTATACAACGTACCTAGCACCAATTGTTGAAATACATCCTTTACTTGTAACACAAAAACATTTAACCAGATAGTCTCTAAGCCCCATCTTGTACTAAATGGTTTATAACTACTAGATTTCAGTTATAAATTGAGTCTCCCGACTATTTTAATCTAATAATTAAGTCTGTTTTTAGTTCATCTGTGCCATTTGTGATTTTTTTTTTCATGTTACCTTCAACTATCTATTTTGCAGACTAAAGAATCCTTGTTTTGTTTAGCCTTTCCCAGTGATCATATTCTCAGGTTATCCTATAATAATTTTCTTACCTTTTCTGGACGTTTTGGGTTCACTATATCCTCCTTGAAGTACAGTGATAAGTATTATGACCAACATTTTAAAAACATGCACCATAATTTATATAATATAAAGATGGGCTATTTTATTATTTATTTTCAATTTTTGTCTTAGGAAGCAGGTCTTATAGTCAGTCTTTTGACTATATCTCCATATTGGGCCAACTCTTTGAAGGAAAGACCAACAGTGAATCCCAGATCCCATTTCTCATTCAGGACGCAGAGCTCACACTTTTTCATTTTAAGTTCTAAAATTTTTTATTTTGAAAAAATTAAAATTGTGCTTTACATTTTCATTGAGACCTAGTATATTATCAATGTGTTCAAATACGATCTTGAAAATGTATACTTTTTACCTACAACTTAACTAATATTTATTTTATGTATGGTATATGCAATACACTACACTAGAAGAATGATTGAGATAAGTGAATAAATATTTGTTAAATAGACAGGTGTATTTCCTGGAAAATGTAGAGTTTGCTATTTATCTTTTAGCTCTACTTTATAAATTTTATTATTTTTTGTCTTTATTTTTTATTTACTTTGATCTATTACAGATGAAGAGTGGTATTTTAGAAGTTTCCCACTATGTTGTTTTTGTTAATTTTCTCTAATAACTTTATTTTAACTTTGCCTAATTTAATATTATTTCATATGCACTGCTGATTTTTTAAAACCTCACTGACTGCTCTTTAGCTTTAAATTTTCATTTGATATTAAGATTACCATGTATTATCAAACATGGTCTTGGCAGAACAGAGCTCTGTAAACTCCAGATGGTTTAAATAAAGAGAAAATGAAGAGATTATTTTTACAAATAAGGGATAATGAGGTCCCCAGAAATTAGCAATATTGAGAAACTAAATCCAAAGGCAAAGTGATAAAAGAATGTTAGACTTATTTTTTCAACTATTGTATTTGGCCTTATTTGTGACATCATGTTTTATGCTTTTTGCTTTTAATTTTTCTATGCTGTCTTCTTTGTTTTCTTTTTGGTACATAGATTTTAATTTTTTTTTTTTTTAGAGAGCAAGAAGAAGGTAGAGGGAGAAAGAGATAGAAACATTGATGAGAGAGAACATTAATTGGCCGCTTCCTGCATGCCCCCCACTGGGAACTGGGCCCACAACCTGGGCATGTGCCCTGACCGGGACTCAAACTGGCAACCTCTTGGTGCATGGGTCAACACTCAACCACTGAACCACACCGGCTAGGCGATTTTTAAAAATTTTAATGCCTATTTTAAAGATAAACTTGCTATCTTAAGATATTTAGCATTTTTTCTTTGTAATTTTTTCTTTCTATCATTTCTAAATTTCATAGAGTTATAGATTCTTCTCTCTAAAATCTATGTAAACCTTTCTTTTTTGAGAATCACTTTGCCATTACATTCAGTTTCTTTTTTTTTTAATTTTTATTGTTGAATGTAGAATGTATTACAGATGTTCCACATTTTTCCCCTATTGACCCCCTCCTCCCCACTCCTGCCCCCCTCCCACCTTTTCCCACACTATTGTCTGTGTCCATTGGTTATGCATATAAGTTCTTTGGTTTATTTCTTCCCACCCACCCCAACCCCTTTCCCTTTGAGGTTTGTCAGTCTAGCAATGAATTAGTGCTTCTTTTTTTTTTTTTTTTAATCATCCTCACCGAGGACATTTTTCCATTTTTTTGTTGAGTTAGAGTGGGAGGGAGAGAGAGGAACAGAGAGAGAGAGAAACATCGATGTGAAAGGGACACATCGAGTGGTTGCCACCCGCACAACCAACCAGGGCCGGGGACAAACTGCAACCGAGGTATATGCCCTTAGCGGGAACCGAACCTGGGTCTCTCTGGACCGCAGGATGACGCTCTAACCGCTGAGCCAAACTGGCCAGGGCGAGTTTGTGCTTCTTAATCCAATCACCTTTTTCACCCATTCTCCCAACCCCCTCCCATCAGGCAACCAACAAAATGTTCTCTGTATCTATGAGAATGTTTCTGTTCTACCTGTTCATTTTGTTTGTAGATTCCATTGTTGATAATTATGTATTCATTGCCATTTTGTTTGTTCATACATTTTATCTTTTTCTTCAAAAAAAACCCTTCATCATTTCATATAATAATGGATTGGCAGTGATGAACTCCTTTAACTTTTTCTTGTCTGGGAAAGTTTTTATATGTCCATCGATTCTAAAGTTTTTATATGTCCATCGACAGCTTTGCAGGATAGAGTAATTTTGGTTGTAGGTTCTTGCTTTTCATCACTCTGAATATTTCTTGCTACTCCCTTCTGGCCTGCAAAGTTTCTTTTGAGAAATCAGCTGACAGCCCAATGGGAACTCCCTTGTAGGTAACCAGCTGCCTTTCTCTTGCTGCTTTTAAGATTCTCTCTTTGTCTTGAACCTTTTGCATTTTGATGATGATGGGCCTCTTGGGGTTCATCTTGTTTGGGACTCTCTGTGCTTCCTGGACTTGTATGTCTGTTTCTTTCACCAAGTTAGGAAAGTTTTCTGCCATTATTGTTTCAAACAGGTTTTTGATTTCTCGTTCTCACTCTTCTCCTTCTGGCACCCCCAGGATGTAAAGTTGGCACACTTGAAGGAGTCCCAGAGGCTCCTTACACTATCCTCATTTTTTTGGATTCTTTTTTCTTTTTGCTGTTCTGATTGGACATTTTTTGCTTCCTTATATTCCAAATCGATGGTTTGCTCCTTGGATTTATGTACTCTATTATTGAAGCTGTGTAAATTATTCTTTATTTCAGCTAATGCCTCCTTCAATTCTGACTGTGC
Organism: Molossus alvarezi; assembly: GCA_037176705.1. Taxonomy (NCBI): domain Eukaryota; kingdom Metazoa; phylum Chordata; class Mammalia; order Chiroptera; family Molossidae; genus Molossus; species Molossus alvarezi. The sequence continues at coordinate 171,038,193 of CM073885.1, forward strand.
ATCCATCATTTCTGACTGGTCCTTTTTTATGCTCTTGAGGCCCTCCCTAAGTTCACTGAGGTTCTCACTAAGTTCATTGAGCATCCTTATAAGCAGTATTTTGAACTCAGCATCTGTTAAGTTGCTTATCTCCATTTCGCTCAGTTCTTTTCCTGGGTTTTGTTGTGTTCTTTCATTTGGGACCTGTTTCTTTGTCTCCTCATTTGGGCTGCCTCCCTTTTGTTTGTTTCAGTGTATTACTTAACGAGAGGTATGGGGCTAGCTGAGACCAGATGCTGCTTGTTTGAAAGAATTTAGGGAAAACCTGAAGCAGGATCCAAGACAGGCCAATCCTATGTTTAAGCAAGTGGCAACAGCTTGGGTGGGCCTGAAAGTTGGGTGGGGTGGGGCGGGGCCTCAGGGAGTCAGCAGGGTGGGGCTACCAGTGTGAGCCAGGTTGCTGGAGTCCCAGATATGGCTTCTGTCTGCCGCCCCCGGGAAGGGCTCACCAAAAGAACAAAGGCCTCTTACAGCACGTTTGTCCCCGAGGAAGCCCCCTCTCTAGCCCTCGCTCCAGTGCCAAACAGCTCAGTTCTTCCCTGTATGTCTCTGGCGCCCCTCGAGCTGCCTCCCCTCCGAGCTTAGAGGGAGAGAGTCCTATAAGTCCGTGCGCTGGCCCTTTAAGGAGCTGCCTGGGGCTCCAGCCAGGTCAGCTTCCCTGAGCCTCAGTTTCCGCTGGTTTTTCCAGCCAGAAGTAATGGGGACTTCTCTTCCTGGCACTGGAACCCTGAACAGGGCACCTGGTGTGGGACGGGGACCTCTCAGTCCTCAGGAAGGACCTTCCCAGCCGAGGTGTCCCTCCTGATTTTTATCCGCCACACATGGGTGGGGGACCAGCCTGTCCTCCTCCGCCCCTCCTACCGGTCTGGATGTGGCTGCTGCTTTAATTCCGTAGTTGTAGGACTTCCATTCAGCTGGACTTCAGGCGGTTTTCAATATGGTTGTTCTGTAGTTTAGTTGTAACTTTGATGTGGTTGTGGGAGGACGCGATACTGCGTTTATCTACGCTGCCATCTTGACCGGAAGTCGTGCCATTACATTCAGTTTCATCCACATTTACCATTTAGAGTTCTGTACATATTAGATATCTTTCAGTGTACATTTTGAATTTCTCATAATAAAACATACTCTTTCTTTAGACTTTATTTTTGATTTGTTTCTCTATTAACCAGAGTATATTTTTTCAGTTAAGGATATATTTTTTCAGGAACAGTCAAGGTGGTATATTTTTTGAGAACTTACCTTTGATTATTGCCCTTTTACATGCAGGGTTAGGCAAAACTACGTTTACATCTGTTCATATGGAAAATAATACAATAATTAATAAATAATAATAATATAAAAGTAAACCTCATGTTCTCATACTCGCAACTATAAACCTACTTTTGCCCAACCTTGTGTATGACAGTTTAACTGTGTTTGGAATTCTCCCCCCATAATATTTTCTCCTTAATTTCTATGAGCCTTGTTTTTGTAGAGTCTGAGGCTAGACTGATTTCTATCTAAGATGTTTTCTTTTTATATTTGGGTAGAATGCTTTATCCTATGAGTTAAATATTTTTCCAAAATATGTCTGAGACTCTGTCTGAGACTCTCTCTCTCTGCCTGTAACATAGTTAAAGCCTTGGTCTCTAGAAAAATGTTTTATTTATTTTTCTATTACATGTTTGACTTTTGTTTTATTTAATATTTTCCCCAGGAATATTTATTATCTTTAGACCATCTCTGTTCTCTTTCTTCTATATCTAATACACACTTTTTCATAATTTTGGTTTTTAATGTTTTATTCACAATCTGCTTACATCTGTTTTATAAATAGACAAGGCCTATAGGGTTGTTGTTTGCCTTTTCCCCCATCAGTTCAGATGACAATAGAATACTTTTGCCCAGTTTTGGATGATGACAAGGCTTCTTTCTAATGCGTCATTGCAACACTAATGTGCTATTTTTCTCTTGGTCCCACTGGTTAGATAGGAGAAAGTTGATACAAATTTGGAAAATTCTGTAAGACCCATAATTATTCATTGACCAGGGGTAGATTATGGAAATTTATTTCTTCTTCTCTTGCCACTGCTTCAGGGCCTCCTTTCTCTCTTTTTCTTCTCAATCAACCTGTCAATCAAAAGACTAGTCAATTTAAATAACTTCACCTCTTCATCTTATCTTCATTCCTTAACCTCCTGCATTTGTCTTCTGCTTCCACCATCCTGAAAAAATGGTCCTTGTAGAATTTCACATTGACCTCGCAGCTCCTAAATTCTACAGATACATTTTCAGTTTTTCTCTAGTGATCTCTTTGTTGTATCCCACACTATTGATTGCCCCCTCCACCGGAAAGCTCTTTTATCCCTTGACTTCCATAACACTCCTCTTCCCTGATGATGATTCTAATAACAAGACCAATCCTTTGCCTTTACCAGGTTTCTCTCATCTGCTTATCATTTCAATATTAAACTTGCCTTCCCAGCTTCTGTCTTGTCTTTTAAATCTTCCTAAGTAAACTCACTTGTGACTCATGTTTTGGCTGACTCCTCATTTGCTTATGATTCCCAAATCTGTATCTAATTATACCTGTCTTCCAAATTACTGCCTATATTTCTGATGACCTCCAAGCATATTCAACTACATTACCCAAACTCAACTTTTGAGGGGTTTTAATTTCTTTGAAAATTTAATGAAATAAACCCACCTCCCAAATGCACATATGTTCAACATTCTGCCTGTAGCTTCAGGGAGTTCATGGACTGCTGGAAGCTCATCCATGCATTCTGGATCCAGGAACTCCAGGTTACTAATTCTTGGACTAGGATAAATAGGATCAAGTCCAGATGCTTGGACTAGCTTGGAATCAGAGATTCTTCCATCTTGTACTATTATATGACCATTGGTTATCAATTTTGTCTTGCTCAGATACTCTGTGTGCTACACCATAATTTTCACACACATTTGCTCTGGTTTAGGTTGTTAGTCTGGATTCTGATTTTGGAATTTCTGTCTTGACCTATTGTATCCACATTCTTTAAGTGGCTAGGTTTAGAGGGAAATTCATACTTACTAATTCTATTGTTTTTGGAGGTTTCAATAAAATAACTGGCTTTTCTATCTTCCTTTAAGAAACTTTACAATATACTTGTTCATGCTTTAATGTAGAGTAGCCCACTCTGCTTTAAATAAACTATCAACTTCTTCATACCACAGCTTTCATCTATCCCTACTATAGTGGATATACAGTGCATGTCAGTTCATGCGCAGCACCCTGTGCATGAACTCAGGAAGTTTGACCTGATACTTTGGAATATCAAGAAAGCACAAGACAAAAGTTAACTTCCATTGTTTAGCAGAACCCCCATCTTCCAGTTGGGGTGAGATTTACAGCCACCCTATGTGCAACTGCCTGTATGCATTACAGTAGAGATCCTTCACCTTTGTCTTGCAGGTTTCATCAGTTATTGTAAAAGCTTACATTTTATAATTCAGTTCACTCAATTGGAAACCTTTGTCTGTCATTTCTGGCATAGTCGCTTTCCTTCTAAATTGTTTCCACCTTTGCTGACTGTATACACTGGAACAGTGAGTCAAATGAACCTGCAAATCCAATGGGTGCACAGATGGTTTGATTTTTTTATAGTCTGGTCTGGCAGCTTGATTCATGGAGCCTCTAGAAAGATAGATGATTCCACAGATTCAAGCTTTCTTTCTGTCCACATATCCCAAAGAGTGAGCCCTCTCCTCATTGGCAGGACAGGGCTTTGAAAACATCTCTCCATTCCAAGCTTCTGCAGAAGCAGTATTCCCCTAAGGATTCTGAACTCCCCTAGCCATAACATTTGTGGGTGGCGCTGCCCCCTCCTTTCAGAACCTAGTGCTAGTACAGAACCAATCCTTTTCCTTGGGGCCAGTGCTGGAGGATAGACTGGCATCTTCCTGATTTATCTGATTATTCTCTTCTATTTTTGTTGATTTACTTACCTCTTAATGCTGTTTACCTGGCCAGATCCACAATTACCACCTCTTACTCCCTGCCTCCATGCTAGGCTGTGCCTTGTTTTCAGGTCCTACCTGTATTTCTTGTCTACCCCTTTTTATATCAACCATTGTCTGCCTTGACCTCTCTTGCCAGACCCAGCCAGATCGGGCATGCCTTACTTTGTTTTAGCTATGCTTTATTTGATATTAGTAACAAAGATAAACTCTAGAAACTCATAAGGATTAACAAAGATATCTTCTAATATTTCTGTATTGAAAGTAAATAATCATAAAGGAGTTTGAAAATAACTTTCCACAGTTAGGAAACTCCATTATTAACTAGGTTTTAACACATATTGTTTTTTATACTTTTGTTAAGAATAATACATCCATCAGTGTTCATTTATAATTTTTTTTTTAATAGGCTCGGTAATGCATTGGTCATTGCATGTCAAAAACACTGTTGAAACAAATGTATAACACAAATTCAGTTTTGCTTTTAGAGTAAAGTTTTAAACATGTAGTATTTTAACCATGGAAAGCCCAAATCAGTTTGCCTTTGACCTGGCATCAGGAGGAGGAAGGTGTTAACTACCACGTTGCCAGGAGGTTTATGAACTGGCATTAACATCTCAGCAGGAGCAGAGGTGGCACAGGAGCTACTTTGAGAAGAGGTGGAGAAAAGCATCATTATGTGCAGATGTATTTTCAGTTGCAAAACCTCATGCTTTCTATTTTAGTGATATGGAGCAAATGTAATATTTAAAGGACATTCCTCTATTAATAGCATAATTACCTTGTCATATTTATTGTCTGCATAATTAAAACATAAATACTTCACTTCTCAGTGTAGCAATTCAATGAAAGTACTTGGTTACTATGTTAATTCATCTTTTAAATTTATTATAGCCTTGCTGCAGTCAGCACTTTTGAGGTTTGGTGAACACAGCTGGATTTTGAGAACATTATCAGCAGGGTTGAGAAACTAAGTGCCCACAGTATTTAAATTATTTTTTTTAAATTTCTCCCATAATTGCATATATACTGTTTTTTGTTTGTTTGTTTTGTTTTAATGCAACAGTCCATACTCCAAACAGTCTTTTCAAATTAATTATTTTCGCCAGTTTTTATGATAGAATCCACACTCAGGGTGTTCTGTTTAGTAAAGGTAATTTAGAGCTATCAGGGAAATCTTAATTATAAACCTAAGCATTTTAGGTCAGAGACTCTGGAAAATTTTCAGATCTTGTTCGTTCAGAAAAACTAATAAGTACTACATATATTTTTAAACCATTTTCGAAGCCACATACTTGAGTTTTAAGTATTAATCGCAGCTTTTTAATAAAACCGTTATGGACTGCCTGAATTCTAATTTTAAATGAAAGGAGCAAGGGATTAAAATGATAGGATTATAGGACATGGTTCACGATTGGTTTAAGATGAATGAACAGAAAGTGTTAGTAATTTAGCTTGCTCTGGTTATTATGGCCAGATTGCTCAGCATACATCTGTGTATCAGATGAATAAAGGCCAAAGTATTTACAGATATGGTGGCATCTAAATGTGACACTGCTTCTCTAAAAGGGGTGATTTAAAAGTTATTGTTGAAAGAGACAAATTATATATCAACTTTTAAAACACAATTAAAATATGTATAAGTAGTGAATTAGTTCCAAATATCAATGTTATAATCTCAACTAGTATAAGCATTTTTGCAGAGATTTTTATTTTAACAGAATATTCTTCTCTTATATATCAGCATCCTAATAGCATATATCACTTTCTTCTATTTTAATCATGTAAATTAACTTTATAAAAGTTAATTAAAGGAGAATCATACCTACAACAAAGTTTAGTGAAGGAACTGTAAATAAATTATCAAGAAATTATTTGTAAGCTGTTTCTTTTCAAAGTAGTCTCTAGTACTTCTTATGACATTAAAACAATATTTGGTTTAATAGGTATTTTCTATTACATGCTTTTTAATAGATAGCAACTTATTTAAAATTAACTGTAGAACATAAAACAAAAAAACATTAGTTTTTAATTTTCTAATTTAGTTGAGTGAAATATTTGCTATAGTGTAGTAATGAGATTGTCATTTGTTTTTAAAAGTGAAATGAAATAAAGAAGAACATTAAGAAATGACATGAACATTAAAATTTTTAATTTAGTATTTTATAATAGGGTGAGTTATGGTATGTGCTTAGAGTCGTAACTTTACTTGTTTTCAAATAAAGAAAACTATGCTAATATGTGTATAGATTATGTTTATAGTAGTTTAGCAATTTAATTATTTTAATTTTTGCTATGTTACCGTGTATTGTAACTTAAGGTAAAGGTTGATTACAATCTTTTATATAAGCTTATAAATTTCTTAAGACTTGGAATAGTTTATTATTCATGTTTACTTTCTCCAGCTCACTAGTTTGGACATCTTAGTTAGTCTTCAAATATTGGGTTTGTATTTAAAATAAACATGAAATAAACAGGTGTTTGTCCTTAGTGAGAAGATAGCATATGTGAACACAGCTCCAGGCTGGGCACACAATTGGTGTTCAATAAGTTCTGGCTAAATCTAAAACTCTGCTCTTTCTTATTATAGAGTTTTCTTTGCCATAGTATTGATACCATATAAGGGAATAAAAAAAGAGCAATCAATATCCCTGACTCATTTTGGGTAACCACTGTGTTCTATCAGTTAAATAGGTATATTTTTGTGTGTGTGGTTTAGATTCTCTGTGACTAACGCTAGCAAACATTTTGAATTTTTATCATGTTTTGTACAGTTTTTGCAGCAAAATTCTAATTTTTTAAATTTGTTGTATGAAAGCTGAAAACAGAAAACTTTTTCACGAACAAGAGGTTGAAAAATGCCTTGTAGCCCTTTTGGGCTCTGAAAGCGATGGAACTAAAATTGCTGCTTCCCAGGCTATTTCTGTCATGTGTGAGAACTCGGGCAGCAAAGACTTTTTCAACCATCAAGGTAAGCAAACGGGGAAAAATTATTTTGTACATTTTCAGGTTACCATATTCTAGTTGATGTTGGCAAAGTTACGTTTTACCTTTCTTTTTCTGTAGGGATTCCACAGTTAATTCAGTTGCTGAAAAGTGACAATGAAGAGATGAGAGAAGCTACCGCCCTGGCCCTGGCTAACCTGACCACTTGCAATCCTGCTAACGCAAAGTAAGTACAAAAAGACTCATTCAGCACTGCCTAGTATGGGAGATCTAACAAGATGTGCTCATTTTAATATTTTGGCTTGCAAGGAAGTTTCCATATTCTTTCAGATAACGTTACCTTGGGATAAAACTCTTAGGAAACCTTCAGAAAAAAAATAATCAGATGAACCTGTTTTCCAAAGATTCAGTTATGCACTGCACTGGGACTTTTCAGTCAATGACCCACCACATGTATGATGTCAGTCCTCAAAGATTATAATGAAGCTGGAAAATTCCTGTTGCCTAGTGACATTGTAGATCTTGTAAAGTCATAGGGCAATATGATACTCCCATGTTGGTGGTGATGCTAGTCATATAGAAGTACTGTATACCAAATTTTTATTGTACCTTTTCTATGGTTATGTATGTTTAGATACACAAATACTTACAGTTGGCTACAGTAGTCAGTACAGGAACATGCTGTACAGGTTCGTAGCCTAGGAGCAGCAGTAGGTTATGCCATATAGTCTAGCTGTGTAGTAGGTTCTACCACCCAGGTTTATGTAAGTGTATTCTGTGATGTTTGCACAATGACAAAAATCACATAATGACACATTCCTCAGAATGTATCCCTGTTGTCAAGTGATGTCTGACTATTATAAAATCTTGACTATTTCTGGGCATGTTTGGAAAAATGTGCAGGCCATTTGGTTCAGGTAACAGGTTAACTGTTGTGGAAGGTTCAAGTACAAATAAAACTAGATAATGATGGAAATCTTAAAGATAACATTTGATAAATTTAGAAAAACATAAAAGATCTATTTTAAATGGACATTAACATTAGGTGAATCTACCAACATTTAAAAAGTCCATTTAAAGCAACATATTATGGGTAAGTGTTATGAAGAAAGGTTGGAAGGAGTGCCCTCTATATTCCAAGCACTGTGGTACGTGACATATTCACTGAAAAATGTAATTATCAAGATAACCCGTTAATCAATGAAGAAACTAAGGCTCTGCAAGGTTACCTAATTTTCCTGGGTATAAATATGTATTATAATAGCTGAGCTGGAAATTAAATCAAGGTCTGTTTGACTCCAAAGTCTATGTTTTTCTTTCAATGGAAGATAAGATTGTCTTATAAAACAGCAAGAATTTTTTGAAGGCAACTTTTAGATCTCAATTGATAAGTGTATTAGTCAAGGTTCTCTAGAGAAACAGAACCAATAGGAAGAAAGATAGATTATAGATAGGGAGATGGATGGATAGATAGATAGATAGATAGATAGATAGATAGATAATTTTATATATTGAAATTGGCTTAGTTGATTATGAAGGCTGAGAAGTCCCTGCAATCTGGAGCCCCGGGAACGATGGTGGTATAATTCAGTCCAAGTCTGAAGGCCTGAGAACCAAGGGAATCTTCTATTCATACTTTTCATTCTTTATTATCTGTAGAATAAAGGTTACTTGAAATGGATAAAAATGTAAAAAGGCAGTGAGTAAGTATAAAAATACCTATTTGAAGACATAGGAAAACTGGATAAGAATAACCAGATTCACTTAAAGTGATAGAAAAGTAAAATTATTTTTAAGTTAATAAATAAAAAGTGAGAAGGCTAAAACAGCCCATATATATATGTATATATGTATATGTGTATATATATATATATATATATGAAAAAAATTGATGAAAATGAGAACCAAGAGCAACAACGAATTTTATATAAAAATATAATCCATTTAGTTAGTTTGGACACCATTATCTATCCTTTCTTGGTCCATTGTTAATGTTTTTGACTACTCTCAAATTTTAATACCACTTGGAAAGGAAAAACTCAATTTTCAAAGAAGAAATGCTATTTTCAGCTAAATTTCATGTTATATTTACCTGTACTCTTCTATGCAATTTGTCATATCAAAATTATACAACATTTATGCAAGTACTGAGAGCATTATTCTTGGTTGACATTCTTCTGAGGGGCAGATCCTATATATTATAAGAAAATTTTAAACTATTAATTTATAGCATCACTGCCATCTGTTGGATCTGATCAGAATTAGAGTTTTAAATTATCCCCAAAATGAAAAAGGGTCAATGTTTTTCATTTCCCTTTGCCAAGTAAATTTTGGCTATTGATAAACTATGAAAAGATTACAAAATATTGTCATTATTGACTAGATGTGTTTTAAAAGATACAATTATTTTAGGAAATGAAACAAAATAAAAATATAAAAAGTAATAACTATAATTATTGTAATGCCTACAGATAAATCAAAATTGCAGTTTTGCTCTAGAAAATAATCAAGTGTATTATTTACACATAGCTCATACTAACTCTGATTCTTCATCCTAATTCTTTATTACCTCCATGAAAAACGGAATGATTTCCTGAAATCTTAGAGACTCCTTTTATCTCAAGTTCCTTGTTTTTTTAATACCCCCTTTTGACTTCCCTTAACAGCATTGACTCAATATAGTTCTGATGGCAGCATATATAGTGGTTACTTAAAAAAAATTTGATCGATTGCTGGGCCACTGCTGGCCTCCACAATAGCAAAGACAAAGAGCTCCTCTCTAGTCCTGCTACCCTGTGAAGTAAGGTCAGGACTGCAACAACGGAAGTGAGGAGACAGTAAAGAGTACATCCCAAAGGAACCCCAGAAATAGACAGAATGCCCCAAAACTATATAGATGTGCATTTGAGACTTTGGGAACTTTTGAATGTCCTCATTATAAAAATAATCAACTAAATAATGTTAATACCTACTAGGATTATTCATGAAGTACCATGCCTGAGAAAGTCATGAAATTTGTAGAAAAATTATTTAAAAGGCTTGCCACACATAGGACTTCATACAGTACATCAAGAAAAGGCAGTACTTCATTTATTCACAGCAACCCAAACCCTATAAGACATTTCAATATTGTCCAGGGAAGGGCCTGACCATAAGTGACTTCTTGGAATGTTAAATCTCTCTAGTGTGTACAGAAAGAACTTTTCAAGACTTTTGTGTTTGTTTTTCATCCCCACCTCATTAAATAGAATTGGGGGGAGATCATATATATATGACCTGTTTCTTTTCATTTCTTTCATTCTGTAGATTTAAGTATAGACTACAGTTGGCCCTTGCTTATTGCGGTTAATCAGTTCCAGACTCTACCACCATAAATGAATTTCCGCAAAGTAGGATTTTTTATTTATATACAGTTAAATTGCAGTTTTGCTCTAGAAAATAATCAGGTGTATTATTTACACATAGATCATACTAACTCTGATTCTTCATCCTAATTCTATATTACCTCCATGGAAAACTGAATGATTTCTTGGTATCTTAGAGACTCCTTTTACCTCAATTTCCCTCGCCACGAAAAAAAAACCACGACAGTGATGTGAGGCTGCGGAAGTCGAAGCGCCAAGTGGCAGGGGACGACTGGAATGCTATTCTTCAGAATTGCCTGTATTTTATTGTGCACTTAAGGCTGTAGTGCATTGAACTGATAGTCATTTTTAAGGAAAAAAACTCCACCTCTCTTAAAGTTGGCAAAAATACCACAATTTTACTCCCTTCCTCTCCATTCCTCCTTTTGAGAAGGTTAAAGAGGTATATACTATCACTCTTTGAAAATAATTTTTTTTTTTAAATAAATTTTAAAGTCTGTTCCAGATCATTGGCTTTGACCAATATGCACAAATTCACTTAAAAGAAGTAATCTTGTTGCTTAGAATGCCTTTTTATTAAAGAAACATTGACCACAGAAATGATCTATGGTGATTTACAAAATTAAAGTGCAGTTTTATGAAAAGTACAAATTCATATTATAGACTTGATGTATCAGTTGGACATAATAATGCTACAGCTGTGTAGTTACTGTCTTTGTTGCCTAAGTAAGGTTTTCCAGAGGGAAATGTTTTCAGGTCCAGTCTCCCTAACAGCGAGAGAAACTGTGTCTTCATACTGACCCCTAGTGGCAGTTTGGGAGGAAGTTGGGGGAGGGGCAAAAAGGTAATGGAAGATTGCTCTGCATTTTAGTGAACCGCACACTAATTTAATTTGAAACACTCTCCGGTGTGTCTAAAATACTATTTTAAAACATTATTAAAGGATAGTGATCTGGAAAGAATTTAATCGTGATGCTTTTAAAGAGATAATATTCTGCTGAATGTGCATTAATAGATGTTGGGGTTTGTCTTTGTCCTCTTTTAAGGTTCAGTCACTTCAAAATGTGTTGACACATTCATTGTTCTGGTGGCTAAATATCTGCTGTGCTCTATAACCATATAGGATAAATATATAGGATAAATATAATAGTCTTGAAAAACGTAGATTAATCTTATTGTTACTGTAGTTATTCTAGGGTTGATTTTTTGCTCTTGACTTTGTATAGGAAAGATGATTTTGTTCTAAAATTCTTATTTATATCTCTTTGTCAAAACATGCTTGCTTGTTTAAATTAGAATACTCACAATATGAGCGTCCTGCCGGATAACTTGAGCTAGTTTCAAAACATTTCAGGACGTTCGTATTCATATTAAGGATGTTTCAAACTTTTGCATTAAGGATGATTTCTCAAATAACTTATATAAGGTGTTATTTACTACTTTAAAAGGCTTTTGAAATGAATAGGTAAAATTGCTGGGCACAGTCATCATGGTAAACTTAAGAATTAATTTTGCATTATTTCTGTCTAAGTTGACTGAATGGATACTTTTCCTGCTCTGCCTGATGGAATGGTATTATAACATAAACTATTCTGGACTGAGAAAATTATTCTGGATTTGAAGAAATACATAGACTGAAAAGCTGGATTTTTGCCATCAAAACAGTTGACTCAACACCCTTATTTTTTGTTAGTCAATGCCCACTTGACTTTCACAGTTTGAACTTTATTAGCTACCAGTTTTGTGAGGCTAGATGAATCCTATGAAATGTTCAGTTAGGAAATTATCCATGTGCATTTACTACCTAGAGAGTAGAGGCTGATATTTGCATAACACTATTTACAAATTGCTGGTGTCTCTTTTAGGTTTAACTTCCAGCGTTAACTGATTTTCAGAGGAAATGATCAAATACTTTGCCTATCTTTATATTTTGTGAATTTTCTCTTACTCTCTCAATTTTGAAGGAGTACTTTAAAAAACCTACATAAATTTCATTTTTACTCATTCTTGGCCTTTTGTAGGAGCCTTTTCCCAAGATTTGTCTTCCCTCTGGAAATGGCCTTTATTGCTCAATGATTACACTTCAATGGACAGACTTAGGTGGGATTCCTGAGGAAATGCCCCAGCTCTAGCCCTGCAGGTGCTGGAGATTTGGCTGTCTAGCTGAGAAGTTGTCTGAAAATGAAAATTTCACACACATGTGCAAATTTTGAAATATGATCATATTTTCCCATCATTCAAGAAATTGTAACAGGATATAGGGAAATCTCTGCCTTTGTAGCTCACAAAGTATGAACACATGATGATGATGATAGCTGGCACGGGTGTGCCAGTCATTGAGCTAAGTACTTGAAATGAAATATATCATTAAATCCTCAAAGCAATCCCATAGGGTAGGAAATATTATTGTCACGTCCATTTTGCAGGCAAGGAAACAGAGGCAGAGTGTCTGCTCAAGGTCACAGATGTGGAGTGGACTCTCACACTGAGGCAGTCTGCCTTATGCATCCTCAGGGAACTTGCAGGAGTTGAAGCTCTTAATTTCCACACTTGCAACTTCTCTCTGTCTTCTGCTCACTGCCTCCTAAACTCTGAGCTCCTCCAAACCTTTCCCACCAAAAGGTTTCCCACTGCCTTTCTGATCTCTCAGAATTCCTCCAAACTGGAAGGACCAGGGCTCCTTGAACTCTAATGAGCACCTTTGAGGGAGTACGCGTCCCCTCCTTTTTTCCCACTCTTATCCACGTTCCTCTCCCCACTACCCCTCCTCTCATCCTCGCTCCCCTCTTATAAAGAGCAAGAAAAGGCAAAAAATATATCCAACAGCTAGTAAAAATTTCCCATTATGCTAGAAATCAAAGTGGTCTGCCTCATTTCTCATTCCCCGAGAAATGATGAAGTGAACCTAAGAGATTGATAATTGTAAAAAGAACACTAATAGAACATCCTGGTTTTGATCCTTGTGTCTGTTGATTGAATTGCTTTGGGAACAAGTTTTTAGTCTCTCTAAATTTTACCTTTCTTAACTATACGACAAACAATAAAAACTGAATCTAGATTATCTATTATATTTTGTGCCTCTGAGTGATTGCCCTCTACCCAGTATCACCAGGAGTCTGGAACACAACTATGAGGAACTAGATAAGATCACACTTGATCACTGTTACCATTTTATCCCTAAAGCTAAGGAACTTCCTACCTCTGAACTTAGGCTTTTTTGGTAATTTTTCCACCATTACTTGGGTGTTCTTTGTGTGCTAGGCACCATTCTAGGCTGTAGGGATATAGCAGGGAACACCACAAAGTTATCGTGACACTGCTTTCATGAAACTTACCTTTTAGTCAGGGACACAAACAATACTTGAGAAATTTTAAAAAGGAAATTTCAGAAGTGGAAACAGCATAAATTAAATAAGGCAACTCAGTGTCATAGGGAGGGAGTGCATGGCACTGGGCCATGAAAGGAGTCAAGGACTGGCATAGAGCTCTCAGGGAGGCCTCTCACCTGGCTGCTGTGGCTCAGTGGCTGAGCGTTGACCCCTGCACCAAGAGGTATCTGGTTCAATTCCCAGTCAGAGCACATGCCCAGGTTGCGAACAGATCCCCAGTGGGGAGCATGCAGGAGGTGGTCAGTTATTCTCTCTCATTGATGTTTCTATCTCTCTCTCTAAAATCAATAAAGAAAAATCTTTTATTTTTAAAAAAAGAACCTCTCTGAGAAAGTGATGTTAGAGCTGATGAGGCTAAGCCAGTCCTGGCAATGCCAAGGGTGGTTTTTTGTTTGTTTGTTTGTTTGTTTGTTTTAATCCTCACCTGAAGACTTATTATTATTATTATTATTTTTGCATTTATCTTAAGACAGAGCAGGAGGGAGAAAGAGGGGAAGAGAGAGAGAGAAACATCGATGCAAGAGAGACACATCGACTGGCTGCCACCCACACAACCCCAACCGGGCTGGGGACAAACTGCAACCAAGGTACAGTTGCACGTACCTTGACGTGGAGGGTTCCACATCACATGACCTTAGCGGGGAACCGAACCTGGACTCTCCAGTCTGCAGGCCAACGCTCCAACCGCTGAGCCAAACCGGCCAGGGCGCCAGGGGTTTTCATTTGCTGTCACACTACAGCATTCAGTGTCCTTATTGTTTAGTTTAAAATATCAACAATATGGTATCTCTAATTACTTTGGGCCTGTGTCCCTTTCATCTACAGATATGTAAATAGACTAATTTCCAGCCTAAACAGAAACATTTGGTAACTGTAAAAGCCATTTATTGTGAATATAACACCTTGACCATTATATTTCTTCTATCGGGAGACAAGTCAGCCATGCAAATGAAGGCAGTTGTTCTTTCCTAAAGGCAGCTGGTTAATTATTGGCAGGCATTCCAGCTTTGGAGACAGAAGGTGGTGTGTATAGAAGTGAAGAATTGTGATTGAACACATAGGTCAATGAGGATTCCACGTCACTTGGAGGAAAACTAGATTTGATTTCCCTCGACAAAACCCGGCATGCTGTTTGTGGAGGTTAGCATGCACTAGCCTCTTTACAACTAGCATTTGTCTCTTGAGAAATTGTGATGTCACAGCAACAGTAGCAGGAAAGCACATTCTGAAACTCTCAAAGTCACGCACACTAAGGCGAATCAGTGTGGTTTCACCTACTTTTAAATAATTTTTGCATTTTTCTTATTTTGCTATGGGGTGGAAAACGTCATGCATTTGTTTCTTTTGCTAGTTTTTACTTTAATAATTATGTTATTTTAAAACTCGTCATTTTAAGCATTTGTCTGCAACTAATTGTGATTCTCTCCCTTATTACTGATAAGCTTTTTAAAATAACCTTTCTTAAAAGGGAGAAATTTTCCTGGCTACTTTTGTCAATCCTGGAGTTCAGCCAGAGTTCAGGGGCACATATCCCAGTCTGCAGCTGTGGGGCTTCAGTGGGGTCATAGTTGTTTTGCACTCTGAAATTGATCAATTTAAGGAACACACCAGACATCTTGGATCATTATCTTTGTTGAAAAACTGGCTGGGACAAGAGTCAGGAATCCTGTTCACAGCATTCCAAATCTGGCTGTGATAACCAGAGACCTGTTTCTCATAATGGCCGTGACCCACCTCCGTACACCTGTACAGATGCACTGGGAGTCCGCAGGGCTTAAACACACCAACCCTGAGTGGCTGCTGCACTATCACTTCTTCTGACCACTTGCAGTGTGTCTGCTGCCAATGTGTACACTGTCCTTGGTGTGACAAAATTCACGGAGACATAAGAGAAGTCATGCTGGTGGGAATGGTTGCAATCACTGTTCACAAACAACGTTCTGGTTGCCAATGCTACCATCTGTTCCATCAAGTTCCACGTATTACCCTGCATGTGGGCTCTGTTAAACAGATTTTTGTACTGCCCAAGGTCACCCTTGATTCATGTAACCAGTTGGCAGATGTGTTAAATAGGAACCTTAAAACCCCAAGAAGGATCAAATTCTGAGAGGTACCAAATAGTGTCACCTGATGATACAACCAAAATTAAGAGTCAACAATGTCTACAAAGACAAAATACAAACATTTTTTGCTACATGAAATAGATCCCAAAAAGTTGTCCAAAGTGCAAGATTTCAATTATTAAAATTCATATAAAAGTTACCTCATGGTATAATTACAGAAGCAATGGAGGTGGGGGGAAATAACCTGATTTCAACAGCAGCTATAAATGGTAAAAGTGGGGATCACAATTTTCTTGGATCCTCACCCTTCTTGCAAACTTAAAGTTGAGCTGAGTATGTTTTCCTCACCACCTCTCAATACTCACAGAGGTTTTCTTCATCACTCCCTTTGAGTTGTTCCAAGTCAATTAAAATATATTTACTTGTCAGCACTGGGGATATAAATAAGACTCAAACACTGCCTCTCAGAAGTAGGTGCCAGGTGCAGACAGAGCACAGAGGAGGGAGTAATTAACAAGGAGAGGCAGTGATGGTCACAGATGGCATCGTGGAGGAAAGGGTGGCTGAGTAGGTTTTGAAGGGTGAACTAGAGCTCCTTAGGCAGAGGTGTGGGAGGGCTGGGGACCGGTGTGTTGGGCAAAGGGAACATGAGTGCAAAGGCATGCAGACATTACATCCCACAATATTTTCAGTGAGCCTTAAATAGACACGATTTATGTAATTGAATTTTTCCTTAATGATATGCTCAGTGCCCATGCTGTAAGGGCACTTACATAAAAACTTTGTGCTGAATTCCTTCCTTCCTTTATTTATTTATTTATTTATTTATTTATTTATTTATTTTATTTTTTTTTATCCTCACCCGAGGACATTTTTTCATTTTTTGTTCAAATAGAGTGAGAGGGAGAGAGAGAGAAACATCGACGTGAAAGGGACACATCGAGTGGTTGCCACCCACATGACCCAACCAGGGCTGGGGACAGACTGCAACCAAGGTACGTGCCCTTAGCGGGGACTGAATCTGCATCTCTCTGGACCGTAGGCCGATGCTCTAACCGCTGAGCAAAACCAGCCAGGGCCTGAATTCCTTTTTATAAAAAGTGCTGTAAAATAATATTCCAGGATTGCTGCTCTTCTCTGATTTTGAACATTTGTGCAAAACACCATCTTTTTAAACAAAAATAAATGTATATATGTTTAGTAAATAAATTCTTTGAGCTCATAGGAAAAAGAGATCTAACCTAGTTTTGTGGTCAGGAAAAGCTTCCTTGAGACATTTGTGTGAGCCTTTGAAAGATGTATGGGAATATCTAGGGAGAACAGTGTGAGAAAGTAGGAACAGCAGGTGGGAATATCCTGAGGTGAGACAGTCCGAGACCCAGAGCTCAGAGCAACCAGAAGGGGTGGTGGGGAACGTGGGCAGGTGAGGGAGGCAGGCTCCACTCATGCAGGCCTGGAGGCCGTGTGAGAAATCTGGAGCTCCATCTGAGCAATGGGAAGCCATGGAAGTTCTAAGCAGGGGAACAATATGATTATATCTGTGATTTTAAAAGGTCACTTTAGCTGTAAGATGAAGAAAGGATTGCAGAGGAAGAAGAGAGACTTGTCAGGACAGTATTTATACTAATTCAGATGGGATTATAGTGTTGAATTCAGTGGGAGAGATGGAAATGGAGAGAAGGGAGAGATCTGTGAAATACGTAGGTGGAAAACAGGACTAGCTAATAGATGGGATACACATGACATGTCAAACTTGACTTCTTTTTACATACATCAATGATATAAACAGATGTTTTTGTTTATTCCCTTTTTTATTTTAGCTGGTTCTTCTTTCAGTTTACATTTGAAACTCTTACTTGATTAAACTCCAACTGGATGGAGACTAATGATAGTAAATATCAGAAAACATTTTCAGATTATTTTGACGACATATGGCCCTATGATTCTGGATTTTGTAACAAAGCTGTTTGACTTCTATCCCATTCATTTGGATAATGCTGTAGTATCTAGGAAACTGAAATGTGTTTTAAAATATGACAGGCTTCAGCTTGTGTATATGTGAGACAGAAAAATAAAACAATGTCTTGGGTTTGAAAGAAAAAAAATGCTTTTTTTTTTTAAAAAAAAAAGTAAAAATTCTGCACTCTTTTAGAACTGAAATTAGTTTTTTAGGGAATAATAATAGCTTGATTTTTACCATTACTAATTTAATCTCAGGGGTGGTTTTTACATATACACAGAGCTGCACATAAGTCGGGCAGATATGCACCTATCATGCAGTTCTCCCAGCTGTGCGTGTGATTTGTCTCTGTGCTGGCAGTTATGTTCGATTTAGTAAAAGCTATATTCCACTGTGTACTAGAATCTTTGGTTTTTTAAACAGCTAGGTTTTTATGTGCTTCCCTTTAGTGCCTCCATAAAGACCAAAGAAAAGAGCAGAAAGTGGGTTATAAATGAGCCAAAGCCAAATATGACCTTGTGCAGAAGAAAGACAGAGACAAAACCCAAGCAGAAAGGCTGTGAGCAGAGGCACACCCGAGGAAAATTCCTGTGTCTCCATGACCCCATTTATTTATAAATAAGAGAAATTAAAGTAATTCAGCATGACCCTATTACTCACTTAAATGTCCCCAAAGTTCCGTGATCAGCACAAGAGACAAGCCTTTGGGGACTTATTGGTATGTGTTCACCTGACATCTGGCTTCTGTCAGGTGTGTTCTTTCTTTACTCTCCAAGATGTTTTAAAAAGTGAACATTGTCAAAGGAGAAACTATTAAGTGACAAAGGACTTATGCATTTTAACTAAGGTATATAATAAAGATTAAAAACTATAAAGTAGCCCTGGCCGGTTTGGCTCAGCGGTTAGAGCGTCCGCCTGCGGTCTGGAGAGACCCGGGTTCGGTTCCCGCTAAGGGCATGTACCTCGGTTGCAGTTTGTCCCCGGCCCTGGTTGGTCGTGCGGGTGGCAGCCACTCGATGTGTCCCTTTCACATCGATGTTTCCCTCTCTCTCTCTTCCTCTCTCTCCCTCCCGCACTCTGTACAAAAAAAAAAAACAAAAACAAAAAAACTATAAAGTATTTGGTTTAAAAAACTGATTGCATTAAGTACCTGAAAAATAAGTTAAAGGAAAAATAATTTTTGGAAAGGTTTATGTATATATTAATTAATTAGAATATATTTATTGTTTAAAATTTTTGCTGGAATTTTTTTTAATTCAGTGTTTCAACTGTAAGTTGAATGTGATAGGTTTCTGATAAACAAGTATATTAGAGCCCCCAAATTTTCCCTTATTCATAAAATCGAAAGACTACCATGTCAATTAATAGTGGGAGAGCAAATTAAAAGTGAAATTATCTTGAATGTGTTTATTTTACGCCTTAAAAAAGGAAATTAAATGCTGGCCCTCCATTTATCATACTGGGCCTTACTCCCAATATTTTTATATTGATAAATTTGGGTTAAATGTCACCTAAGCAAATTTTAGTTTTAAGGGATGCCTTCCCTGAGATATCACAAAGGGTTAAATATACACTATGTGTGGGAGAAATGGAACTAGGCACTGACTTTGCCTTGTTACCAGTATGGTGTGTTCTCTGGATGGATTTATGTAAATGAGGGGTGGGAGGAGCCTTCAAGGTTAGCACCAACCCTGACTTTTTACTCTCCAGAGCTGCCACCTCTTGTCATTTCTGTCCTCAATCTCTGCTGTTCAGGCTCCATCAGAGCTCGTTTGTGCCACAGTCATAGCTGCTTTCACCTAGAGCTACCAGTCTCCTTACTGAGAATTTGTTTTCTGGACAATTGTAACAACTTCTGTTCTTGAAGTTGTCAATTCTCCTTTACAATCAGAAAATTGAAGTGACAGTGCCAAATTAAATCAGTGATGGGCTAAATCATATAGCCCTTGTTTGTTTTTTCAATTTTGTTTATTACTATGATCTTAAATGAAAAAATGTGTCAAATATAAACTAAAAAGTGGTGTTGATATAATTGGAATCTCAAGTATGCTTTTATTGCTTCATCAGCTCTATTCACATGGATTTTTAACACACAATTTTGAGTATTTTTTTTAAATCAGGATGCTCTATATTTCTTTTTGCTTGGAACATCTTTTACTTGAAGCCATTTCAAACATTATAACACATAATTAAATTATCTTCCACTCATTATAATGATCTCTTTTTTATTTTTACTATTTTATGAGCTTTTTAAGTATTTATGAAGCAAGGACTATAGAAAGTATAGCGTTCTTAAAAGATTTAGTCTTTCTAATTGTGAGAAAATGTTAATGTATTAATGGATAATTGTAGTCTTTTTATACTAGAATCAAAAATTTAACAGCTGAATATGCCTACATTACTGAAATTATTTATGTCAATGTCATGACTTTGATTTTTGGTGTTTAATTTGTAAAAGCAATATTCACATGCAAAATGGTTTGCTGCCTTCAAATGTGTTAACCTCTGTCTATAATTAACAACCTAATCTGAAAAAGGGAAAGATGAGCTAAAAATTTTTAACTTAATCAACAGTTCCCATGCTCACTCATTCCTCCTGTTTAAAGCTTTGCTTTCCTACTGGTTAGGAATATTTTAACAGACATTCTTTGAATAGAATTGCCTGAACATATAACTATCGCTGATTTAAAAAATGAATAGCTATAGAAGGGTGTCTAAGAAGTAGTCATACATTTTTCTTTTTAAAATTTTATTTTTAATTTATCTTTATTGTTGAAAGTATTACAGATGGCCCCCATTCCCCCTCCACCCCTAACCATTGACCCCCTCCACTCCACTCCCCTCCTGCCTTCCCCAAACTATTGTCTGTGTCCACTGGTTATAGATATATGCATGTAAAATTTTTGGTTTAGCACTGGTGGGTTTTGCTTGGTGGTTAGAGCATTGGCACGTGGTAACGGGCATGTAACTTGGCTGCGGTTTGACCCTGGCCCTGGTCAGGGTGGTGTGGAGGGGGCATCTAGTCGATGTGTCTCTCTCACATTGTTGTCTCTCTCTTTCTCTTCCTCCCTCCTAGTTATCTGAAGATAAATAGAAAAATAACCTCAGTGAAGATTAAAAATAAAAAAATTCTTTGGTTTATCTCTTTCCATCCCCTTGCCCCCTCCCCTTCCCTCTGAGGTTCGTCAGTCTAACAACCAATTTATGCTTCTTTTTTTTTTTTTTTTTAATCCTCACCCGAGGACATTTTTCCATTTTTTGTTAGATAGAGCGGGAGGGAGAGAGAGAGAGAGAGAGAGAGAGAGAGAGAGAGAGAGAGAGAGAAACATCGATGTGAAGGAACACATCGAGTGGCTGCCACCCGCACGACCAACCAGGGCCGGGGACAAACTGCAACCGAGGTACATGCCCTTAGCAGGAAAGGAACCCGGGCCTCTCTGTACCGCAGGCCGACGCTCCAACCGCTGAGCCAAACCGGCCAGGGCAATTTGTGCTTCTTAATTCCTTCACCTTTTTTTTCCATTCCCCCAACACCCCTCCAATCTGGCAACCTACAAAAAGTTGTCTGTATCTATGAGTCTGTTTTTGTTCTTCGCTTGGTTTGTAGATTCAATTGTTGATAGGTATTTATTGCCATTTTATGGTTCATATTTTTTTATCTTCTTCAAGAAGACCCTTCAACATTTTATATCATACTGGCTTGGTGGTGATCAACTCCTTTAGTTTCTTCCTGTCTGGGAAGCTCTTTATATGACCATTGATTCTAAACAATAATTTTGCAGGATAGAGTAATCTTAGTTGTAGGTCCTGGCTTTTCATCACTTTAAATTATTTCTCACAACTCCCTTCTGGCCTGCAAAGTTTCTTTTGAGAAATCAGCTGACAGTCTTATGGGAGCTCCCTTGTAGGTAACTAACTGTTTTTCTCCTGCTGCTTTTAAGATTCTCTCTTTGTACTTAACCTTTGGCATTTTGACGATGGTGTATCTTAGAGTGGAGCTCTGTGGGTTCATCTTGTTTGGGACTCTCTGTGCTTCCTGGTCTTATATATCTGTTTCCTTCACCAAGTTAGCAAAGTTTTCTGTCATTATTTTTTCAAATTGGTTTTCAATTTCTTGTTTTCTCTCTTCTCCTTCCAGTGCCCTCATAATGTGAATGTTGGTACACTTGTAGTTGTTCCAGAAGCTCCTTACAGTATCCCCAGTTTTAAAAATTCTTTCTTCGTTTTGCTGTTCTTATTGGGTGTTTTTTACTTCCTTATATTCCAAATTGATGGTTTGCTTCTTGGCTTTTTTATAATATTGATTATCTGTAAATTATTCTTCACTTCAGTTAGTGCATTCTTTATTTCTGATGTGCATCCTTCATTTCTGATTGGCCCTTCTTTATTCTTTTGAGGTCCTCACTAAGTTCCTTGAGCATCCTTATATCCTGTGTTTTGAACTCTGCATTTGTTAGATTACTTAACTCCATTTTGTTTAGTCCTTATCGTGGAGTTTTTTTCTTTTCTTTCATTTGGGACATGTTTTTTTTGTCTCCTCATTTTGGCTGTCTCCCTGTGTTTGTTTCTATGTGTTAGGTAGAGTTGCTACATCTCCTAGGCTTGGTAGGGTGGCCTATTGTAGTAGGTGCCCTGTAGGGTCCAGTGGCACAGCCTCCCTAATCACCCCCACTGTGTACTTGAGGTGCACCCCCTGTGTGGTTGTACATCGTTCTGTTGTTATTGAGTCTTGCTGTTGGCACATCAGTGGGAGGGATTTACTCAGGCTGATCAGCTGCAAAAACTGGCTGTGCCCACTGACCACCGACCACTGACCACGTTGGAGGATCGGCTGTGTAGAGGCCCACCACATAGAGCAAGACTTACTTCAGCAGGGCTCTGGTGCCCACTAAGTCCACTCCTTAAGTGTGTCACTTGTGGAGTTGGTAGTGTGGAGGTGCTTTGATGTGGTATAAAGCTGTCCACTGGGTGTGCTGGCTCTTGGGCCACTGCCTGTGTGCTACCCAGGACCACCAGGTATAAGCTATAAAGTGATCTGCAGATGGCTGTTGCTTGTGCTGGGTTAGAGCTGCCCAGGTTAGGCCAAGCTGTGAACCAAGGCTGGCTGCAGCTACAGCCAGGCCTGGGGCCACTTAGTGACAGGTATGGGGCTTGCTAAGGCCAGGTGCTGCTTGTTTGACAGATTTTAGGAAAATATGATGCATGAACCCAGACATGTCATTTTAAGGTAAAGCCATTGGAAACAGCTTGGGTGGGCCCAAAAGATGGGTGGGGCAGGGCCTCAGGGGGTCACCTAGCCAGGGAAAACCATGTGAACCAGGTTGTTGCAATCCCAGGCGGAAGTGCTCACAAATGAAACTATAGCCTCCACCATCAAGTCTGTCGGGAGAAAGCTGCCTCTCCAGCTCTCGCCTGGATGCCAAACGACTCAGTCTTCCCTGTATGTCTCTGATGCCTTTCAAGCTGCCTCTCCCATGCTGGAGCCCAGAGAGAGTCAGTTCAAGTAAATCCATGTGTGGGCCATTTAAGAGAAGCTGCCTGGGATTCTAGAAGCTCAGCTTCCTTCATCCTCAATTCCTGCTGGTTTTTACAGCCAAAAGTTATGGGGAACTCTCTTCCTGGAACTGGAACCCTGAGCCCTTAGGGGGCATGATGTGGGATGGGGACCCTTCACTCTGCAGGGAAGACCTTCACAGCTGAAGTATCCCTCCTGATTTTTATCCACCACATGTGAGTGTGGGACTAGCCCTTCTGCCTCTACCCCTTTTACCAGCTTGATGTAGCTTCTCTCATTTCCTAGTTGTAGGACTTCCATTCAGCTTGATTTCAGGTGGTTCTGAATGATGGTTGTTCTGTAGTTTAGTTGTAATTTTGATGTGGTTGTGGGAGGAGGTAAGTACCATGTTTACCTATGCTGCCATCTTGACCAGAAGTCCAGTCATATATTTTTCTATAACCAATAGCTGTCGATATAGGAAAAGGATTATTTAAATTCTTTCATACCTGACATTTCCTCTGATTTAATTTAAATCACTAGAACCTCAATTCTGGGCTCATCTCATTGTAAATTAATTTATTTCTAGAATTATATTTATGTACTCGTTTTATAAACTCATTTATACACTCCAAAGATAATTTCTTGAAATTGGATGAATGACACTCACCTTCATTTATCCAGTGCTGCTGCTGAAGCTGATGGTATTGATCCATTAATAAACACCCTGTCCAGTAAACGAGATGGAGCCATTGCTAATGCCGCCACCGTACTGACAAACATGGCCATGCAGGAGGCACTGTGTGTGAGCATCCAGAACCATGGCATCATGCGCGCCCTCATCAACCCGCTGCATTCTGCGAACGTGGTCGTGCAGAGCAAAGCTGCTCTCACCGTTGCTGCCACTGCGTGTGATGCTGAGGCCCGGATGGAGGTGAGATTTTTCAGGACATTTGCTCCCATTTTTCTGGCCAGTAATTATGGGTGAAATAATTTGAAACATTTTTAAATGTTTGAAGTGATCCATCATTTAAGTCTTTCAAAATTGGTGCAATGCTTTGGAAAACAAACAGGCATTATCTAGCAAAGAAGATGAGCACACCTTGTAAATAAGCAACTCTGTTTCTAAGTGTGTATTCCTAGAACAATCTCTTACCTCCATGCTCCAGGAAGCATTGTTTATAATATCTAAATAACTGGAAACAGATCAGTTGTCCAAATGCTTAGAAAAGTGATAAATAAATTGTGGTATATTCATAAAATGGGATTTCAAATAAGTAAAAATAAATACCTTTTGCTATAGACATTAGCAGAGGTGAGTCTCAACAAGCTTAATGCTGAGCAAAAGTCAGTTGTGAAGATGAATCTTATAATTCTATTTATATACCATTCACAAATATGCAAAGCTAAGAAATAGGGTTTACATACACACACATAAATACATACAAAAATACATATAAGTTAAGATTATAAAGAAAAGTGAGAAAATGATTAACCCCAAATTCAAACACGTGGTTTTCTCTTGGGGGAGTAAGGGTTTGGATGTGATTCAGAGGAGGGTCCAGGGGTTTGAGGTTATTGAAATGTGCTGTTGCTTAAGCTGGTGGTAGACAAACAGGTGTGCCTTTTACTGTGATTCTTGAAATTACAAATATGGGTTACACATACTCTTTTATTTCTCATATTGCAAAATTTAAAACATGGAATTACATTTTCTATAAGTCTGTCACATAAAAGTGTGTTTGGTCCTTATGGCTGGTCCTATTAAATCTTCATAAAGACTTATTTTAATCCTACAAAACTCTCTTTATTTCTTGCTTTGTCATAATCATTTTTCACTGTGGCCCTCATTCATACAGCCTAGCACTTTGTTCCCCTCTCCTCAATGTAAAGGACAATAGCTAGCATTTATTGAGCACTTACTATATGCCAAGCACTGTACTAGTACTTTACATTTATTTAAGCCCCACTCAGAAAAGGTGTCTGTAATTTCCATTTACATATGAGGACAGTGAGGCTTAAAGAAACACTGTGCTGTAAGCTGAGGTGGTAAGTGTTAGATCAAGTTTGAACCTATGCTCTCACACTGTGCTATCTGCTAAGAAAGACACCAAGTCCATCCTCTTCTGTCACTTACATTTTTGTTCTACCCCCTTCTTTGTGCCTATTAACTTAGTTCATTAACTTGTATTCCTCCATTAAAGTAGTAAGATAGTCACCAACTGTTAATATACCAACTACTATGTGCCAGACACTATGCTTGGTGTGGGGAGCACAGTGATAAACAAAAGTGTCTTGGTCATATCTCTCTGCAGCTTGCAGAGTAGTCCATCTGTTTCCTGGAATGTTGCAGCTGACTCTTTCAGGCTCTCCCTACCCCTGCCACCTCCTACTCCCCACATTGTCTCCAGACTGATGTTCCAAATATGTGAGCCTCCTCACATCATTGCAAGTCCCTGGTGGTATGTATTGCCCTGTGGTAAGAGGTGAGCTGCTGAGAGTGATATGCCAAGGCCATCAGTGATCTGCACCTGCTTACCAAAGCCTGAAGTCACTTTCCAAGTAGAGCTCTAAACTCCAGAAATGCCACATTATTCATAATGCTGTTAGTGGACCCTGTTCTCTGATTTATACCTTCTTGTTTCATCTGCTTGGGAAGCTAGTCTCCCTTTTGGTAAACTCTGGGTAAACTTTTGTTTTCTCCTTCAAAACCCAGCTCAGCAATCCTCTTTTATGAGTTCTTCCTGCAGTGCTCAAACTTGGTGCATTCTCCTCTGTGCTCCTGTTACACCAGCTGCTGCCCTGGTCCTCTGTTTTACATTATATGGTTCTTGTATAAAGGATTATCATAAGCTCCTCTAGGGAAGGGAACTGAGGATTTTCTTCCCTGTGTCCATGTCATAAATACACTCTTGGCACATAGTGTATGCTGAATGAACAGTTGTTAAATGAATGAGTAAATTAATGAATGAATGGAGGAATGAAGGAATGAATGGAGGAATGAATAAATAACTATATCTTTGCCAAAGGAAAGTAATCTAACATGGAGTTAGATTAGTATCTTTTTTCTTTTTTTTTTTATCGTCACCCAAGGACATTTTTTCTTTTTTGTTCAGATAGAGAGAGAGAGAGAGAGAGAGAGAGAGAAACATCGACGTGGGAGGGACACATCGAATGGTTGCCACTCATACAACCCAACGAGGGCTGGGGAGAAACTGCAAGCTAGGTGCATGCCCTTAGAGGGAACCGAACCTGGGTCTCTCTGGACCGCAGGTCTACTCTCTAATCGCTGAGCCAAACCGGCCAGGGCTAGATTACTATCTTGTTTTATACTCAGAAATAAAAATGTTCCGAAATTAGGCCTGCTAAGCATAAGATGCTTCAGGAAAATTTTGTAAGCTGCCCAAGTTACATATGCTTATGTATAGTCTCTGCTGGAGTACCTCTGTGTGAGAAGAAAATGACTGAAAGTGGATCCTATCCCACCAGAGCTCTTGCCTGCAGATACTACGCATACAGACCGGCAGAGTATTCTTTCTGTGCTCTCGGCTCAGATAATAGAGTACAGCATTGCAGACAGTGAGATGAGAGCTTTGTCAGACCATTTTTTTTTTCCTGATTACAATAATTTCATACATAAGTAATTTATTTTAACAATACAATCTAGTTCTGCCTAGTTCCTTATTATTTTTCTTCTCTCTTTTACTTTTTGGAGAAATGAAGAAAAGACACTGTGTAAAGGTAACAAAAATAGGTCTCTCCCTAGGTAATTGCCTCCGTGTTGCTTTGGCCACACTGCCGGCTTGGCGCAGTATCGAGGGACACAGGTAGCAGTTGCCTGCAAAAGTTCCTCCTGCCCAGCCTTGGGGACCATATTAGTTCCCTATTCCTGCCATAACAAATCACTGTGACTTAGTACCTTAAAGCAATACAAATCCACTGCCGTATAGTTTGGGAGGTCAGAAGTCTGAAAATGGGCTAAAATCAAGGTGTTGGCAGAGTTGTGTTTCTTCGGGAGACTTTAGGGGAAGACTCATTTTCTGGCCCTTTCTAGCTTTTACCAGCACCTGCATTCCTGGGATGTGTGACCCCCTCCTCCATTACCCCAACTTCTGCTTCCACACACCTCCTTTCTCTGTTCCTGGCACTCTCATCTCCCTCGTTTAAAGACCCTTAAGATTACATTGGGCCCACCCCATAATCCAGGACAATCCCCCCATCTCAGTTCCTTAGCTTAATCACATATGCAAAATCCTTTCCAGGAACAGGGACATCTCTGTCTACCTCAGGGCCAAATGGACACTCAGTGTTGAGGAACCGAGCGAGTGAACCCAGGGCATCCCACTAGTAGGCAGTGAGGAGATGGCTCTCCCCAGCCACACCTTGTGCAGGATCACCACGCCTCCTCTTCACTTCCAACAGAAAACTGGGCGTCTGTCTATAAGGGTTTGTGATTGATTGTTTCCCCCTGCATTTAATAATTTAATATGGACACATCTTGAAATGTGTTTACATAGTTACCACCCTTAAACAATCAAATAATGAGATTTTTTTGCAAAGCATAATGCTAATATTCTGGACTCCTAGTGCATAAAATGTTGGTTTCTACTTTCAGTTAAGGAATTCGGGGGGACTGGAGCCCCTCGTAGAGCTCCTGCGCTCCAAGAACGACGAAGTGAGGAGGCACGCCAGCTGGGCTGTGATGGTCTGTGCTGGCGAGGAGCTGATGGCCACCGAACTATGCAGGCTCGGGTGAGTGAGTTGTCTGGTTTCCAGCTCCTGTGAAGAGCAGAAGATGAAGCAACTCACTTTGCAGGCCAGAGGAAGTCCAAGCAGAGTCTGCCCTCCCCCATCACGTCTGTGGGCCTGACCTCTGAAGGGACTGCCTGGTGGAAGCAAGGTCCTTCCCTCGACCTCCCACACGTATAAAATCAACATTTCCTCTTCTACTTTTTCACCTTGAGAAATGCTTCTGTTTCATTTTCCTCAACTAATGTAACACAATCCCATTTGTCCCTCAACTTTCTAAAATAAAGCGGGTGAGCCCTGGCAACCGTCTCCTTGCTGCTCCCTCCTGAGCAGGTCTTCCCACCAGGACTCCATATTCAGCCTCGCTGGCCAAACTGCCTCCCTCGCAGCAGGGATGAGTTTGTGGCCTTTAGCGTATTAGCCAACAGGGTTTCCTGATTTCACAAACAGGTTTACCCTGTTTCTAAACATGTTTATCTTTTGCATATATCACCTGCTGAGCTGCAAAAGTTGGAGTTGAATACTAATTTTACTTTAAATGAAGAACCTGTTCTTCTGAAAGTGTCTTTTCCAACTCCTTGAATATGAGTTATTACAGGCATATATGTTCTCAGAAAGGACTGCTTTGTCTTCATAACTCTGTCAGTATTACTTTATCTAAAAGGGTGGGATGGCTTGAACCTTTCCAGCTCACTCAGGAGCTTAGCGAGGCAGATAAGTGAGAACTTAATGTTGGGTTGCTTATATAAAGCAAATACTGCCTTTTGCTTTTATTGACAGGGCTTTAGATATCCTCGAAGAAATTAATCTATCAGTAAGTTGAAAAAATAAATTTAGTGAGATAGCTTATAACAAATTGCTCAACAATCACCTGCCTCTGAAATACAGCCGGACTGGCTACTTGTCATCAAGTAACATCATTAGCGATGGCTTCTAAGATTATGGCCAGGTAAGTGGGAGCACTAATTTGCATTTTAGTATGTATGATGATAATTTCTCCTTAACCATGATGTCATTACATTGCAATTTCATAACCACTCAACACCATTTATACTTTTTACAGACAGAAACATGGGGATCAGAACTTCATCTTTAACTTTGGCAATCAGATTTTGCATTTGTATATACTTTTAATTAGAATCTGATTACTTTTACTTAAATCAGCTTACTATGCTAGTTCAAGTGCCAGAGAAGATAGGAAAGAAGCAGCATTTTCAGTCTGGGGTTCTGTTACTTCCTGGGCTCAGTGCTAGTGGTAAGGACAGAAGTAAAAGGTTTTCATTTTATTATAATCTAATTGAAGTTAATCAAATTGTAATGCTGGACTTAAAAATGTAATGTAGAAGAGTATTGTTTAACTTAACTGCATTTCTGATTATGATTTTTAAAACAATATATAGTGCAATTCAGTGTTAATGTTGAGAGAAACAGGAAGCTAAAAATTAGAATCTTGAAGAGTTTTTGATGTTGCTGCTAATGGCAGCATCTTCTACTGATGGAAACCAAAATAAAAGCAACAAGAAGATTGGGGGAAATTATAAAACCCACAAATTCTATTTTAGGAAAAACTAGAAAACAGATATCATCTGCAGACTTCAAAAAATGTGAGTTACTAAGAGTCCCTGAGATCAGGCAGAAGCAGTTCAAAAGGAAGAAGAAAATGGGAAGAAAAAAAAAGGACAAGAGAGCTAGTAGTGGCAGATATCAGAAAATACGGTAAAAAATATATACTTCCTGCGGTGATGGGAGAACTCACATGCAAAGCTCTATGTCCCAGGCAGGGCAGGAGCTGGGCTGAGCAAGGCTGGCGGCAGCCCTCTGGGACCAGTCAGGGTCAGAGGAGACAGGCCATCACGAGAATCACGTGGCTTAAGTCCTATTTGCAGGAACCACTCCGTCATGGTATCAGAATTAGAGATAGTTTAAAGTGAGAAATAGCCTAAAACTTTACTCTAGGTCTTCCTTCTGTTTCCCCCGGCCACCGTCACCACCTAACACCGGCACAAACCCCCATAACACGTTCAAAACACTGAGAAGTCACTGCTCTGAGAAGGTCCCTCTTATCCACGGTTAATTTTTTTAAGTTGGTACAACATTAGTACACAGACGCTTTAAGAAAAATGAGGGAAAGAGCAGAAATCCCAACAAAGAACACATCAGAAAAATGTTGCCATGGATCAGAAAATGGTGGCAAAATATATGTGTTCATGAGTTTTAAAAAATGTTAAGGAGATAATATCTTTTATACTAATTCATTCATTCAGTAAATATTAAGTTTCTAGTATTGCAGGCTTTGAATACATCAGTGAACCAAAGAAAGAGACAAGGATCTCTACTCCCATGGCACGGGTGGGAAGAGGCAGACAATAAACAATAGACATCACAACAAAATTAATTGCAGCACACGATTGAAATAAGAGCTATGGGGGGAGGGGTAAGTAGAGCAAAGGCAGGATAAGGAAGCCCTGTAGTGCTGGGGAATAGTGGGGTTGACGGTTGTCATTTTCAAAGTTGTGATCAGGGAGGCATCACAAAGAGATAATGACCTGAGCAAAAACTTGAAGAAGGTCCTTGCCTTAGCCATGGGGATATCTGGGGGAAGAGCTTACTGGGCAGAGGGAACTAGTCTAGTGCAGAAGCCATAGGGTGTAAACACTCTTGGCATATTTAAGAAACAGCAAAGTCAGTTTAGCTAGAGCTGAGGGAACCAAGGGACTGAATAATGGAGAGTAAATCAGAGAGGTAAAGAGAGGCCAAGACATGTAAGTCTTGTAGACCATCAGAAGGATTTGGGCCTTTACTCTGAACGAAGTGGAAAACCGTGGCAGTGTCTGGGCAGAAGAAGGACATGATCTGTCTTATTTTAAATGGATCATGAAAAGTATCTTGGATGAGAGAGGAATCTAACTATTGTATGGTTGGAAAAAGACCTCAGAAGATGATCTTCTCTAACCTTCTTTAGCAGGCTGATACAATTGCTGGTATAGAGCTTTGTCTAGCCTATTTTCAGAGAGCCTCACAACTTTCTTTGCAATCTGTTTAGTAACTAGTTCCTCTTTCAGACAATAGGTTCTCCCTTATGTATATGGATGGATTAGTAAACTCAAATACTTTCAGGAACCAAACTGATAATTATGGTATGAAACAGCTGAGAATAAAGTAGTAGAGATTTTGGGGAACTGCAGAGACATCTCCTGCCCAAGGGCAAGATGTCCACAACTCCAGTCCTAAGTGTGTGTGTGTGTGAAATCAGACACCGCGAACAGTTGGGAACATATTGTATCAGCGTTCATATTAAAAAATACAGCCCTGGCCGGTTTGGCTCAGCAGTTAGAGCGTCGGCCTGCGGTCCCCAAAGACCCTGGTTCGGTTCCCGCTAAGGGCACGTACCTCAGTTACAGTTTGTCCCCGGCCCTGGTTGGGTTGTGTGGGTGGCAACTACTCGATGTGCCCCTTTCACGTCAAAGTTTCTCTCTCTCTCTCTCCCCCTCCCACTCTGTCTGAACAAAATATCAAAAAAAAAAAAAAAAAAAATGTCCTCGGGTGAGGATAAAAAATACAGCCCATGCCAATATTACTTTTCAATCTTTAAATTATCCACAGATAAACCCTGGCACCAAACTTTGTCCTTTGAAGGATCTCTGCTTACAAGACCCAAATGATCTACGTACTATTCTCTTGATTAACAGTAAATCTAGTAAATCTGATGTGTAAGTCTTTGAGAGAATAAAGGATCTAGGGAAGCATATACTTTTTTGCTTGTCCATCATCATATGAATATGTAAAGATTCCCAGTATGGTATCTTTCCTTTCCCTTGTATGTCAAGTACCACCATGGAAATAAACACTGATCCATAAACTCATAGCTTGACATAATCAAGTCCATGGGATTCCACCATAGTTTTTCCTTTGACTCCATGTTACCAGTCAGTTCCATTTGTATTTCAGCAGTCAGAGCTGCTTACATTTCTGGTAACATGAAGAAAGCATAAGTAGAGATCGAAAAATGGCGGCGGAGTGAACGGAGCTACACAGACCGTCTCCCAGAACCAAATTGGAATTACAACTATAACACAGACAAATCGACGGGAAAAAGCAACAGAAAAGCAGCTTGCGAGGACCATATAACGAGGGACACTGACTCAATCCCGGTAGGATTGCGAAGGCACGAGACGGGGGCTGGAAGACCGCGGTCGGCAGCTCGGCAGCAGCCTTAGCTGAGAGCAGCGCCCTCGGGTTACACTCCCAGGTGGCTCCACAGCACAGAGCCAGGACAGAGGCTGAAACAGCCACAGCCACTCACCTTGGGCTCCGGAGGAGGGAGGGCAGGCTGGACTGGAACTGTGTGGGGACACTCGGGATTTGGAGGGCGCCCAGAGCAGTTGCGGAGTGCCAGCCACCCAGGATGATGGCCACATTGCTCCTTCCCAGGGCACTGAGGAGAGGCAGCAGCCCCTCCCTCAGAGATCCAGCCCCATCCTGTGGGCCATTGAAGTGCTAATGGAGGCTCATTAACAACCAGCATCTGCCCCACCCTCGTGAAAGCCCCTTGTGCTGAGCACCTGAGGGAGTTTTTCAATCAACTAACAACCCAAAACTCTTCAAGTAACCTGGACTGCCAGCCTCAGGCAAAAAGCTAGAGGATAACAGTACCTTTCCTGGGCTGGCAACTTTAACCAGGAAAGTAAGACTTGACAGTGGTGTTTAACGTGGGTCCTCCCTCGCTCATCTAAACATAGGAGAGGGAGCCACAAACAGCAGAACAACAACACCCACAGGGAAAACTGGACAGGCTCCAAAGCCCACAGTGATAGCCAAAATGATGAAACACAGAAACAGAAGCCAAATGAAAGAGCAAGAGACCTCCACTGAAGATGAGATCAATGTGGAGAAATTAGGCATGTTAACAGAGCTAGAATTCAGAGCCATGATCTTGAGGAAGCTGAACAGCATGAGTAAGGACATAGTGACACTGAAAATAAGCCAACTGGAAATTAAAAACCATCAAGAAGAGATAAAAAATGACATATCAGAAATGAAAAACACATTGGAAGGTTTAAAAAGCAGAGTAGAGGAAGCTGAGGACTGGATCAGTGAATTAGAAGACAGGGTAGAAAAAATCAACCAATCAGAAAAACAAAAGGAAAAAACGATTAAAAAACAGGAAGACAGCTTAAGAGAACTGTGGGAAAACTGCAAACATAATAATATTCGCATCATAGGAGTCCCCGAAGAAGAAGAAAATGAGCAAGGGATAGAGAATGTATTCAAAAAAATAGTGACAGAAAACTTCCCTAATTTGGTGAAGGAAGAAGGCATTCAAGTTCAAGAAGCACAGAGAGTCCCAAGTAAGAAGAACCCAAATAGGCCCACACCAAGACACATAGTAATTAAAATGCCACAAATTAAAGACAAAGAGAGAATCCTAAAAGCAGCAAGAGATAAGCAACAGGTTACCTACAAAGGAAACCCCATAAGGCTCTCAGCTGACTTGTCACAAGAAACACTACAGGCCAGAAGGGAATGGCAAGAAGTAATCAAAGTCATGAAAAACAAAAATCTGAATCCAAGACTACTCTACCCAGCTAGGCTATCATTCAAAATAGAAGGTCAAATAAAGAGCTTCCCAGACAAAAAAAGGCTAAGGGAATACATTAGCACCAAACCAGCACTGCAAGAAATGATAAAAGGACTGCTGTAATTAGCAGTGGAAATGGGAAGAAAAATGGAACCACACTAAACAAAAATGGTAATAAATAAGTACATGTCAATAATCACCTTAAATGTAAATGGATTGAATGCTCCCATAAAAAGACACAGAGTAGTTGATTGGATAAGAAAGCATGACTCATCTATATGTTGTTTACAAGAGACCCACCTCTCAACAAAAGACTCACATAGGTTGAAAGTGAAGGGATGGAAAATATTTTCCAAGCAAATGGAAAGGAAAAAAAAGCTGGGGTAGCAATTCTCATATCTGATAAAGTAGATTTCAAAACGAAGACCATAACTAGAGACAAAGAAGCCCACTACATAATATTGAAAGGATCTATCCAACAGGAAGATATAACCTTGATAAACATATATGCACCCAATATAGGAGCACCAAAATATATTAAAAATCTTCTGGAGGACTTCCAAGGAGAAATCAAAAATACAATCATAGCAGGGGACTTCAACACCCCGTTGACAGCACTGGATAGATCCTCTAGGCAAAAAATTAGCAAGGAAATAGGACTCTAAATGAAGCACTAGACCAAATGGATTTAATAGATATCTACAGAGAATTACACCCCAAAACTACAGAATACACATTCTTCTCAAGTGCACATGGGACATTCTCAAAGATAGACCACATGATAGGACACAAACTAAATCTCTACAAGTTCAAGAAGATTGAAATCATATCAAGCATCTTCTCAGATCACAATTGCATGAAACTAGAAATCAATTGCAACAAGAACATGCAAAGACATTTCAACACATGGAGGCTAAATAGCATGTTATTAGACAATGAATGGGTC
Organism: Molossus alvarezi; assembly: GCA_037176705.1. Classification (NCBI taxonomy): domain Eukaryota; kingdom Metazoa; phylum Chordata; class Mammalia; order Chiroptera; family Molossidae; genus Molossus; species Molossus alvarezi. Next base: position 171,072,703 of record CM073885.1, read on the forward strand.
ACCGAGGAGATCAAGGAAGAAATTAAAAACTTCCTGGAAACCAGTAAAAATGAACACACAACAACACAAAATCTATGGGATGCAGTGAAAGGAGTTCTGAGAGAGAACTTCATAGCACTACAGGCCTACCTCAAAAAACAAGAAAAATTTCTAATTGACTGTCTAACCTCACAACTTAAAGAATTAGAAAGCAAACAAAAAGAAAACCCCAGAGCAAGTAGAAGGAAGGAAATAGTAAAGATCAGAGCAGAAATAAATGACATAGAGACCAAAAGAACAATTCAAAGAATCAATAAAACAAAGAGCTGATTTTTTGAATAAATAAACAAGATTGATGGACCTTTAGCTAGACTCACCAAGAAACAAAGAGAGAGAACCCAAATACACAAAATCACAAATGAAAGAGAAGTAACAACCAACACCACAGAAATACAAAAGATCGTTAACAACTACTATGAACAACTATATGGCAAGTAATTCGACAATCTAAGCGAAATGGACAAATTTCTAGAAACACACAGACTCCCAAAACTGGACCCAGAAGAAATAGAAAACTTGAACAGACCAATAACAACTAAGGAAATTGAAGACTCTCCCAGCAAACAAAAGCCCAGTCCCAGATGGCTTCACGGGGGAGTTTTACCGAACATTCAAAAAAGAACTAACACCCATTCTCCTCAAACTATTTCAAAAAATTCAAGAAGAAGGAAGACTTCCAAACACGTTCTATGAGGCCAGCATAATTCTAATTCCAAAACCAGAAAAAGACACTACAAAGAAAGAAAACTACAGGCCAATATCCCTGATGAACATAGACGTCAAAATCCTGAACAAAATATTAGCAAATCTGATCCAGAAATATATCAAAAAAATTATTCACCATGACCAAGTGGGATTCATTCCAGGGATGCAAGGCTGGTACAATATTCGCAAATCAATAAATGTGATACACCACATAAACAAAATGAAGAATAAAAACCACATGATCATATCAATAGACGCTGAAAAAGCATTCGACAAAATCCAGCATCTATTTCTGATAAAAACGCTCAGCAATGTGGGAATAGAGTGATCATATCTCGACATAATAAAGGCCATATATGAAAGACCTACAGCCAACATCATACTCATCAACATCTTCTCAATGGGCAGAAACTAAAAACATTTCCATTAAGTACAGGAACAAGACAGGGATGTCCACTTTCGCCACTCTTATTTAACACTGTACTGGATACTTAGCAACAGCAATCAGACATGAAGAAAAAATAAAAGGGATCCAAATTGGAAAGGAGGAAGTGAAACTGTCATTATTTGCAGATGACATGATATTATACATAGAAAACCCTAAAGACTCCATCAAAAATCTACTAGACTTAATAAACGAATTTGGCAAAGTAGCAGGATACAAAATTAACGTCAAGAAATCGATGGCATTCTTGTACACCAATGATGAACTCACCGAAAGAGAAACTGAAAAAACAATCCCATTTACCATCGCGCCAAAAAAATTAAGATACCTAGGAATAAACTTAACCAAAGAAGTAATGGACCTATTTGTAGAAAACTACAGGTCATTGAAAAAAGAAATAGAGGAAGATATAAAAAAGTGGAAGCACATACCCTGTTCATGGATTGGAAGAATTAACATCATTAAAATGTCCATACTATCCAAAGCAATCTATAGATTCAATGCAATCCCCATCAAAATACCGACATATTTCATAGAACTAGAACAAATACTTCAAAAGTTCATATGGAACCAAAAAAGACCCAGAATAGCCACAGCAATTTTGAAAAAGAAGAACAAAGTAGGTGGGATCACAATACTAAATATCAGGTTATACTACAAAGCGACTGTAACCAAAACAGCCTGGTACTGGCACAAGAACAGGCATATAGACCAGTGAAACAGAATAGCGAACCGAGAAATGGACCCAAGGCAATATGATCAATTAATATTTGACAAAGGTGGCAAGAGCATACAGTGGAGTAAAGACAGCCTCTTTAATAAATGGTGTTGGGAAAATTGGACAGCTACATGCAAAAAAATGAAACTAGATCATCAACTTACACCATACACAAAAATAAACTCGAAATGGATAAAAGACTTAAATGTGACCCGTGAATCCATAAAAATTCTAGAAGAAAATGTAGGCAACAAAATTTCGGACATCATAAGGAGCAGAATTTTCACTGATACATCACCTAAGGCAACAGAAACAAAGGAAAAAAATGAACACATGGGACTACATCAAACTAAAATTCTGCACAGCAAAAGAAACAATCATCAAAATGGAAAGGCAACCCACTGTATGGGAAAACATCATTGCCAATGATGTATCAGATAAGGGGTTAATTTCCAATATATATAGAGTGCTCATACAACTCCAGAAAAGGAAGACAAAGAACCCAATTAAAAAATGGGCAGAGGAGCTGAATAGACACCTCTCCAAACAGGACATACAAATGGCCAAGAGACATATGAAGAAATGCTCAACATCACTAATCATCAGAGAGATGCAAATTAAAACAACAATGAGGTATTACCTCACACCTGTCAGAATGGCCACCATCAACAAATCATCAAACAACAAGTGTTGGCGAGGGTGTGGAGAAAAGGGGACTCTAATACACTGCTCTTGGGAATGCAGACTGCTGCAGCCGCTGTGGAAAACAATATGCTGTTACCTCAAAAAATTCAAAATTGAACTTCCATTTGACCCAGTGATCCCACTTCTAGGAATATACCCTAAGAAGCCTGAAACACCAATCAGGAAGAATATATGTGCCCCCATGTTCATAGCAGCACTATTTACAATAGCTAAGATCTGGAAACAGCCCAAGTGTCCATCAGGAGATGAATGGATAAAAAAGCTGTGGTACATATACACAATGGAGTACTATGCAGCGGTGAGAAAGAAAGATCTCTTATCCTTTGAGATGACATGGAGGGACCTGGAAAGTATTATCCTAAGTGAAAGAAGCCAAGCAGAAAAAAACAAATACCACATGATCTCACTTATATATGGTACATAATGAACATAACAGTCTGAGGAATACAGTAGACCCAGAAACATGGGAGTAGGGCACAGACTGACATCCCTCAGAAGAGGGTGTGGGGGCGGGAGGGGGAAGAGATAAACCACAGAACTTATATGCATGTATGCATGATCAATGGACATGGACAACTAAGCCGGGGACGGGACGGGGGTGGGGTGGGGAGGGGGGTGCCAATGGGCTAAAAAAGGTAAAATATCTGTAACAAAAAAATAAATAAAAAATTAAAAAAAAAAAAAAGCAAGCATAAGTGGATGGGAGCAAACCAAGGTGGATGATGTTTACAGTGCTCTAGAACTGTATGCTGGTGCCCAGCTATTGTACCGGACTATATATAGTAAGAGGTATCAGGGCGAGCTAGGAACTAAAGCTTCCACGTCCTTCTTTAAATGGTCACTATATCTATATAATACATTTTATGTGACACATTTTATAAAAATAAGTTTTCTATTCTAGCTTATGGAAAACTTTATAATAGTTCTTGTCTTAACCTCTCCTTTATGCTTTGAAGTTAATATGTCACTGTTAAAAGTCAGCCCCAAATATGATTTTCGGGGGGGGGGGGGAATCTGTATTGTAGGACAAAGCCAATATTGATAAGTAAATTATTTTAATTTGTCCATAATTTCAAATATGTAAAATTTCAGCTCTCCACCTCCATCTACGGAAGATAAATCCCCAGATGTTGGTTATGGGCGAAGTATTTCTTCTTCATCTTCTTTAAAAAGATCAAGTAAAGAAAAGACCAGGTAAGAAGATGAGCTTTTATTTATACGCAAATAATTCTGCTCTTAACTTGGGAGTAAAAAAATATATATATATATATTTTAGATTTTGGCAACCATGCTTATATTCTTCTTAAACTAATATAATTTCATACTTGTTTTTTTCAATTACTATGGAAAAGATCTCTGGAAAAGGAGATGGGAGACCTGGCTTGGCACTCTGTCTGTTGTGAACCTACAGTGAGATCTTGAGCACATGGTTGAGTGTGTGTGAGCAAGCTTAGTTTCTTTGTCTGTAGGTGGAATGATGCCTGGTGTCCTGCTTTGTAATGGTGAAAAGGAATCAAAGCATATAAAGGAAACAAAAATGACTCATAAATTATTAAATGCTTTGCAAATGTAATGTATTATTATTTTCCATGTGATTGAGTTGGTTGTGGCATTTTTCAAATGACAAGACAAACTAGTTATTACTTTAGTGCTGGAGTTGGATCTCCCACAGAAGAGAAATAAGAACTTACTTCTGGACGAAATACTGCTGTTACCAAAAGCTCCACTAAAGAAAAGGGATCAAGGTAAGAAATATTGTATTTATTCTTCTCTTAATTGTAATCAGGTCAAGTTTTAATGATCCAACAAAGCTGATGAAAGGGAAGGTGACTTTTAAACCAGAAAATTTTCTCATGGAACCAGTGGGTTGAACCAAGCAGGACTCATGAAATGTAATTAAAATTAACTTTATTTTTGTCTCTTACTGTCCCTCAAACTTACCAAGGGGGATTTCTTCTCCTGCCTCTGGGTGCGAAGTCAGGTCACGTCGATCATTTTAAAGTCCTATAGTCACTTTAATTAAAAAATGACAGCAGAAGCAGTCTCTAGTCAGTCATTTAAAAGTCCAACCCTGCGTAGTAATCAGCCTGAAAAGAACTTTTCTGTCCTCCTCCAGCACTGCACAGGATGGAGACGGTCCTCTCCCTTCCCTGCATTGTGCCTCCCGCCTGCCCGCCTGCTCACTGAGATCTCTGAGCCTGCAGTAGCTCCAAGAGGGAGACGGGGAAACAGGACCAACTTCTTAGTTGGTTGAAACATGTAGAATGTGGGTTCATACTTTTTAGGCCTGGCATATTTTAAACATACTTCCTACCTGCTTACATATTTTTAAATATATTACTTCTCTTGTGAGCACTCTCCTAGACTCTTCAAGAACCATCTGGCCCTTCTGCCACACACCATGACCCTTAATTACTGTTGACTTAAGCCTTCAGAACCACTGTGGTAGTGGAGTCTGTTTGGCACTTATATGGACCATCTCCTTCCTAAATTGAGATGGTCCCATAAGGACCCTAAGGTGTGGGCATGGTTTATTCTTTTTCTCAGACCTCAGAGCGGTTTATTTTCTATTGTCAGTCTCTGTTGCTCATTATTTGGATCTCTGCTTCTAACCTGCAGCTATCAGTCTAGCCCTGATTGTTTTTGCCCCCCTCTTCCCTTGTCCTCCTCAGGGGGCCTCTCTGCTTCTTCTCTACTGGACTGAGAACTCCTTGAGGATAAAAACATGTTCCGATTTGAATAATTTCTCTTTTCATTTCCACTATGTAGCACAGTGCTCAGTTGGCATATGTAGGCATCCACATTTGTTCAAGATAACATCTGAACTTTTGCAGGAAATTGTTCCTTGGAACAAGGTCCACACTTGTAATTATGAGTTTTGAGCATGCAGGCTTCCTTTTCCTTGCCTGAGTTCCCTCATCAGTAAAATGGAAAAAGTAAATTAACTGAGCATCTACTAGGTTCCAGGAATATAGCAGTGAACAAAGACTGCTGCCCTCATAGAACCTACTTCCTAGTGGGGAGACAGACAAGAAACAAAATAACCTCCCCCCCACACACACACACAGTGTCCTCCTAATAGTAGAATAAATCGTATCTTCCCTTTATATAATATTCCCTTCTCATCCTGTTGGGATAGACTGGGTGGAAAAAAGATGCCAAATGAAATAGATTTCTTTTGATGTGGAGCTCATTGAGTTCTAATTTTTTCACTCAAGTGGAATTTATTGGATGCTACCTGGTATAGTGATTATTTTTCACATACCCAAATCTTCCTACCTAAAATAAAACCCCAAGTGATTTGGATTCATGACTTGTATTTCTCCCTCCAGCCTTGTCCTATAGTTTATATATTCAACTAGTTGATTATATCAAAAAAGAGCAAATGATTAAATTTTGAAAATGTCAGTACACAATTTAGAGCCAAATATCTCTCTCTACTTACCTACTTACCTGCTCATTCTCTTATGAAAACAGAAAATGTCCTAGTTGGTTTGGATCTGTACAGCGAATCTCTGCTTTCTGTGGTGGTTTTGCTAACGTCTCTGCAAGAAAGGTGAAAGCTCTGATGGGCTCAGCCTGCGTGCTGGACAGCACCTTCAGGTGCTTCCTCTTACTTCTAGCAGCACACTCGGTGAGAAAGGCACCTCCTTGTTTCATAGACACAATCACAGGTTGAGCTCTCCAATCTTATAAACTTCTTCTATAATTTTAGAAAGCAATTAACTCTATCAGTGATTTCTGCCATTCTAACTGACCTTCCTAGTGTTGGTTCCTAATTTACAAAACTCTTACTATGTATGTGAATATGTTCAGTTTACCTGTTTTACAGAAGAGGAAAAGGTTAAGATGATACAGCTGAGAAAAACAAAATTTTGCTTAGAGATTTTAGATTACATTGTATCTTAGATCGATACAATCCAATGATTTTATTCAGGTTCTCCCAGTATTACTTCCAGTGTGTGTGTGTGTGTGTAGTTCTGTACAATTTCATCACATCTTTTTTTTTTTTTTTTTTTTTTTTTTTTAATCCTCACCCGAGGACATTTTTCCATTTTTTGTACAGACAGAGTGGGAGGGAGAGAGAGGAAGAGAGAGAGAAACATCGATGTGAAAGGAACACATCGAGTGGCTGCCACCCTCACGACCAACCAGGGCCGGGGACAAACTGCAACCGAGGTACATGCCCTTAGCGGGAACCGAACCCGGGTCTCTCCGGACCGCAGGCGGACGCTCTAACCGCTGAGCCAAACCGGCCAGGGCCAATTTCATCACATCTTTAACTTCATATGTGTGTGACTACAATTGAGAGAATGAACATTTCTGTCACCACAAGGATCTTTCATGTCTAATTGCGTCAGCACCGTTTGTTGAAAAGCTATACTTCGTTCACTGAATTGCTTTTGTACCATTGTCAAAAAGCAGCTGAGCATATTAGTGTGTCTATTTCTGGGTCCTCCGTTCTGTTGCATTAATCTGTGTGTGTATCTCTCCACTGGTACTGCTCTGTCTGGATCACTGTAACTGTATAGTGAGCCTTGATATCAAGTAAGGAAGTTCTTCCCACTTTATTCTTTTTTGTCAAGATGGATTCAACTATTCTATGCCTTCCTGTATACATTTTAGAATAAGATATTTTTTTTCCATTTTTTTTTTTTTATCCTCACCCGAGGATATTTTTCCATTTTTTTGTACAGATAGAGTGGGAGGGAGAGAGAGGAAGGGTGAGAGAGACAGAAACATCGATGTGAAGGGACACGTCGAGTGGCTGCCACCCGCACGACCAACCAGGGCCGGGGACAAACTGCAACCGAAGTACATGCCCTTAGCGGGAACCGAACCCGGGTCTCTCCTGACCGCAGGCCGACGCTCTAACCGCTGAGCCAAACCGGCCAGGGCTAGAATAAGATATTTTTATGTCTACAAAATACTCTGCTTGGATTTTGATAAGAGTTACATAAAACATTTTGGGGAGAACTGACATCTTTAATATGTTGCATCTTTAAATCTATGAACTCAGTATGTCTCATCATTTATTTAGGTCTCCTTTGATTGCTTCCAACAGCATTTTTAATATTCAGCACTCAGATTCTTCACATATTTTGTCAAGTTTATACCTAAGGATTTGACTTTCTTGGAGCAATTTTAAGTGCTCCAAATCTTTTTTGGTTTTCACATGTTTGTTGGTAGGTGCTATATAGAAACACAGTTTTTGTATGTTGATCTTATATCCTGAAACCTTGATAAACTCACTTGTTAGTTCCAGGAGGTTTTTGTTTTGGGTAGATTCCTTAGGATTTTCTATATAGACAATTGTGTCATCTGTTTTGTCTTTAGTTTTCAATAGTTTGATTTTGGTGTGTTTGGGAGTAAAATTTTTTTGGTTTATCTTATGTACATTTGCTAAAATTCTTGACTATATAGATTTATGTTTCTAACCAAATTGAGGAAGCCATCTCAGTCCTAATCATGCATTTTCCCCTGTACTTTATCTTTCTCTTCTTCTGGATATTCAATGACACCCAATATTAGATCTTCTTTTTTATTGCACAGTAAGTTCCTGAGACTCTGTCAGTTGTTGTTGTTGTTGTTGTTGTTGTTGTTTTTAATCTTTCGTTCTTTATATTGTTCAGATTAGATCATTTTTATTAATCTATCTTCAAGTTTATGAATTCGTTCTTCTGTTATTTCTATTCTATTAAACCCATTCAGAAAGTTGTATTTTTCTAAGTTTTGGTATTATAATTTCAGCTCTAAAATTCTATTGTTACATCTCCAATTTCTTTCTAAAACTTTCTAAGTCTCTATTCATTTCAAGAGTGCTTGTCACTAATTGCAGCATTTACATCTGTGTTGTCTTGGCACTGAGGTCTATTGATTGTCTTTTCTCATATGAGTTGAGGTTTTCCTGGTTCTTTGTATGCTGGGTAATTAGATTGTAATATCATGTTATGCATCCTACAGTTCTTATTTATGGGTCTTATATACATTCTAAGAAGAATGTTCCTTTGTGTGTGTATGTTTTAGCAGGTAATTGACCCAGTTCTCGGTCTTCTAATGCCAATTGGTGTTCTGTGAGTTGCCATTCTACTGTTAGTCCCATGTTCAAAGGCTTTGCAGCACTGTTTGGATCAGTCCTGCATGTGTGCCAACCAGTGTTGTCCAGTTTGAGACTTAGGGGGTGGTCTATCCCATATTTTCTATTCAAAACCTATGCAGGTTCTTTTCTGGGTTGGAACCATGCACACACAGTTCAGGAGTAAGCCTAGGAATCCATAAGAAAGAGTGTATGGTTGCTTTCCTCAGCTCCTTCCTCTCCATATCTCCTTTGTCTCTTCTGGTTCATTGGGGCTTCCCATTTGGTCCTCAAGCCAAAACCTTTATATACTCTGCCCTGATACACTCTTGCCATGAGTGCATCCATATCTACAGCCAAACAGCAGGAGGGCTGAGATAGCCTAAGGCAGTTGTAAGCTCTTAGGGATCCTGATGACACCACTGTGACTCTGTTACAGGACCTCTTAGGGGCTGGAGCACAAGGGGATGGAGATAAATAGAAAAACAAAAAACAGGGCTTTTTTCCACCTCCTTCTCCCTCCCCCTCCCCCTCCCCTCCCCCTCCCTCTCCCCCTCTCCCTCTCCCTCTCCCTCTCCCTCTCCCTCTCCCTCTCTCCCTCTCCCTCTCCTGTTTCTCAAACAGGCTTCTCCTTGAGCTTCTGCTGCTTGTGCTGAAGCCCACTTCCAGATTTGGGGCTATGTTTAGTTCGGTTTGTAGAATCATGGACAAAAATAAGAAATTAGACTCACCAACAGTTCAGTAGTAATTCACTGTCTTCTCTGATCTTTCTGCTACTGATTACTTTTCAGAGTCTTCATATAGCTATTGCATACATTCCGTCCAGGTTTTATGACTATATTCAGTGGGAGAGACAGGGTAAAGTGTGCTTCTCCATGTTACCTGGAAAAAGAACCCATGTCATTGTTTTCGTTCAACTCATTAGTTAGAGAGAGTCAGTGAGATGTTAATACTGGTTCAAAGAACATTTGAGAAGCTAGGTATTAATTAAGGAATGTTAGAAAAATGTTGACAAGCTGCATAACCACACATACAGTCGGATATTAACCATCCTATAGAACAATAAACTGTAACCTTTGGGAGTATTTTTGCCAGTGGGCAGAAATAATTTGCATCTTTACTAAACAAAAATCTATATCATAACTAGTAACTCCTCTAAGTCTGGAACTTTTAATTAATAGTATCTTTTAATTAAACAGCATATTTACTGTTTAGTAAGTATATTCCATTTTTCCTAAGTACAGATCTGAGTACATTGCAAGGGGGATGAGGGTGGTGGAAGTGGGCAAAGGACAAATAAATGGGGACAGAAAGAGACTTTACTTTGGGGGATGAGCACACAATGCAGTGTGCAAGTGATGTTTTATTGAGTTGAAACCTGTATGGGTTTATTAACCAGTGTCACCCCAATAAATTAATTGAAAAAAAAGAACTAAGTACATTTCCCCAGATAAACTTTTCGTGAATCTTTGTCCCTGCAAGACATAAATTCCATGCCATCCTTGTTTTGTTTTGCTTTTTTCTATGTTTTGGGTAATTTTTCTTAAAATTTGTGATCCATATTCTTCCTTCAGAAGGTGTCAACAGAAGCAAGAGATGATATGAAATCATCATAGAGTCCTTGAGAAGGCAACCTATTTTTTTTCAATTCATTAAATATTTATTACATACTTATGAAGGGCCAGACATCTTGCTATGCATTTGTGCAGAAGACCAATAGATGTTTTTCATAATGTATGTATATCTGTCATGATCTCTTGAAAATTAATCTCTCCTGCAAAGCATAGAAACTCTAAAACTCTATCATTGTCATTAAAAATTTGACAACTATATGGTATGGTAGTTGAAGTATATAAACACTGTATTTCTGGGATGTTCTTCAGATTCAAAATAACTGTTGTTTACTCTTAAAGGAAAAGTAGAGATAAAAAAGAAGAGGAGGGACTTCCGGTCAAGATCGCGGCATAGGTAATCGCAGTATCGCGTCCTCCCACAACCACATCAAAGTTACAACTAAACTACAGAACAACCATCATTCAAAACCACCTGAAATCAAGCTGAATGGAAGTCCTACAACTACAGAATTAAAGCAGCAGCAACATCCAGACTGGTAGGAGGGGTGGCGGCGCGAGGGCCGGTGGTGAGAGGACTGGTCCCTGGTCCCACACACACGTGTGGCAGATAAAAATCAGGAGGACACCTCGGCTGGGAAGGTCCTTCCTGAGGACTGAGGGATCCCTGTCCCACACCAGGTGCCCCGCTCAGGGTTCCAGTGCCAGGAAAAGAAGTCCCCATAACTTCTGACTGGAAAAACCAGCAGGAACTGAGGCTCAGGGAAGCTGACACGGCTGGAGCCCCAGGCAGCTCCCTAAAGGGCCTGCACACGAACTTACCGGACTCTCTCCCTCTAAGCTTAGAGAAGAGGCAGCTCGAGGGGCGCCAGAGACATACATGGAAGAACTGAGCTTTTTGGCACTGGAGTGAGGGCTGGAGAGGGGGCTTTCTCCGGGACAAACATGCTGTCACAGGCTTTTGTTCCTTTGGTGAGTGCTTCCCTGGAGCGGCAGACAGCCACCATATCTGGGACTCCAGCAACCTGGCTCACACTGGTAGCCCTGCCCTAGTGATTCCCTGAGGCCCCACCCCACCCAACTTTCAGGCCCACCCAAGCTGTTGCCACTTGCTTAATCATAGGATTGGCCTGTCTTGGATCCTGCCTCAGGTTTTTCCTAAATTCTTTCAATCGAGCAGCATCTGGTCTCAGCTAGCCCCATACTTCTAATTAAGTAATACACAGAAACAAACACAGGGAGGCAGCCAAAATGAGGAGACAAAGAAACAGGTCCCAAATAAAAGAACAGAACAAAACCCCAAGAAAAGAATTAAGTGAAATGGAGATAAGCAACCTAACAGATGCTGAGTTCAAAATACTGCTTATAAGGATGCTCAATGAACTCAGAGAGGGCCTCAAGAGCATAAAAAAGGAACAGTCAGAAATGCTGGATACACAGTCAGAATTGAAGGAGGCATTAACTGAAATAAAGAATAATTTACACAGCTTCAATAGTAGAGTACGTAAATCCAAGAAGCAAACCATCGATTTGGAATATAAGGAAGCAAAAAACGCCCAATCAGAACAGCAAAAAGAAAAAAGAATCCAACAAAAAGAGGATAGTGTAAGGAGCCTCCGGGACAACTTCAAGCGTGCCAACATTCGCATCGTGGGGGTGCCAGAAGGAGAAGAGCGAAAACAAGAAATCGAAAACCTGTTTGAAACAATAATGGCAGAAGACTTTCCTAACTTGGTGAAGGAAACAGACATACAAGTCCAGGAAGCACAGAGAGTCCCAAACAAGAGGAACCCCAAGAGGCCCACACCAAGACACATCATCATCAAAATGCAAAAGGTTCAAGACAAAGAGAGAATCTTAAAAGCAGCAAGAGAAAGGCAGCTAGTTATCTACAAGGGAGTTCCCATAAGGCTGTCAGCTGATTTCTCAAAAGAAACTTTGCAGGCCAGAAGGGAGTGGCAAGAAATATTCAGAGTGATGAAAAGCAAGAACCTACAACCAAGATTACTCTACCCTGCAAAACTGTCATTTAGAATCGATGGCCAGGCCTGGCCGGTTTGGCTCAGCAGTTAGAGCGTCGGCCTGAAGTCCGGAGAGACCCGGGTTCAGTTCCCACTAAGGGCATGTACTTCGGTTGCAGTTTGTCCCCGGCCCTGGTTAGTCGTGCGGGTGGCAGCCACTCGATGTGTCCCTTCACATCGATGTTTCTGTCTGTCTCTCCCTTCCTCTCTCTCCCTCCCACTCTATCTGTACAAAAAAATGGAAAAATATCCTTGGGTGAGGATAAAAATAAATAAATAAATAAATAAATAGAATCGATGGCCAAATAAAAACTTTCCCAGACAAGAAAAAGTTAAAGGAGTTCATCTCCACCAAACCGTTATTATATGAAATGATAAAGGGTCTTTTTGAAGAAAAAGATAAAATATATGAACAAACAAAATGGCAATGAATACATATCTATCAACAATGGAATCTACGAACAAAATGAACAGGTAGAACAGAAACATTCTCATAGATGCAGAGAACATATTATTGGTTGCCAGTTGGGAGGGGGGTAGGGGAAATGGGTGAAAAAGGTGAAGAGATTAAGAAGTACAAATTCATTGCTAGACTGACAAACCTCAAAGGGAAAGGGGTTGGGGTGGTGGGAAGAAATAAACCAAAGAACTTATATGCATAACCAATGGACACAGACAATAGTGTGGGAAAAGGCGGGAGGGGGGTGGGAGTGGGGACGAGGGGGTCAATAGGGGAAAAATGTGGAACATCTGTAATACATTTTACATTCAACAATAAAGATTAAAAAAATAATAAAAAATAAAGAAAGAAAGAAGAGGAAAAAATGAAGGAGGAGGACAAGGTTACATCTGTACTGAAATGGGCCGGAGAAGGGAGCTCCGATAAAGAATGGTACCCTCCCTCTGATCCTAACTTTTGTGTTTGTGTGTACGAAGTGACCAAGTCCATACTACCCATCACCAACATCAGGGAGCAGATTGAGGCTCTTGCACAGTAAGTTGTCTGTGTACTCATATACGCATTTTAGATTTCTGAAAAATGTCTTTTATTTTACTGGTTTGCATTTTTTAGCCAATTTCAGACAACTACCCCATAATAAAATTGAACTCTATACCTTCCTACCTCTGACTCTGAAGTAGAAACATGATGACTTGGAAAAAAATTTCAATTTCTATTTTAGATCAGATTTCTGCCAAGAATCAAACTGGTAGCTGGAAATTACTTAAAGAAAAATGTCTAGGAAATGCCAACTATATTTTACTACAAACAGATAAAGAATAAATAAATACAATAAAAAATAAAAATGGCAAACAATGCTTGTCATTTTTTTTTTCAGCTAAATGCTGAAAAGCATCTTTCAATGTGATCTTGAAGAAGTTATGAATGAATTAAAAGCTTGAAAATTAAATCATTCTTTGGGTACAGGGGATGTTTACAATTTAAAGAATGTCTATTGTTATTATATGTAAACTCACAAGTTATTCTATAATAGAATAATCATCCCCTATCTTTATGTTACATGTTTCACATTGCTCTAAAGGGGGAGCGCCGGTATTTGGAAACGTGTGGGCGACTCGGCGCTCTGCAGAAAGGAGTGAGGTTGCCTCCTTAATTAGCGTGTATAATCTGGTTCCACTAAGAGAAGCTGAGAACTGAATTTGGTAGCTATAAAAGAGGTTAGGAATCACTACAGATTAAGGATAGCCTTCTTGACTGACACCAACCAGTAGGTGAGCTACTGGATTATGCAGCAGCTGTTGTCTCCTTGGGAGCTGGTATCTACTCCAAATAGAAGTGAGCTGCAGTCATCAAACCTGGATGTAACACCTGCGAGAAACCCAGCCGCCAGATCACTGACTGCTTATCAGCCAGTACTGGAAGAGAATGTTTCTGGCGACCAAAGTTTTCCTAGTATCCTAGGGAAGCAATGACTCAGTCAGAACTCTGATTTAGCCCATTTCAACATTTGCCAAATTTCTTCATGCTTTGTTCCTGTCAGAAATACTTTTCATCATTCCTAAAAAATTGTATGTTTTTTGTTTATTTTTAACTTGAGCCCACACAAAGATAGAGACACAGAGATTTGTTCCCCTGCTTTTGGTGGCTAACCTTCATTGCAGTGCACCTGGCTGGGTGGGACTGCGTCTGGTCAGCAGCTTTCTCCCAGCTCTTTCTTGTGTCTTTCACCATTGTTCTTCGCTCAGTTCCACATACAACAATGGGGAAACTCTTTCTTTAAAATATGCAATTCTGCCTTTATTCCAAGATGTAGTAGCAGAGAGTTTTTGCGGTGTATGTACTGACTTCTTCAGTGAGAGCGTAATATTAGGAGAAACCCACAGGCACAATATACCACCTCTATCCTGCCTCACCGGCTACTTACTTTTCCTTTTTGCCTCTTCCTCTCTCCTCTGACTTCAGTGTTATAGAAATGCCACGTCTTTCTCTACATTTAAAATAAATAATTAAATTTAAAACAAAAACCTTATAAACTTAAAAATATTTTGGGATGTAATGGGAAAATTTCTATGTATTTGTCTTGTCTCTGCATTTAAATTTTTTAAAAGAAGGACCATATGTTAGTGCAATGCCTTGGATTTCTGGTTGAAACATTTACAAATACTTCTCAAGAGTAGTATAAAAATTTTAAACTGCATTGCTACATATTTAGTGATACTGACTTGTATCTTGTAAGTATTGGGGAAATTAGCAATTATTTATTTCCATGTGTTAAATCAAGTTGTTAGAATTTCAGTTTATATATGATACTTTGAATATAGTAAGCAGAATGTTAACCTAGTTATAGTAAGTACATTTTTTAAAGTAAAGCAAACAAATATAGAGAATATAGTTGTTATACATGTAGTTAGTTACATTCAAAGTGTTCAAAGTGAGATATTAAACTTGATTGACTTGATCTCAATGTAATTGACACAGGTATGTGGCAGAGAAAATGGGGGGTAAAATTCCAAAAGAGAAGCTACAAAATTTCAGCTGGCAACTTCACATAAGTGAACTGAAGTTTCAACTTAAATCCAACGTTGTTCCAATTGGACTGATCAAAAAAGGAATCTTCTACCATCGAGCTTTGCTTTTCAAGGTATTTAAGATGTTTTGCCTCATTTGCCGTGAGGTAAAAATGTTTTCTCTTTATCATATTGGAGTGATCCAGGTGCTAGTATTTAACTGGATACTATGAATCCTATCCCTTAGATTTACATATATTTGAGATATATATATATATACACACACACACACACACACACACACACATATATATGCACATACACATACAGGCACATATATGGACACTGACCATTGAAAGCATATTCATTCAACATTTAAAATATACCAACTATAGGCCAGGACCTTAAG
Source organism: Molossus alvarezi (assembly GCA_037176705.1). NCBI lineage: Eukaryota > Metazoa > Chordata > Mammalia > Chiroptera > Molossidae > Molossus > Molossus alvarezi. Next base: position 171,088,359 of record CM073885.1, read on the forward strand.
CGTCTGGGAATGTAAAGATACTAAAATGACAGCCCCTGTATGCAAGGTGTACTGAAGCCAGACTTGTGGGTTCTAAGGTGATGTCAGGGAAAGTTTCAGAAGAGAAAATGATATATTAGAGGCAACATAGGATTTCAATAAGGAACGAATGAAGACAAGAGTATTTTGAACAAAGCAAACATTTTATACAAAATAACAGGTGTGATTCAATGGGCCATCTGGGGAATGTAGGATAGTTTATCTGGATGAAGAAAGAGGAAACATTGGATGAGGCTATAGGATCAGATCATAAAGCACCATGTGAGTAGCCACTGAAAGTTGTTAGGGGGAAATTAATGAGCACCATGATTTTCAAAGAGCCTTCAGGCAACTGAGTGAGGAATGGATGAGAGCAGGGCCCAGACTGGAGAGAGGAAGACCAGCTGGAAGGTTACTGGAGCAAGAAGTGTGGGTAACCTATGCTGAGCCATAGTTGAAGATGTGAAAGAGGGAGATTTAAAAGATAAGACTGAAAGGACTGGTGACTGCCTAGGTGTGGTGTGAGAGATTACAGGAGAAAAACAAATGATTTCTAGTTTCTAGGCAAGGCATCTGGTAATGATGCATTATTTGCTGAAGTGAGGGACACTAAAAAAGGATCAGGTTTAAGAAAGGGGATGATCTTTGTTTTCCTCCATTTTATTCAGTGTTTATAATATAAGAGGATTCAAGGAAATGGTTTCAAAACTACAGACTGTATAAAATTCTTATCTTCTCCCAAATACTTACAAGCCTCATTGTATCCGTGTATTTCTTGCCTACAATTCCTAGCTAATTTTATTTATAATCCAGATGTCAGTCTTTTCTAATCCCTTGGATTTCTTGCTCTAGCAATTTTTCCCTCCAGTCTTTAATCTCTTTCTCTCTCTCTCGGTTGTTTCTCCTTTAAAATCTATAATTAAATCTACAATATTTAAAGAGTAAGTATATTTTTTTCTCATAATATCCATAAACATAATTATAGCTCCTATTATCATGACCACTATCAATTTGAGCTATGTTCCAGGCATTTGATAAATATAATTGTGAAGAGTCTCAAAAATGCCAAAGTGAATTGTTTTAGAGATAGGAAAACAGATATTTAGAGAAGAAATGTACCCAAGGTCAACCAGACACACAACTGGAACATGAACCCATGCTTATCTGAGTCAATATCTATTCTAATGCTTCTCATTCTCATTCCTGGTCAGAATTCTGAGTCATCTCAACAACTTGTCCCTCCTTGGCAAATCTCTCATTTTCCTTCTCAGCTCACTGCCTTTTGTTATGTCTCAATAAGGATTATAGAGACCTATTGTCTGTCATACTTGATATGTCAAAGAATTTGCCATTGATCCTTCTCTTTCTTTGACACCATTCTCTCTAGTAACTTGTCCTCTCTTACTGCTTCATCTCTATCACCTTTGGAGATCCCTTTCCTCCACCTTTCTCTTAAATGTTGGGGTCCTGCGAGGTTCTGATTCAGGCTCTTCTCTTTTCTCCCTTTGTGTACTTCCCGAGGTGAGGTCATCCTTTGTTGTGGCCTTAAGTACCACCTACATGCCTGAAGTCTCCAGGCCCTTTCCTCTGTCCCACAAATCTCTCCTAACTCCAGATCTGTGTATCACTTTACCCTCTAGCTAGATGCACTTAAGTGTCTCAAAGGCACTGTATTATTCTGCCTGGGCTTCTGTAATAAAATACCATAGACTGGCTGCCTTAAACAATAAACATTCATTTCTAATAGTTCTGTAGGCTGAGAAATCCAAGATCAGGGTGCCAGGAGACTCAGTGTCTGGTGAGCTCCCACTTCCTGGTTTGCATTGGCTGTTTTCTTGCTGTATGGTCATTTAGCAGAGACAGAGCAGAGAGAAACAGAGGAGAGTGAGGGAGAGGGGGAGAGAAGAGAAGAGAGAGGGAGGGGGAGCAGGGAAGAGAGAGAAAGAAAGAGAGAGAACAAGCTCTGGTCTCTTCCTCCTCTTATAAGGGCACCAATCCCATCATGGGGTCTCCACCCTCATGCCCGCATCTAGACCTAATTACCTCCTAAAGGTTCCACCTCCAAATACCATCACATTGGGGTTATGGCTTCAACATATAAATTTGGGGGGGGGGGCAAATTTTCAGTCTGTAACATTATGCCAAACTGAATTCTTTACCCCCACAGTTCAACTGAACCATGCAATTAATTATCCAGGGCTTGCCCACTGCTGAAATCCTAAACGTGCACTTAACTCACTAACCTAGTGTCTTATTCTTCTACCTCTTCTAAATCTTTCACTCCTGTCACATATTTTCTTTGTCTTTTCCATTTTCTTCAAGTTTTTTTGGCTCTTTTTTGTCTTTTTGCCCTCTAGACAGCCTTGATGAGTTGTCAAAAAATTTCCCTCATTTTTTGCTCCCCATTCTTCTACCCCTGTGTGGCCAGCCCGCCAATCTGATTGCCCGTCCTTTCCCTTAATGACACTCAGCCTGCAGAATACAACTCTGGGAGTGTCACAGCTGATTCGGGGTGCCCAAAGTGTGTGGATACGTGGGTAGCTGGGCCATGCTTTCCCAGCTCCGAGTCACAGGCTTCTGTTTCCCTCGGCAACTATGCCCCACATCTGACATTCTAAGGTTTTCCACTTCCATCTCCTCCTCTAAGCTAAGGACCTTGATTCTCACTTCAGGAAGAAAACAGAGACTTTTAGATTCATCTCAGCTAGAGGCAGTACTATCCTGAGGTTAAGAACTCAGTCTCCTGAGACAGACTCCCTGGCTCTCACGTTAGATCACCACCTACGGCAATCTTGGTGAAATTATCTGACCTCAGTGTTACCCTATATAAAATGGGAAATACAATCTGTTTCCCAGGGTTGGTTTGATGATTTAAAGTGCCTTGACATGGAGTAAGAGATCAGTAAAAGTTATTTTGGAGAAGATAATTATATGTTTGTTTTTGTCCCTTTACCCCACTTGACTATGTGTGTGAAATGATTCTGGTATTAATTCCAGCATGGGAGGAGGGTGTGCCACACGTCGAAGCAATTCTCCAACAATAGCTGGACAATTCAACTCAGTTCTGATACTACCCACCTGGAGATAGCATCAGGTCCCACAGGACAAGGGCTCAGTCTTACAAGACTGCTCCTACTCCACTTCAGGTGCCATCCCAAGCTCAGGTTGTCGCCAGTGCTTCTGACCAACCAGCTATAGATCAGAGGGTCCAACAACCCCATCCTTGGATATGATTACTTTGCGAGAGCTGCTCACAGAACTCAGGGAAACATTTTACTTACTAGATTACCATTTTATCATAAAGGAACGTAAGTTAGGAACAGCCAGATGGGAGATAATATACGTGAAGTTATAGGGAAAGGGTGTGGAGCTGCCATGCCCTCCTTAGGAAGGCCAGTACCCCAAATCTCTACCTGTTCCCCAACCCAGAAGTCCTCCAAACCCTGTTCTTTTGGGGTTTTGTGGAGGCTTCATTACATAAACATGATTGATTTACTCATTGGCTATTGATTGATTCCACTTCCAGCCCCTCTTCTCTCCTCAGAGGTAGGGGAGGGAGTAGGACTGAATGTTCCAAACCTCCTGGCAGCCAGGCCCCATGCTCAGGTGTCCAAAAGTCACTTCATTACCACAACAAAAGACACCCTTATGGTTCTCATCACCTAGGAAATTCCCAGGGTTTTAGGAGCTCTGTGCTAGAAATCCTGATGAAGATCAAAATATATTTCTTATTAGAAATCACAGTATCACAGAGTGCTATACATTCAGATCCACTGCATTAATAAATGAATATAGAGATTTTTAAAACAACATGATTCTTACCTTCTAGTGATACCCTTATAATAACCTGGTTATTAAATAACAGGAAAGGAGCTAAAGGGAGACTAGGTAATATGGGCATGCAATTCATGCAGCTTTTCCTGGAAGCTACAAGTTAACACTCTCCAGGTCTACTCCCTGCAGATCGATGAGGAAGGGACTAGACAAAGGCAGTTTAGGCACAAGCACAGTAAGGTCTAGATGATGTGGGAAAATGCTTACCTGTCAGTCACACCTGGGAACAGGTAATTGGCCAGAATAGGCGTGGCCACTGCAGGGGCATGAAATCTGAGATACACAAGCTCCTGAACAAAGAAAGTTCACTCCTTGGCTCTCTCACTTGCTTGCCTGTGCTCCTGGCTCTCTCATTGCAGTGAGAGCATTTCCCTGTGCTCACCCACACTGTGGGCTAGTGGGCTGAACTGCTGGATGCAACTTCACGAAGGAACAAAAACTCTGGACACTGGCTCTGCTTCTAGCTCTGCTGCAACCCCAGCTACGTCTCTCCCAGGACTGGACTAAGGGAAATGGGACTTTGCAAAATGAGGGATATAATTTCATTCAAATAAAAATCCCTCATCCTCTTGTGTGAGTCTGAGAAAATTCATCTTCTCAAGATATTGCAAGAACCCACTCCCACTAGTGATGGACAATATGGACCCACTCATGTCTCTGGCAACATCAGTACTAGGACCACTTACTGAGGACCCACTCTGTGCCAGCATTCACAGCTCTAAGCACTTGACTCGTATTAATTCACTCAACCTATATAACCACCCTATGAAGAGAGTGGTTAGCCCTGGCCGGTCTGGCTTAGCACTTAGAGCATCGACCCTCAGACCAAAGAGTCACGGGTTCAATTCTGGTCAAGGGCACGTACCTTGGATGTGGTTCATCCCTGGTCCTGGTTGGGTCATGTGGGAGGCAACCCGTTGATGTGGCTCTATCACATCGATGTTTCTCTCCCTCCCTCCCTCCCTCCTTCCCTCCCTCCCTCCCTCCCTCCCTCCCTCCTTTCCTCCCTCCCTCTTTATCTAATGATAAATGGAAATCAGGTGAGGAATAAAAAAAAAAAGGAGAGAGAAAGTAGTTGGACTGTTGTCATCCTCATTTCACAGTTGAAGAAATGGAAGCACACAGAGGCCATTTGCTTGAGTGACAACAACTGGTAAGTGGCTGAGCTGAAACTAAAACCCAGGCAGTCTGAGCCAGCTCTCCTGTCCCCTATAACATGACCAAGAAATTTCTAGATGATTTCAAGGGTACTTTTTTTTTTTTCCCCATTTTTTTGTACAGATAGAGTGGGAGGGAGAGAGAGGAAGGGAGAGAGAGAGAGAGAAACATCGACGTGAAGGGACACTTCGAGTGGCTGCCACCCGCACGACCGACCAGGGCCGGGGACAAACTGCAACCGAAGTACGTGCCCTTAGCAGGAACCGAACCCGTGTCTCTCCGGACCGCAGGCCGACGCTCTAACCACTGAGCCAAACTGGCCAGGGCTCAAGGGTACTTTTTAAAATCACCTCAACATCAAGACAAATTGAAGAGACAACTCCCAGAAAACATAAGCAACCCATGAGGAGGTCATGGCAGCAGGCAGCCCAAGAAGGAACAACCACTCACAGGTTTCCTCCTGCTCCACAGCATCTGTCTACATACATCTCACAGAATGAACTGGCTAGAAACAGGTCCCCTCCCAGCTGGTCCCTCAGTTCAGTCCCACTGTGATTCACATCCAGCACGCAGCCCAGGAGCATGGAAAGATTGATAGATGCACCAGTGCTGAAAGCCCGTGGGATAGCTTTTCTCCAGCGTCGTTATCAATCTTGTGCTGATACAATGCAGTGAAACTGCCTGAAAAATGTCCCTTCCCAGCAGGACCTACACAGAGATTTTAAATCTACAGGATCTTGAAGAACAAGAGAACTTACCACATTTTATTGGCTCCCATCACAATATCCCACATTTTTCTCAGCCTCCTTTCTAAGCACTTCTTTGCAAGAGTTGTATATTTCACCTTCAACCAAGGTGGGTCTTACAGCTAAGAATTTTTCTCCACCCTTCTCCCTCCTCACTCATGGTCGACCTTGTGCTTTCTCCCACAGGCTCTGGCTGACAAGGTTGCCATCGGCTGCTCTCTGGTTCGAGGGCAGTATGGCAGAGCTTGGAATGAAGTAAAGCTGATGAATGAATCTCGAAAGGGAGTGATTGGGGGTCTCCCTCCTTTTGAAACATACATCGTTGACCTCCTATTCCATCCAGGTAGACTGATGAAGATAAAGAGTAAAGAGGCAAATCTTTACAGGTTTCTCTGAACTAGCAAACAAGAAATTTATTCTATATACTTTTTGTGAAGTGTACCTATTAATTTTATTTCTTTAAATAAAAGTATTAGAAAGCATCTTTCTGTGTCAAAATGAGGACCCTTGGATTGACATGGTTGTGCTTCTGACAGCAGGCTTTGGACAAAAGTTGAGTCTGATTAGATCTTGTTGTGCTTACTGTTGCTCATGAGAAGCTTATTATTGTCCACATTAATCCACCCCACTGTTTCCTAAGGAGCATCCCTGCCCTTTGGGACTCGTGCAAAAACACTGAGCTGCTGGTCGCAGACATCCTGTGGCCTCATCTCCGCCCTTCTTCATGCCCAGATTCTCCAGGAGCGCTCGGTTAGATGCAGTCACTGCTTTTCATGTCTCCAGTCACCTCCTCACTTGTATAAAGTAAGATTATTGATAGTTTGAGTATTTATAGATCTATTCTAGTATTACAAATTATATTTTTTGTTCACATTTTTAAAACTTATTAAGAACACTTTCATATACTTCATTGAAATATAAATATTTCTAAAAACTATTTCCATAAATTATATTTGTCTTAACTATGTTAATTTGGAGATACACTTTCAGTTAAAAACCATTCTGTTTTGCTTTTACACATTTTAATGCTACGTGACAAATATTATTTTAAATGTATATAACTTAACAATTCTTCTTTCCTGGGAAACTTTGAAATATAAAAAGAGAATAAATCTTTGCTGAGGAATTATGTTTTCAGTGTTAAGCACAAAACAGAACAAACACACATTTCAAATGGTAAGAGATATAAAATAAAAAATATGATGAATCTCACGGGTAGCAATACCCATATCCGATTAAGTAGATTTCAAAAAAAAGACCATAACTAGAGACAAAGAAGTCCACTACATAATATTGAAAGGATCTATCCAACAGGAAGATATAACCTTAATAAACATATATACACCCAATATAGGAGCACCAAAATATATTAAAAATCTTTTGGAGGACTTCAAAGGAGAAATCAACAGCAATACAATCATAGCAGGGGACTTCAACATCCAGTTGACACCACGGGATAGATCTTCTAGACAAAAAATTAGCAAGAAAACAGAGACTCTAAATGAAGCACTGGACCAAATGGATATAATAGATATTTACAGAGAATTATACCCCAAAACTACAGAGCTCACATTCTTCTCAAGTGCACATGGGACATTCTCAAAGATAGACCAGATGATAGGACACAAACTAAATCTCTACAAGTTCAAGAAGACTGAAATCATATCAAGCATCTGCTCAGATCACAATGGCATGAAACTAGAAATCAATTGCAACAAGAACATGCAAAGGCATTTGAACACATGGAGGCTAAATAGCATGTTATTAAACAATGAATGGGTTACTGAAGGAGATCAAGGGAGAAATTAAAAACTTCCTGGAAACCAATGAAAATGAACACACAACAACACAAAATCTGTGGGATTCAACAAAAGCAGTTCTGAGAGGGAACTTCATAGTACTACAGGCCTACCTCAAGAAACAAGAAAAAGTTCTAATTGACTGTCTAACCTCACAACTTAAAGAATTAGAAAGCAAACAAAAAGAAAACTCCAGAGCAAGTAGAAGGAAGGAAATAGTAAAGATCAGAGCAGAAATAAATGACATGTAGACCAACAAAACTATTCAAAGAATCAATGAAACAAAGAGCTGGTTTTTTGAAAAGATAAACAAGATTGATGGACCCTTAGCTAGACTCACCAAGAAACAAAGAGAACCCAAATGCACAAAATCAGAAATGAAAGAGGAGAAGTAACAACTGACACCACAGAAATACAAAAGATCATTAACAGCTACTATGAACAATTATATGGCAACAAATTTGACAATCTAAGTGAAATGGACAAATTTCTAGAAACACTCAGTCTACCAAAACTGGACCCGGAAGAGATAAAAAAAACTTGAACAGACAGTAAAAACTAAGGTAATCAAGACTCTCCCAGCAAACAAAAGCCCAGGCCCAGACGGCTTCACAAGAAAGTATTACCAAACATTCAAAGAAGAACTAACACCCATTCTCCTCAAACTATTTCAAGAAGAAGGAAGACTTCCAAACTCGTTTTATGAGGCCAGCATAATTCTAATTCCAAAACCAGAAAAAGACACTACAAAGAAAGAAAACTACAGGCCAATATCCCTGATAAACATAGAGGCCAAAATCCTGAACAAAATACTAGCAAAATGAATCCAGCAATACATCAAAAAAAGTATTCACCATGACCAAGTAGGGTTCATTCCAGGGGTGCAAGGCTGGTAAAATATTCGCAAATCAATAAATGTGATTGATACACCACATAAACAAAATAAAGAATAGAAACCACATGATCATATCAATAGACGCTGAAAAAGCTTTCAACAAAGTCCAGCATCCATTTCTGATAAAAACACTCAGCAATGTGGGAATAGAGGGATCATATCTCTACATAATAAAGGCCATATATAAAAGACCTACAGCCAACATCATACTCAATGGACAGAAACTAAGACCATTTCCCTTAAGAACAGGAGCAAGACAGGGATATCGCCACTCTTATTTAACATTGTACTGGAAGTCTTAGCCACAGCAATCAGACTTGAAGAAAAAATAAAAGGGATCCAAACTGAAACGGAGGAAGTGAAACTGTCATTATTTGCAGATGACATATTATACATAGAAAACCCTAAAGACTCCATCAAAAATCTAGACTTAATAAATGAATTTGGCAAAGTAGCAGGATACAAAATTAACATCAAGAAATCAATGGCATTCTTATACACCAATGATGAACTCACAGCAAGAGAAACAGAAAAAGCAATCCGATTTATCATCGTGGCAAAAGAATTAAGATACCTAGGAATAAACTTAATCAAAGAAATAAAGGACCTATTTCCAGAAAACTACAGGACATTGAAAAAAGAAATAGAAGTAGATATAAAAAAGTGAAAGCACATACCTTGTTCATGGATTGGAAGAATTAACATCATTAAAATGTCCATATTACCCAAAGCAATTTATAGATTCAATGCAATCCCCATCAAAATACAAATGACATATTTCACAGAACTAAAACAAAATACTTCAAAAGTTCATATGGAACCAAAAAAGACCTTGCATAGCCACAGCAATTTTGAAAAAGAAGAACAAAGTAGGTGGGATCACAATACCGGATATCAGGTTATACTACAAAGCCACTGTAATCTAAACAGCCTAGTACTGGCACAAGAACAGGCATATAGACCAGTCGAACAGAACAGAGAACCCAGAAATGGACCCAAGGCAATACGCTCAATTAATATTTGACAAAGGTAGCAAGAGCATATAGTGGAGTAAAGACAGCTTTTTTAATAAAGGGTGTTGGGAAAATTGGACAGCTACATGAAAAAAAAATGAAACTGGACCATCAACTTACACCATACACAAAAATAAACTCAAAATGGATAAAAGACTTAAATGTGACCCATGAATCCATAAAAATTCTGGAAGAAAATGTAGGCAAGAAAATTTCGGACATCACACGGAGCAGATTTTTCACTGATACATCACCTAAGGCAACAGAAACAAAGGAGAAAATTAACACATGGGACTACATCAAACTCAAAAGCTTCTGCACAGCAAAAGAAACAACAATCAAAATGGAAAGGCAACCCACTGTATGGGAGAACATCATTGCCAATGATGTATCAGATAAGGGGTTAATTTCCAATATATATAGAGTGCTCATACAACTCTACAAAAGGAAGACAAAGAACCCAATTAAAAAATGGGCAGAGAGCCCTGGCCGGTTTGGCTCAGCGGTTAGAGCGTCGGCCTGCGGTACAGAGAGACCCGGGTTCGGTTCCCGCTAAGGGCATGTACCTCGGTTGCAGTTTGTCCCCGGCCCTGGTTGGTCGTGCGGGTGGCAGCCACTCGATGTGTCCCTTCACATCGATGTTTCTCTCTCTCTCTCTTCCTCTCTCTCCCTCCTGCTCTATCTGAACAAAAAAATGGAAAAATGTCCTCGGGTGAGGATAAAAAAAAAAAAAAAAAAAAAAAAAAATGGGCAGAGGAGCTGAATAGACACCTCTCCAAACAGGACATACAAATGGCCAAGAGACATATGAAGAAATGCTCAACATCACTAATCATCAGAGAGATGCAAATTAAAACAACAATGAGATATCACCTCACACCTGTCAGAATGGCCGCCATCAAAAATCATCAAACAACAAGTGTTCATGAGGGTGTGGAGAAAAGGGGTCTCTAGTGTACTGCTGATGGGAATGCAGACTGGCGCAGCCACTATGGAAAACAATATGGTGTTACCTCAAAAAATTCAAAATTGAACTTCCATTTGACCCAGTGATCCCACTTCTAGGAATATACCCTAAGAAGCCTGAAACACCAATCAGGAAGAATATATGTGACCCCATGTTCATAGCAGCACTATTTACAATAGCTAAGATCTGGAAACAGCCCAAGTGTCCATCAGGAGATGAATGGATAAAAAAGCTGTGGTACATATACACAATGGAGTACTATGCAGCTGTAAGAAAGAAAGATTTCTTATCCTTTGAGATGACATGGAGGGACCTGGAAAGTATTATCCTAAGTGAAACAAGCCAAGCAGAAAAAGACAAATACCACATGATCTCACTTATATATGGGATATAATGAATATAATAGTCTGAAGAATAGGGTAGACCCAGAAACACGGAAGTAGGGTACAGACTGACAACCCTCAGAAGAGGGGATGGTGAGGGGTGGGAAGAGATAAACCACAGAACTTATATGCATATATGAATAACCAATGGACATGGACAACAAAGCCGGAGATGGGGCAGGAGGGGTTGGGGAGGAAGGTGTCAATGAGGTAAAAAAGGGGAAACAGCCCTGGCCAGTTTGCTCAGTGGTTAGAGTGTTTGCCTGTGGTCTAGAGAGATCGAGGTTCAATTCCCGCTAACCTCAGTTGCAGTTTGGCCCCGGCCCCAGTTGGTCGTGTGGTTGGCAGCCACTCCATGTGTCTCTTTCACATCGACGTTTCTCTCTCAATCTCTCTCGCCCTCCCACTCTATCTGAACGAAAAATGGAAAAATGTCCTCAGTGAGGATAAAAAAATAATAAAAATAAATAAAAAGGGGGGGGGGAATATCTGTAACAAAAATAAAATAAAATAAATAAATAAATAATAAAAAATAAATAAATAAATTTAAAAACAGGCATAAGAGTATAAACAAAGTTCAACAAGGCCAGGAATACTCTTAAAATTCAAATGCGTCCATGAAATCTTATGCATTTGTTAGAGGTGAGTGAAAATTTGGCTCTGTGCTCTCCAGCAGCCAATGCGGAAGGAAGGAAGTTACATGATTTATAAACAGGGCCACTAGATAAAAGCACAAAGCAGTTTCTCAAGAGGAGGAAAGACCAGAAAATTTCTCTTTGAGCGCTTCATACAGATGGAAAATGTAATATAGAACATACGATCTTTGAAAAACAACCTCCCACTAAGTTCTGGAAAGAATTTTCATAGGGCGATGGCCCAACATCAAAATGGGATGAGGGAGAGGGTCCGTGCAGAGCCACTGTGATATGGTCCAGGTGGACACCACATTTTTTTAGGCCAGTACAGGCCAAAGACATTCTTTTTTCACCTTTGTGACATTATGTATACTATCTCTCTTAGCGAGGTTCTAGGTTATTACTGAACAGGAATGAGTTTAAATTATATCCTTAGGTCTATTCTGTGTTACCAGTTAAGTATAGAGCCATAACATTTAATAATGATCCAATCTAGTATAAAAATAAAACATATTCAAACTAGCAACAAAAATTATAAATTACCCAAAAGAGATTTATCAAAAAATACATAAGAAAATAAATAAAACTTTAATGAGATCTGAATAAATGAAGAAGATGCACCCCATTTTCTTGATAGAAAGCTCAGCAATATATACATTTAACATAATTCTGTATAGAATCCCAACACAGTTTCTTTTGTGGAACTTGAAAAACTATAAAATTTATCTGGAAGAATGAATGCCAATGATATTTTGAAATAGAAAATAAAGAGGAACTGGCTCCAACATATATCAGAACACACATTAAAAAGCAATTATCACCCAGGCGGTGTGGCTCAGTGGATTGAGAGTCATCAAGCCATGGACTGAAAGGTCCTGGTTCGAATCCCAGTCAAGGCTCATGCTTAGGTTGTTGGCTCAATCTCCAGTAGGGGGCGTGCAGGAGGTAGGCAATTAATGTTTCTCTCTCACATCTATGTTTCTCCCTATATATCTCCTTTCCTCTCTCTCTAAAAACGTCAATAAAAACATTATTTAAAAGCAATAATAAATAAATAAGAGAGACTTAAAAAATGGAAAAATATTAAATCAGACATAGCTTTTCTGCCCTATGGAGAAATAATAGCCTATTCAGTAAATTACAATAAAAAAATTATGATCTTGGAAAGTAGAGATCTTTTCTATTTATGATTAATAACAACAACAAACAACAACAACAAGCCATAGAACATAGTTGACAAGTTTGGCTACAGAAAACTTTTAAATTCCCATTTAAAAAAACTATAGGACAAGCAAAATTATTTCTGTTCAGCAAAATAAAATATAAGCAAAATTACATACAGGGAGAAAAAATTTATAGCCTATATAACAAACAAATGTTCATATCCTTAATAAACAAAGAGGTTTTATAAACCGATGAGATGATCCAATGGAGAAGATGATCCAAAATGGAAGAAGAGACAAAGACAATTGTATTTGAATAGAACATCTAGACAGTGGTAATAAACAATGCTTGGATCTCAGTGGCTTAACACAAAGGTTTCTTGTCACACTACATGTCAGCACAGGCCCCTAGAGGGCATTCTGCTCTACACAGTCACTCAAGGACCCATGCTGTGAGCAGCCCCTCCATTTGTAACTGCTCAATCTGGACACGTGACCTCGGTCACTACAGTGGGACAGAAAGTGCTAAGGATCTCCTTCATGAATTACATGCTCTGGGCTGGAATAACATGTTGTTTAGTCAAAACTACATCCAAGAAAGATGGGGCAGTGTCTAGAACTATGGAGAGCTGAATTAGAATCCTGACTGTCACTAAAAAAATGTGGAAACTCTGGCGACTATTGCGGTTGTGAGATTTCAAAACAACTTATATAAAGCTACTTGTTAGTTTGTCAGAATCAAAAGCTACAGTTTCTCTTCTGGAGATCAAATCATTTCATTAAAATTAATATCTAACTTTCAAAAATAGCTTTAATTAAATGGAAAAATAAACATTTAAATAGAATCCTTTTCACGGGTGTCCAGCCTTTGTGCAGGATTGTAAATGAGGGTTCCAGTTTGCACTGCACTTTTAGTGAGGACATACCAGATTTCAAAAGTATCATTTCCTTGTCAAAGAAACAGTACTGTCATTCATGAAAATATTTTTTCCAGAAGCTCAAAACCACATCTAAAATCAAAAGGATACTGACTTTAATTTTTTATTGACATAGGATTCTTTAAATAGTAACTTTTTTCAGCAAGACATTACTACAGTCTTCCTCTGCCAAAGGCAGTAATCTGGAGATAAGATGCAGGTGTTTCAGGAGATGATGCCTTTTCCCTTGGCACCGTTCACAGAGAGGCTGTAATCCACACACTGATGACACTTGTTTGCTCTAAGTCACCTGATTACTAAGTGTAGGATAAACTATGAAAACTATATGGAAAATGTCACTTTGGTATATTCTTAGAGGAATACAATAGTATCAAATAACTTATCTAGAGCTTAGTATTTAAAAGTACTATCCTTTATTTAAAATTAGTTGAATATTATATAGATTACTAACAAAAGCTTTGCTTTTAAAGCTATGGATAGAATTATTTTAATAACAACACTGGTTGTGATTTGGAAGAACAGGCATCTGAGTGTTCGGTGTGAATTTAAATAAGGCTCCTCCCAGAACTCACAGTATAAGACACCTGTAGGATCTGCCAATAAACAAACCACAAATCGGAATTTAAAAAATAAAAAGAGCCCTGGCTAGTTTGCTCAGTGGTTAGAGCATAGGTCTGTGGACCAAAGAGGTGTGGGTTCAATTCCCGGTCAGGAACACGTACCTTGGTTGAGGGTTTGATCCCCAGCCCTGGTCAGGGTCATGCGGGAGGCAACCAATTGATGTTTCTTTCTCTCTCTCTCCCTCCCTTCCTTCCTCCCTTCTTCCCACTATCTGAAAAATCAATGGAGGAATATCCTAGATTGAGGATTAAACACTAACTAAATAAATAAAAATAAAAAGAATTGTTGGAAAAGATAAAGAAATTTTATTATGATGATTTTATTTATAAATTCAGTAAGCCTTTATTATTGAGAAGCAATATTATAACAGTGGTACAAAGCCCTGGTTTGTAGTTAGGCTGAGATTAAGGTCTATATCTGCCTTTTTATACCTGTGTGATCTTGACAAAATAACTCAACCTCTATGTCCCTCAGTTTGCTCTTCTGGAAAGTGGAGATAAATATTAACAACTATTTACATATTGCTTACTGTGTCGGAGGCTCCTCTTTGCTTAATCCTTCCGGTGACCCTATGATGTGTAGGTAGCAATAGTCATGTTTAGCAAGTGAGGGACAGAGAAGTTAAGTAACTTACCCCAAAATCACTCAGGTAGTAAGTGGCAAAGCTTTAAATTTGAACCAATCTATATGCCTAGTAAAGCTATTATGAGGATGAAATAAGACTATTCATGTCAATGACAGATGTGTGTATGCGTAGGGGGTGGGGAGGTACATGTGCACATACCAGTGTGTGTGTGTGTTTATAGTTTTCCATTTAATACAATGTTCTGTTCATACATCTGCCTTTAGCATGTTTTGAGGAAATATTTTATTTTATTTTATTTTATTTTATTTTTTAATCCTCACTCGATGACATTTTTCCCCCATTTATCTTCAGATAGAGTGGAAGGGAGGAAGGGAGTGAGAGGGAGAGAAACATGGATGAGAGAGAGACACAGCAATCGGTTGCCTACGACCCGACTAGGGCTGGGGATCAAATTGCAACCCAGGTATGTGCCCTTGACCAGAATCAAACCCATGACTCTTTGATCCCCCAGCTGATGCTCTAACTACTGAGCAAACTGGGTAGGGCTTGAGGGAATATTTTATTCTTGAGGTATCTGTCTCTTCTTTCAGATCTGAAGTCAGCAAATGTTTTCCTTAAAGGGCCAGATAGTCAATAGTTCAAGTTTTGCCGGCATTCAGTCTCTACGGCAACCACTCAACTCTGCAGTGGCAGCATTTGTGCTGCAAAATGCGGAGATAATAAACATTATTTAGTAAAACAGAGGAGAACCAGATTTGGCTCATGGGTCACCGTGTCCACTCGTGCTGTGGGGGTCGAGACTTCGAGGGTATGGGCGTGGAAAGGGTTGTACTTGACTCATCCTGGTCCCTGGGCACCTCGGCTAAGCATTCAGGGGAGACGTTCACACAGGCACTTTATCTTCCTTGGTTTCTTCAAGCTCTGAACTGGATCTACTTGATGTCCATCTGTGGATGCCAAAGCAGATGTCTTGTTTTTCTATAAGGATGAGGACAGACTTGACGTATCTAAAGAAGAAAATAAATCTTCCTGTTTTCTAAAGTGTGAAGGGTCTGAGGTTTCACCCTACTCATAAGTTAGCTGCCACCATTTCAAAGTTGCTTTCAGAAGACATAAGATTCCTGGGTCAGAGACAGAGGACTTTATTACTCACGGCACAGCAAGTAGCATGAGACAGCTTATTGTGTCACTTCTCCTTGCTCCCAAGCCTCCTGTGGGCAATGTAGACTCGGATAGGTGCCTACAGCTCAATGGGTTGTGTTACAGGAGAGGAACCCTGAGCTTAGAGAACCCAATTTTTTATAATAGGGAGTAAGCCCGCCTGCCCTTTTGATCAGAGTGGAGGCATGACAGCCTCTGAGGCTGTTTGCTAACAACCTTGAAAAGACTGTCAGAACAAAGGGCTGTCAGGAAGCCTATGTTTATAAGACATGCAGAAACAAGTAGTCCCACGAAGAATTGCCTCCTGATACCTTCATCAGTTCTTATAGTACACAAGGCTTTATGAAATTTCTCATCTATATAAAAGAGATGATTGACACATGGTTATATGAACTTGCCGTAACCATTAGTCCTATAATTTTATATATACTTGATATACCCATAAAATTATACATATAATCATATAAGAAAGGTCACAGCAAATTAGCTTAATGATTCACATGGCCAATTTTCTGTCTCTGATAGTACCAAAGGAATATTTGTGAGAAGGTGTGGTGGCAAACCTCAACATCATCCTGGTAAGCTTTCGTTTATAAGTTCAAATCCAAATTCAGATTAAGCCTCACCGTCTCCCTCAGGTCCTCCAGATGCTTTTTGCTCTTCTGATGATCTTCTATAATATTATTTGTGTCACTCATTTTGGCGTTTTCCCATAAGCTCACTGCCTGGCATCGCCGGCTCCTAATGCACACACACAGCTTGCAGTGGTGAAGAGCATGCGTGGTCGTTGCAGTCAGAGCAACTCGGGTTTGAGTCCTGCTTCTGATGTTCTTAACTGTGAGAATTTGAAAAAACGTCTTGGTTTTCTTGTCTCTAAAATGGGGTGATAATAATAGTAGCTACCCCATATGGTTGCCCTGAGGAATGAAAAGGATGGTGCATATAACGTGCTCAGGACAGTGCTAAACACAGTAAGCAGTGGACAACCGTTAGTATCATGCTTTGATCTCCCTAAGAGACAGAAAGCTCTTTCAGGTTTGGTGTGTATCTTACTGGCAGAGTTACTAGCACAGACTAGCTTGAGCAGTATTTGGTGACTGTCTTTATGCATTATATTAACTGACCTTAAAGATGACAATGTTATTTTTCTTAGTTTTTAATTTTTATTTGGATACTTTTGAAAGTCATTTTGTGGTCAAGAAAATCACGCTTGTCTATGGCACAGCTACTTTTGAACTTGTGCAACAGGAAGTGAAAATGCAGAAACGCGTGCTATCTTCGGAGCGTGTGTCTGAAATCATTCCCCACAGCATGTGTTCATTTCCTCATCACCAAAACCTTGCGGACCCACAGGTGTGACCCATGGGAGCTGCTTCATTTCGAAAGGGCATCGCATTACTTCCATAGTTTGATGATTTTGTATTGCTGCTTGGCCCAACTTGTCTGTGATCTGAATGACTCATCTTGCATACTTACCTTTAAAGTCCTATTCATGTGTGTAGTGAAGATGACTTAGGTTCTTGTTAACTTGCTAACAATGCATAAGTCTCCTCATTGGCTAAGATCTTTCCACCAACCACACCTGCAAAGAAGCAGGCTCTTGTTTTCACAAGTCCCAGCAATCAGCATCTACCTTAGATGTATAGTTGACCTTTGAACACCATGGAAGTTAGGGGTGCCTACCTCTTGGGCAGTTGAAAAATCCACATACAACTTTTGACTCCCCCCAAAGTTAATACCGAGAGCCGACTGTTGACTAGGAGCCTTACTGATA
Source organism: Molossus alvarezi (assembly GCA_037176705.1). NCBI lineage: Eukaryota > Metazoa > Chordata > Mammalia > Chiroptera > Molossidae > Molossus > Molossus alvarezi. The sequence continues at coordinate 171,106,050 of CM073885.1, forward strand.
ACATACTGATAACAAAAACAGTCAATTAACACGTTTTGTATGTTATATGAATTCTATACTGTATTCTCACAATGAAGTTAGCTAGAGAAAAGAAAATCATAAGAGAAAATACTGTATTTATTGAAAAACAGCTGCGTAAAAATGAACCCACAGAGTTTCAATTGGTGGTGTTCAAGGTCAACTGCATTTCATCACCAGTGTGGTCTGATCTCCCAGCAATGAGCTAAGAGCCGTCGGTCTCCCTCTCTAGCTCACAGGCATCGGCCCCCAAATCCTGCACACAGCCCGACTCTGATTATCTTGAGAAAGTCCCGTTAGTTTCACACAAGAACAGCTGGACTACAAATGGAGTCTGGCACTTTTAAGTAGTCGTCAATCATGCGATGAGAACAGCGGAAACAAACAGAGCTCTCTCTAAGTACTTACATATCTGACATACAAATCAAGTGAGAGCCCAATTCGTTTATTTATAGGTTCCTTTCTTTGAAAAATCTGAGTTAGTGTCTATCTTTTCTTTTGATTCCATAGTCTTTACTTTTAGAAAAACTTTGAAAAAAGATGGATGCGTTCATGTCTGTATTATCAAGTCATGTATCTGCTAAATCGCTGATAGTCATTATCCTGTGTACACAATTTTCTAGCTGTGCGATTTCATTTATTTAGCTCTCCAGGAACCAAATTTAATCTCATTTTATTAATATAAATGAGAGAGAGCTGCTGGCTCCAGAAACTCTTACAGACTAGAAAGCTTGACTTGTGTCTTTTATATGCAATATTTACTCCTTTGAGAATTAGGATGAGAGAGAAAAATTAATTGTTGAATGAAATGAGATTTCCCTTATGCAGTTGTTATTTTCCCTTGCTAACAAGACAATGATAAAATAAATTTTAAAAAGCAGCTAAGAGTGGTCAGAAATGGACTTCACTCAGAAGTAATATTATGGAACCCATCTGGGCTGGCTTTAAGAAGCAGCACAAAATGTAGCAACCAGAAAGCCCTCTCCGTGCCGGAGCCGTGGTCACTGGCTGCATGAACGTTATTGGAGAGTTAAAACACTGACAGGAGAACGCCAGAGCTTTCTCTTGCACACGTTCTTTACAAAAGGAGTGCTGAGAGAATCGGGGTCCCGGGGCCACGTTGCTGCACCGGCACAGGCGGAGGCTGTGCCCACGGACATGGAATCCCACAGAAAGGAAATGAAGGAATGAGGAAGGCCTTGGTAAATCTCTTAATACCAACCATCTGATTCCTTTTAGACTTAGTTTCAGGGTCACCATCACGCTATTGGCACAGTCCCGAGGCCTGGGCTAGGCAGGGGGAGGAGGCTGGCATCTTCCCAGGAACCTGGCCCAGAGCCTTGTTGTAAATCTCTCCAGGAGAGAAGCCAGGTCTGCGCTCAGCGGGCGTCCCTGACCAAGCTTCCGAGCCCGAGCCCTCAGAGTGGGAGAGGATGCCTGCAGAGTGGCCCCTAAGGACATGTTGTTATCATTTTCATGTAGTTGTCACCTCTGTCAAAGATGCTGTGTAGAAAGAATGCAAAGCCCACAGAGTTCAGCTGTGAGTTAGAAATGTCCAGAGAGAAGGTCAGGGTGGTAAGTGCTCCAAACTGTCCCCTCAGCTCAGGCCTCCGTGTCCCAGGTTAAGGGCAGATATGAAGGCTTTAATCCCTGTAGAGGATTGCAAGCTATAGTTCTTTAAAGTTAAAAAAAATTAGTATATTCACCTTTATAAAATATGAAATATTTTATATTTATATGAAATAAGTTGGGAAATGTAAGACCCCGTTGTACTGAATGTCTTGGTTGGAAGAGGCCAACAGCATTAAAGTTTTAAAGTTTCGCTGTTTGCTGAAGACGGGGCTTAGAACACGCTACTCCAAACCGTGGCCTCTTGGCGTACTGACTGTTTTGGCTGAAGAAATCTGAGCAATGGCACATGCAGCAAGGCGTCCCTTACCTCCTCCACCTCCCCTGAAGCAGGTCACGGGGTCCTCACGTGACAGGTGCCCTCCCTACACCCAGAAAACATGGGCGTCCCTATCCCTGAACACTGAGGGGCCATGAGAGGAACTGGAATGAATGAGCCCTGCTGGGCGCCCAGTTCACTGCAGTCACCTTGCAACCTGTCGTCCATGCGGTTTTCTGCAACTTTCCACTCTCATCAAACCTAGTGTGAAACCCCCAGGTTTCACCTTTCTTGGGGTCTGCATTTTCTTATGATGGCTTCCACGTCATGTAAAACTTGTATTAAATAAATGTGTTTGCTTTTCTCTTGTTAATCTGAATTTTGTCGGTCCACCTACAGGGCCCGCACCAGAGAGCCTGGGAGGGCGGCAGGGAAGACTCTTCCCTCCTTCACTGACGTGGCTCAGTCTCGAGTTGTTCGTAAAGACTTCTTGTCTATATAGATTCGTGCCACGGGGATATCTAATCACCAAAATCCTGGGTCTAGAAAATGTTTAGATGCTGGGCTTCCACTGGGCACCAGGGCCGGTTGGTATACTAGTTTTACTCTTGGAACGTGAGTATGTGTTTTCCACACGGAGAAATGCTAATCCCCTCTCTTTTCCAGCAACAGAAATACTCGTCTCCAGTCTCCTGATTACAGCTATAAATTGTTAGCACATATAATTAGCATAATGCCTGGAAAGGTATTTCATTATAATACTTTTTAAAACTTCTATGCACTGATGTAAGCAAAATTTCAAATAGCCACCTGCAAACCAACAACCTGGGTCAAGGTTTTCAGGTGAAGGTGGGGTTCACACCCTGCACAAATGGTTTCTGACAGCCTGGGAATATAATAAAAGGCTTCTTTTTTCTTAAAAGAAGAATCACTTTGAATCAGTGTCAGCAGCTGGGACCCCGTTACCCAGGCTTCCTTTCCTCCTGCCACAGAGCGAGGCCTCTAGACAGAGCCCCTGAAACCGAAGGGCAAGGGAAGGGCCTGGAAAGTTCAGTGTTTCTGGACCTCTAGGACTCCAGACAGCCCTGGGCTTTTCAGGAAATCAGCTCTGCGAAGTGGGGAGGGTCCTCCCATCTGTAAGAGGTCCGGTGTGCCAGGTCATCAGGCATCGGCCTGGCCAACCCTGTGCTGGCAAAGCTGGCTTCCCAGCCCACTTTCAGCCCCTCCCCTCTGCCCACAGGCCCTCAGGCTCATTAAAGCCTGATCTCTGGGGGCCCATCAATTCCAAAGCCTTTTCTCTGGAACAATGATCATCTCAGCTGGAGGCTGCAAAAGACACCTGGGAAGAGATTCTGCTTTCCTGTGATTCCCAGCTCCATGAGACCTCCTGACTCCCTCCAGAATGGGGAGCATGAAAAACTTGAAGCTGAATAAGTGACTCTCTAATTTCAAGTGTCAGTAAACATAGACAAAATGTAACATTTTCTTTTAAGAGATATGTGCTCATTAGGAACAGTATGGAAAATACAGTAAAGAAGAAAGGCGTTTTTTATCAGCCACAGAGTATTTATGTTTTGATATATTTCTTTCCAGTCTATTAATTTGGACCTTTAAAAAACTTAACAACCTACTACATATACCGATTTTTGTTCCTCTTCCCAATATAGAACACATTTATTTAGGAAGGATGTTGGGGAAGAAGGAGCTTTCACTGTCCTGGCTGGTGTTGTTCAGTGGTTAGAGTGTGGGCCCCTCGCACCCAAGGGTCACGGGATCAATTCCTGGTCAGGGGCATGTACCTAGCTTGCAGCCTAAATCCCCAGCCCCAGTTGAAGCACGTGCAGGAGGCAACCAATACATGTGTTGTTTCTCTCTCTCTCTCTTTCCCTTCCATGCTCTCTAAGAATCAATGTTTCTCTCTCTTTCTGTCTCTCGTTCCCTTCCATGCTCTATAGGAATCAATGAAAAAAAAAAAAATCCTTGGATGAGGTGTAACAGAAATCCTGCTGCAGCTCCCTGCCCTGAACACATGTCCCGTCCCTCTGGGTTTGTGGAAAGGCCCCGCAGTAAGAAGCAAACTAGGAAAAAAGAACTTGGACACATTACATTTCTTTCGTTTCTGTGTTTTGAGTCACTGGCTCTTTCTCAAAAGCCTTGGCTTTGTGGAATAGCAGCCATAATCCGTGACAAGCTGGGTGATAAATTGGATATTGACGGGCAATTACTTGACACCAAATAGCTCCATAAATCAATGTGCTAGAAGCTGGTACCACAGTCAAGGGCAGTGCTAAGGGAACACAGTTTCATGTCCTGTGAGGTGGGGACAGGGAGCAGAGGTAGCCTTTCAAGCACCATGCAGAGAATGGGAGATTCCTTCATGGGGAGCAGACACCCCACCCTGGCCATAATGCAGCTGGGACACCTCCAACAGGAGGCAGGAAACCCACCAGTGCCAGGGTCTCGGGAGCCTTGGGTGGGATTTCAGCCCAAACAGGCTGGCTCCTGCCTCTGTGCCCTCCTGTGATTCTCAGACCCATGATACCGCCTGACCTCCTCCAGAATGGGGAGCTTTCAAATTGTTTGGTGTTATAGGATTCTATAAGTAATACCGTCTTTGTAGAGAGTTTTAAAAATGTAGACAAATATATAAAGAAGCAAATGTCACACACTCTCCCATGACAGAGATAACTAAATACTGTTAACATTTTGTTCCTTACAGACTTTTAAAAAGATAAGGTACCTATAGTCCTGGGTACTAAGAAGTTGTGTGTTTTTATCCTCTGCCCCCATCACCACACATTCAAGGACAAAGTTCCCCACTCCCTCCCCACCCGGGGCCAATTCAGCTCCCTGGACACACTACAGGCTCAAAAGGCAGGGAGCTCAAATTTCAGACAAACAAACAAACAAAAAAACTCCAGAAGCTTCCAGCTGCCTTGATGCCCAAAATGCTAAATTCTCCCTGTTTGGTTTATTCAGATACTATAAAACATGCCATGCCAGCCACGAAATATCAACCCAGACAGGAAAAATATTTTACCACCCAAAACAAAACCCCTCCCAAAACAAAAACACCAAACATCTGAAACCTCAGGAGATCTAGTCTCAAAGATACACATTTTAGGTGCTCCAAGCAGAACTGCTTACAAGCAAGAGGGAAGCCTTTTTGATGTCATCAGAGAAGAACCTCTGCCGACCTCCTCCTAGTGAGTCTCCTCCTGCGAGGGACAGAAGACGGACCGAAGGCCCATCCCCTCACCCTTACAGGAGTCATACTCAGAAATCATAACTGAACAGATCATATGACTTCATACAGTCCTCTAATCGTTATTTTGCAGATAACCACGGAAGCTTTTTAAACAATTCCTTCACTACAACACTTCAAATACATGAAAAGCAAAGGAGAAACAGCTGTAACAAAAATTAATTAATGAAAAGCAGGAATTGCTCAAAAGGAACATTCCTTGAGATGCTCTCGTCTCGCCCGGTACCCGCTGACTAGCACAGGGCATAGGTACGCTTCCTTACTGTGGGGATAGATCTCATTTCTCACGAGGCTCCTTATCAGTTACTGCCTAGATGGAATTTACCCTCCGTGCTGGGTCGCACAAGCATGTCTAAATGAGAAACACACCTTCTCCAGCCCTCCAAGGAAATCAACCCCTCAGCAGGGAAGTGGAGCTCGTCCAGGCCCCCAGCCCTCACAGAAGCACATCTCTGCACGCTAGTTACCCAGAAAGGTCTTCCAGTGGAGGACGTGACAGAAATGCTCGCTGGATTCTAGGAGCCCAGTGTTTCGCTGCCCACGTTGAAGAACGGGAACTCAGAATGGTTTAGATAGAAGCAATTGGGATACAATTTATTTTAAGTCATCTCTAAAATCCCCCTGGCTGAGTTAGTCGTGTCCAGACTAATCAGACAATGCTCTCTTGGAGTTGCTCGGATTGCGGATCAGGGCAAAGAGCTTATTATTATTGTTTTTTCCAGTCATTTATGAATTGGGGGGGAGGCCCTTTCACTCAGGCTCTGACGTCTGTGTGCCTGAAAAGACAAACTTCGAGTCCCATAAACTGCTTCGGAGAACCCCTTGATCACAGCTCCCCACGTTCTGTTCCATGGCTAAAACTAGATTGTTTTCAGATAGGGTTCTAAGCGAAAATAGTTATTTTCTTATTGAATGGAATGACACTGCATCTAGTCAGCAAAGTCCGTCTATGAATATATTGTGAATATTGCTTTTCCCACTGAGAACGTGCATATAAATGAAAAGCAAAAAAGCGCTTTGGTTTTCTTAGTTTTCTCCACTCTCTATATTTGAGGGTGAGTGGGCAACATTTGCCCTTTTAGAAAGGTACTGATTCTTTTATTTTGCCACTTTTGAGTTTTGCTTCTGGAAGATTCTGAAAGTCTGAGAAAGCCAAATGGAAGTGGACAATTTTCTTCCTGTTTTTCAGACTGTCCAGTGGTGGTTTGTGCTCGGACTTCTTTTCCCCTCTGTGCCGACCTGTCTTCTGCTCTGAATGTTCTCTCACACCTGGGGTCCCAGTGATCCTGTGCACCTGGGGGCGGTGTTCCCATATGAACCAGAAGCTCCTGGAAGGCAGGGCCAGTGCACCTGCCTTCTCATCCTTATTAAGTCTAAACCAGCCCTACCCAAGTCCCTGCAGCCAAAGCCTAAATGATAGTAACAGATGCCTGCTTTGTTTTCCTCTTAGTTCAAAATCTCCCTCTCAAGGTTGTTTGTACTTTCAAATCTTAAATTAAAATAGTGTATTAGGGCCCCCAAACCATGTTCTCCTTGTTGAACTTCTCTGTAAACAATATTGTTGAAGTTCCAGATCCCAGGGTTCTAAGTGTGCCTGGGGATGGAGAGGTAATGAAGAGGGCAAGGTACAGAAGCATGCTGTGTAGACAATGTGATATGTGTCCACACTATGACGTTTACTTAGTACATTCTGAACACTAGGTAACAGTAGGAAGTGTTCTTAAAACTTTCTATTAGAAAATGATGGATCTGTGAGCAACACAAAAAACATTTTAGTAGTTACCTCTTCATAGTAAACATTGTCTCATACAGCTATTTTTCATAGAAGCGTAGAACTCAGCTTCGTGTAGGTAGTTGACTCAGATGTAATTGTACCCCATATCATGTAATTCAGGCTTCCAAGCTCCCTGCACCAAGTGGATGATCTAAGGATGGTATCTCATTAACCAAAGTGGAACTTACCTTTCCACTACACCCTCCTCCCCTCCTCCGTCATGTATTTGTAAAATAATTATGAAGAACTAATTATCCAATACTTACTAAAAATTCATCTAAAAAGGACTACATTGTCCTAGAAATGAGATTATTTTCCATCACTGATGAGAGGTCTTTCCTTGACCAAGCTTTAGACAGCCTTCTTATCAACCAGGTCTCATCCTTGGGCCTTGTGGTTGGCCTGCCTAGTCCAATTCTAGAAAAATCCTAGATTGGTTTACAGAGAATCCCTTCCACCACTACATCTGCTCACCCTCGAAATTGGATCATGGTCCTTATCTCTACTCTTTTTTGTTGTTGTTTTTGTTTTTTATCCTCACCCAAGGACATTTTTTTGTTTAGATAGAGTGGGAGGGAAAGAGAGAAAGAGAGAGAGAGAGAGACATAGATGTGAAAGGGACACATCGAGTGGCTGCCACCCACATGACCAACCAGGGCCAGGGACAAACTGCAACCGAGGTACATGCCCTTAGCAGAAACTGAACCCGGGTCTCTCTGGAACGCAGGAGATGCTCTAACCACTGAGCCAAACAGGCCAGGGCCTTATCTCTATTCTTGATTTCTGGTCACTCTGGCTTCCCTCCAGCAAGAATCCTGTAAAATGGGTTTAGCAAGAATCCCCCTACCCTTGATGTCTCCTCTCAGTGATTTTTCCATCCAGTGACCCCCTCATTCTGCTCCTCTGCTATAAATCCCCAGCTGTTTTTACCATATTTAGAGTTAAGCCCAATCTCTCTTCTCTGTTGCAATAGTCCTTACCATTTTAACAAATGTCAGACTAATTTTTCCTAGCATCTTCCAAGTAAGCTCCTACCTAAAACTTAGAGTCTACCTATATGAATTATCCACTGGTATTTTGTCTTTATCTTTTTAGAAAAGAACTTTATGTATTATTGTTTTTATTATACCTATAAGAAAATTAAAGATGAAAATAACAAGTCATAATATGTTTAAAGCAACCCAAAGATCCCAGGGCAAATGAGTGTTTCAATTCTACAGTTAATTAAAAAAAAAAAAGTTGATGCCCAATTAAATTGAATAATATCTTAATAGTACAGTTCTAGAGGCTATAGAATTCCTAGAAACATCGTGTTTGAACTTCTTCCACAGCAGGGGAAAGCGAGGCCAGGGGAAGCAGAGTGATTTGCCCAAAGTTTTTAATAAGTTCCTGACAATGCTGATTCTCAGTCCAGGTCTCTGAAATCTCAGGGAAATTGTCTTTTCACTCCTTAGGGAAGTGTGAAACCGACCAAGTAGTTCCTCAAGAATAAAGAAAGTGTCTTCTTTTCTTGTGTCCTCCATCAGAGCTTGAGTCCCTCCCCTGACTCCTTCCCCAGGAATCAGCACAGTCCTAGGAGCTACGAAAGTGTCTACTACGTCCTCCTAGGCGAGGAGGTACGTGCTGGGACCGTGTGCAAGTGTGAGGCTCTCATTCGAGCACTACAGGGCCTTGTTTCCTCACCTACGAAGTGAATGGTGGATCAGAGAGCACACACTCCCACAAGTGCTTCTGGTTTACTAAGCACTGTCCCATCAGGATCCACGTGGTAGTTGCAGAGACCTTGGAAACAGAGCAGGTGCCTCTCACCTCTACCCACAGCTAAGAGAAGTGGGGCTCAGAGAGGTTGTCACCTGCCCGGTGTTTACATGACTACTGAGTGCCAGGAGCATGACTAGAATCTAGAGGCAGCCCCTGACTCCAAACAGTTTGCTCCTTCCTCAATCCCAAGTTGCTGCCACTCCAGGTGATTTCTAAGGCCTTCCATGGAGAGAGACAGAAGATGGAGAAGGATGAGGGGCGGGGAAGGAGGAGGAGACAAAGACAACAAATTAAAATCTATGGCTTTGTGTGTATACATACCTTCTTACCTCCTCTTACTAAGACCATTTGTGATAAAATGCCCCTTCTTTCATCACTGGCACAGTTTAAAAGAAAATAATTTATAGTAATCATAGACTCACGGCACTATGCATACATTGTACAGTGGAATCTCTTTTCTTGAACTTAATTCATTCTGGAGGCTGTTCAAGAAGTGATTTGTTTGAAAACAATTCTTTTTTTCCCCCATTAGAAATCATGTAAATTGAATTAATCCATTCCACACCCCCAATAATTCCTTATTTTAATCTCTCTTGTATACAGCACATGTCTAATGCACTGTTCAATCTGTAAACAAATACTTATTTTCTTAAATTTATTGAACCACTCCCTACTAGCCTTAAATGAATCACTTTCAGCACTTCTTCCAGGGGTGTCTTTCAGGAGGCCAGCATGCGGCATCTTCGCTTCTTCACATTTCATTGTCTCTGAAATGCTATCACCAGCTAACTGCTTTTCATTTATTCAAATCAACAACAATTTTTCTACCCCTTCAATTGCCTGTGATCATTGTTTTGTGAGCACTTTCACACCCTTAGCAACATCAGTACTCTTGATGATCTCTTTATGTTTTAAAATCATGCTGATAGCCCATTACACCAACAACAAAAAAAAGAAAAAAAAACCCACAAAAATATTCACAGCACAATTTCCTGAGATGTTAATAACATGAGGTTTGGTGGTAAACTGACTTATAGTCAGAGCATTTTCCCCTTGTGTGTTGCTTGAAAGACACTTTCTGTCATGCTGAGATATCAGTTTGAATGGATTGTGGGGTCCAGAACTGAAGTGTTGCTCGACAACCAAGATGGTATTTCCATGATCAACTTGGTCAAGAACTGAATTGTTTGAGATGGGAGTTGTTTGAGAACCAATATCCAACTATATATATCCCAGAGGAGTGAATGATTCAGAAATCATGGCAGACCACTGGCCTTGAGCAGTAACCACAGTGGCTAGCCCCCTCTTCTGGGCAGAATCACATGAAAAGGGTCCTGTCCTGGGGGCTAACTCCTCCTCCTTCACAACCTCAGAGGAATTTTTCCATAGTCCAGCCAAATCAGAAGCTGGCTGATGTGGGGAAACTCTCAACACAGAGAGACAGTAACTTCTCTTTGCCTGGATGGAGTGTGTACACAATGAACGATATAGCATAGAGCAGCTCTTAAATCACTTCTATTTTCCCTTTTTATCATGCCATTGCAAATTAGCCACTTTTGCATTTGTAATTAGAGGCTAGAACAGATGGGGAGTCCGTAGTTCAGGGAGGTAAATTTGCAAGCATGCTGTGGCTGTTCAGTCTCTCTGCTGTCAGTCGCCTAAATGCCTCTCAGGAAGCTGAGGCACCAGGACCTAGGCCTTGCCCACCCCATTAACTTCTTTCTCATTTGGGGAGACTTCTGCTTGCCGATCAGAACTCCTTCCCAAATACTGAGGGGAAGCCTCAAAAGTAGAAATTACATTTCTCACAAGTCCCTTCAGCCCCCAACTTTATTTGGGACAAATTGTAAGAACGCTATCCATTACAGATAAGCCCTGGGCCCGCGTGGAAACATCACAAACATTTCCAATAAGAAATATTGCACAGAAAAATAAAGATAGCTAATTATCATATCTCATTTTGCCTGGTAAACAAATTCCAAGTAAATAATGGCAAATGCATCCTGAGTACCAAGTTTGGTGTCTGCCACATGGGAGGGGCTTAAAAAATACTTGGGAAAGAACGCTTGTCGGGGAAGCTAAAATGTATAGAAGCTGAAAGGTAATTTTGTTGTATGAGGTTCTTTCTGGAGAATCCAATCAGCCCAGGGTCCTTCCATCTTTGGGCTTTGAGAGCTTCCTCCGGAGCTGGGAGCCAGGCAAAGGCACACTGAACCAAGAAGCTTCCAGCTTCCACTGCCCCCAGCTGGGCTGGATGACGAGGCATCTCTTTGCTTTCCCAGGGTATCTCCTCTTCTCTGAGAGCACATCCAGCTGCAACCAAGAAATTGGAAGGCCTCAGAATCTGAAAGGTAAACTTTCCAAGAGGCTCAGCTCCTTTTACAGCCCTGCAGGAAACAGTTTCCTTGTGGGGTATTGGATCGCAGTTTAGGCCCAGTTAACACGTCTCTCCCACCACAAATCACCCCGTGGCATTCTCAGATGACATTGGCCAAATAAACTCTTGGATTGTAAGGCACTGCCTGTTGTTGAAATGTAAAGCGAGGGTGGGGAAACTAGATATGGGACATTGGCCTGAGAATCAGGAACTGATCTAAATCCACTTGGAGTCTCACTTCTGTTCTCTCTGCCGTGAAAATACAATTTTGGTTACATAGCATATGGATAATACCACAAGGCACTCCCTTACAGTCATTCTTGTCCAACTGAAACCAGCCTGCAAAGAGCTGCTGACAGCCAACAGCTGAAGAAAGACGTTCTCACTGGCAGTGGTGAGCAGATGTGTGCTGACATCTTAGATGGGTTAGGCATTTCAGGCTCTCTTTGCAAACTAAAACCGGATATGTGTTACTACTTGGAGAAAACAGAGAATGTTACACAAAAGGAGGTTCTAAGAAATAATAAACCAGACTCAGGAACTGATTTAAACTTCTTAAGAGCATGCATCATGATACCCAGAGCAGCAAGGATGAAACTTAGATGTGCCACTTGTCATCTGATATCCCTTTTGGGGTGACACAGCTTCTTTCAGGTAATGCTCCATGTGGCAGAGTTCTTCCCCAACTTGCCTCTCACCCCCTGTCTCCCCAAGACGGCATCTGGGTGCTCACTGGTTTTCAGAGACCTGGGGTCTTGTGAGGAGAACGCTGATGAAGAACTGCGAGCATCTGGCCTTTTTAAAAGAAGTGAGGAAATATTATGCTGGCACCATAGTCTCAGCCATTTGTCTCTGGCCACAAATGCAATGTGTTCTCTGGCTTACCTGTTTTAGCCCTAGTCAGTCCATCCACTGACCCCTTGATCAAAAACTCCTGGTATAGAAAAAAACAAAACAAAAACACAAATGATAATATTCAGAATAGACATCATGATCCTCTGGGGTTGAACACTGTACCAGGTTGGATGTTACCTCTGTCTCCAGAACTGCCTGATTATTTATTTATTATTTATTATTATTTATTCTGGTCAAGATGGCAGTGTAGGTAAACGTGGTACAGTCTCCTCCCACAACCACAAAAACATGATAACTAATCTACAGAATAGACATCATTCAGAACCTCCTGAAATCTGGCTAAACGGAAGTCCTACAACTAGGAAGTTAAAGAAGAAGCCACATCGAGACTGGTAGGAGAGACAGAGTCCCACACCCATATGTGGCAGGAAAAAATCTGGAGGGACATCTCAGCTACAGAGGTCCCCCTTGAGGAAAGAGGAGTCCCAGACCCACACCAGGCCCCCCAGACCAGGGTTTCAGTGCCAGGAAGAGAAGTCCACATAACGTCTGGTGGGATAAACTCGAGGGGATTGAGGCTGAGTAACACAAAGGGCTGCTGAAGCCCCAGGCAGTTCCTCTTATGGGGCCCACGTGTGGACGTACGTGGACTCACTCCCTCTGAGCTCCAGCCCTGGGGCAGCAGCGCGAAAGGCACCAGAGACATTTGGGAGGAACTGAATTGTTCAGCATCAGGGTGAGAGCTGGGGGGCAGCTTTCTCCCAGACGGAAGTGCTGGCAGAGGCCGTTGTTCCGTTGATGTCCCCCTCCCCCTTCACACACACACAGAGTCAGCAGGCAGGCACCATATCTGAGTCTCCATCAAATTGGCTCACACTGTTCACCCCACCCTGGTGATTCCCTGAGACCTTGTCCCATCCAACTTTCAAGGTCATGTAAGCTATTTCCAGTGGCTTTTCTATATGAATGGTCTGTCTGGGCTCATGCTTCATATTTTCCTAAAAACTCAAACAAGTAGCATCTGGTTTCATCCTGCCCTGTACCCCTCACTAAGTGGCCTCAGGCCTGGCACTAGCACCAGCCAGCTTTGGTTCACTGCTTGGCCTTGCCTGGGCACCTATAAGCCCAGCACAAATCGCAGCCATCTGTAGACTACTTTGTAGCTCATGCCGGCTGGCCACAGGCAGAACACAGACAGCAGCTGACCTTGGCCTGCACCTCCCAGGAGGCCCAGAGCCAACAACCCAGGGGATAGCTTCAGACCATGTTGAAGCACCACCCCACCCCCTCACCACCTCCACAAGGGATAAACTCGAAGGGTGAACTCAGCAGGCACCAGAACCCAGTCAAAGTAAGTCCTGCTCTGTGGAGTGGGTCCCTGAACAGCTAGCCAGTCCTCCACAGTGGTTGCAAGTCAGTGGTCAGTGGTCACAGCCAGTCCTTGTATCTGATTGGCCTGGGGGTAAATCCCATTGATCAAGGCTCAACTACAAGAGGAGGGTGTACACAGCCCACATGTGGAGCTCACCTTGAGTGCCCAGCTTGAGTGATTGGAGAGGCTGTGCCCTGGAGCCTACAGAACACCTACTATATAAGGCCATTCAATAAAGACAGGGAGAGGTAGCAACTCTACATAATACATAGAAAGAAACATAGAGTAGCTGCCAGAATGAGGAGACAAAGAAACATGTCCCAAATGAAAGAACAGAATAAAACTCCAGAAAAATAACTAAACAAAAGGGAGACAAACAATCTACTAGATGCACAGTTCGAAACACTGGTTATAAGGATGCTTAATGAACGTAATAAGAATCTCAACAGCATAAAAGAGGACCAGTCAGAAATGAAAAAAAACACTAACTGAAATTAAGAATCATTTATAGGGAATCAACAGAAGAGTAGGTGAAGCCTAGAATTAAATCAATGATTTAGAATATAAGGAAACAAAAAACACCCAATCAGAAAAGAAAAAAAGAATCCGAAAGAATGAGGATAGTATAAGGATCCTCTGGGAAAACTTAAAGCATACCGACATTTGCATCATGGGAGTGCCAGAGGAAAAGAGAGAGAGCAAGAAATTGAAAACCTATTTGAAAAAATGATAGAAAGCTTCCCTAACTTGTGAAGAAAATAGACATACAAGTCCAGGAAGCACAGATGAACCCAAAGAGGTCCACACCAAGACACATCATAATTAAAATACAGAAGTTTAAAGATAGAGAATCTTTAAAGCAGCAAGAGAAAAGAAATTAGTTACCTACAAGGGGGCTCCCATAAGACCGTTAGTTGATTTCTCAACAGAAAGTTTGCAGACCAGGAGGGACTGGCAAGAAATTTTCAAAGTGATGAAAAGAAAGGACCTGCAAACGAGGTTACTCTACCCAGCAAAGCTATAATTTGGAATCAAGGACAGATAAAGAGCTTCCCGTATAAGAGAAAGCTAAAGGAGTTCATCACCTCCAAACCAGTGTAATATAAAATGTTAAAGGGTCTTCTTTAAGAAGAAGAAGGAAAAAAAGGTCAACTATATGAACAATAAAATGGCAATAAATACTTATCTATCAGCAATTAAATCTAAAAAATAAAATAAACAACCAAGCAGAATAGAAACAGACTCATACATACAGAAAATATTTTGACAGTTGCCAGATTGGAGGGGGATAGAGAAGAAAAAGGAGAAGGGATTAAAAAGTACAAATTGGTTGTTACAGAATAGTCACAGGGATGTAAAGCACACGACAGGAAATATAGCTAATAATATTCTAGTAATTATGTAAGGTATCAGATGGGTGCAAGATTTATCAGGATGATCACTTAGTAAGTTATATAATGTCTAACCACTGGGGTGTACACCTGAAACTAATATAATAATGTGTGTCAACTGTAATTGAAAATTTTTTTAAATGATTAAAAAATTAAACATACCAACATACTATAGATATTAAAGCCAAAGGGAGCATATGATTTATAGGGAATCCAAAGGGTGCCAGGAGCCCTAGCCGGTTTGGCTCAGCGGTTAGTGTCGGCCAGCGGTCCAGAGAGACCCGGGTTCGGTTCCCGCTAAGGGCACGTACTTTGGTTGCAGTTTGTCCCCGGCCCTGGTTGGTCATGCGGGTGGCAGCCACTCCATGTGTCCCTTTCATGTCGATGTTTCTCTCTCTCTCTCCCTCCTACTCTGTCTGAACAAAAAATGGAAAAATGTCCTTGGGTGAGGATAAAAACAAACAAAAAAAAACAAACAAAGGGTGCCAGGAGCCCTGGCCAGCTTGGCTCAGCGGTTAGAGCATTGGCCCTCGAACAAGAGAGTTCCGGGTTCAGTTTCCACTAAGGGCATGTTCCTCGGTTGTGGTTTGTCCCCAGCCCCGGTTGGGGTCGTGTGGGTGACAACCAGTCGATGTATCTCTCTTACATCGATGTTTCTCTCTTTCTCTTCCCCCGCCCCTCTCTCTATCTGAAGAGTCCTTGGGTGAGGATAAAAAAATAAATAAATAAATAAAAATAAAATAAAATAAAAGAAGGTGCCAGGAATCATTTTAAATGATAATAATGCTAATATTTTGAATACTTACATTCCAGGTAGTGTTCTAAGTGTCAACATACATTATTCATTTAATTATCTCTATACTCCTTTAAGGGTACTATCATTACCTCCCCTTCAGAGATGAAACCTGTGGCTGGAAAGATAACTTGCCAAGCCCAAGGTCACTAGAATAATCAATGATAGGGCCTTGATTCCAACCCACAGAAAATATGTGGTCAAGAGCCACTTTTCCCTCCAGGAGGAGATAAATTATGGAGGTTGCAGGTTGACACAGGTGCCTGGGAAGGTTCTGGGAAGACACAGGCCCACAGGATGGCTAAGACCTTCTAGACCCAAGAGACATTCTTGTCTCCTAATTAAACCTGGCTCCTCCCCTGTCCCCTTGCCACATCATATGATCCACAAAAGCCATATTCTCATGTCTCTGGAGCCTCCTTCCTACAAAAAACAGCTTTGCCCTGGCCGGTTGCTCAGTGGTTAGAGCGTCGGCCTGCGGGCAAGAGAGACCCGGGTTCGGTTCCCGCTAAGGGCACGTACCTCGGGTGCAGTTTGTCCCCGGCCCTGGTTGGGTTGTGAGAGTGGCAACCACTCGATGTGTCCCTTTCACATCGATGTTTCTCTCTCTCTCTTTCTCTTTCTCTCTCTCTCTCTCCCCCCCCCACTCTATCTGAACAAAATATCAAAAAACAAAAACAAAAACAAAACAAACAAACAAAAAAACAGCTTCCCTTCCCTTCCTTTCCCTTTAATCCTTTTCCCCTCCTCCAGTCCTCTTCTCCCTTCCCTCACTTTTCTCCCTCCCTCCTTTCACCAGTTTTCTCAATCCCTTACTTTTTCCTTGATCCCTCTTTTCTCCCTCCCATCTGGGGGCTGGCAGTGCCCTTCTCTGTCAAAGGCCCTGATAGACAGATGAAGGCCTTCCAGGATCAGTTCCAGAGTCCCCCCCCCCCCCCCCCATCCCCCAGGCCTCCCAGCGCCAGGGCTGGCCGCCTGCCCCTGCTCTGCTCAGCCGTGAACTATTCTGAGGCGCTTGGTGCCCCCTAGTGGGCCCTTTATTCTACCAAATCCCACAGACACAAGAATCCCATCCACGGGGGAAGATAGATGCCTTTAGTTAGGAGAAAAAAGGTTGACAAAATAATGATCCTGTTCTAATAATACAAAACAAAACAACAACGAAAACCACAGAAACCGTCTCTGCTCCCTCACTCGCGAAATTTTTTCCAAGAAAGTTGTTAAGCCAAGAGCCCCTGCACGTAGCCTGTGGCACCGAGCTTGCTGGTTTCAACTTGAACGCAAGTTCAAGTATATGTAAGTCCAACAGCAATGAAAGTAACTTCAACAGCATTAAGAATGCTCCTTGGAGGGATATGCAAGCAAGATGGTCAGTTTTTGCTTTATACTCTGCTTCCTTCCAATCACCCTTCCCAGGCAGTAGAGCCCCAAAACCCTAAACTTGGAAAGAAAATGTCTCTTTTTTGAGCATAACACCCTCCTCTGAAGAGCTTCAGTGCGTCAGACTACACAGCTGCTTTCGAAGGCTCTGAAGGAGCCCCAGCCCCAGATTCTGGCTCCCTCCACTGCTGGGGACCCCAGTCTTTAAATAGCAGATTGTCCCAAATGAAAACCTCCCCTGTACAGTCACCTGGGATGAAAGCAGATTGCTTAAACTTGTAACCTTGAAAGTCAGGTCGTCATAACCTAGAACTCTGGGAAATACCATAATGAAATCTTAAACGCTTGCATATGACCAAAGTGATAAGTTCCTGTATCAATCATTCATGCAACCCTGTGCAAGTGCGATTTTAACAGATGTTAGCTGGTGGGCGTCTCCGTTGATAACTGTCTACTTGTCCCGGGACAGTGTGGAGGCCTTGCTCAGCTACAGGCTCAAGTTCAGGGTAGGCTGGGAATATCCTTTCCATTTAGACATTTTTAAGGTAACATTCGTAGAGGCTTAAAAATTCCTGACAAAGGGCAGGACATAAATATGTGACCAGTGTGACTCTTTTTTAATGGGTTCACACAGACAGTAATTATTCTTTGGTCTGATTTGATACATGCTAATTTCTACCTTGTTCAAATTGATTTGATTTGCGATCTCTCTGTCTCATAGTGACAACAGAGAAATTAAGAGGAATGGTGACATTTCCCAAGAAAGAGCAGCAGTTTCCACACACATCCCAGAGGAAGAACAGGCCATCGCTGGGGCAGGGTGGTGGCGGCTGCACCAGGCACAAGGACAAACTGGGGGCAGGGAGGCAGGGACTCCAATGTCCTGGCACCAACTTTTTCTTGGCAGCTGCTCATCTTATTAATAGAAGAGAGCTCAAGAAGGGGGAAGCCCTTGCTGGTCAGGTTGGGGACACACACTATTGTAGCTGCTCCTGGAGGGTAAGGCCCAGAAAGAGCCATTAAGAATGTTGATGTTAGCACTTATTTTTAGATAAAGTTCTTGTCACAGTTTTATAGAAACCACTGTAAAATTCAGACGTGGACATATATTAAAAATGAGGGCCATGGAGGCTGTGTTGAAAGCACATGAAAACCAGGGCTTGGATGTATTGAGTTTACTGCCATTCAAGAAGTAATGTGCCTTCTACGACCTGGTTGTTTGTCTTCGATGTGCCCTTGGTGATGGCAGGGTAATCGGCTGTGGGCTGTGCCCACGTTCAGGCAGCTCTCCAGAAGACTGGCTACTGACCACCCAGTTTGTTGATATCATTGTCTAATTATAAACAGTTAAAGTAAAGTACTGACTCCATTAACTAAGGCCAAGGAGTTATGTTTGCAAAACCACAAACCACATTAAAAAATGTAATTCCTAATGTTCCATCCATTAACGACTACCTTGCATTAGCTAAACCTGGATATATTCTGGTACAAGACACTAAAGTGTGTCCACTGCTCTCATAGCACAGTCTAATGCAAGACACTTGTCCTCACACTTAGACTGCAGAGCGGTGGTTCCCCAACCTCAGCGGGCATCAGGAGCACCTGTGTTCCAGTGATAACTACGCATCGCTCAGAATTCCTGACTCAGTACATCTGGGGTAAGACTTGAACATCTGCATTTGTAATAAGTTCTCACGTTGTACTGACTCTGCTGCCTGGGGCCACCTTTTGAGAATCACTGACCTAGAATCTGACTTAGCCTAACTGCACCCTTTCCTTCCCAACATTTGTGTAGCAAGAAATGCAGCACACTCATCGCTCCTGAAGTTAACTACCACCTTGACTTAGAAATGAAGAACATATGCATTTTTGAGAATTTCTAAATTAAATTCTTTTCATTAATAACCCATAAAGTTTCCACTTCAGCTTTCTTCATGCCCTGGAGGAATTATCACTAGAAACCAGGAAAACGCTAAATTCAGAAACAGGTCCACTTCCAGTGGCAGCTCCCACCACACTGAGAGCATTTGAGCCAAATAAAGGTACGTTCAACTGTTTTTCTCTTATTCGGTACACTAAATATATTCAAAGTCAGCAGAATCTCTGAGATGTCTGGGACAAAGAATGAAAGTAAAGAGATATGGCCTAAATGCAACCATTCAAAAGCAAGCAAAGAGATTCAGAAGTACATGATAGCTTTATTATACTAAATTGCCCATTTTAGCACAGGACATTTAAATTGAAAACAAAATAGCAAATTCTACCTATATCTGTATCAAAATGACTCTCCATTCACTCACTGGACCCCAGATTTGTAGACTGACAATACAAATGGGCTAATATGTAATTATATGCATAATTAATGAAATTATAATGCATAAAGCTGCTTGGGGTGCAGCTTTAGCTGAGTCCTTTGTATCGGGAAGATGCCTTTAACCCTGAACTCTGCAGGCTGGATCTTGAAAATTTGACATCCTCAGCAAAGAACACAGATCAAATCCATGTTCACTCAGTGATTACTTTCCATTGTCATAGTTAATGATGGCAATGATATATGAAGGACCACCTCTAGGTTACCTAGGTGGAACTCTTAGTGATTGGATTGTTTATTTTCTTAAAATGACAGAATGAACATGTCCAAATTCAATTGTGGGCACAAGTTCTGGTGTGTGTTAAAATTTCCGTCACATTATTTCACAGTTAAATTCATGTTATTCAATATATTTAACACATACCATGTGCTTTATATATTACGGTGAGATTGGGATTTTGGAGAGTAATGGCCATCTCTTCCTTGAGTTTCAAGACCGTATATGTCAGGGTCTAATGAGATTATGAAGTATGGGTTTCAGAATGGGGAGGAGGAGGAGGAAGAATAAATCTCAGGATTTGAGGAAGGAATGAATGGAGCTCTGAGCTGGGCATTCTTGAGCAGACTGGGCAGGAACTGGGCGCAGAAGACGGGGAGGCATGAGATTCTACAGATGAAATGACTCTGTTCAATGACTGTGCATCCCCCATTGGGTGATTATTTAGAGAGTCCAGACTTGTACCTCTTCCCAGTGGGGATTTCCTCAGTCTGAACCAGAAGAACACGAGCCCATCTTTCAGCCACGGCAGCATGGTGCTCACAGCACGCGATAAAAAGCAGTTGTTATAATGAAATGTTTGTCAGGCACCGACGCTTGAATGCTTTGCAACATCACTATTTATAGCTGGTTATTCATCCATGCGCAGGTAGAAAGATGGATAGTTAGATGTTGTTTGTAGGACTCAGAATGATAGCTCTGTCTCCAGAAACCTAAAGTTGTCAAATGTCCTCTTTCTGTTTACATATTTATATCCTACCTTGTTCCACAAATAATTTGAAGAGGCTTATAACATGCATGTCACTTTAAAATAAGAAAATGTGAATAGAAGTCAGGGTGAGGGATAATATAGGTGGAACGGGAAGATGTGACCAGAAGATCTTACGCAATTTCCCAAATTGGAGACTAAGCCAGAAATTGGGCCTTCGGCTTTTAGCAGTGATAGAAAACAATGGGAGACATGCAAAATTTATATTGTTCATGAAAACAAAGCATACAGTTCATCTGAAGAAAAGCTTTTCTCCAATTCTTGGGTTGAAAGAACTTTCCTGCACCTATGTTCTTACGGCAGATGCCCTGGTCATGTTGGGTCAACCTCAACCTTCCAGTGGAGCCCATCGAGTAATGTATGCTGGCGCTGGAGCCAGAAGACCTGGGTTTGGGTGGTGGCTCCATTTAGATGACCAGGAGGCAGTCACTTGCCTCTTATGAAGTAATAAAACAGACTCCACCACTGGCATGAGAATTAATATGAAATAAAGGAGAATCACAAAGTGCTGTCTGAAGGTAAGGTCATTTTAAATTCTGTTTCCTTGGTTTTAACCTTCCTGGCTGTACACCCTCCTGGGTCGAGGCTGTCCATGGGCACACTCCCCGTCTCTGGATTCAAAACCCGCCTGCACCCTGGAGAGCTGACTCGCTGTGTAAGTGTGAGCTGTCCCTGTTTTATTACAGACCTTCTCAAGTTCAACCTCTTGATCAGCAAGTCAGAGACTAGTCTGAGGAACCCATCATGGGTTCCTTTGTCACAATTTCTATGTTTTTGCCCAGCTCACCCCACCGGTCCTTTCTCGCCGTCCTTTCCTGCGGCAGCCTGACGCATCTGACAGGCTCTGCGCACGTGGCACAGGCTAAGGCGGAGCAGTGGCAACGAAGACCGTGTTACTTTGTGTACTCGTTTTAAAAAGTAAAATTGTATTTATTTGTTCTATATTTTTTAAAATGTTCCCCCCAACCACAACTTTCCGTGATGTCACATGGATTTTCCCTTCTCCTAATAGTACCTGAGGCAGAATCCAGTATTTTCAGTTACTTTTAGTTATAAAAATACAGTCAGCTAAATTCAAATCTCCTCTGTCCCCAATACAGGCTGGATTTGGGGGCCAAAGGCTGGGACCTGGGGTATGGTTTGCTTGTCTATCCTTTCTACCACCCTGGCACGTTGGATGGGGCTGGGGCTGGAAGGGACTGCTGGCCCCACTCCTGACTCGGGGGTCTAGCTGCTGTGCGTGGGGAGGGAGAGCGAGGAGGGAGGTGCCCTGGCAGCACTGGGCTCACAGCACTGGATCAGCAGCAGTTATGATGATAGAATATTTTTCAGGAACTGATGTTTGAATACCTTGCTATACCACCATGTACAGCTGCAGATTCATTCAAGTGAACAGATGACTTCAACATGTGGTATAGAACTCAGAATGACAGCTCTCTGGCCAGCTTTTGGTTTGGTCTAAAACTGGTCACCCAGCCCAGCGGATGTGGCTCACTGGTTGAGCAGTGACCCATGCACCAAGAGGACACCTGTTCGATTCCCGATCAGGACACATGCCCACATTGTGGGTCCAATTCCCAGTTGGGGGCATGTAGGAGGCAGTCAATCGATGTTCTCTCTCATTAATATTTCTGTCTCTCTCGCCCTCTCCATTTCCTCTCTCTCTAAAATCAATAAAGAAAAAAAAATGTTTTAAAAAAGAAAGAAAGAAAGCCCAAGGGCAATTATATGAAATATATACATAGATAGATTAAAATATTTATATTTATATTTACATTTATAAATAAATATATAAATAAAATAAAACTGGTCACCTAGACCAGCAATTTTCAACTGGTGTGCTACAAGAATTTTTAGAACATGCAATACCTGGCTATTTAGTCAGAGACTCTGGTCTCTTTTCCCTTAGATTGTCAAATGAAAAAATGACAACAGCCAACATAATAATGGCCGTTGGTGTGAATGAATCATAATTATACCTAATTTTTTTGTCAGATTGGCAAAAAATATATATTTTTGGGAGTGCTGCAAAATTTTGGTCACTGGTTAATGTTTGCCATGAGATGAAAAAGGTTGAAAATTGCTGACCTAGACTGATGGGGTAGATGCCACTTGGTTGGTTTATGCCCTTTCATTAGATGGTGTTCAGCTTCATCCCAGTCCTCTTGTCACTGAAGACCCCTCAGAACAATAGTCTACTCTCCCTTTAGCCTCTCCAGCAGTCCACAGTTCTGACCCTTTCTCAGGATGGAGCACCCCATCATTTGGCTCAGTGGCCTCCTAGAAAGCCCCGCAGCTCCTACACTTCCTCTAGGTCCCCTGTTCCTTCCTATGGAGCCATGGGACTGACGGGGATACCTTTTCCTTCTCTTATGAAACACAGAGAAGTTGGCTGAGGTGGGGCTGTACCCCCTTCTTCCCAGGCGGCTACCATGGTTCAAGACCTACTGGTGCAGAGTACTCCACTAGACCTTCCTCCTTCAGAATGCTCTAGACCAAAAATTGGCAACAGCTCCCATGTGCCTGTATGCCCCACACTCCAGAGAATGCATGTCAAGTAATCTTAAAAATCCTCTCATTACTCTTTGCTCCAAATGGTGAAACCTCCAGTCAGGGGATCAGAGGCAAGTCTCCCCTTCTTGCAGGCACTCCTATTTGTATTCACAATTATCTTGGAGAAACAGAGAGAATTAAATTAAAGAAAAGGAAGGCAGAGTTTGCTTAAGTCCCATTCTGGAACACATTTGGTTGAATCAATACATGAACTAAAATAAAAGTCCTCAATAAAGAACTACAGTGTGGTTTCAGTCTTCTCAAAAAGAGTAATTCCTAAAAAGTTGATGATGAAGAAGAAAAGGAAACACATTGGTACTTGTGAACCTCCAGATTTCCATTGTTTATCACTGTGTAAGTGCTGTGGTTTGCTTTTTCATTGTTTGTGAGCCACATTATCTTGTAGCCTTACAAAATTTTCACTGATACAACACCTAAGGGAAGAGAAACAGAGGAAAAAATTAATACGGGACTACATCAAGCTAAAAAGCTTCTGCACAGCAACAGAAATAAGCATCAAAATAGAAAGGCAACCCACTGTATGTGAGAGCATAATTGCCAATGATACATCAGATAAGGGGTGAATTTTTAGAATATGTAGAACACTCATACAACTCAACAAAAGGAAGATGAATAATCCAATTAAAATAGGCAGAGGACCTAAAGAGACACCTCTTCAAAAAGAACATACAAATGACTGAGAAACATATGAAGAAATGCTCAACATCACTAATCATCAGAGAGATTCAAATGAAAACAACTATGAGGTATCACCTCACACCTGTCAGAATGGCTGCCATCAACTAATCATCAAGCAAAAGTGTTGGCGAGGGTGTGGAGAAAATGGGACTCAAGCACACTGCTGGTGGGAATGCAGACTGGTGCAGCCATTATGGAAAACAATATAGAGTTACCTCAAAATATTAAAAATTGAACTGCCATTTGACCCAGTGATCCCACTTCTAGGAATATACCCTAAGAAGCCTGAAACACCAATCAGAAAGAATAAATGTATCCCTGTGTTCACAGCAGCACTATTTACAATAGCTAAGATCTGGAAACAGCCCAAGTGTCCATCAGTAGATGAATGGATAAAAAAGCTGTGGTACATATACACAATGGAGTACTACGCAGCTGTAAGAAAGAAAGATCTCTTATCCTTTGAGATGACATGGAGGGACCTGGAGAGTATTATGCTAAGTGAAATAAGCCAGTCAGAGAAAGACAAGTATCACATGATCTCACTCGTTTGTGGAATATAACGAACAAAATAAGGTGATGAACAAAATAGCCCCAGAGACATAGACTGACAAACTTCAGAAGAGGAGGTGGGGGAGGAGGGAAGAGATAAACCACAGAACTTGTATGCATGTATGCATAACCAATGGACATAGACAACAATACTGGGGGCGGGGGGTAGGATCGGGAAGAGGGTATCAATGGGGGAAAAAGGAGAAACATCTGTAACAAAAATAAATAAATTAAATAAATAAAAGAAGAGGAAGAAAGCTCCTAATGTATCATGAGGAAGATATTACTCATGGCCCCAAAAGAAGCTTCAGCTGCCTTCATTAGTCAGGCATTAGTATGTTATGATTGATGGAGCGCTCCTCAGGGAGAATTTCATTAATATGCAGCATGACTAAAGCTTTTCATTAGTGGTGTGTGTGTGTATGTGTGCACATGTGGGTATGTGGTGCGGTGGTGTGTCAGAAACTTTGACTTAGGTGGTTTGGTCAATGACTGAAATCTAGTTAGAAAACTAAATAACAGAACTTTCCCTTGAAGGGGTGGCCTAACAAATTCAAGTTAATGCAAGCATTTTATGTCAACAATTATATGTAAGTATCCTTCTCAGCACAGTGTGGCTCTCAAAAAATGGTGCTGACATTATTAAATCACATGGCTATTCTAACAGAAAATGGTTTCTTACTCTTGCATATAATAAATACTGGGGAAACGTTGGTTTCACAAGTAAATAAGCACAATATTGGTGGGTTAAAAATTTAACCAATTGATTGCCTTTTCTTTTTTTTTTTTATCCTCACCCGAGGATATTTTTCCATTTTTTGTACAGATAGAGTGGGAGGGAGAGAGAGGAAGGAGAGAGAGAGAAAAACATCAATGTGAAGGGACACATCGAGTGGCTGCCACCCGCACGACCAACCAGGGCCAGGGACAAACTGCAACCCAGGTACATGCCCTTAGCGGGAACCAAACCCGGGTCTCTCTGGACCGCAGGCTGATGCTCTAACCGCTGAGCCAAACTGGCCAGGGCCAATTAATTGTCTTTTAAAGACTAATTAAATACTGGTCACTCTGGCAACATTTTTTTCTGGGAATCTTACTAGCCTCAGATATCTCATTTGAACATTCAATGTTTTTTGATTATATTTAATGGGATACATCTGCAAAAGATAGAAATTCAGCTGTGATCACACCTCAGGTTTTGTTCTTTATCAGAACAGAATAAGGCAGAACAATAGGGTTCTGCTGAAGCCACATTAAACTTGGGCTGCGTGGAGTTCTGACCACCTAATCATCACATATTAACCTAGATGCAAATTTGTACAATAAACTAGAAATTTTATGCCAACAAAGTCATTTCTCATGTGGCATGTCCAACACCCGGGCTTCATGAAAGTTTTCCTTCCTGCTCACTCGCTCCTTCAACTTGACGTCTTCAAAACCTCAATCAAGGCTCACCTCCTCTAGGAAATGCAATTCAGGTAGAAGCTATAATAATCCTGGTAATAAAAAAATTTATCCACAACCAAATTGTTATCTCAAAATAATATAGTTCAGAGGCCAGACGTAAGGTAGAACCCGGGATGAGGCTGAATTTAAGAAACTCCACACTGAATGAAAACTGAGATGTAATATCATACAACCACAGGCCTTCACAGCCTGGTTTACAAGGTGGGTGCTATTTGTAAACTCTTAGACAGGAATCAGTCCCATAGGCTCACACAGTTTTAAAAAAATAGGTAAAATGTCATATCTGATCCCCTAGTCAAATCAGTATTAGAGCACAGTGGTTAAGAGGCCATAAAATGGAGCCAGGCATTTGGAATATCAAACTCTAAGCACTACCACCACCGCCATTGGCTACAGAACCTGCCACGAGTCTCTTTCCTCTGCGAACTTGAATTTATTCATCTATGAAAGAGAGACAGGAATCACATCTGATTCCTACAGGAGTCAGATGACAACCACTGCCTCATCACTGGGGAGTTAAACAAGGTCAAGTAGGCACAGGGATCGGTGCAGTGCCTGGAATTCATGGATTGTTAGCCATCATTGGTCCTTATTTATTATCTCGCCTAAAGTGGGCCCCACAAACAGCCTGCTCTGCTTGTTCTGCTTCTCTTGCTTTGGATGCTTTCTTTTTAGCTTCACAAATACTCTTCCCATACCTACCTTCAAGTTCACTTCTTTTTTTTTTTTTTTATCCTCACCCGAGGACATTTTTCCATTCTTTGTACAGATAGAGTGGGAAGGAGAGAGAGGAAGGGAGAGAGAGAGAAACATCGATGTGAAGGGACACATCGAGTGGCTGCCACCCGCACGACCAACCAGGGCCGGGGACAAACTGCAACCGAAGTACGTGCCCTTAGCGGGAACCGAACCCGGGTCTCTCCGGACCGCAGGCCAACACTCTAACCGCTGAGCCAAACTGGCCAGGGCTTCAAGTTCACTTCTGTAAAAGTTTTCTTGACTTTCCCAGTTTATCCATAATTATGTTTTCATTCATGAGAATTTGCATCTTGACTGGACACCTTGGTGAGAGACATGAGATAGGAATGACATCCTGGCTGTGATTTTATGACCTTTCACAAGCACTGACTTATTTACTTCCATCTGTAAATGAGGTAACGGTTTTAGTATTGAGAGTACACAGACAATGACTCTTTAACTCATTATTTGAAAATATAAAATTGTATAAAATTATAGTAATCAAGAAGCAAGTGATTTTTTATTCATGTGAACATTATTTATTTACAAAGGTATAAAAATAGATGATGTCCCATGTGGATAATTACTAGATTTACATGAACTTGACTTTCAGAGAAATAATGTGTGATGTTCTGCTTTTTAGTCATCCCAAAACCCAGACAGATCTGGGAAAATAAAGAGAAGTGAGGTAAAATGTAATCAGAATATGCTGTAAGGACCTGCTTGCTCAGCCCAGATATGCAGAAAAACAGATACTTTTAAATAAAATGTGTTCACTCATTATATAAAAAAATGAGTATGTTCCATTAAAACATGGGCCTTTAGAGCAATAAACCAAGAATTAAGAAAATTGGAATGCATCGGTATATTCAAGACAAATTAGATATGCTCGCTGTAGTCATTTGTATTTCTCTGTGCCCTCCTACCAGGCTCTGCAGTGAGTAGAACTTATTGAAAAAACAGATCTGCCTCTAATAAGACAAGGGAACCAGAATGAGTGAGCCCTTCATTTGCATAGTGATGCATAAAGCATCTACATTAAAGTTCAGAATACACAAGCTGTCAACCTGCTTCTGATACTTTATGTGTGTGACATTAGGGGTGACATCAGCCTCTCTGGACTCATTTGACTAAAATGAAGAAGAAGAATTTGAATCTGATGATTACAGAACCCTACTGTAGTATTCAACACGACACTTGCATGGCCTTGGAAGGATAACCTCTTATTACACTATGTGTTAAAGTTATTTATTAGGAATGCTCAGATTATTGCATCTTTAAAACAGTATTTCATGAACCCATAATGAGTTGACTACCCTCTAGCTTGGTGGTAGTGTGGCTAGCTTTGAAGGTGGGGTTTCACTTTAACTGTGATCAAATTCAGTGTATGAACCATAAAAGTCCCACTATTCACTTGGGATCAAGATGCTTTCCTAGAACAAAAAAAGAACTAAAAGGCTTGGGGAACTTAGGAACCTCAAACTGGGTCCCTTGGCTTTGTCTGAGTAAAAGACATGGTTTTGAGACCACTCTTGAATCGTGAGAAATAAAACTTCTGTGGACATGAACATGGAACTGAAATAACAGTAAGATACACAAGGTTTCTGTAAACTGTGTTTACTGGGATTTCTAAACCTAACGGTTAACTTACTTTCTATACATAAACCATTTTCTTATTTCCCTTAAGTAAAATTCCAGTAAATGCAAATTTGCTACTATAATTTACTGTAGTTGCCAAAATTCCAGTTTGCAGATAAGCAGACCTTGGGCACTCCTATTAAGAAGAATTTTAAAAAGAAGGAACTGGAAATAGGAAAGAGAAAAAAATGAAAGAGCAGAAAAATTTTAGTGCCAACTTAGGAAAACAATTGAAAGTATAGCATTCCTTCCCCCCAAACATGAAGGCTTATATTTCTAACGAACCCCTGAGCTGACTTTTGTTTCTGGTCATGATGAAGTAACAAGTATCAGATTTACGCTCCCAACATAAAAATGACAACACTGGACAAAATATAGGGAGCCACTGTTTGTAGGCAGTAGATAACAGACAGCATAGGGTTGTGATCTTTGAAAAAAAGAAATAGCACATTCACCCTGGAATCTTCCAGGAGGCACTTTCAAAACTATGGCACTGAAAAATAGAGCCCAAACAGACAGTAGTAGTCTTGCAGGGCTGAAGAAACAGAGATTGGGTTCAAGGATGTTAAAGAGGCTAGAATTTGGGGGATAGAACCCTTCCAGAGGATGGAGTTACACAGAGAAAGAACTCCAATTCTTGGATTCTTGAAAGGTCCTTTGGAGTCTTTGGCTAAAGACCAAGCTGTGTAGGTGCAAGGTAAGACCCTGTTGGGCAGAGAAGAGCTACTGGGGGTTCAAGCAAGACAGAGTTTCCAGAAACCATGTAGGGCTGGAAGATGAAGTTCCAACTAGCCTGAGTGGAGAGAGCTTGCTGAAGACCTTGGGCATTCAGCTGAGGGGCAAAAAGAGGCCACATCTAAAGCAGGGATGACCAGATATCCATTGTACAAAGCCTAAAATAAGTCTCAGCAGGATCAAACTGGTCCATCAGTAAATCAACAGAATGCCAAAAGTAAACCCAACATTCTTTAAAGAAAAACATCAAAATTTAGCACTAAGTAGAATTTCAAAGCTTATAATTTTAAAAATTACTAGATGTGACACAAAACAGGAAAAGGTGACCAATAATCTGGAGAAAAATGTTAATAAGAACTATCTAAAGATGACACATATTGGAATTACTAGACAGGGCTTTAGAAGACATATTACAAATTTGTTCAAGGATTTAAAAAAAAAAAAAGAACTTAAAAAGTGAACAGATATGGAATCTCTGCCTAGAAAGGAAAACTATAAAAAAGAGAACCCCAACTGGACACTATAGATCTTAAAAATAAAATATCTAAAATGTAAATTATACTGTATTAGTTTAACATTAGTTTACACATAACATAAGAACCTGAAGACAAAATAATAGAAACTTCAAAACAGAAGCACAGAGAGAGACAACGAGAAAAAGAGTTTTTAACTTAACATTAACCGAGCCTCAGCGACCTGTGGGACTGCATCGAGTAATCTAATATACACAGAAGAGTCACAGAGGACGAGGAAAGAGAAAGAATGAGGCAGAAAAAAATTTGAAGATTTAATGGCTAAAATATTTCCAATCTTGCGGAAAAATTTTAACCCAAAAATTTAAGAATCTCAACAAACCTCAAGTAGACTAAACAGTGATAAGCTCATCTAGGCACCTCATAGTCACAATACTGAAAACCAAGCCTTAAAATTAGCAAGTGGGGTAACAGGATGATCACATTGCATGTACGAGAATAAAAGTGATTATTGACTTGTATAAGACACAGTGCAAGCCAGAAGTCAATGGGTGACATTTTTGATGTGCTGGTGGGTGCATGTGAGCATGTTGAGGAGTGAGGGGAGGACCGCTAACCTAGAATTTTTTAACTAGTCAAAATGTCTTTCAAAAATGAAGGTGAAAAAGGAGATTTTCAAAAACAAAAGTGAGAGGCTGTTGCCAACAGGCCTGCTCTACCAAAAATATTAAAGAGTGTTCTTCAGGCTGAAGGGAAATAATCTGAGTTGGAAATTCAAAGTGATACCAAGAAATGAAAACCATCAAAAATGGTAAATATAAAAAATCTTTTTTTGTTTGTTTTTAAAAATCTCTTTCCTAAATGAACACATGGGACTACATCAAACTAAAAAGCTTCTGCACAGCTAGAGAAACAACCACCAAAATGGAAAGGCAACCCACTGTATGGGAGAACATCATTGCCAATGATATATCAGATAAGGGGTTAATTTCCAAAATATTTAGGGTACTCATACAACTCAACAAAAGGAAGACAAAAAACACAAGTAAAAAATGGGCAGAGGAACTAAGTAGACAACTCTCCAAACAGGACATACAAATGGCCAAGAGACATATGCAGAAATGCTCAACATCACTAATCATCAGAGAGATGCAAATTAAAACAACAATGAGGTATCATCTCACACCTGTCAGAATGGCCACCATCAACAAATTATCAAACAACAAGTGTTGGCGAGGGTGTGGAGAAAAGGGGACTCTAGTACACTGCTGGTGGGAATGCAGACTGGTGCAGCCACTGTGGAAAACACTATGATATTACCTCCAAAAGTTAAAAAATTGAATTGCCATTTGACCCAGTGATCCCACTTCTAGGAATATACCCTAAGAAGCCTGAAACACCAATCAGAAAGAATATATGTACCCCCATGTTCGTAGCAGCACTATTTACAATAGCTAAGATCTGGAACCAGCCCAAGTGCCCATCAATAGATGAGTAGATAAAAAAGCTGTGGTACATATACACGATGGAGTACTGTGCAGCTATAAGAAAGAAAGATCTCTTATCCTTTGAGACGACATGGAGGGACCTGGAGAGTATTATCCTAAGCCAAACAAGCCAAGCAGAGAAAAACAAATATCACATGATCTCACTTATTTGTGGACTATAATGAACAAAAGAAACTGATGAACAAATGAGACCCAGAGACATAGAAGTAGGGTACAGACTGATAAACCTCAGAAGAGGGGGTAGGGGGGAGGGAAGAGATAGACCACAGAACTTATATGCATGTATGTGTAACCAATGGACATGGACAACAAAGCTGGGGATGGGGCGGGAGGGTGAGATTGGGAGGAGGGTGTTCAATGGGGGAAAAAGGAGAAACATCTGTAAAAAATAAAATAATGAAAAAATAAAATAAAAATCTCATTCCTGGTGTCTGGCCGGTGTGGCTCAGTGGATTGAGTGTTGTCCCATGAACTGAGAGATCCTAGTTGGATTCCCAATTAGGGCACGTGCCCCAGCTGTAGGCGCAACCCCAGCACGGGGTGTGCAGGAGGCAGCCGATCAAAGTCTCTCACATTGAAATTTCTCTCTCTTCTTTCCTCTCTAAAAAACAAACAAACAAACAAACAAAAAAACGATAAAAACATATTTTTTAAAATATATCTTTACTAGTAAATTAACTGTTTAAATAAAAAATAAAAGAATGTGTTATGAGGTGTATACAGGGTGGGCAAAAGTAGGCTTACAGTTGTTCATATGGAAAATAGTACAATAATTAATAAATAATAGTTCAAGAATAAACTGTCCTGTGTATTCACAACTGTAAACCTACCTTGCCAACCCTGTAGTGTATGTTGAATGTGTATAACAACAACACACCGTGAGAGGATGCTAAGTGGGTCGACATAGTTTAATATTTTTTATTGGAATTGGTCTTGTAGACTGTGATAAGTTAAGGCTGTATATGGCCATCGCTAGAACAACCAGTAAACAAATAAATAAAATGAAAAGGTATGTCTTAAAAAGCCAGCAGTGGGGCCAAACAGACCTGCCATTAGGGTGTTGAACAGCCCTGTGCATGAACTCGGAGGTCGCCCAGCAGTTGGGCTGGAGAGAAGGACAATGAGCCAGGTGCAAATGTCCTCAGTGAATGTGGGAGAGTGACCGAAGGTTGACAGATGGCAGGACTGAGAAACAGGTCATCAGTATTGTGGACATAAGTAACCCGAGCCTCAAAGTGGGAGCTTGTTTATGGTAGAAAGAGTTGCAGAGGGCACATTGAAAGAGTTTATGTGGAAAGGAAGTGGGGAGTAAGGGGAATCTGGGCTCCGTGAAATCAGATTGTGGGAGAGGATAGGTGAATGAAGGAGGCTTAGTTCTCAGTCTGTTTCCTTTTGAGTTTCCTCTTGCATTGCATTCTTTAAAAAAATGTCACTTTGTCTGGGCTGTGCTAAGAGGAACCCAGTACATTCTTTTGTTGTTTACAGAGAACAAGACGAAGGATGCTGCTAGCTCCAGAGGGGCAGGCAACATCCAAGGGGAGAGAACTGAGACCCACACATGGATTCTCCTCTCCTTTCCACAGCTCTCTCTGCCACACACTTCAGGGGCTCTGGGTTTCACGTAGGGAGGCAAATTCTTCCTTTATAGATAATGTTTTAGATTTAATTCCATCACTCCTGCCCTGGCCAGGTAGCTCAGTTGGTTAGAGAATTGTCCCAATACCCCAAGGTTGGGGGTTTGATTTGTGGTCAGAGCACATATAAGAATCAATCAATGAATGTATAAATAAGTGGAACAACAGACTGATGCTTTTCTCTCTCCCTTTCTCTCTCTCTAAAATCAAGTGATTTTTAAAAATAATAATTGCATCATTGTTGTTGTAACACCAACACCAGTGACATCCTCCACGTGCTTTGTTACATCTATCTATAAACTGTGAAATGGGAGATTTATGATGTACCCCACTCATGGGGAGTCTCATGAAACACAGTCATTACAAAGACTTTTATGCCATGTGTGATAATATAAAATTAAGATTCCATTTCTCCAGCTTTTAAAAACAATGTGTAACAAAGTCAACACACCATTTTACAATGACTAATAACATCTAATTTAAATACAAACTTTAGTAATTTATAATATTGACAGAAATGTCAAGGACTTACTAAATTTTTTCTTTTACTTTAGTCAAAACACATTAAATCTCTTTTCTTGTTCTCTCATGACCTGATAGTCATAAGAACCAAGATATTACCTATAT
Source organism: Molossus alvarezi (assembly GCA_037176705.1). Classification (NCBI taxonomy): domain Eukaryota; kingdom Metazoa; phylum Chordata; class Mammalia; order Chiroptera; family Molossidae; genus Molossus; species Molossus alvarezi. The sequence goes on from CM073885.1 coordinate 171,138,905, forward strand.
CAAAAATGCTGTAAATCTGTGACAGTTTCTAGAGGTGATTCTTGAGTCCATCACGTTGGTAGTATTTCTAAAGCAGCATTAAATAGGAGAACTACTTCCTTCATCTGCTTTGTATTTGATTTCCTTGTCTTTCCAGTGCAACTTAGCTTAACTTGTTTAACCTCACAATAGCCATCCGATTAAAGAAAAACATTCAGGGACTTCCGGTCAAGATGGCGGCGTAGGTAAACGCGGTATCGCGTCCTCCCACAACCACATCAAAGTTACAACTAAACTACAGAACAACCATCATTCAAAACCGCCTGAAATCAAGCTGAATGGAAATCGTACAACTAGGGAACTAAGGGAAAAAAAAGCAGCTACATCCAGACCGGTAGGAGGGGCGGCGGTGCGAGGGGGGGCGGCGGCGGCGGCGGCGGCGCAGCGGTGGCAGAGCCCGCAGCGGCGAGACGGGCTGGTCCCACACCCAAGCGTGGTGGATAAAAATCAGGAGGATCCCGCGGCTGGGAAGGTCCTTCCTGAGGACTGAGGGGTCCCCGTCCCACACCAGGTGCCCCGCTCAGGGTTCCAGTGCCAGGAAGAGAAGTCCCCATAACTTCTGGCTGGAAAAACCAGCGGAAACTGAGGCTCAGGGAGGCTGAAGCGGCTGGAGCCCCAGGCAGCTCCTTAAAGGGCCCGCGCACGGACTTATCGGACTCACTCCCTCTAAGCTCGGAGGGGAGGCAGCTCGAGGGGCACCAGAGACACACAGGGAAGAACTGAGCTGTTTGGCACTGGAGCGAGAGCTGGAGAGGGGGCTTGAGCTGGAGAGGGGGCTTCCTCGGGGACAAACGTGCTGTCAGAGGCCTTTGTTCCTTTGGTGAGCCCTTCCCGGGGGCGGCAGACAGAAGCCATATCTGGGACTCCAGCAACCTGGCTCACACTCGTAGCCCCGCCCTGCTGACTCCCTGAGGCCCCGCCCCGCCCCACACAACTTTCAAGCTGTTGCCAGTTGCTTAACCATAGGATTGGCCTTACTTGGATCCTGCTTCAGGTTTTTCCTAAATTCTTTCAAACGAGCAGCATCGGGTCTCAGCGAGCCCCATACCTCTCATTAAGTACTACACAGAAACAAACACAGGGAGGCAGCCAAAATGAGGAGACAAAGAAACAGGTCCCAAATGAAAGAACAGAACAAAACCCCAATAAAAGAACTAAGCGAAAGGGAGATAAGCAACCTAACAGATACTGAGTTCAAAATACTGCTTATAAGGATGCTCAATGAACTTAGTGAGAACCTCAGTGAACTTAGGGAGGGCATCAAGAGCATAAAAAAGGACCAGTTAGAAATCATGGATACACAGTTAGAATTAAAGGAGGCATTAACTGAAATAAAGAATAATTTACACAGCTTCAATAATAGAGTATGTAGATCCAAGGAGCAAACCATCGATTTGGAATATAAGGAAGCAAAAAATCCCCAATCAGAAGAGCAAAAAGAAAAAAGAATCCAAAAAAATGAGGATAGAGTAAGGAGCCTCTGGGATAACTTCAAGCGTGCCAACATTCGCATCTTGGGGGTGCCCGAAGGAGAAGAGAGAGAACAAGAAATCGAAAACCTGTTTGAAACAATAATGGCAGAAAACTTTCCTAACTTGGTGAAGGAAACAGACATACAAGTCCAGGAAGCACAGAGAGTCCCAAACAAGATGAACCCCAAGAGGCACACACCAAGACACATCATCATCAAAATGCAAAAGGTTCAAGACAAAGAGACAATCTTAAAAGCAGCAAGAGAAAGGCAGCTAGTTACCTACAAGGGAGTACCCATTAGGCTGTCAGCTGATTTCTCAAAAGAAACTTTGCAGGCCAGAAGGGAGTGGCAAGAAATATTCAGAGTGATGAAAACCAAGAACCTACAACCAAAATTACTCTATCCTGCAAAGCTGTCATTTAGAATCGATGGACATACAAAAACTTTCCCAGACAAGAAAAAGTTAAAGGAGTTCATCACCACCAAACCGTTATTATATGAAATGATGAAGGGTCTTTTTGAAGAAAAAGATAAAATGTATGAACAAACAAAATGGCAATGAATACATATCTATCAACAATGGAATCTACAAACAAAATGAACAGGAAGAACAGAAACATTCTCATAGATACAGAGAACATTTTGTTGGTTGCCAGTTGGGAAGGGAGTTGGGGGAATGGGTGAAAAAGGTGAAGGGATTAAGAAGTACAAATTCATTGCTAGACTGACAAACCTCAAAGGGAAAGGGGTTGGGAGGGTGGGAAGAAATAAACCAAAGAACTTATATGCATAACCAATGGACACAGACAATAGTGTGGGAAAAGGTGGGAGGGGGGCGGGAGTAGGGAGGAGGGGGTCAATGGGGGAAAAATGTGGAACATCTGTAATACATTTTACATCCAACAATAAAGATTTGGGAAAAAAAAGAAAAACATTCACTCAACTCCTAGTTTTCTCTGAATTAGCATTTCTGCTTCAGTTCTGGAGCATAAATTGGACTTTTATGACTTGCTGAAATGAAGGTGATGTCAAAGGAGTCACAGTCTGCAAGGTGGACTTGTCCCTGTAGTGAGCTCTGGAAACATTTTGCTCCGGATCCCTTCGGACCAGAAGCCAATAAAACAGGCAAAGGGGAGTCCATTTATGTGATTATTTCTCAAATCCAGAGTTTTGATGCTTTTGTTTTACTTTTAATTGTGGTCAATTCCAAACGCCTCTGAGCTCACAGGCAGAATGAAAACAGATGCACACACCGACGCAGAGCGGCAAACTCTCTCCCGTGCAGACGCAACACAGCTCAGTAACATGCGGCTGTCTGCATGGCAAAGGGCCTGGAAGAAAAGGCTTCGCACAAAGCGTCTCAGGTTGAGAAACCCAAGGCAGTGTAGCATCATTTGCTCTTACTTTCTTTTCCCCATGTTCTAAATTTTAAGTGTAGGGGATTACCCATTGTCTGTAGCTCATTAATCACTGTAGTGTTTGATTATGAAAAGTGCAATCCAAAAGATAGTACTCTGAGGACTTGGCAGAAAGGTTCTATGCCCATCCCTTAAATGTGCCAGCACACCCTGCACTCTGCCAACTATGATTACACTTGGCATTAATTGAAGATGCTGAGAGCTATAAGCCTTCTTGAGTTTTGCCACCTGGAGCAGATTAAAATCTGGGTCCTATCGGTGAGGAGGTCTGAGGGATTGGGAATACAAGGCTGTTTTAATCTTTTCCAAGTCAGGCTGCTTAGAAATATCCATACATCAAATGTTCATGGATCTCATACAATTTTCTTCTCAGGGGAGAATTCAATTACCAGTAACATGAAGTGGGATTAGCTTGTTGTGGCGAGCCATCTGGAGAGAGGAGATTCACCATCCCCTGTAAATATGTTCAGATTTGCCACCATGATTTTGAAGAAACTGCTGAAGGTGCTCAATGGCACAAATGATGTTTCCCCCGAAAACCTTGTTCAGTTGGCGCAATGAAATTAAAATGCAACTGAAGGAAATCGAGACCTCCTTCTGTGCTGAAATATTCCTCAGTTCCAGAAGGGTGATATTGGGGTTTTAAGGGCTGGTTTGAGTCTTGTAAAGATATAATAAAGAGCCAGTGGAAACTGTCCTGAAACTACTGAATAGAGGAACAGAATGGCTTATGAAAAGGAAAGTGAGTGCAGGGAGGGATTGACAGGGAAATTACCTTGAGTCAGAATTCAGCTCTCTAGATCACTCTTGTGTGTCAAATAAGGGCGAACTCCCTTGAAGAGCATAGACACACATTTAGATTAGCCTCAGAAAGCAGAAGACTCAGAGGAGCACAGAAGGCAGAAGAAGCTCTAACATTTTAATGAAAGAAAACAAATTAGCCTTGTCTAGGGATAGAGAAAGATGGCCCAGGAGATAAAAGGCCAACCCGAAGTTTCTCGTGCCAACCCATGATATCTGAAATGATGCTAGTCTTCTGAGCAGTGAGCATGTCAGTCCTCTGGAGGGAGAACTAAACCTCAGTGAAAAGAGTAAGTGTCAGCCATACCCATTTTACCAGGAAACCTCTGTGATATGGGGACAGAACCAGATAGATACAAAAAAAAAACAACAAAAAAACAAACAGATTATTTTAAAATTGGTTTTATTGGACAAAAAGATGGTGGTGGGCAGGACTAGAGGGAGGATGAGTTTGTGAGGGTGGTGTGAGTGAGTGCAAGAGAGAGTGTGAGTGGTCGTGAGTGTGGACGAGCAACCTCAAGCAGTGCAGAAACGTGGGGCAGAGGGTCCCTGTGCTGTGGACAGGAGAGCAGCCGGCTTCCACGGTAAGCAGCTTGCCAGGGCACTTCTCCCTACTCAGCTGGAAGACCCTGCCATTTTGAAAGATCTGCTGGTCTTCTCTGGGGGGAGGCAGCAGGGATCAGCTAGAGCCCAACGACCAGAGGCCACCAGTGAGCTTTGCACCATTGGACCAGTGGACCCCTCTGTGTCAACGTGGACCAGTGTATAGTAGTGATGCTGTCAAGTGTATAGTAGTGATGCTTATGGAAGCAGCAGCCAGTAGGGAGCCAAGCACCATCCCTGACAGCAGCAGTCTGATAGGAGTGGAGCTCTACCCCTAGCAGCGGTAGTACCAGCTTGGGAGCTCAGCACCTTCCCCAACAGCAGCAGTGACGGGGCGGGAGTGGAGCCCCACCCACAGCAAAAACTGAGGCTCAGGAGCTGAGACACATCCTCAGTAGCAGAGGCTCAGGAGCAGCCATCTCTCCCAAGCAGGAGCAGTAGCTCAGATTGGCAGCTGAGACACATCTCCAGTGGCATCAGCAGAGGCTGATAGGAGTGGTGCCCCAGCCCAAGCAGCAGCAAGTTTCGGGCCGCTGAGACCCACCCCTGACAATTGCAGTGGCAGAGTTGGAGTAGAGCTCCTACAACAGCAGCAGCAAAGTCCCAGGAGCTGAGCATCCTCAGCCCGTAATAGCAACAGAGGTTTGGGAGCTGAGAGTAACCCCTGGCAACAGCAGCAGCAGTAGCAGTGCAAACCAGGAGCTGACACTTGTCCCTTGCAGTATCAGCAGTGACTGATCAGGAGCTGAGTCCCATCAGGCAGCAGCACACCCCAGCAGTGCACCAGCTAGACCTACACAGCCCAGCAACAACCTACCATGACAGACCAATACCAGCCGCCAGTTGTCAATCCTCCAGGACCCACAGCAGGCAAGAGGCACCATGCACCAAAACAGTCTGGGAGGCATAGCAGTCCTATCTGATACACACCAACCTGCCTACACATCCCAACATCCCTCACCGGGCCTAGAACTACAAGACTGCTAAAATGGTAAGACAAAGAAACAACACCCAAATGAAAGAAAAGGAGGAATCACCAGAAAAGGAACTGCATGAAATGGAATCAAGCACTTTGGCAGATAAAGAATTCAAATAATGATTTTAAGGGTGCTCGAACAATTTAGTGAGAACTACAAACAACTTAATGAGAATTATAAGGAGCTCAGTGGGAACTACATCAGCATTAAAAAAGATGTAGAAGCTATGAATAAAAATCAAGAGGAGTCCTAGCTGGTTTGCTCAGTGGTTAGAGCACTGGCCCACGGACCAGAGAGACCTGGGTTAAGTTCCTGCTAAGAGCATGTACCTCAGTTGCAGTTTGTCCCCGGCCCCAGTTGGGGTCGTGTGGGTGGCAACTAGTCAATGTTTTTCTCTCTCTCTTTCTCCCTCTCTCCCTCCCACTCTATCTGACAATAAATTTAAAAATGTCCTTGGGTGAGGATTAAAAAAAAGCATCAAGTGGAAATAAAGAATTACATAGGTGATATGAAAAATACCTTGGAAGGATTCAAGAGTAGATAGAAGAAGCTGAAGACCGAATCAGTGAGTTAGAAGACAAGGTAGAACAAAACACCCAAATAGAGAAAAAAATGGGAAAAAAATTATAAAGCAGGAGGAGAGTTTAAGGGAGCTTTGGGACATTATGAAACGTAACAACATTCGCATCATAGGGATACCAAAAGGAGAAAAATTGGAGAAAGAAATAGAGAACCTATTTGAAGAAATAATGACAGAAAACTTCCCTAATTTGGTGAAGGAAAAAGTCACAAGAGACCAGGAAACACAGAGAGTCCCAAGCAAGAGGAACCCCAGAAGATCCATAGCTAGACACATCATAATTAAAATACAAACATGAAAGACAAAGAAAGAATCTTAAAGGAAGCAAGAAAGACAGAAAGTTACCTACTAGGGAGCTCCCATTAGGCTGTCAGCTGATTTCTCAATAGAAACACTGCAGGCCAGAAGGGATTAGCATGAAGTATACCAAGTAATGAAAGGCAAGGGTCTGAATTCAAAACTACCCTATCCACCAAGGCTATCATTCAAAATTGAAAGCGAAATAAAGAGTTTCATAGACAAAAAAAAAAAAAAAAAAAAAGGTGAAGGATTTTACTACCACCAAACTGGCACTGCAAGAAATGTTAAGGGACTGTTGTAAGAAGAAGAAGAAATAGAGAGAGGGAGAGAGGAACACAGGCATAAAATGGCAACTAATAAATATCTATCAATTATAACCTTAAATGTAAATGGCTTAAATGCTTCAATCAAAAGACATATGGTAGCTGATTGGATAAGAAGACATGACCCATATATATGTTGTCTACAAGAGACGCACCTCACAACAATAGACTCACACAGGATGAAAATGAAGGAATGGAAAAAAATTTTCCATGCAAATAAAAATGAAAAAAAGCTGATGTAGCAATACTCATAATAGATAAGATACACTTCAAAACAAGGACCATAATAAGAGACAAAGAAGATCACTACATAATATTAAAAGGATTAATTCAACAAGAGGCTATAACCCTGGTAAACATCTATGCACCAAATGTAGGAGCACCAAATATATTTAAAATCTTCTGGAGAACTTCAAAGGAGAGATCAATAGCAATACAATCATAGTAGATGACTTTAACACCTCACTGACACCACTGGATAGATCTTCTAGACAAAAAAATTTACAAGGAAACAGAGTCCTTAAATGACAAACTAGATTAGTTGGACTTAACTGATATTTACAGAACATTTCACCCCAAAGCTGCAGAATATACATTCTTCTCAAGTACACATGAGTCATTCTCAAAGATAGACCACATGTCAGGACACAAAGTAAGTCTACAAATTCAAGAAGATTGAAATCATATCAAGTATCTCCTCAGATCACAATGGCATGAAACTAGAAATCAATTACAATAAAAACACTAAAAAACATTCAACCTGTGGAAGCTAAATAGCATGTTATTAAATAATGAATGAATTTCCAATGACATCAAGAAAGAAATAAAAAAAATCCTAGAAACTAATGAAAACAAACACACAACAATACAAAATCTATGCTACATAGCAAAAGAAGTCCTGAGAGGGAAGTTTATAGCAATACAGGCATACCTCAAGAAAGAAAAAAACATTTCTAATAAACTGTATAACCCAACAACTTAAAGATTTAGAAAAAGAACAAAAAGAAAAACAGAGCTAGTAGAAGAAAGGAAATAATAAAAATCAGAGCAGAAATACATGACATACAGACTAAAAAAAAATAAAATAAAATACAAAAGATCAATAAAACCAAGAGTTGGTTCTTTGAAAAGATAAACAAGATTGATCAACCTTTAGCCAGATGCACCAAGAAATAAAGGGAGAGACCCAAATTAATAAAATCAGAAAAGAAAAAGGTGAAATAACAACAGACACCACAGAAATACAAAGGATTATAAGAAAATACTATGAACAATTATGTACCAACAAATTCGACGACCTGGGCAAAATGGACAAATTCTAAGAATTATATACTATTCTAAAACTGAACTGAGAAGTGTCAGAAAACCTGAATACACCAACAACAATTAAGGAAATAGAAGAAGTAATCAACAAAATCCCAGCAAACAAAAGCTCTGGTCAGGACAGCTACACAGGAGAGTTTTACCAAACATTCAAAGAAGAACTATCATCTATTCTCTTCAAACTATTTCAAAATATTGAAGAGGAAGGAAGACTTCCAAGCTCTTTTTATGAGACCAGTATAATCCTAAACCCAAAACCAGATAAAGACACTACAAAGAAAGAAAATTACAGGCCAATAACCCTGTTGAACATAGATGCCAAAATCCTCAACAAAATCGTAGCAAATCAAATCCAGCAATATATTTAAAAAATTATACACCACCACCTAGTAGGATTTATCCCAGGGATGCAAGGTAGTTATAATATTTGTAAATCAATAAATGTGATACACTAAATAAACAAAATGAAAGATAAAAATCAAGTAATCACATCAATAGATGCTGAAAAAGCATTTGACAAAACCCAGCACCCTTTTTGATAAAAACTCTTAGCAAAATGGAAATAGAAGGATAGTATCTCAACATAATAAAGGCCATTTGTGACAAACCTACAGCAAACATCATACTCAGTGGGCAAACACTAAAAGCATTTCCTTTAAGAACAAGAACAAGACATTGATGTCCACTTTCATCACTTTTATTTTACATAGTACAGGAAGTCTTAGTCACAGCAATCAGACAAGAAAAAAAACTAAAAAGGATCCACATTGGAAAGGAAGACATGAAACTGATTATTTGCAGATGACATAATATTGTACATAGAAAACCCTAAACACTCCATCAAAAACTACCAGATTTAATAAATGAATTTGGCAAAGTAGCAGGATACAAAATCAACATCCAGAAATCATTAGCATTTTTATACATCAATAATGAACACACTGAAAGAGAAACTAAAAAAATACCATTTATCATTGCAACAAAAAATGTAAGACACCTAGGAATAAACTTAACCAAAGAAGTAAAGGACCTGTTCACAGAAAACTATAGGACATTGAAAAAAAGAAATAGAGGAAGATATAAAAAAGTGGGAGCATATACCTTGTTCATGGATTAGAAGAACTGACAACATTAGAATGTCCATACTACCCAAAACAATCTATAGATTCAATGCAATCTTCATCAAAATACCAATGACATATTTTGCAGAACTAGATCAAATACTCCAAAAGTTTATATGGAACCAAAAAATACCCCAAATAGCCACAGCAATCTTGAAAAAGAAAAACAAAGTAGGAGGGATATCAGATTATACTACAAAGCCATTGTAATCAAAACAGCCTGGTACTGGCACAAGAACAGATATATAGATCAATGGAACAGAACAGAGAACCCTGAAATTGACCCAAGACATTATGCTCAATTAATATTTGACAAAGGTGTCAAGAGCATACAATGGAGTAAAGACAGTGTCTTTAATAAATGGTGTTGAGAAAATTGGACACGTACATATAAAAAATAAAAATACAACTAGACCACCAACTTATACCATACATAAGAATAAACTCAAAATGGATAAAAGACTTAATTAAATGTGACTCATGGATCCATAAAAATCCTAGAAGAAAATGTAGGCAGCAACAAAAAATGTAAGACACCTAGGTGCTGTATCAATGAAAATTCTGCTGTACATAGGCAGCAAAATCTCAGATATTACGTACAGCAGAATTTTCATTGATACAACACCTAGGGCAAGAGAAACAAAGGAACAAATTAATAAATGAGACTACATCAAACTAAAAAGCTTCTGCACAGCAAAAGAAACAAGAATCAAAATGGAAAGGGAACCCAGTGTATGGGAGAACGTGATTGCCAATGATACATCAGATAAGGGATAAAAATATATATACAGTACTCATACAACTCAATAAAAAGAAGATAAAGAACCCAATTAAAAAATGGGCAGAGGCCCTAAATAGACGTCTCCAAATAGGGCATACAAATGACTAAGAGACATATAAAAAAATGTTCAATATCACTAATCATCAGAGAGATGCAAATTAAAATGACTATGAGATGTCACCTCACACCTGCCAGAATGGCTGCCATCAACAAATCATCGAACGACAAGTGCTGGTGTTGAAAAAGAGACTCTAATACACTGCTGGTGGGAATGCAGACTGATGCAGCCACTATGAAAAACAATATGGTGTTTCCTCAAAAAATTACAAATTGAACTGTTATTTGACCCAGTGATCCCACTTCTAGGAATATATCCCAAGAATCCTGAAGCACCCATCAGAAAGAATATATGCGCCCTTATGTTCATAGCAGCACTATTTACAATTGCTAAGATCTGGAAATAACCCAAGTGTCCATCAATAGATAAGTGGATTAAAAAGCGGTGGTATGTATACACAATGGAATACTATGCAGCTGTAAGAAAGAAAAATCTCTCATTCTTTGAGACAACATGGAAGGACCTGGAGAGTATTATGCTAAGCAAAATAAGCCAATGAGAGAAAGAAGGGTATCACATGATCTCACTTATTTGTGGAATATAATGAACTAAATAAGCTGATGAGCAAAATAGACCCAGAGACATAGAAATAGGGTTCAGACTGACAAACCTCAGAGGAGGGGGGTGGGTGGGGAGAGATAAACCAAAGAACTTATGCATATAAGCATAACCAATGGACATAGACAACAATGCTGTGGGGGGTGGGGGAGGCGGGATTGGGAGGAGGGTGTCAAGGGGGTAAAAGGAGAAACATCTGTAACAAAAATAAATTAATAATAATAATAAAGAATGGTATAGTGATGAAAATAAATAAAATTGTTTTTATTAAATATATACTATCTTCATAATTAAAATTATTGACAAACTGGACACAGAATATCTTTTTCAATTTCTAAGTAAATATCACCTTCACACAATAGTGAAGCCATTAAAATTATGATACATAGTTACATCAATTGATTTTGAACAATATACATAAGACTTCTAGACTCATTTGGTGAGGCTAGCTTAAGTGTGATATTAAAATCAGGCAATGGCACCATGAGAAAAAAAAAATTACAAAGTAAACTCAGTTTTGAATATAATTGTGAAACTCCTAAATAAAATACTGGCAAACTATCTAAAAATGCATTAAAAAAAAATGAAAAACAAGCAAACATCATGACCAAGTTGAGTTGATCTCAAGATTTCAATGATGGTTTAACATCATTAGAAAATCTGTTAATGTAAGACAGTACATTAACATAGTAAAAGAGAAAGGCCATATGGTCATCTCACTAGGTATAAGAAAGCCAATTAATAAAATTCAACACTCATTCATGTCAAAAACTTAGTAAACTAGGAATAGAAAAGAATATCTACAGCCTAGTAAAGATTACTAAACACCTACCAAAAAAATTATATGTATTGAAGAAATGTTAGAAGCATTTCCTGTAGAGTTGGGAATACAACAAGGGCCTATTATCACTTCATCTATTCACTATTTATTGGAGGTCAAAGCCAGCACAATAGGAAATTAAAGATAAAAGGATCAGAAAGAAAGAAAGATGAGGTAACAATACGATTGTTTTCATAGAAAATTTAAAAATTCTTCAAGACAAACTGTTGCATATAGAAGAGAGTTTGGCAAGATTACTAGATAAAATATTGATATACTCAAACTACATTCAAATAAACATTCAACAAATAATTAGAAATTAGAATATGTAATAAATACACAATAGCAACAAAAGTTGCAAAGTTTCTATGAATAAATTTAACAAGAGATGGGCAGGTCCTTTATTGATAATAATATAAAGCTATAGAATATAAAAACCTAAATAAATGGAGTGCTACGTTACTTGAATAAATATTATCAAAAATAAAAATTGTCTGCCCCTTAATTTACAAATTCAATGAAATTCCAACCAATATTCCAATAGCGTTATTTTTATGCAGCTAACATTTCATATGGAAAGTAATCTTATATTTTATTTGGATGAAGAGTCAAGAATAGCCAGTACATTCTGAAGAAGGGAGATTCATATTTGCCAAATATTATGGCTTGATATAAAATTATAGTTTTGAAACAGTGTGGTATTGGTACAGGGGCAAATAGTCAAGTGGAACAGAATAGACTCTTAATAAATGTTTTAACAAATGGACACTTAACAAGTGGTCTGACAATTGGATCTCTGTGTAAAAAAAGGCAAAATTAAACCCTTACCTTACACTATATACAAAAAATAGTTTTGTGGCACCACTAAAAACTTAAATGTGAAAAACAAAACTGTTAGCTTTAGAAGATTATGTTAAGAGAGTATCATTATTAGTTAAGATCCATTACAATAAATAAAATGGATTTTTAAAAATCCCTACAGTTAAATTTTTAAAACAAAATATTGAGTAAAAATAGCATTTGGAAAAGAATACAAACAGCTGATGACAATAATAGGTATTATTTGTAAAAAACTATACACATACACATGAGAATAAATACAGTAAAAAGACATAAACTGTAAAAATAAAGATACATAAATTTGATTACCTAAAAATTAAAGTTTCTTTAAAAAAGCTATCATGAGCAAAGTAAAAATCCAATTCACATAATGGGAGAAAATAACTAAAGCCCACACAATCAGCAAATAATCATCATGCAAAATAACAGAATTCCAAAGAGGCTGTAACAAAAAGAGAAACAATCAAAAAGAAAGAGAGACAAGAATACACACTGTTCACAGAAAGGAAAACCTTAGAGGCAAATAAATGTCTGAAAAGATTCTCATCTCCATTAACAACCAGGGAAATAAAATTTAAAATTAATGAAACTCCAATTTGCAGCCATCAAACTGGCAAAAACCAGTGAATCTTATAACTTTAAATACTGGTGAAGATGTGGAGAAACAGAGTCTTATACCTTGTTCATGCCACCACTTTGAAGAACAATAGGGTCGTCCTAGGAGAGGTGAAGATGCACTATTCTTTGATTTCATCATTCTCTAGATGTCCAGAGAAATCTTGCATAAACAAGGAAGTACTGTATGTCCAAAGTTGTTCATTGCTAGCAAGGTAGAATTGTTTGTAACAGCTGAAGAATGAAAACATCTTACTGTCTCTAAGTAGAATAATGGATATCCTCTGGTTTGTTGATACAACACATTCTATATAGCCATTATAATTAATGAACTAAATCTATATCTTTCTGTCTATCTCAATGAATCCTTAAAAAGTAAAATAGTAAATGATAAAATCATGTCATAAAAACATATCAACACTATAATGCCTCTATTGTTTAAAAGGTACTAAACAATAGTTTAAACTATTTTAGAATACAGGTACCTGTCTGCTATCAGTGGTTCTCAACCAAGGGTGATTTTGCTCCAAGGGGATGATTGGCAATGTCACAACTGGAGGAGGATGCCATTGACATCTAGTGGGCAAAGGTCAGAGTGCTGCTAAAAAACCCACAACGCATAGGACCACAGTTCCCCTCCCTCCAACACACGTCAAAGAATTTTGTGGCCCAAAATGGCTAAGTACCAAGGCTGAGAAATTTTGCTCTAGATCACCCTCCCCAAATCACATAACAGAGAATTGGAGAGAGGACTGTATACTTCAAAGAAAAATCAAGAGTATAGTTCAAGGAGAAGGAGGAGTAACTAAAACATATCAACTATAGTATATATGAAAAAAGATTGAAAGAATATGCATCAAAATATTATCAGTAAAGATTTCTGAGATAGTGTTCAAAATGTTTTGTGTATTCTTCTATTTTCTATTTTATCTATAAGAAATATAAAGTGTTTGTAAAAAAAATAATTATTTGAAAAATACAAATATATATATATATCTTTTAATAAAAAAATATTTCCTTCCAAAATGTTATGCTTCAGAACAGATCATTTTCATAGTGCATACTTTCACATGTTAATATTCTTAGGTATCAACTATTTTGTGTTCTTTTCCCCCTTGACATTATTTCATATAGATCATTCCATAAGTCCAGATAATCTTCATATTTGATGTTTTAATGGCTATATAATGTTTCATTCTATTACTATATCAAGTTTTAGTTAACCATTTCCTGACTGTTAGTGATTTTGGATTCTTTTACCTCTATGAAAAGCACAGCTATAATCATCTTTGCAAAAATTGGGTTTCCCCATATTGAAGTCTTTCCTTAGGGTTTGCTTTCCAAAGCAGATTTTCCAATTCAAAGGATATAATACAATCTATGATCTTTGGTACATATTGTCAGATTTCTTTCCAGAAAACTTATGCCATTATTTCTACAAGCAATGCATGAGTATACCTGAATCTCCGAAGTGCTATTAACTTTAGTTTTATAAATCTATTATTTATGCTTTAATATGTATGAGGTAGTATATTGGGCTATTTTAATTTATAATTCTTTAATTATTAAGGAAGATAAACATTTTCCCAAGTGTGTTTTCACTATTTGTATTTTCCCTTATGCAAACCTTATGTTTGTATCATTTAACCATCTAGTCAGTCCTGAGTATTTCCCATATAGATAATATTAATTTCCATTATAGTCCTAATAATAAATGTTTATAGGTTATTACAATGCTCCCCTGTTGTTTTCCTTTTTATTCTTCCAATTTGGGTCTGTGATGTTTAATTTTATGTGTCAACTTGACTGGGCCATGGAATGCCCAGATAACTGGTTAAATATAATTTCTAGGTATGTCTGTGAGGGTGTTTCTAGAAGAGGTTGTCATTCGAATTGAACTGAGTAAAGCAGGTGACCCTCCTAAAAGTGAGTTGACATCATCCAATCCAATGAGAAACTCAGCAGAACAAAACCACAGGGAAGGTTGAATTTACTCTCTGCCTAAAAATTAGTGCTGGGACATCAGTGTTTTCCTATTCTTAGTGCACCTTGTTTTCAGGCCTTCAGACCCAGATTGGAAGACTTTCCAACTCTCAGGACTTTGAACTATAGCACTGGCTTTCCTGAGTATTCTGCTTGCAGACCACTCAGTTTGAATAATCATGTACACCAGCATCTTATAATAAATCCATCTCTCTCTCTCTCTCTCCCTCCGTGTGTGTGTGTGTGTGTGTGTGTGTGTAGGCTTTGTGTCTTTGGAGAACCCTAATATTTTGTTGCTGGTATGTATATATGTATTTTTTTCATGTACTAGAACCGGTCAACTTTATTGTCAGTTCATTGGTAATTCCTCTTATTACTTCCATTGTCTAAAATTCATTTTTTTTCCAAAATGAGTAAGTGCAACATTGTTATTTCATTTGTATATATACATATATGTGATGCTATATTTAACTGAAAATTTAATTATTTTGGTTGAAGTGAGTTATCAATCTAAAGTTAGACTCTAAGGTTATTTTTCTCATATTAATAGTCTCTTTTCTCAAAACATATATTGAATACTTTTATATCCCTTTGTATATAATACATTAAAATACACATTAATTTAGAGAATCTATTTTATCTCCTTGGCCTAAGTTTTTATTAGACCATTGGATAACTACTGTCCCTTAATAAGATACTTAATAAGTGATGTGGCCACATTCCCAGTATTATCTTCATTAAAAAAATGTACTTTTTCCCACATTTATTTTAGTTGTTACTTTGTCATGTTTTTTAAAGTAACCCATTGAGATTATAAATGATATTACTTAAATCTATTAATTAACTTGGACATTATTTTAATCTTCACTATTTCAACTTTCTGGTCAACAGGAGAGTATATATTTCCATTTTCCACCGTAAGTCAAATGATTATAGACAAAAGAGAGTTTGACTATCATTCAAATTCTAGTTGTAGGCCACCCTGCCCTGCACCCATGCCATTTTATAGATGATCAACCCAAGATCCAGAGACAGATGGTCAAACCAAGGCCTCCAAACCTGTGTCTGGAGAGGGAATAGCTGGAAACAAAGCCCAGAGCCTATCTTATTCCACACTTTTTCTATCACACCATTTATTCAAGCCTTCATCAGCTGCCTTTACCACTTTAAAACTCTCTTTTACAGATGGTAGGTATATTCCAGTTTATTTCTTGGAATTTTCTAGAATGTAGTAGAAAAAGAGTGGTAACTGAGGTTGAATTTTGGGCGTACGCTTTCTTCAGTGGGGAGAAAATGTGCAAAGCTTATTCCATTACATCATACTTTCCTGAATTTTTTTTTTTTTTTTGGTAAGGAAAAGCAAATTGGCTTTTGAACCAATCGCCCATTTTCTGGGTCACTCTATCTTATGTATCAAATGATTTTATTATGAACAATTGTTTCTTGTGCACTCATAGTCTGAAGGGAAGTATGTAAGACCCACAAGGAGCTAAAGTTACAGAATCTTGCTTTTTCAGGAGATTCTCACAATCAAATTCAGAATACCAGACATAAGGTACAACAGGAAATCCAAATAACACTGGTTTAAAGAAAATATAAATTTATATCTCATGTATTGGGAAATCTGAAGGCAGGCGATCCAGGGCCATTATATTGGTTCCATAGAGTCATCAGGGATCCAGGCCCCTTCCTGACATCTACTTCTTCACATCAGAGTGTGCGTCTCATCATCACATGTATCAGAAGACTGCTAGTGCTTTAGCCACCATGACTAATTTCCAGGCATAAAGAAAAGAAAGAGCAAAAAGCTGGTGCTAATTGAGTCAGGTTCTCTTTAATTTTTTTGGAAGCCTTCTGGTGATATCTGCTTCTATTGTTGTCCAAACTGTGTGAAATGACCAGCACTAGCTACAAGGGAACTAGTGGGTGGGTGTAACATTTTAATTAGGCACATTGCTACCCTCAGTAAAATAAAATACCTAATTGTAAATAAAGAGAGGAGAATGGATATTGGGCAGAAAAACTAGTATTCTCTCTTCCACTCAGTGTATTAGGTGGAAGGTACAACATAAAGTTTGTTCAGGCTAAGACAATACAGTTAATTAGAGAAATAGTGTATGGTCTTGATGATTAAATTGGATTCAGACAAACGGTGGTGGGCACTGGGGGCATTTCAAGACCAGAAAGGGCCTGAGCAAAGATGAGGCAAGAGTTCTCACAGCAGTTTGAGGGAGAATAGCAGTAGAGAGGGAGGTACTCACTCTGTATTTAGAATGTCGTTCTGTGAGTGTGGGAAGCACAGAAATGCAGGCACCGGTTGGTTATCAATTCTGTTTACCCATCACTGTCTTCCTAATTAAGTCTTCATAACAATAACTAACATTTATTAAAACCAATTATGTGCCAGAGGGTTTGCTAGGTTCTTAAATATATACTGTCTCTTATACTTGTAATAACCCAGTTTTAAGCATGAGGAGACTGAAGCTGAGAAAGATTGAATACTTGACCAAGGTCATGCACATTTTAGGTGTAAGATATCCTAAATTGGATCTTAGAGCAGACTCCATGTTTTTTCACAATGTCACAAGTTAAATTAATTTTTTTTTTTTTTTATCCTCACCCGAGGACATTTTTCCATTTTTTATACAGATAGAGTGGGAGGGAGAGAGAGGAAGAGAGAGAGATAGAGAGAAACATCGACGTGAAAGGGACACATCGAGTGGCTGCCACCTGCACGACCAACCAGGGCCGGGGACAAACTGCAACCGAAGTACATGCCCTTAGTGGGAACCGAACCCGGGTCTCTCTGGACCGCCGGCCGATGCTCTAACCGCTGAGCCAAACCAGCTAGGGCTAAATTAATTTCTTAACTTTGTGATTGAGGAGTGAAGATGGGTAGGTTAAATATCTGCTATTCCTTTACAGTTTCTAAATTCTAAACTTTAGGGGGGCTTTACAAACTCTTCCATTAACTAGCAGCATGACCATGGACATGCTACTTAACTTCCCTGCATCTGAATTAGTTTCTTTATTACTCAGATACAAAACCAGACAAACGTTACAAGAAAAAGAAAAAACAAAAACAAAACAAAAAAACAACACTATAGATCACTATCCTTCATGATCATAAATACAAAACTCTATGCAAAATTTTAATCCATGAGGACTTCCGGTCAAGATGGCGGCGTAGGTAAATGCGGCACCACATCCTCCCACAACCACATAAAAATTACAACTAAACTACAGAACAACCATCATTCAAAACTGCCTGAAATCAAGCTGAATGGAAGTCCTACAACTACAAAATTAAAGAAGCAGCTGCATCGAGACTGGTAGGAGAGGCAGAGGCAGATGGGCTGGTCCCACACCCACATGTGGCGGATAAAAATCAGGAGGATACCTCGGCTGGGAAGGTCCTCCCTGAGGACTGAGGGGTCCCCGTCCCACACCAGGTGCCCTGCTCAGGGTTCCAGTGCCAGGAAGAGAAGTCCCCATAACTTCTGGCTGGAAAAACCAGCAGGAACTGAGGCTCAGGGAAGCTGAGGCAGCTGGAGCCCCAGGCAGCTCCTCTGAAAGCACCCACGTGTGGACTTATTTGGACTCGCTCCCTCTAAGCTTGGAGGGGAGGCAGCTTGAGGGGCACTAGAGACATACAGGGAAGAACTGAGCTGTTTGGCACTAGAGCGAGGGCTGGAGAGGGGGCTTTCTCTGGGACAGACTTGCTGTCAGAGGCTTTTGTTCCTTTGGTGAGCCCTTCCCTGGGGCGGCAGACAGAAGCCATATCTGGGACTCCAGCAACCTGGCTCACACTGGTAGCCCTGCCCTGGTGATTCCCTGAGGCTCCGCCCCACCCCACCCCACCCAACTTTCAGGCCCACCCAAGCTGTTGCCAGTGGCTTTACCACATGATTGGCCTTACTTGGATCCTGCTTCAGGTTTTTCCTAAATTCTTTCAAACAAGCAGCATCTGGTCTCAGCTAGCCCCATACCTCTCATTAAGTAATACACAGAAACAAACACAGGGAGGCAGCCAAAATGAGGAGACAAAGAAACAGGTCCCAAATGAAGGAACACAACAAAACCCAGGAAAAGAACTAAGCGAAATGGAGATAAGCAACTTAACAGATGCTGAGTTCAAAATACTGCTTATAAGGGTGCTCAATGAACTTAGTGAGAACCTCAGTGAACTTAGTGAGGGCCTAAAGAGCATAAAAAAGAACCAGTCAGAAATGAAGGAGGCATTAACTGAAATAAAGAATAATTTACACAGATTCAATAGTAGGGTAGGTAAAGCCAAGAAGCAAACCATTGATTTGGAATATAAGGAAACAAAAACCACCCAATTAGAACAGCAAAAAGTAAAAAGAATCCAAAAAAATGAGGATAGTGTAAGGAGCCTCTGGGACAACTTCAAGTGTGTCAACATTCGCATCTTGGGGGTGCCAGAAGGAGAAGAGAGAGAACAAGAAATCAAAAACCTATTTGAAATAATAATGGAGAAAACTTCCCTAACTTGGTGAAGGAAACAGAAATATACATCCAGGAAGCACAGAGAGTCCCAAACAAGATGTACCCCAGGAGGCCCACACCAACACACATCATCATCAAAATGCAAAAGGTTCAAGACAAAGAATCTTAAAAGCAGCAAGAGAAAAGCAGTTAGTTACCTACAAGGGTGTTCCCATTAGACTGTCTGCTGATTTCTCAAAAGAAACTTTGCAGGCCAGAAGGGAGTGGCAAGAAAAATTCAGAGTGATGAAAAGCAAGAACCTACAACCAAGATTACTCTATCCTGCAAAGCTGGACATATAAAGAGTTTCCCAGACAAGAAAAAGCTATCACCACCAAGCCATTATTATATGAAATGTTGAAGGGTCTTCTTGAAGAAAAAGATAAAAAAATATGAACAAATAAAATGGCAATGAATTCATAGCTATCAACAATTGAATCTACAAACAAAATGCAGAACAGAAACATTCTCATAGATATAGAGAACATTTTGTTGGTTGCCAAATGGGAGGGGGGATGGGGGAATGGGTGAAAAAGGTGAAGGGATTAAGAAGTACAAATGGGTTGCTAGACTGACAAACCTCAAAGGGAGGGGGGCATTGGGAGTGGGAAGAACTAAACTAAAGGACTTATATGCATATATGCATAACCAATGGACACAGACAACAGTGTGGGAAAAGGCAGGAGGGAGGAGGGAGTGGGGAGAAGGCAGTCAATGGGGGGAAAATGAAGAATATCTGTAATACATTCAACAATGAAAATTAATTTAAAAAAACAACAAAAAAATTAATCCATGAAATCCAACAATATATAAAATGAATAATAAAACAGATAAAGTTGTGTTTATGACAGGAATACTAATTTGGTTTAACATTTGAAAATCAATCAATAAAATCAAAATAAAAAATATATGAATATTTTGCTGCAGCAAAAGTATTAAGTAAAAACCCAACATTCCTTCCTGATAAAAACCTCTCAGCAGACTACAAATAGATGGGCATTTCCTTTATCTGACAGAGTGTCTACGAAAAACCTATAGCTAATTTCATACTTAATGTGAAAGACTGAACACTTTCTGATAAATCTGATAAAATCTATAAAAATTTTATTAGAACTAATAAATGACTTTAGCAAAGTTGAAGAATACAAGAGCAAGATAGAAATTATAGAAAAATAAACAATCAGAAATTGAAATTAATAAAACAATACAATAATATAAAAAATATAAAATACTTTATGATAAATCAGTCAAAAGATGTGTAAAATCTATACACTGAAAACTATAAAACACTGAAAATTAAAGAAACCCTAAATAAATTGAGAGGAATACGGTACACATGGGTCAGAAGATTCAATATTATTGTGATATCAATCCTCAAATTTACAGATAGAGCCAATACAACCCCAATCAAAACTGCAGAAATTGAGCTGAATCTGAAATTTATGTTAAAATACAAAAGACCTAAAATAGCCTAAACAACCTTGGGAAATAACAGAAAAATTCAGCACTGACACTAACTGATTCCAAGTGTGGTGGTCAGACTTTACGGTACTGATGTTAAGATAGACAAACCAAATAATAGAACAGAGTAGAACATCCAGAAATAGACCCACACATGGATGGAAAACTGATTTTTTATAAATATTCAAAGGCAGGTCAGTGGAGAAAGTAGTCTTTTCTACAAATAGTGCTGGAACAACTGGATAACCATATGCAAAAACGAAAAAACAAGAATACGTAAAAACAAAATAAACAAAAATTTGGGTCATATACAAAATTAACTCAAAATGGATCATAGACCTAGATGTAAAACAAACCCAAAACAAAACAAAAAAACCTATAAAACTTAGAGTAAAACATAGGAGAAAAACGAGTTAGGCAAGAATTTCTTAAATATGACACTAAAATGCATGATCATAAAAGAGAAAAAACAATACACTAGACTTCATCAAAATTTAAAACTTTTGCTCTTCCTAAGACACTATTAGGAGAGCCCTGGCCAGTTTGGCTCAGCGGTTGAGCGTTGGCCTGCAGACCAGAGAGTCCTGGGTTCGGTTTCTGCTAGGGGCACGTACCACAAAAAAAAAAAAAAAAAAAATGCAAAAGACACTATTAGGAGATAGAAAAACCAAGCCAGATTGGGAAAAAAATCTTTGTAAAGCATATATTTGATAAGGAATTTGTATCCAGAATATATAAAGCATTCAGTAATAAGAAACAGCCCAATAATAAATGGACAAAAGATTTGAACAGATGCTTCACCAAAGAAAATATATCCACTGTGGATAAGAATATGAAAAAGATGTCAGTATAGGTCATTAGGGAATGCAAAATAAAACCACAGTGAGATACCTCCATTCACTATTTGAATTGCTACAATGAAAAAATATGGATAGTCAAGTGTTGACAAGTACATACATAAAGAAACTGAACTCTATATCTGCTGGTGGTAATATGAAAGGAAACGACCATTTTGGAAAACATTTTTGTAATTTTTAAAAAAGTTACTCTGACCTATGACTTATTCGTTCCATTTCCAGATATTTAGCCCAGAGAAAAGGAAGCACATGTCAGTACATAGATGTGGACAGGACTGTTCCTAGCAGCTTTATTTCCAATGAGGAAACCCTGGAAACAATGTACATGTCAACCAACAGGTGACTAGATATACAAATTGTGTCCATTCATAAATGGAGTACTACTCTGACAAGGGATGAACAACTGTTACACTAAAAAACATGAATGTGTCAAAATAATTATGCTGAGTGAAAGAAGTTAGACAAAACCAAATACATATTGCATGATTTCATTGATATTCCACTCAAGAAAATGCAAACTAATCTATAGTTCCCTTTATTTATAATTCTAGAAAATACAAGCTAAAACAGACCAGTTTGGTCTCGGGAGGAGTGGAGTGGGCATGGTCGTGTGCGGCAGGGTCCCGGGAAGGACCAGGAGGGGGCAGGGGCCAGGAGAGGCGGGGAGAGGGGGAGGGGGTACGAGAAAGGGCAAGGGGGCGGGGCCAGGGAGCCGACGGATGGTGCCGGGGGGCAGGGCAGGAGGGGGAAGGAGGAGCGACGCGGGAAGGGTAGGAGCGCGGGGTGCGCGGGCGGAGGGCGGAGGCGGGGACGCAGTGGATTGGAGAGGAAGGAGGCGGGGCGAGGGGCGTGCCCGGGGCCGGGGCCCGGGGGCGGGGCCGGGGCCCGGGGGCGGGGCCGGGGCCCGGGGGCGGGGCCGGGGCCCGGGGGCGGGGCCGGGGCCCGGGGGCGGGGCCGGGGCCCGGGGGCGGGGCCGGGGCCCGCGGACGCCCGCATCATGGCGCTCCTCCTCCGCACACTCTGGAGCTTGCACTTCCGAGCGGCGCCTCGGCGGGCTGTGCGAGGCCGGCCGGTTAGCGGTGTCCTCGGCGCTGGGGCCGGACGCAGGGACGCAGGTAGGACGCAGGCCTCGCGGGCCCCGCCGCCGCCTTCCGTCTTTCGGTCTTTCATGTTCACGTGCCGCGGCGTAGGTGCCTGAGCGCTGCTCTGGACCCGCTGGGATACCGCATTGTAACCTAGGAGGGGCAGACGGGGAGTCGCTGAGAATTGGAGGACCGGTGTAGATCCTCGCCCAGAACGTGCACCCATTTTTTTTCCCCATCAAATGTCGGGCTCCGGAGCCCTGACGCTTATCCTGAGACTCCAGGTGGTGGAGGTCACAACGCGACGCCGCGCTCCCCTGTGACGGCGCCTCGTCTTCTCGCTGTCCCCCTTCAGGGCAGGTTGTCGCGCCTGCAGGCAGGCGGTTCAGACCGAGTTCCTGCGGATTGGCTACCTGCCCTGCTCTGTTTCTCTGTATGTTTCAGGACCCAGGGAAACGGGGGACCCGGTAAACTGATAAGCATGGTCTTTCAGTGGCTGAGACAGAGCAGGAGAATGTGTTTTCTGCAAAATGCCCCTGACGCCTTGTTATATTCGGGCACCTTTATGTTTCACTCTTTAGCTCGGAGTCCCCTGTATTTTGGATGTGTTTCAGGGTAATTTAGTGGCCCCTGAGGTTTGGCTTCCAGGTCATCTTTGAATCCAGTTCTGTTCTGTGTCCATTAAAGACAGTTAGAGATACCCAACACCGCTGAAAATGTACCCGGTCAGTTGGAACTATTTATCCTGGAAGTTTTCAAAATGCAGTGTTAAATAGAAGCGCCAGCATTATGGAGTGGTGGCTAGTCCAACATGACCTCTGGTCATGGCCTTCAGAACCCCTTCGTGTCTATAATTAGCTAATCTGATATTTATTACCTGCCTACTGTGGGCCAAGCATTGGTTTGCCGAGATCCACCAGTGATGTAAATATCACAATCGTAGGGAGAGCTCTCCTCATTCCCCTTTATAAGCCAGTGGTTTCAGCAGAAATGTGTCCTTTATGAATATACTTGGTGCTGTTGGAAACAGCCTAATGAATTGCCCTTGGATCTGCAACATTAAAATTTGGGCAGACACCAATACATAACAAGGGCTGTGTAAATGATCAGACACCCACTCCTGGGCATTTATCCTAAGGAAGTTATGCAAAAGAATGAAGTTAAATGTACAAAGATGTTTTTAAGAGCACTACTTTTAAGAACCAGAAACTGGCTATAACCCAATGCCCATCTGTTAAGGAATGCTTACATAAACCATGAAAAGTTCAATTCAACAAACTATTAAACATGATTAATAGGCATCCATTAAACATGATTAACAGGTAATAAAGAGCTTGGGTGTGGACAGTATCACTTACTGGCTGTCTTTGGGCACATCTTGAACTTGGTAAGCTTAAACTTGTTTCTTTATTCTATAACATATGGATAATGACAATAGTAGGGTTGTTGTACAGAATAAATGGGAAAATAATTTTAAATGCTTTTTTACAATGATTGGCACTTAGTAAGCACACAATAAATGTTAATTATTTTTACATAAATAAATGGAAAAGACAAAAGTGGAGTCCACATTTAACAATTTGGCTATTAAGGCAGTCTGTCTTCCCTTGACACAGCCTTCCAGGCTGACAGATTGACAACAAAATATTGTATAATCTGTGCTTGAAGCTTCAACTAGTCTGAACATTGATACCCACCCATAGAACCTTTCACACACATTAATAATAGTGTAAAGGGTACATATAGATAAGGATTAGAAGAGCTATGAAAAATGTAGTTTCTTATTGTATTTAGATGGAGTAATTTTGTTTAACAATTTAAATATAAAATTTAAACTAAAAACAGGGCAGAGGGAAAAGGTGGGTGTCTGAAACCAGGTGGGCACTCTAACAGGTGTAGTAAAATATAGAGCTGGGGGAGAGGGAGCTAGGAGCTCATATAGGATTTATGCCTTAGGTTCAGTGCTGAAGCTAGGAGTTCCACTGAGTTTAGCCCTTCATGAATTCCCATTTTCTAGTGTCAGCTATTTTATTGCACTGAATGTTGAAAGACACTTAGGGCAATTCTTCCAGGAGACAATGGTTTTTTTTCTCTAATCCCATTCTACTTCCTCCCCAAAAGGAGATAGGAAGATAGTGGCAATTTTATAGGCTATAAATCCGAACCTTAACACCAAAATATGATCCTCCTTTAAGCTATCTATATAAATAATGCAAGATCTTTGCAAAAGCCAAAAATACATATGGAGTGGCATGGCATGGCAGAGATTTGAAGGGTAAGGAGAACTTTCATCATGGTGCTCTATTGCTTCTTTCCTTGATAGATGTCAGTGATAGCTAGGGTTCAGATTTCACAAATATCCCTTTAGACCAGACTAGGTTCTAGGAGGAGAAATCAAGGACAGTTCATTCTAAATAGCAAATCTTGTTTTTACTCTTACCTTCCAATTTTTCACCCTTTAGGGTGGCCTTTGTGTGACTAGTCCCATCTTAGATCACTCTGATGCATTGACACTGGTCATCTCTTAGCATCTTGCCCTTGGTTGAAGGCTTACAAAATGTAGTTATACCCATGTATCTACCAGTCTTTTAAATTGCCTGAAGTGGAATGCCTTCCACTTACCTTATACTTAAAGAAATAATTTCATCCATTAAAACTAGTCTGATCCTACTTGCTCTTAAAATAGCAACAAAAATAATTGTACCTAAAAACCCAGCCTAAAATTATATTATTTTTATTTATTTATTTAGTTTTTAATCCTCACCTGAGAACATTTTTCCATTTTTTGTTCAGACAGAGCGGGAGGGAGAGAGAGAGAGATCGACGTTTTCACACATCAAGTGGCTGCCACCCACACGACCCACCCAGGGCTGGGGACAAACTGCAACCGAGGTACATGCCCTTAGCAGGAACCGAACCTGGGTCTCTCTGGACCGCAGGCTGACGCTCTAACCACTGAGCAAAACTGGCCAGGGCCTAAAATTATTTTAAAATGTTTCCGCCGTTCTGTTAAACTTGCATCGCTTTATAAAACTCCCATATTATCTTGAATAGTTATCTAAAGCTTTCATATTTGGTATACTTGAGGTCAAGATTAGCTCACAATTCTTTCCTTTCTTCCTAAATCATCAATTTATTCTCTCCACTGGATCAGTCCCATCAACATACTAGAATACTGTGATTTTCTCATGTTAAAAAATGCTCTTGACCTCACTTTCCTTTCCAACTACCTCCAGCTACCTCCGAATGGTAGACACCATCTCCTTTCCTGCTTCCTTTTCTCTTATTAAATCTGTTGCAGTCAGATTCACCTCTACTCCGCTACCTAAAAACTGCTCTTTTTTCAGGTCACCAGTGATCCCCACATTGCTAAACTTAGTGGTCAATTATCAGTCATCTCTTTCTTGGTCTTTCAACACAGTAGATTATGCAAATTTTCCTTAAAATACTTAGTGCCTAGGACACCATATTCTTTGGGTTTCCTTCCCATCTATGTCCACCCCTCTCCATATCCTCGCCTGTATGTTTAGAGTGCCTTAGAATCAAGCTCTTGGAACTCTCTGTTCTGTCTATACTCACTGACTTGGGGATCTTCCAGTCTCATGGCTTTAAATACATCTTAATGCTGAGGAGTCCCAAATTTACTTCTCTATCTTGATCCTCTCCTTGAACTCTAAATCCATACATCCAACTGCCTGTTTGACCTCTCCATTTGAATATTTGATCGACATTGTTGAACTTTCATCTAACACCAAGCTTCCAAACTGACTGCTCCTGTCATCTTCCTCATAGTCCAGTGCATGACCAAATCCTTGGAATAGTGACCCTTGATCCCTGTCCTTCTGTCATACTCCACATCTGATCCATCAGCACATCCTCCTGACCTGCCACCAGAATGCTTCTCATGTCTGACCATTTCTGAGCACCTCTACAGCTCCCACCCTCATCCCAGTCTCTTCCATCTCTCAGCCAGATCATTCATTACCCTCATACTGATTTCCTGGCTTCAGCCTTTGCCTTGTTTCAGTTTTATTGTTGTTGTTTTTTCTTTTTTTAACATGTGAGCCACTAATCCTTTTCAAATGTTAGATCATGACATACCTCTGCTAACCTTCCAGTGACTTCCGAACATACTCAGAATAAAAGCCAATGTCTTTTTTTTCATTGTTGACAGTATTACATGACCCCTATTTTTCCCTCCTTTGCTCCCCAACACCCAACCTACGCCTTCCCCACACTAAAGTCTGTGTCCATGGGCTATGCCTATATGCATATATGTTTTTTGATTTATTTCTTCCCGTCTCCTCCATCCCTCTCCCTTCTGAGAGCTGTCATTTTATTTCATATATCCATGTCTCTGGACCTATTTTTTTTAAAAATATATTTTTATTGATTTTTAGAGAGAGAGCAAAAGAGAGGGAGAGAGAGATAGAAACATTGATGAGAGGGACAGACACATCAGTTGGTTGCCTCCTGCACACAGCAAATGGGGATTGAGCCTACAACCTGGGTATGTGCCCCGACTGGGAATCGAACTGTTGACTTCTTGGTCCATGGGTGGATGCTCAACCTCTGAGCCACACCAGCTGGGCTCTGGACCTGTTTTTATTCGTCAGTTATTTTGTTCATTAGATTCCACATATAAGTGAGATCATATGATATTTGTCTTTCTCTAACTGGCTTGTTTCACTTAGCTTAATAATCTCCAGGTCTGTCCATGCTATTGGAAATGTTAAGAGCTCCTTTTTTTATATCACCACATAGTATTCCATTTTGTAAATACACCACAGATTTTTTATCCACTCAACTGCTGATGAGAACTTGGGCTGTTTCCAGATCTTAGCTATTATAAATAATGCTGCCATAAACTTCAGGGTACATATATTCTTTCTGATTGATGTCTCAGAATTCTTAGGATTTATTCCCACAGGTGGGATCTGTGGTTCAGAAGGCAATTCCATTTTTAATTTTTTGAGGAAACTCCATACTGTTTTCCACAGTGGCTACACCAGTCTGCATTCCTAACATAGGTGCACAACAAACAAACACTTATTGTTTGTTGATTTATTGATGATAGCCATTCTGACAGGTGTGGGGTGATATCAAATTGTAGTTTTAATTTGCATCTCTCTGATGATTAGTGATATTGAGCATTTTTTCATATGTCTCTTTGCCATCTGTATGTCCACTTTGGGGAGTGTCCAGGCCGCTTGCCCTTTTAATTGGATTATTTCTGGTGTTGAGTTGTATGAGTTCTTTGTATATTTTGGAAAATAACCTCCTATCAAATGTATCATTGGTGCCCTAGCTGATTTGGCTCCACAGATGGAGTGTCAGACGCCCGCGGACCAAAGAGTTGCGGGTTCAGTTCTGGTCTAGGGCGTGTACCTCGGTTGCGGTTTGTCCCCAGCCCTGGTCAGGTCATGTGGGACGCAGCCAGTTGATGTGTTTCTCTCACATTGATGTTTCTCTCTCTCTCTCTCTCTTTCTCTCTCCCCCCTTCCTCACACTCTATCTGAAGATAAATGGAAAAATATCCTCTGGTGTGGATTTAAAAAAAAAGCTAAAAAGATATTTCAAAAAAAAAAAATGTATCATTGGCGAATATATTCTCCAATAAAGTGGGTTCCCTTTTCATTTTGTTGGTGGTTTCTTTTGCTGTGCAGAAGCTTTCTGGTTTGATGTAGTCCTATTTGTTTATTTCCTTTGTTTCTTTTCCCCTAGGAGATGTATTGGTGAGAGATGTCTGAGAATTTACTGCCTATGTTTTCTTCTAGGATATTTATGGTTTCATGACTTACATTTAAGTCTTTTATCCATTTTGAGTTTATTTTTGTGTATGGCGTAAGTTGGTGGTCTAGTTTTATTTTTATATTTTGTATGTACTTGTTCAGTTTTCCCAGCACCATTTACTGAAGATACTATCTTTACTCCATTGTAAGCTCTTGCCTCCTTTGTCAAGTATTAATTGACCATATCAGCATGGGTCGATTTATTGGGTCTCTCTTCTGTTCTATTGGTTTATATGCCTGTTCTGCCACTACTAGGTTGTTTTAGTTACAGTGACTTTGTAGTATAGCTAGATATCTGGTATTGTGATCCCTCAAGCATTGTTCTTTTTTTTCTCAAGATTGCTGAGGCTATTCAGGGTCTTTTTGGTTTCATAGAAATTTTTAGAATATTTCTTCTAGATCTTTGAAATATGCCGTTGGTATTTTAATGGGGTTGTATTGAGTCTGTAGATTGCTTTGGGTAATATGGACATTTTAATAATGTTAATTCTTCATATCCATGAACACGGTATATGCTTCCACTGGTTGTTTCTTCCTCTATTTACTTTCTTTTTTTTTTTTTTTTTTTTTTTTATCCTCACCCGAGGACATTTTTCCATTTTTTGTTCAGGTAGAGTGGGAGGGAGAGAGAGGAACAGAGAGAGAGAGAAACATCGATGTGAAAGGAACACACCGAGTGGCTGCCACCCGCACGACCAGCCAGGGCCGGGGACAAACTGCAACCGAGGTACGCACCCTTAGCGGGAACCGAACCCGGGTCTCTCCAGACCGCAGGCCGACGCTCTAACCGCTGAGCCAAACCGGCCAGGGCTCTATTTACTTTCTAATGCCCTATAGTTTTCTGAGTACAGGTCTTTTACGTCATTGGTTAAGTTCATTCCCAGGTATCTTTTGTTGTTGTGGTGGTGGTAAATGGGATTTTTTTTTTAGCTTCTCTTTCTGAGGGTTCATTATTGGTATATAAAAATGCCATTTATTTCTGAGTGTTAATTTTGTATCCTGCTACTTTACCGAATTTATTAATTAAATCTATTAGTTTTTTGGTGGAGTCTTTAGAGTTTTCTGTGTACAATATCATGTCATCTGCGAACAATGACACTTTCACTTACCCCGTTCAAATTTGGATCCTTTTTATTTTTTCTTTTTGTCTGATGACTGTGGTTAGTACTTCCAGTACTAAGTTGAGTAAGAGTAGTGCAAGTAGACAGCCCTGTCTTGTACCTGTTCCTAAGGGAAACACTTTTAGTTTCTGCCCATTGAGTATTATCTTGGTTATAGGTTTGTCATATATGGTCTTTATTATGTTGAAGTATGATCCCTCCATTCTCACTTTGCTGAGAGTCTTTATTATAAATGGGTGCTGGATTTTGTTGAATACTTTTTCTATGTCTATTAATATGATCATATGATTTTTATCTTTCATTTTTTTATGTAATGTATCACATTTACTGATTTGCAAATATTGTACCAGCCTTGTATCCCCAAGACAAATCCCATTTGGTCATGTATATGATGGTTTTTGTATTGCTGGATCCGATTTGCAAGTGTTTTGTTCAGGACTTTAGCATCTATGTTCATCAGGAATAATTGGCCTGTAATTTTCTTTTTTGTAGGGTCTTTATCTGATTTTGTAATTAGGATAATGCTGGAATAAAGAGCTTGGAAGACTTTCCTCCTCTTGATTTCCTTGGAGTAGTTTGAGGAGGATAGGTGTTAGTTCTTCTTTGAATATTTGGTAGAACTTGCCTGTGAAGCCATCTGGTCCAGGACTTTTGTTTGCTGGGAGTTTTTTGGTTTTGTTTTTTTAATTACTGCTTCACTTTCATTAGATGATACAACCTATTGAGATTTTCTGATTCTTCCTGATTGAATTTGAGAAGATTGAATGTTTCTAGGAATTTTCCATTACACCCTGGTTGTCCAGTTTGTTGGCTTATTAGTTGTTAATAGTATTTTCTTACAATCCTTTGTATTTCTGTGATGTCAATTGTTACTTTGCCTCTTTTATTTTGGATTTTACTTATTCAGGTCCTCTCTGTTTCTTGATAAGTCTAGCTAAAGGTACATCGATCTTGTTTATCTTTTCAGAGAACTTGCTATTAGGGTCATTGATCTTTTGTATTGTGTCTTTAGTCCCTACATTTGTTTCTGCTCTAATCTTTATTATTTTTTTGCTTCTACTTACTTGAGGCTTTTCTTGTTGTTCTCTTTCTGATTCTTTTAGTTGTAGGGTTAGAGTGTTTATTCAAGTTTTTTCTTGTTTCTTGAAGTAGGCCTGTAATGTTATAAACTTCCCTCTCAAGACTGCTTTTACTGTGACTCGTAGATTTTGGGTTGTTGTGTGTTCATTTTTTTGTTTTGTTTCCAGGAAGTTTTTTATTTCTTCTTTGATCTCACTGGTAACCCATTCATTGTTTAATAATATGCTATTTAGCCTCCATGTCTTTGAATATTTTTGAGATTTTTTTTGTATAGTAATTGATTTTTAGTTTCATGCCACTGTGATCTGAGAAGATGCTTGATATGATTTCAGTCTTCTTGAATTTAAGACTTATTTTGTGTCATAACATGTGGTCCATCTTTGAGAATATTCCATGTGCACTTGAGAAGAATGTATACTCTGCAGCTTACTCAAGTATATTTTGGAACAAAATGTTTTTTAAATATCAATTAAATCCATCAGATCTAGTGGGTCACTTAAGGTCTCCATTTCCTTGTTGATATTTTCCCTCAAAGATCTATCCAGTGATGTCAGTAGGGTATTAAAGTCTCCTCCTATAACTGTATTGCTGTCTATCTCTCCCTTCATGTCCACCAAGAGCTTTTTATATATTTAGGTGCTCCTACATTGGGTGCATATATGTTTACAAGGGTTATATATTTTTGTTGCATTGATCCTTTTAGTATTATGTAGTGACCTTCTTCGTCTATTGTTATTGCCTTTATTTTTAAGTCTATTTTGTCAGATATAGTATTGCTACCCCCAGCTTTTTTGTTGTTCTTGTTTTCCATTCCTTTGCTTTCAGACTATGTGAATTTTTTGTTTTGAGGTGGGTTTCTTGTAGACAGCATATATGTGGGCCATGTTTTCTTATCCATTCAGCTACCATATGTCTTTTGAATGGAACATTTAATCCATTTACACGTAAGGTTATCACTGATATTTATTGCTATTTTTTTCTTTATACTTCTGTTCCTTTCTCTCTCAATTTCTTCTTCTTCTTACAGCAATCCTTTTTACATTTCTGGCAATGCTGGTTTGGTGGTAATGTACTCTTTTAGCCTTTTTTTGGTCTAGGAAACTGTATTTCACCTTCAATTTTAAATGATAGCCTTACAGGATAGAGTAGTCTTAGATTCAGTTGTTTTCATTTTATTACTTTGAATACTTCATGCCAGTCTCTTCTGGCCTGAAGGATTTCTGTTGAGAAATCAGCTGCCAAACCAAAGGAACTCCCTTGTTGGTAACTTTCTGTCTCTCTCTCTTACTGCCTTTAAGATTCTTTCTTTGTCTTTAACATTTGTCATTTTAATTATGATGTGTTTTGGTGTGGGTCTCTTTGGATTCATCTTTCTTGGGACCCTCTGAGCTTCCTGAACCTGTGTAACTTTTACCTTCACCAGGTTAGGGAAGTTATCTGTCATTATTTCTTCAAACAGGTTCTTTATTCCTTGCTAACTTTCTTCTCTCTCTGTTACTCCTATGAGGTGGGTGTTGTTATATTTCATATTGTCCCAGCATTCCCTTAAACTATCCTCCAACTTTTTAAATCTTTTTGTTTTTTGCTACTCTAATTGGGTGTTTTTTTTCTACCTTTTCTTCCATATCATTGATTTTATCCTCTGCTTTGTTCATTCTACTTTTTATTACTTCCAGTGTATTCTTTTTTTTTTTTTTAATCCTCACTTGAGGACACTTTTGCATTCATCTTCAGATAGAGTGAGAGGGAGAGAGGAAGGAAGAGAGAGAGAAACATTGATGTGAAAGAGACACATTGAGTGGTTGCCACCCACACAACCCCAACTGGATCCGGGGACAAACTGCAAGCGAAGTACGTGCCCCTAGCGGGAACCGAACCTGGGTCTCTCTGGACCATGGGCCAAAGCTCTAACCACTGAGCAAACTTGCCAGGGCCCTTCCAGTGTATTCTTGATGTCAGATATGGTATTTTTCATTTCTAAGTGGTTCTTGTTTATGGTTTTTATTTCCTTTTTTATCTTGTTGTAGTTCCCACTAAATTTCTTGTAATTTTTGCTAAGTTCCTTGAGCATCCTTATAGTCATTACTTTGAATTCTATATCTGAACAATTGCTTGCCTCCATTTTTTTAGCTCTTTTTCTAGAGATTCCTCCTTTTCTTTCATTTGGGGTTTGTTACTTTGTCTCATCATTTTAGCTGTCTTTTTTTCCCTGTGTATTAGATGGTACTGCTGTGCCTCCTAGTCTTTGTAGGGTGGCCGTATGTAGTAAATGTTGTGGGACCCAGAGGTGCAGTCTCTTTGATCTCCTAACCTGGATGCTCTAGGAATATTTCCTGTATGAGTTATTTGGGCTCTCCTGTTGTAGTTGGGTCATGATTGTTGTCTTGTTTGTAAATGGGATCTCCCCTCAGTCTGAGTGGCTGTGAGGTTCATGTTGTGTGAGCTGTTGTGAAGGTACTGACAGGTTGAAACACAACACAACAAAACAAAAACATACAAAACACCCCAACTACAACAACAGCCACAGAACAAAAGGGAATTAGGAAAGAGAAAAGAGAGCAAGAATAATAAAAGGAAAAATAAGAAGAAAATGCAAGAAGGAAAGAGAGCTGTGGGGGAGAGAATATGAAAGGAAAGAAGGAAGAGAAAAATTAGGAATAAAGAATATGAAAAGGGATCGAATGAAAATGGTGGCAGAGTGAATGGAAGCTACACACACCATCTCCCAGGACCAAACTGGAATTAAAACTAAAATAAAGACAATTCGTCTGGAAAACCAACTGAAGAGCAGCTAGAGAGAGCCATTATAACCAGGGATGTAAAGAAGACCCCAAATCAAGACTGGTAAGAGCTACAGAAGCATGAGAGGGCTGGCTGGGTGCCCATAGCAGTAGCTGAGGGCTGTCTTAGCTGTGGGCAGTTCCCTCTGAGAAGTTGGGGGTTAAAATCCAAGCCTGTTTCCCAGCACAGAGTGGTGGAACAAGGAAAGGCACCCAAGTAACACCTGGCTGAGAAAATCACAAGAGCAGAGGTTTTGTCTGGCAGGGAGAGGATCAGGGAACACCATCACTTCCCTGAAGGGCCAGTGCACTAAATTACAGCTACAGCCACTCATCTTGGGCTCCTGCGGAGGGAGAGCAGACTGGTTTATAACTGTGTGAGGAGAGTTGGGGGTTTGTGGCACTGGGGAGAGATCTGGGAAGGAGGCCGTCAGGAGCTCTGTGCTGAGTCACTCCTCCACAAGACAGTCGCCATCTTCTTCAAGTCCTTTGAGCTTTGGATCTTGCTCTCAGTATTGGGGGTCATGGATCTGGGGACTGAGCTGTGAAGGCTGAGGCCTGAGTTCCTATGCTGGGCAATTCCCCCATCCTTCAGTAGCCATTTCTGTCAGGTAGCCCCATTAGAGTGGTTTTGGCTTGGGGGAGAAGCAACTGCCCCTCCCTCAGAATTTAACATCACCTCGGCCAGAGAAGTGCATCCCGAGGCTCATTAACAGTCAGAGACTACCAGCAGCCAGTAGGTAGAGGCAAGATTCTAAAGGCTTTGGGCCTTGTGTCTTACTTTCAGTGTTGGGTGTCGTGGCTTTGGGGTCTGAGCTGTGAAGGCTGAGGCCTAGGTGTCTGCGCTGAGCCATTAACCCACAGTGCAGAAACATTTTCTTCTCAGAGCAGCTTGAGCCCAGGGGAAAGCAATTACCCCACCCACTGGAAATCCTCTTACCCTGCCCACCTGTGAGATTTTTTATTCAGCTGAGGACTACAACCTCAGGTGTATTAAGTAACTGAGACTGATATTCAGCTTGCAGGCAAAAGCTCTGAGATAATTGAATCTTTGCTTGGTGTGTGACTCCACCCAGGAAAGTAAGACTAGACACTGGTGTTTAGAAAGGGACACTGGTCCCTTCCATACTTATCCAAATCCAGCAGAGGGAGCCACAATCAGTGGGACACTGACACTCAAAATTTGGCAGGTTCCAAACCCTGCTGAGACAGCCAAAATGGTGGAACAAAGAAATCCCAAATGAAAAAGCAAGAGAATTCTAGAGAAGAAGGGATAAATCAAATGTGGTTATGCAAGTTATCAGATGTAGAGTTCAGAGTAATGATTATGAGGAGGCTCAAAAGCATGAGTAAAGATATAGAAACAACAAAAATCAACCAATTGCAAATGAAAAACCACCAAGTGGAAATGAAGAGTAACATAGCAGAAATAAAGAACACATTGGAAGGAATAACCAGCAGAATAGAGGAAGCTGGGATTGGATCAGCAAATTAGAATACAGGGTAGAAAAAAAGCACCCAATCAGAGAACCAAAAAGAAAAGAAAAAAAAAAAAACAATTAAAAAAAAGGAGGACAGTTTAAGAGAGCTGTGGGACGACATGAAACATAACATCTGCATCATAGGAATGCCAGAAGAAGAAGAAAATGAGCAAGGGTTAGAGAATATATTTGAAAAAATAGTGGCAGAAATTTTCCTAACTTGGTGAAGGAAAAAGGCATCACAGAGATCTCCAAGTAAGAAGAACCTGAAGAGGCCCATACCAAGACACATAATAATTAAAATGCCAGAGATTAAAGATAAAGAGAAAATCTTAGAGGCAGCAAGAGAAAAGCCATAGGTTTCCTACAAAGGAGCCCCCATAAGGCTGTCAGCTGATTTCTCAACAAAAACACTACAGGCCAGAAGGGAATGGCATGAAGTGTTCAAGGTAATGAAAAACAATGATCTGAGTCCAAAACTACTCTATCCAGCAAGGCTAAAATTCAAAATAAAGGTGAAATATAGAGCTTCCCAGATTTAAAAAAAAAAAAAAAAAAAAGACTAAGGGAACATATTAGCACCAAACCATCACTACAAGAAATGTTAAGAGGACTGCTGTAATAAGCAGAAAAAATAGAGAAATAAACATAGACATAATAAGTAAAAATGGTAATAAATAAGTACATATCAGTAATAATCTTCAATGTAAATGGACTAAATGCTCCAATCAAATGACACAGAGTAAGTAGCTAAACGGATAAGAAAGCATGATACACACACACACACACACACACACACACATATATATATATGTGTGTATGTATTTTTTTTTGTTTTTGTTTTTTGTTTTGTTTTTTACAAGAGACCCACCTCACAACAAGAGACTCACACAGGTTGAAAGTGAAGGGATGGAAAAAATTTTTTTCCAAGCAAATAGAAATGAAAAAAAAGCTGGGGTAGCAATTCTCATCTCTGATAAAATAGACTTCAAAATTAAAGCCATAACTAGAGACAAACAAGGTCACTACATAATATTGAAAAGATCTATCTAACAAGAGGATATAACCCTGGTTAACATATATGGACCCAATATAGGAGCACCAAAATACATTTTAAAACTTCTGGAGGACTTCAAAGGAAAAACAGCAATACAATCATAGCAGGGGACTTCAACACCCCGTTGACACCACGGGATAGATCCTTTAGACAAAAAATTAACAGGGGAACAGAGACTCTAAATGATGCACTAGATCAAATGGGATTAATAGATATTTACAGAAAATTACACCTCAAAACTGCAGAATTCACATTCTTCTCAAGTGCACATGGACATTCTCAAAGATAGACCTTATGTTAGGACAAAATTTCTACAAGTCTTTACAAGTTCAAGAAGATTGAAATCATATTAAGCATCTTCTCAGATCACAGTGGCATGAAACTAGAAATCAATTATAATAAAAACACTCAAAAACATTAAGACATGGAGGATAAATAACATGTTATTAAACAATGAATGGGGGTTACTAAGGAGATCAAGGAAGAAATAAAAACTTTCTGGAATTCAATGAAAATGAACACACAACAACAAAATCTATGGAATGCAGTGAATGCAGCAGTCCTGAGAGGGAAGTTCATAGCACTACAGGCCTGCCTCAAGAAACAAGACAAATTTCTAATAGATTATCTAACTCTACAACTTAAAGAACTAGAAAGTAAACAAAAAGAAAAACCCAAAGCAAGTGGAAGGAAAGAAATAGTATATAGGTCAGCACAGAAATAAATGACAGAGATATTGGAAAAAAATAAAAATAAAATAAAAAAAAACAATTCAAAAGATAAATGAAAGGAAGAGGTGGTTCTTTGAAAAGATAAACAAGATTGATCAACTTTTAGCCAAACTCACCAAGAAACAAAAAGAGAGGACCAAATAATCAAAATCAGAAACGAAAGAGGACAAGTAACAACTGACACAACAGGAATACAAAGAATTGTTTAAAAATACCATGAAAAATTATATGCCAACAAATTGGATAAGCTAGATGAAATGGACAAGTTTCTAGAATCACACAGTCCCCCAAACCTGAACTGGGAAGAGACAGAAAACTTCAACAGACCAATAACGACTAAGGAAATTTAGCTGTAATCAGTAAACTCCCAGCAAACAAAAGACTGGGTCTGGAAGGCTTTACAAGGGGTTTTACCGAACATTCAAAGAAGAACTAGCACCCATTCTCCTCAAACTATTCCAAAAAATTCAAGAAGAAAGAAGACTTCCAAGCTCTTTTATTGAGGCTAGCATAATCCTATTTCCAAAACCAGATAAAGACACTACAAAGAAAAAAAACTACTACAGACCAATATCTCTGATGAACATAGATGCCAGTTTCCTTAACAAAATGTTAGCAAATCGGATCCAGCAATATATTAAAAAAAAATTATTCACCGTGACCAAGTGGGATTCATCCCAGGAATGCAAGACTGGTACAATATTCACAAATCAATAAATGTGATACACTACATAAACAAAATAAAAGATAAAAACCGTATGATCCTATCAATAAATGCTGAAAAAGCATTTAACAAAATCTATCACCCATTTCTTATTAAAATTGCTCAGCAAAGTGGGAATAGAGGAATCATATTTCAACACAATAAAGGCCATATATGAAAAACCTGTAGCCAACTCATATTCAATGGGCAAAAAGGAAAAGCATTTCCCTTAAGAACAGGAGCAAGACAGGGATGCCCACTTTTGCCACTCTTATTTAACATAATACTGGAAGTCTTAGCCACAGCAATTAGACAAGAAGAAAAAATAAAAGGGATCCAAATTGGAAAAAAGGAAGTAGAACTGTCATTATTCACAGATGACATGATGTTGTACATAGAAAACCTTGAAGACTTTATTAAAAACCTAATAGATTTAATAAACAAATTTGCAAGAGTAGCAGGATACAAAATTAACATCCAGAAATTGATGGCATTCTTATACACCAATAATGAACACTCAGAAAGGGAAACTAAAAAAAATCCCATTTACCATTGCAAGATAAAAAAAAAAAAAAAAAAATACAATACCTAGGAACAAACTTAACCAAGGAGGTAAAGACCTCTTCTCAGAAAACTACAGAACATTGAAAAACAGAAATAGAAAAAGATATAAAAAAGTTCATGTTCATGCATTGGAAAAATCAGCATCATTAACATGTTTGTACCACCCAAAGCTACCTATAAATTCAGTGCAATTCCTATTGAAGTACCAATGGCGTATTTCACAGATCTAGAACAAATACTCCAAAAGTTTATATGGAACCATAAAAGATCCCGAATAGCCACAGCAATCTTGGAAAAGAAAAACAAAGTGGGAGGGATCACAATACCAGAGATAAGTTATACTACAAAGCCATTATAATCAGAACAGCCTGGTACCGACACAAAAACAAGCATATAGATCAACGGAACAGAACAGAGAACCTAGATATCAACCCTAACAGTATGCATGATTAATATCCGACGAGGCAAAACTATACAATGGAGAATAGACAGTCTGTTCAATAAATGGTTTGGGGGAAATTAGACAAGTACATGCCAAAAAATGAAACTAGACCATCAACTTACACCATACATTAGAATCAACTCAAAATGGATAAAATACTTAAAGGAAACTAGTCAAATATTAAAAATCCTAGAAGAAAACATAGGCAGAAAACTCTCAGACATCATATGTGGTGGAGTTTTCACTAATACATCACCTAGGTCAAGAGAAACAAAGGAAAAAATGATACACATGAAAAAATGCTCAACATCTCTAATCATCAGAGAGATGCAAATTAAAATAATGAGGTATCACCTCACACCTGTCAGAATGGCCGCCATCAACAATTCATCAAACAAGTGTTGGTGAGGGTGTGGAGAAAAGGGGACTCTAGTACACTGCTGGTGGGAATACAGACTGGTGCAGCCATTATGGAAAACAATATGGTATTTCCTCAAGAAATTAAAAATGGAACTGACATTTTTATATGTACCCATATGTTCATAGCAGTGCTAGTTACAATCGATACGATCTGGAAACAGCCCAGATGCCCATCAGTAGATGAGTGGATTAAAAAGCTGTGATACATTTACACAATGGAATACTATGCAGCTGTAAGAAAGAAAGATCTCTTACTCTTTGAGATGACATGGAGGGACCTGGAGGGTATAATGCTGAGTGAAATAAGCCAGTCAGAGAAAGAAAAGTACCACATGATCTCTCTTATTTATGGACACAATGAGCAAAATAAGCTGTTGACCAAAAGAGATCCAGAGTCATGGAAGAAGGGAACAGACTAACCAACCTCAGAGAGATGGGGTGTGGGAGGGGTGGGAAGAGATAAACCAAAGAACTTATATACATATATACACAACCAATGGACACAGATACTAGGCTGGGGAAAGCAGGAATGTGGTGGGAGTGGGAAGGAGGGGGTTAGTGGGGAAAAAAGAGGGACATCTATAATATGTTCAACAACAACAACAAACAATAGGAAAAGGAAAACACTAGAAAAGAGAAGGGAACAATTATGAAAAGGAAAAAGGAAGAGAAAGGAGCAAAAAAATTTAAGAAAATGATAAAACAAGAAAAAGAATTTGAAAGAGAATAATAGAGTAAGCTAAGGAAATAGAAAAATAAGAGATATGAAAGAAAAAAAAAGCCAAAAATAATAACAATGCAATAAAACATAAAAGTGAAGTGGAGTTCATATCAGAAGAATTTAGTGCCCCCTTGGAACCCTTTGGGGCCCTCTTGTTATGTTGACTGAGGCTCACTCTTTTGTATGCCATTTCCGGACCTCCCAGGAGGTACTGTGGTGTGAGCCACTGTTAGAAGCTGTCCACATTTGGCTGTCCGCAACCTGCTCAAAGCTTATGCGATCCACAGTTTGTGGCTGCATTCACAGGGCTTGACTGTGCTTGGGAAAGGCCAAGCTGTATTCTAGAGCCAGTTTTTCAGTGGCACAGTGGCCAGGGGCAGTTCAGCAAATGTCCCAAAGAACTTTGGGCTCCACCTCTGCCTGCCTCTGCCTGCCAGCCAGTTGTCAGACTTAGCCACTGAAAAAGCTGTTTCTGAAAGGGCATTTTTGTCTCCCATGTCGGGGGGGGGGGGGGGTGTTGTTCAGATTTCAGGGAAGATGGTGAGTGTGCCCCCGCCCCATCCCAGAGCCCCATCCCAGAGCCCCATCCCAGAGCCGCTTACCCCGGTCTGTCCCATAATATTCCCCTGACCTTGGCAGGGTGGAGTCCCTCGTATATAGTCTGGTGGTGTCTGCTGGTAGCAGAAGTTTCTGTCAGTTCTCCTTTGAAGGAGGAGCACCGTCAGATTCCCAGTACAGTACAGGGAATGTCCCCACCCAACTGCCCAGACTGTAGGCTTGGCCTCTGCTGCAGCCTCCTGAGCAGTGGTTGAGATGCACAGTGGGCCTCTCAGCGTGGATTTTCCCCAGGCAACTTCAGTCAGCACAGCTTTCCCTTCACTGAGTGAGTGGCTACAAATGAAATCTTGTGTTCTGTTTGTTGGTTTTTTTAAGTGGCTTTATCTCCAACAGGCTGTCTCTCCCCCTGCCGAATAGAAGCCCTGCTGCCTTTCACATTTGGATGTTAATGGGGCAGCTGTTCTTGGCTCTGGGGCTTCAGGCTGGGGAGCCCAGCCTGGGATTCAGGCCTCAGTCCTCTCAGGAAAAACCCCGTGCAGCCTAGATGTCCCTCCTCAGCCTCTGCCTGCTGCCTGTGGGAACTGGGCCAACCCCTGCCTCTCGAGGCACCGCCTTTCCTACCAGTCCAGAGGTGGTTTCTGCCCTTCCTTGTTAAAAATCTCTTCTTCAGCCCTGGCCCGTTTGGCTCAGCGGTAGAGCATCGGCCCCCAGACCAGTAAGCTGCGGGTTCAGTTCAGGCCAAGGGCATGTACCTTGGTTGCAGTTTGTCCCTGGCCCTGGTCAGGGTTGAGCAGGAGGCAACTAGTTGATGTGTCCCTCTCACATTGATGTTTCTCTCTCATTCCCTTTATCTCCCTCTCTCCCCCTTCCACTCTGTCTGAAAATAAATAGAAAAAAAAATATCCTTGGGTGAGGATTTAAAAAAAAGAAAGAAAAAAAGTCTCTCCTTCAGCAAGTCTTCAGTTGGTAATTCAGGGTGAATGTTTCCCAATTTAGTTTTGTTTCCAGTATGGATCTGGGAGGAGGTGCAAGAAGGATCCACCTACTCCGCAGTCATCTAGAACTTCTCCAAAAACCAATGTCTTTACAACAGCCTTCAAGGCCCGAAATGATCTGGCTTCCATTACCTTTCTGTTCTCACTTGCACTAACCTTCCCCTGTTCACTCCTCCCCAGTGGCTCTGGTCTCCTTAATGTTTTTTCTCTTGCCTACAATGCTCTTCAAGATATTCACATGGCATGTTGGTTCATTTCCTTCAAGTCTTTGTTGATATGTCACTTTCTTAGTAAGGCCTTCCCTGACTACTCTACTGGAAATTGTGTGTGTGTGTACATGTACACATACATACACAAACACACATACATACATACTTATACACATATCATCACTCTATTTGCCTTTGTGATTTTTGAAAAATCACCTGAAGTTCTATGTTCTTTACTTATTTAGTTAATTTTACCTCTACTCCTTAAGGGCAATGATTCTTGTCTGTTCTCTTTACCCCTGAATCCCCAACATTTCAAATAGTATCTGGCATACAGTAGGTGCTCTATAAACATTTGTTGACTAACTAAATGAGTGAAGAAATGAATATTTATTAAATGCCAAAACAGTACATGTATACTAGGGATACACTGAACAAAGACACAGTTATTGCAGACTTTCAGCTTCTAGTCTAAAGAGGTTCCTGAAAAATGAACCTCCAATCATTGTGATTAAATAGTCTATCAAGGAAATACTAAGGGGTGTGAACACAAAGGAGGATCTTGCAGCTCAGTCTTGGGGAAGGGGGGTGATCAGGAAAGGTCTCCTGGAGAATATAACATACACTAAAATCAGAGATTGGAGACCTCTAGTTTCTGGTCCAGAATATAAAGGATTTTGGAAGTGTTCATTCCATCTTAACAAGTGAAAGCTGAACAAGCTATGACATGTCCTGGGGAACTCAGAAGACTGCAGCTCAGAAGGACTGGAGCGTAGTGGAAGGGAAGAGTTGAAGGTGGTAACCAGGGCCAAATCATACAGGGCCTTGCAAGTCACGTTCAGGAGTCTGGAATTTAACTTGAGTGTATTATGGTGTATTGAACAGTTTGGGGCAGAGAGTGAAAGGAAGTGGTCAGGATAGGAAAGGGTATACAAATGAGGAGACTTTTGTCATAATTTATGCTGGAGATAATGGTGGCCAGTACAAGGTGGTAGCAGAGAAGTGAGAATGAAGAGATCTGGGAGTATTTAGAAGTAGAACCAACAGGGCTTGGTGCAAGGAAAAGGGAAGAGTCATGGACGATGGCCTGGCTTTCTGGTTTGAAACGTGGGGTGGATGAGCTAGAACATGTGAGAGGAGGAGCAAAT
This sequence comes from Molossus alvarezi, assembly GCA_037176705.1. NCBI lineage: Eukaryota > Metazoa > Chordata > Mammalia > Chiroptera > Molossidae > Molossus > Molossus alvarezi. The sequence goes on from CM073885.1 coordinate 171,181,291, forward strand.
TTGGGGTGGGGTGCATGTTGTTTGTGATGGGACATCGTAGTGGAGATAACCAGGTGTCGATGATACAGGTTGGGCAAAAGTAGGTTATAGTTGTTCATATGAAAAAAGGCATGCAGATTATGATTATCACAATAGCTTTATTAATCCAAAAGAGTGTCACTCACAACTGTAAACCTACTTTTGCCCAACTTGTATACAGCTTTGGAACTCAGCAGAGAGATCAAGGATGGAGAGAAAAGTAGATTTGGGAATTTCATCATGTAGATGGATCTTGATGCTACAAAATGGATAAACCACCCAAGGGGCAAGTGATGATAGAAGAAAGCCTAGGATGGACAGATTCCTCTGAAACACACCAAGATTCCAGGGATGGCTAGAGGAAGGGAGCTGAGGAAAGACACTGAAAGGCAGTAACTGGATGCTCAAGAGAATTTGGTGTCATGGAAGCCAAAGGAATAGAATATACCCCAAAAGAGAGAATATCAAATGTCAGTATCATCGAGAAGTAAAGGAGGTGAGGATGCGGCGTACCCTGGAACACTTCTTTTACTTAGAAGCCCTCTGAGCCCTTTGAGAACAGAGTCAGTGCGGTGGCTGGCGAAGGGTGCTGTGTCCTCGGCACGTTATGTCAGCTTGCCCCAGTGTTGCTGATGCTAACTTTGCTTACTTGGTTAAGGGGATGACTTCTTCACTTTCCCATTGTGAAGGAATATTTTCTTCCTTATAATTAATAATATTTGGCATCATAGTTTGAAAATGTTTGACTAATCCCCTGATGATTCTTACTTGAACCAGTTATTATTTTAGTGATTGCAAAAATTTAGTGATTTAAAATTTTTTATCATTTCTTCTTCATTTATTATTTGGGACTTTGCCTGATAACTCTGAATGTCACAGACCAGTAATAATTGCCATATAAATACATATTGCTTTGCTTCCCAAGAGATGAGTTCCTGAAAAATTGTGTGTAATTGAGCTATTTTTCCATAGGAAAATTTCAGAGGCATATTTCCATAGGAAAAAAGTCATTCCTGTAGCCTTATAAAAACTATTTAAGAAAAGACAACTTTTAATATATTTGAACAGGTAAAAACCTATTAATAAAATGCAAACAACCATAAGCAAATCAACAGTGTGCAATGTGGAAGTAACACATTGCACATTTTAAAATGACCTGGTGATGAAGATATATGTCTTTTCTTGCTGAAAGATTATTTAGGGATTTTTTGCAACCAGAAATGAATTTCAAATATGATTTTCTGATGTGTTTGATATTTGATAGTGAGCTCACACGTGTTGAACATCTCATTCATCTTCAGTGCTTTGGTCCAGTTATTTACCTTTTCTCATTTAAAAGTTCAGATGGACAGATAAGATCCTTTCAGACTCTTAAAGTTGGATGATTAAAACATTTATTATACATGTTGGCTTCCTGTCCCCCTTTGGCTAAAGAGAGTACAGTTCACCCTTGAACAACATGGGGCTTTGGGGTGCAGTAAAAAATCTGCACATTACTAGTTGGCCCTCTGCATATGCAGATTCCCAGCTTTGGGTAAAAAATATTTTTTTTACACCCATTGGAATAGAAATAGTAAGATAGGAGCCAGAGAGAGTAGAAGAAAGAAAGCAAAATGTGAACAAAAACCATGAAGCATTAGAAGAGATTATAATGGGTCTGTTTTCCTCTCAGGAGTATATGCTATAGGAGTCTTTTCTTTTTTCCACACAAGAAGATTTTTTTTAATAAAGACCTTCCTTGACAAACAAAATCAGAGATATCTTTAGAAACCCACGAGGGAAAGGAGTTTAATAACCCACTAGCTCAATGTTCTGTTCTCTCCAATCACTCAACTACTCCCCGCGGTATCCTGACAGGAACTACTCCTTTGAACATAGTAATGGAAGAAGGATCAATTTCTACCCTTAGGTACCCAAGGAGAATTTACTCTGCATTATTTCATATTTCAGCTGCCTCTGTAGCTTCTATGCCCCAGGGCGAGAAGACTGGCTCTCTACCAATTACTCATTTCTTATTAAACTAATGACTCAATTAAAGCATTTTGTACCAGAGCTTTCTGGTCCCTATGAAGAATGAAGGAGCGGGAGAGGGGAAGGGGCTGACTTACTCTGCTGGGTGATAGTGCGCTTTAGGAGAAAGGCTGAGGAAGAAAAGGTCATTGTGCCTTTTGGTTTTAATTTTTAAAAATCTTATCTAACAATACAGGGTCTCTCACAAAGAATGAGCCATCTCTTGCCAAGAGTGAGTGGCGAAAGAAGCTGACCCCGGAGCAGTTCCATGTCACCAGAGAAAAGGGAACTGAACCGGTAAGCTCAACTAACTTACCGTTTTCTGATTAGCTACATGGAGATCGGGATTGGAATAGATCTAGTTACAAAATCTACATCATCATCATCCACTCTGCAGACCTGGTCCCCCACATTGTTCTTCTTGGGCCATCATTATCCATCTAGCTGTAGAAGCCAGAAACCTTCCCTTGGACATGTCACTCTCTGCCCTACATCACCTTGCCATCTGTTCTACCTCCTAAGTTACCTCCCAGTCACTCTGCTCCCCTACCCGCAGCTGCCATGCTGGTCCAGTCTCCCACCATCCCTCGCTGGCTGGACTGCTATAGTCTCAACCATTGTACCCACAGCCATTCTTGCTCCTCATCTAGCCATTCTCCACGCGGCCGCCAGAGAGATCTTTTCAAAACGCAAATCTGATCCCATCAGGCCCCTGCTCAAAATCCTTCAGTGGCTCCCCACTGCTTCCAAGGTAAAGAGAAAAGTGTTCAAACAGCTAATTAGGCCCGAAGAGCTCTGGCCCCTACCTCCCTTCCCCCTCCTCAGATCCTGTCATTTTACCTCTCGAGCTCTGCACTTTGGCCACACTGTCCTCTACCTCCCGAACACCCTGAGCTCCCTTCTCCCCTAGGGCCCTTGTACCCTTTGTTCTCCTTTCTCATCACCACCGCCACCCCAATTCATTCAAACCTGTGTTTCAGCTCTCAGCCCAAACCTCACTTCCTCAGGGAAGCCTTTTCTCAGCCCCACGCTGGGTTTGCCTTCACCAGTCCTTTTCCTTCATAGCATTGGCTGTCGTTGGCATATTCCTAGCACATTACGTGGTATCTGGCACTCAAAAAACAAAGTTTCCGAATGTTAAATAACTAAAGGCTAAGAGGCGGAAACATTATTTACACTATATTCAACAGTCTCACCTGTATGCATCTTTTGAGAGAACAGTCCTCAGTGGTTTCTTATTATAATACCATTTTTACAGCCCTGCATTTCTTAGCAAGTGGCCTGTCTTAGACTCAAATATGGCCACTGGATTGTAGCTGTCGAATTTGTTATTAGATGCCTTCATTTGTGAAGCAAACCCTGCAGAGTGGACCACAGCACAGTGGTTTTGCAAAGTTGTAGAGTATTTATATCTTTACCTTAGCAGTCCCTGAAAAGTTCAACTGGCCGTCCATGTGCATGTGGTCTTACAATCATGGTCTCACTCTCAACTTTTATGCTAAAGTCATAAGACAGGTAGCATATCCCAAAAGATTTTCGTGAAAGACTGATATTTTTGAAAACTTTCTGTGAGTGGGATTTTAATAAAGCCTTCACAGGGAAAGAGACTATATGTGCCACTATTGCAATGGCACAGGGGAGCCACTGATGCTCTGTACAGTTGTGTGTATTCCCAGAATACTCTAAGCCTGCCCTGTCCTCAGGCAGAGTTTGGTATATACACAGAGCCTGGACATGAGCTGCCAGATGTTTAGGGGAACAAATCTGTGGGATTCTCAAACAGATGTGCATTTGGCCATTTTACAAAATGAGCTTCATTATTTTAACTCATATTATAAATCCCTTTTATTTGATCCATTTCCACATTGAATTTTTTAGAATATAATCCTTTGTTAGCTTCATGAGGCTAAGGAAAGAGAAGTAAAACATTTAAGCTTTCTATTTGGTGGCTCAAAATTAAAATTGAGTTCCACGTGTTTTTATTGGGCAGCAGTAATGGGCACCCTGCTAGATAAGATGAAGGCTTTTACAGCTTGGTTGAGCAACGACTAAATGTCAGATAGCAATAGAAGGTAGGCTTAATGCAGGCCGTCCTCTGTCTGCCCTCCAAATCTGCTCTCCACTTGCTTTACCCTGCTCAGAGCTCTGGGAAGAGTGACCATCTCCCTTGCCCTCTGGCCACTGATTGAGTTTGACCAGTGGGAGATACCAGAGAGATCAGATGGCAGGATAGAGAAGCTGGGACCCAGGGTCCTCCCTGTGTTCCTCTAGTGCAGGTTGCAGCTGCCGCAGGCAGCCCTCACCTACAGTTGCAGCATCACAGGTTCTGGTAACTGCCCCTTCCTCTGTCCCACAGGCCTGATAGGGGTAGTGTGTTCTTACGGTCACTGGCCCAGGGGGTGCTTCACCCTCCCTTGTTGGTTTCCATTGGCCCTGTCCCCAACTTTGTAAATAGTTCTGTATTACTTTATCTGCAAATCATCTCTTTTCAGAGTGTCACCTGTTTCCAAAACGTATATTGTGTTGAGAAGATCAAATAAGGGAGACCTCCCATGGGTCCAGACAGACTGTCTTAGGCGGTTCGAGCTGCTGTAGCAGAATACTATAGACTGGGGGGCTTAGACAACAAACTTTTATATCTTGCTGTTCTGGAGGCTAGAAAGTCCAAGATCAAGGTGCCAGCAATGCAGTGACTGGAGAGAGCTTTCTTCTTGGTTTCCAGATGGCTACCTTCTTGCTGCGTCCTCACATGATGGAGAAAGAGAACAGCTTTCTCTCTCATATCTCTTCTTATAAGGGCACTAGTCCCATTCAAGAGGGCTCCACCCTCATGACCTAGTCACTTTCCAAGGTCCCATGTCCGAATACTGTCGCACTGGGGATTGGACTTCAACATTCAGTCCATAGCACAGACCTTGAAAACCCAAGGGGCGTCTTAAGTGTCATGGTGTCTCTGACCCTGTCCCCATCCCCTTACAGTCATTTTAGTTCTCTCTTGTAAACAGTTCTTGAATTTATCCTCTTCTTTTTATTACCACTGCTTCTGCCACAGCCAAATCCAGGCCTGCATTAGTGGCTGTTTGATTGTTCTTTGCCCCCAGTGTCTTCCTGCCCCTGCTCCAACCCATTCTTCCTGCAGATGTTGTGTGCACACCCAGTTTAGGTTTCCACTGGGCAAATACTAGGTTTTCAAGTAAATTGAGATGGAAGCTGAGCTTGGCCCTGAGTAAGAGCTAGGACTCATATAAAACTGGGGGAGACATCAGGAAATCTGGCAAGGGGGCAGCTTAGCGATGTCATTTCATCAAGTATGTCAGCTAGAGCTTCCTTTTTATTTCAGTTTTTTAAAAAACTACAATACCAGTTCCCTGTCACTTTCTCTGTCCAGCTGCCCCCTGCAGTGATGCAATGACAAAATTAGATTTTTAATGTTATCAGTCTGGCTGGATCCTATAAGTAGGTTTTTCTAGATCAGCTTTAGGACTGGGAGCCCTTGGACATGTGTGTCTCATCAGCCCAGGTGGAAAGATGTGAAACTTCCTCGTCATGACAAGTGCTCATTTGTGCCAGTATTGGGAGCAAGCATTCACGGGGACGGGCCATAAAACCACCAGCTCACTACTGTTCAGATTTCTTCAGCTAAGTTTAGGGTCTTTAAAGAGGGAAAACATCCAAGTGTGCCCAGATGGTAGGCTCAGTAGTTTCATTTGAAGTCCATTTAACCCATTCTTCCAGCTCACTGGAAATGTGCTGTAATACCACCACAGGGAATTTGAACATTTGACCTGTGAACTTGTTGAATTGGGAAATCTGGAGTGGCCAGAAGAGTCCCAGGTATTTCCTGAGTTAACACTGTGACTCAGTGAGCCATTCTGTACTTCTGCTTCCCTTCCATCCCGTAAAATGGGACAGTGGTTCATAGTGGGCTAGTGAAAGGGTTTCTTTTTCTTTAATTTTCTTTGACAGGAGATAACAAAAAGAATTAGACAAACATTTTTTTTTTTTTTTTAACCAATGCAATTTAGTTTGTAAAATAACATTTGAAGAAGCATTGACTCAGCTCACTCATTGCCTCAAGTCTCCTTATGTTCCTCTCAGGAGACCTTTGAGAACCTGCAGACTCTGCGTTAGCAGAGTTATTTCATGTATGTCGTCACTTAGGCACTGGGAGAATCTAGCTTATTATTTAACATTTATTAAGTGTGCAGTGTCCTAAACAGTACATGAAGCATATCAAAGTCACAACCCTGATGTCACTGAGCTATACTTCTTATGTATTTATATTCTGTCTTTAATTGGAGATTTCAAAGTGTTTTCGACAAAGGACTAGATTCCTGTTGTATTGACTCTTTTCAAATGGAGACTGAAATTTCACACAATCCAGAGGACTGTTCCCGGATGAAAGGTGCTATGTAAATACAGGGCGTTATTAATGTCATGATTAGAATATTTGGCACAATAAAGGTTGGGTTGTAAATGAGCCCACAGGCTGTTCCATTGGGTGTGTGGTAACTTTCTTGTGATATTTCCACTTTGTCAAATTAGTACAAAAAGTTCTTTATTTGAGGACTTCACCTTGGATTTGAAGGTACTGTATTATCTCCTGATGGTGTGATGAGAAACCTGAACATATGTATCTAACTGACTTTCAGCCTTTCAGTGGGATCTACTTGAACAACAAGGAGCCAGGAATGTATCACTGTGTGTGCTGCGACAGCCCACTCTTCAGGTGAGAGAAAAGATCAAGTAAGTGTCTGGAGGAGAACAGACGTCGAAGATCCTTCAGCTCTGCCTCACTTGAGGTCTTGGATAAAAACGTACTCATGTTGTTTTTCATTGTCCTTCTCATTTGGCATGGTTGCTATAAGGAGAGCTATTTGTATAAGATACTTGCTTGTCTTACTCATTTCTAGCATTTAGAGCAGTTATAAGACTTCTTAGCCTATATTCTTCCTTTCTGTATCCCTGAGAAATAGCAAAATAGTAAAACTTGGTGGGAACTATAAGAGAAAGCTATTAGAATTTTTTACTAGGAAAGTATTTAAAGAAATCTAAACCGTAATAGTATTTATTTGGATATGTGATTAAAACTATATCTCTCTCAGGGAAAATGGGCTTATAATTCAATTTAGGAAATGTAGAATTTTATGAGGACAGATTCCCCACAATACTTGACAGTAGTGAATGCCATGCCCTCTTCTATATGGCTAAAAGTAAATTTAATTGTCCCTTGATTTCAAAGCCTCTTTTGAGTCAATCAGGATCTGAAATCTCTCAACAAAGACTTTTTTGTTTAGACATGCAGGAAACAGTTTTTTAAAAAGTAGACTCAATGGAGAAGAAAGGAAAATATCTTTGAAGTCTTGTTTTTCAGAACTTCAAAGATTTTTTTTTCTTTTACATCAACCCTAAATTGGTTTAGAATAAAATATAAATCAAGCCAGCTCTGTGAGTCTTCCATTAGGCAGTTCTTCATCATGTCCTTTGGGCTTTGAGCAGAAAGGGCTTTCCTGCTAATGTGGACTGAATTTGGAAAGCCAGACCCCACCTTCAAGGACAAGGAATGATTAGGATTGATTTTCCTTCATGCTCATGGAAGGAAGACCTTTTCCCAGATTCATTCATTCTGTCAGTGGCCACTGACACAATATCTAAGATGGCAGTCAGCCCAGGATGGCCTGGGGACAGCTAGGAGACATAGTAACATGTGGGACATGTATTTCTGAGACATCAATTATGCTCTTTTGTTCTATTAAGGAGAAGTAAGACCTTGAGATGGCCAACCTGCTTTAAGCCAAAGCTGTGTTGTGAAAGCATCGAGGCTGCCTGTTACTGTATAGCAACAAGACATGTTCTGTCTTTGGACTGTGTGTGACACAAGATTTGAAGGCATCCTTGTAAGAACATTCTCCTACATTGTAGTCTTCATTTTTTTACTTCTTGTGTGTTCTAGTTTATGCAAAAGTAAGGTTGAGACCTGTAAGGTTTCTCGCCAAGGAAGAAAGAGAAATGGAGCCGCAAAAGCGGGCAAGAAAGTTTTATTGGAGCACTCCCGGGCGAGGTTCGCTGGTCCAGGGGTTCGGGCCAGGGAAGTCGCACTGTTATGTCCGGCTTGGAAAGTTTTATAGGGGAGGTCGAGGAATGAAGAGGGAAGGTACTTGATTGGTCGAGGGGAAAGGTGGGGTGATTCTGCATGATGAAGAGAGGAGGTATTTGATTGGTGGTTCCGATTTCTCCTTGGGCCGTCTCCTTCACTGAAGTCATGTGACTCCTCAGAGCCTGCCGACTTTACAAGACCTTCTTCCTACATAGTGCCCACCATCCCCTCACTAGGTCAGACATGGAATCAGAGAATGTTGGAGCAGGGAGGATCTTAGAGACCAGGGCAGAAAGCTCTGTCCTGTAGAACTTTCTTCGACGGTGGACATGTTCTGTATCTGCTTGGTCTAATGTGGTAGCCACTAATTTCATGTGGCTATTGAGCACTTGAAAAGTGGCTAATGCCACTGAAAAACTGAATGTTTTATTTTATTTTAATTAATTTAATTTATAAGGCCACCAGCTACTGTGTTAGCTCAGCAGTAGTCCAAATGAAGGAAGGTGAATGACCAGCCCTAGGTCACTGAGGCAGTGAAGCAACCAAGACTGACAGGAACCCAGACAGTTCTCCAAAGCCTGTGTACCAAGTGGCCAGTTTACTGAACTGCCAGTTCACCAACCTTGTTGTTTCTTTTCAATCACTTAGTCGTAGTTGAAAAGCTTTTATTTTCTTTTTTTAAGGACTTTTGAGTTTGTTTCTGTTCCATTTTCCAGTCGCTGTTACAGCCAGGACTAAGAGAAATAAGAATATATTCATAAGAATCACTTAAGTTCCAGAATATACTTTTTTTAAAGATGCATTTGTTTTATTGTGTAGCAGAGTGGTTAAGGCTGCCTAGATGTACATCCCAGCTCCACTGCCTTGTGACCTTGGGCAAGTTTCTTAACCTTTCTGTGCCTCAACTTGCTCACCTGTAAAATGAGCATAATGGTAGTACCAAATTTATAAGGTTGTTGGGAGGATTAGCTGAATTATGAGTTAATACACATAAGAGCACCAGAGCAATGCCTGGCACATGCCAGTCACTCAAGACCAGCAATGTTAGCAATGATAGAGGTAGATCCTTTTTAGCGCTGCATACATGAATGTATCTTCGATGATGAAGAATTCATGAGAATGTATTCTAATTAATGAAAATCTATAAATGAAGAATCTATTCCTAAGCATGCTTTCCATTCAAGAGACTAGTCTTAGGAATTATTCTTGTTTTGCCTCTCATTTCCCCATCTCTCTATTCCCAGTTACAGCCTTAATAATAGGGTGCAGGGATAGAGAAAGATAAACATTCCTTCAAATGTTTGTACAGAGTCAAAAGGAGGTGAAAAGTCAGTTAACCAAAACTAAATAGTTAGAGTCAAGTGGATATGGGACCACTGGCTCTAGGCACATGGGCTCGTTATTGCCTGCAGACTTGCCTTCAAATGGAGCCAATATGCTGCGTGTTCTAGCAGAGCTGCCCACTCTCCAAATCAGAGGCCTTTGAATCAGGGTTTTCTGGGTGAAGAACACGCTCAGGATGTTATCAGTCCCCTGAGGACTCCAGACTGTCACTTTGTGACTTCACCCCCTTCCTACTTCCTCTCTCCACCTTCCTTATCCTTCCCAGTTCTGGAAGTGTTTCTTAAAATCTACTGTGGGATCACATATTTCATGGTCATAAATCTTAGAAGAGAACAGAGAGCCTGATAATTAGTTCTCTTTTTATGTGACATCTGATGTCCTACACGTTACCAGTAACTAACATTCTTTAAAACTGTTTTGGGGACTCATTCCTTCGAATGAACAGAAAATTTTCTAAAATTCTAGGGTTGTCAGTAATCACCAGATTCCTGTGCTGTTTGTTTGAAGGCTGTAGAGTTTCCAGGAATGAATAATAAATGTAAGAGTATATGAGAAGTGATGATCCAGAATGGTTTTAGTTTTTCAAAGGCAGGCTTTATAATCTGCTAATTATTTCAGTATGTATATTGGAATTTCTAATTGACCCTAATATTTAGGTTTCTAATCTTAAATTATGTATGGTGGCCCTCTCACATTACTTGGCAAAATATCCAGATTCTGTTAATTGCATCAATAAATGTTCATTGTTTCCCATAAAATGTTTTAAATGACTTTTCATTAGTCTTAGATTCATTTATTGAAAAAATTTATTATATTCATAATTCTCCATTGAAATTTCTTTAATGATCACTAGTTTATATATAATGTTGAGGGTTGAAAGGATATGTTTAAAAAATACTTAATAAAAAAATAAAAATAAAAAACACTTAAGCCCTGGCCGGTTTGGCTCAGCGGTTAGAGCGTCGGCCTGCGGTCTAGAGAGACCCGGGTTCGGTTCCCACTAAGGGCATGTACCTCGGTTGCAGTTTGTCCCCGGCCCTGGTTGGTCGTGCGGGTGGCAGCCACTCGATGTGTCCCTTCACGTCGATGTTTCTCTCTCTCTCTCTACCTCTCTCTCTCCCTCCCACTCTATCTGAACAAAAAATGGAAAAATGTACTCGGGTGAGGATTAAAAAAAAAAAAAAAAAACACTTAAGATGTTTTTCCCTGGGCCAGAGTGGCACGGATGAATGTTTTTGAACCCTTGCAAAAGAATCGCAAAGAACCCAGACTGAAAGTGCTAACACTTCTAATTGGACCCACAGCTGTTCAAATTTTATGGATATCTGTTATTAATAATAATAATTATATTAAAAAATACTAGCTACTGACTGACATATCATGTGTCTGACACTATGCTATCCCGAAGGTATCTCAATTAATCCTCTCAGCAGCTCTGTGAAATCATCACTAATCTCTTGATTAGGATGCTAAGACTTTAAAAGATAAAGTAACTTGCCAAGGTTACATAGATGTAACAGGCAGAGACTGGATTCGCACCCAAGTCTTTCAGAGGTTGAAGCCCTTACTCCTCAGAGTCATACCTGTGGTTCTCTAAGCCCGGTTTGAGGTCCCGGAGAGCTCCTGGGACCCTTTTAGGGGACCTGTGAGGGAGGCCCTCTCTTTTCTCACTACACATCTGGAAGGTCACACTTCCTTCACTTCAGTCAGAACAACACTGCAGCAGGTTGGATGCGGGGGCACGTGTGAAGATTCAGTTGCCCTTAGTTAAGTTAGACATTAGAGAGATTTGCAAAAGTGTAAAGCAGTGCAGCTCTTCTCACTAAATGTTTGTTTCGTTTTGGAAAATATAACCATTGTCATAAAAATGTCATTTATATTATGTAATGAATTTATTGTTTTTTAAAATAATGCATGCAACAAGTGTTGGCGAGGGTGTGGAGAAAAGGGGACTCTAGTACACTGCTGGTAGGAATGCAGACTGGTGCAGCCACTGTGGAAAACACTATGGTGTTACCTCAAAAAGTTAAAAATGGAACTGCCATTTGACCCAGTGATCCCACTTCTAGGAATATACCCTAAGAAGCCTGAAACACCAATCAGAAAGAATATATGTACCCCTATGTTCATAGCAGCACTATTTACAATAGCTAAGATCTGGAAACAACCCAAGTGTCCATCAGTAGATGAGTAGATAAAAAAGCTGTGGTACATGTACACAATGGAGTACTATGCAGCTGTAAGAAAGAAAGATCTCATCATTTGAGATGACATGGAGGGACCTAGAGAGTATTATCCTAAGCGAAACAAGCCAAGCAGAGAAAGACAAATATCACATGATCTCACTTATTTGTGGAATATAATGAACTGAACAAAATTGACCCAGAGACATAGAGGTAGGATACAGACTGACAAACCCCAGAAGAGGAGATATTGGGGGGGGGGGGGGGAGATAAACCACAGAACTTATATGCATGTATGCATGACCAACGAACATAGACAACAAAGCTGAGGATGGGGGGGGGTTGTCAGTGGGGGAAAAAGGAGAAACATCTGTAACAAAAACTGATTAATAAACATAATTTAAATAAAATAAAATAAAATAATGCATGCATATTTTTTTAATTCTCAGTTTTAATTTATAATGTGTTAAATATTGATATACATACTCATGTAAGCAGAAGCTCTCAGCAGTCCTCAGTAGCTCTTCAGTATTAAAAGGTCCTGAGACCAGAATGTTAGAGAATCACTGAGTTACACTGGATGTTTCTGCTGGGATTTGGGCTCTAAACTGAGCCTCCTTCCCTGTACATGGTCTAGGGATTTGATATTTGCCATATTATTTTTTTTCACTTTGCTCAGCTTTTTTTTTTTTTCTTTTTCTTTTTCGCATTTTTCCTCAGAAGAGCCATTTCATTGCCATTTCAAATTTATAAATACATTTTTCTAGCAGCATTTAAGGGAGCTTATCTTTAAAAGCACTTAGAGTGGGTCTTTGGTAGGCCAATTGCTGGTTGCCCTCCTCCTCCTCCTCTTGCCCGCTTCTCTGCCTTCCCCAGCCTTCAGCATCACTGGTCCCTCTGGGACCTCCCCAGGAGGGTCAGGGCCACTGCAGTGATTGACTCAGAGCGGCCAGGCTTATTTATTAACAATAGTAGTCATAGTGAACTTTTGTTTGCAAGCACTTACGTGTGCTACACAGAGTAGCTCTTTCAGTTCTCAAAACATCTTTGTAAGGTAGGTATTATCCCCATTTTACAGATGAGAAAACTGGGGCTGAGTGGAGAAGCAGCTTGCCCAGTTTCACACAGTTAGAAAGTGGCAGCTGCTAGCTGCTCTCGGATCCCTGCGGGTAGTCAGGCTTCTGTGTTTAGATAACCCGGTTTCTGTTGCTGAAAGTGGCTTTTCTGTCAGACCTCACGCTTCTCTGATCTGCCAAGCCCATTACGCCCTCCTTCAACCACTGTTATTTCACTTTGTTTTTTGTTTGGTTTTTTATTTTTATTTACTTATTTTTTATTGTTGAAAGTATTACAGCTGTCCCCCTTTTTTCCCCATGACCCCCTCCTTCCCACTGTTATTTCACTTTGATTTCCCCCTTTTCTACGTTTACAACACATGGATTTGATCGGTGTTTCTTAATATGCAACAGTTCACAAAGCTCCTAGTGTTTTTAGGTCCTTGTTGGACATTGAGGAGGAAGCCTTTGGCATCAAAGGAACAAGAAATCCTTTCACTGCGATGGGACAGTGGTTTTAATAGTGAAGGTGCAGTGGACACATTCCTGTGGGATTGATTGTCACGTCACTGGCCTTGGGGTCTGGCAGAGGGGGTGGGCTTAGATCTGCTCGGTAGAAAAATGAGTTGGGGCATAACATGCCATTTGTGTGTTCATAATGGTAGTGCTGGGAATGTCTTCCTTAGTTCCAAGAAAAAGTACTCCTCCGGCACCGGATGGCCTTCATTTTCTGAGGCCCATGGGACGTCTGGCTCTGATGAAAGTAACACAGGAATCCTGAGGCGTGTGGACACCTCAATGGGATCGGTGCACACAGAGGTTGTCTGCAAGCAGGTGAGGGTCTTTGTTTTGTCTGTTGGGTTTTCCCTGATGCTGCCCCAAGTGCCCCAAAGAGCTCTCTTGTCCTTGGCATGTCTAGTTGTCACTGAAGCACATGGGATTTCTACTCATGCCGCTTCCGATCCCTCCTTCCCATCACTCTGGGCACTGCAGATGAGAGAAAGAACCTTCCTGAGCCTCTCTCTGAGTAGCCGCTTCTGGTTCTTGCCTTCCAGAGCCGGGAGCAGGGTGAGGGTCTGAAAGAAAGAATTGGCCCTACACATGCTTTTGAACAAGGGCAGGCAGCAAAGGCCTAGGGTGGTTGGCATCTGTCCACCTTCTCCCCCACTTGGCTATGTGTCATGGACAGTCAGAGCAACACGGGAGCTGACATCGGCACACTGGTCCCTCTGAGCGTGGTAGGAGAAAGCACTTTCATCCAGATAGTAGATTCCTTTTGACATCCTCGTGTGCTCAAATGTTCTGCTTTTGTAAAACACCAAAGAGAAGCAGATAAACAGCATAATCTTAACTCCAGCAACAAAAATAATACGCTGGCTACAACATTACTGAGTACTTAACCACGAATTGTGTTAATGTTTTATATGCATTATATCAATTAATTGTCACAACAGTTCTATTAAGTAGGTACAGTCATTATTCCTGTTTTATGGATGGGGAAATCAAGGCCTAAGTTCAATGACTTGTTCCATTCTCACTGATAAGACAGTTCTTTACCACTTCTGTGCTCTGCAGTCTTTCATTTCTTAATCAAATTCAATGGACTTATTCCCCTCACAGGTGTCAAACACTGGGTGGCCCTGTGGGTGCATCTGTTTACTTTTGTGTAAAAAGCTTTTTCTCAGTGGAGAAGTGACAGAGGCTTCTTTCCTTTGCAGTGTGAAGCTCACCTTGGCCATGTGTTTCCTGACGGGCCTGGGCCTGCTGGCCAGAGGTTTTGCATCAACAGTGTGGCACTGAAGTTCAAACCAGGGAAACCCTGACTCTCCAAGAGTCCCTTCCCCTGCCACTCCTCATTTATACCCTCAGTTTTAAAAACTCCCGTGACTTGTTTTACTTAATACCAAACGGGGCTGAGTTTGCTGCTGGCACCAAGCAAAGTCACAGCTTCTCTAATTTATTGATCTGGAATGAACTCAACCCTGACTCCTGCTCTGACTGTGGAATTTCTCAGAATGACAGAGCGGCAGCCATTTCTAGTCAACTGACTTTCATGAGCTCTGCCTGTGGCCTGAGGGCACAAATCTTTGGGGACCTTAGGAGGCTGATGGATTATAAGGCAGAAAATTCCCACAAAACCCTGAACTTCCCATTTCAGTTAAGTTCTTCATGGATGCATATACATGAGGGATTAAGTGAAAAGAGGAAGGAAAATATGGGGTTAATCAACGATCCAGCATCAAAAGAAGCACCGAGGGGTAGGGCGTTGGGAGAGCTGTGTTTTGGGAGGTGCGTGTGGTGATGGAAAAGCCGCATGATTCTTTTTCAAAATTTTGGAATATTGAACATTCTGGTTCCAACCTTTCAACCCTCAAATAAGTTCCAAAGGGAATTTGTTAGATTTCAGAAGTAGTGAACAAAAGTGGCTGCAGCCCTGGCCAGTTTGGCTCAAGCGGTTAGAGCATCCGCCTGCGGTCCGGAGAGACCCGGGTTCGGTTCCCGCTAAGGGCATGTACCTCGATTGCAGTTTGTCCCCGGCCCTGGTTGGTCGTGTGGGTGGCAGCCACTCGATGTGTCCCTTTCACATCGATGTTTCCCTCTCTCTCCCTCCCATTCTGTCTGTACAAAAAATGGAAAAATGTCCTCAGGTGAGGATAAAAAAAAAAAAAAAAAAAAAAAAAGTGGCTGCAAAGTTAAACTTTTAAGTGTTCAAATAAAATATTTACTAACATTTATGTTTGCTCTTTGTCTAAGTCTATGAATTTGCTCTTTTATTAAAAAAAGCTCTAAATAGATAGACGTGCACTGGATGAAAAATAGTCACTGGTAAAAAATCGGATTCAGCCCTGGCCGGTTTGGCTCAGCATCGGCCTGTGGTCCCAAGAGACCCAGATTCAGTTCCCGCTAAGGTCATGTACCTCGGTCGCATTTTGTCCCCGGCCCTGGTTGGTCGTGCGGTGGCAGCCACTCGATGTGCCCCTCTCCCATCAATGTTTCTGTCTTTCTCTCTGTTCGTCTCTCTCCCTCCCACTTTACCTGAACAAAGAATGGAAAAATGTCCTCGGGTGAGGATTAAAAAAATTGGATTCATTATACATTTATAGTTTTTAAAATTGTTGAATACCTTAGGGTGACATTGGTTAATAAAATTATGTGAGTTTCAAGTGTACTATTGTAAGTGACATTGTCGCAATATTGTACTGTGTGTTTACCATGAGAAGTCAAGTGTCTTTTCATTCACATTTATCCTCCCCTTACCCTTTTCTGCGTGCCCACACCCCGAGTTATCTCTGGTAATTACCTGTATACTGTCTGTGCCTATAAGGGGATTTGTTGTTGTTGTTATTTTTACTTTTTTTCTTTAATACACATTTTAAACCAAATTAACTAAAGAAACACTTCTGTATCAAAAAAAAAAAAAAAAGCTCTAAATAAAAGGCCAAAAAGTAATTAGATTACATGATCATAGGCATTTGTTTATAAAGTGTTTTATAAAACACTTGTGTTTTATAAACTGAGTGTCTTGAATAATTTGCTATTGAAAGTGTTTAAATCATTTTCTTTGGGATTTTATGGTCAGAAAGGAAAATTAATTATTCTATTTTCTCTTAATTCACTTGTAATACATTATTTAATTTTTCTTTTAGTGGTTACCTTGAGAATCACAACATGCATTGTTAACTTGTTATAGTCATGAAAATTATTACTTTTTTTTTTTACATCTCCAAGAATACCTTAGAACACTTTAAATTCCATTAACACCCTTCCATATTTTATGTTACTATTGTCATACCTTAATTTTGACAATATTCAATTTTACACACAAATTATTATTAATGTATATGTCAATATCATTTATATTTATCTGCATATTTACAACACTTTCTGTTGCTCTTTATTGCTGCCTGATATCCCATGTTTCCCTATGTGATTGTTTTCCTTCTGCCTGAAGAACTCCTTTGACTTTTTCTTTTACTTCATGATTCCTAGTAGTGAATCTTCTCAGTTTTTGTTGGTGACAAAATTTATTCTTCTTTCATTTTTAAAGCTTTATTAAGGGAAATTTTATATTTAAAACATTTGTACATATTTAGTGCATGAATTATTATGAGTTTGGTCTCTTTTCATTTTTGAGGAATTATTTTCCCTGAGTATAGAATTCTAATTTTGAGAGATTTTGTTTTGGTATTTTCAGGTTTTGTTCCATTGTCTTATGACTTCCATTGTTTCTTCTGATAAATCAGCTATCAGTGTTATTATTGCTCCTTTGAAGGTAGGTAATGTGTTCCCCTCCTTCCCCAGCTGTTTTTATTAATTTATTTTTTTATTTAATTTTCAGCAGTTTGTGATGTGCCTTGGTGTGGTTGTCTTTGTGTTTATTGTGCTCAGGATTCATAGAGGTTGATACTTGCATTAGTTTTGGAAAATTCTGTTATTATCTCTTCACTATTGGTTTTTTTCTATTCTCCTTTCCTTCTGGAAGTTGAATTACACAAATTTTAGACCATTTATTGCATTCCATATAGCTCAACAGCTCTTTTCTGTATTTTCTAATTCTTTAACATTTCTGTACTTCAGTTTGGGAATTTTCTGTCATTGCACTCTCTAGTCTCATCTTTTTGCTTGTCTAGTCTTTTTTTTTTTTACCCTCACCCGAGGACATTTTTCCATTTTTTGTTCAGATCAAGTGTCAGGGAGAAAGAGAGAGAGAGAGAGAGAGAGAGAGAGAGAGAAACATCGATGTGAAAGGGACACATCGAGTGGTTGCCACCCACAGGACCAAACCAGGGCCAGGGACAAACTGCAACTGAGGTACGTGCCTTTAGCAGGAACCAAACCCGTGTCTCTCTGGACCGTAGGCTAACGCTCTAAACACTCACTGAGCCAAACCGGCCAGGGCTTCTTTAAAACACCTTTTATGAATTCTTAATTTTAAATGTTAAACTTTTTTATTCCTAAAAATAACCATTTGATTCTCTTTTATGAATTCCAGTTATCTGGTGAAGTTTTCCGTAAGTGTACTTTTCCTTCATATTTTAATTTTTTCTTGAACATATTAAGCTGTTTTAAAAGCCCTTGTTTACTAAACTTCACTATCAGGGTCACCTTTGTTTTTTGCTTTTTTAATTGTGTTCTTGCCTTTTGAAATCTAGGAGTTTTCAAATTGAATTTCAAATATTATGTATGTTAAAAAATATTGTACTCCCAGCTGATATTACCTTCCTCTAGAGAGGGTACACTTTTCTCCATGCTGAGTAGATAGAGTGGTGGCCCCAGTTATTTTAACTCAGGCAGAGACTGGGTTAATTGTATATCCAGAAGCTGGTTGTACATCTGATAAAGCTCAGTCTACCTCTGTTTTACCCTTGACTTTCCAGAAGGTCAACTGAAATCCTGTGTATTCTGTGAGGCCCCTCATCCTAAAACAGTTTGAACTGTTAATCTCTGCTCACGAAAGTGATGAAAAACAATACTCTGTATTTCAGAGGCTTTCCACTTAGGGTTTTAGCACCCTGACCCACACAGATCCCACATTCATCGAATGTGCTAGGAGGAAAACTAGCCATTTACTTAAGGGTCCCAAGACTGCTAATGCTCTGCTTATTTCTGTGTGCCCTAGCAGATGCCCTTTGTGGGTACAAAGCCCAGATTGTTGGCAGAGTTCACAATTGGCAAATGATCCCAGGATAAAAGTGGCTCTTTGGGGTTCTTCCCTCCCTGGAGTTGTGGTGGGCAGAATAATGGTTCCCCAAACATGTTCAAATCCTAGTCCTGGGAAATGTAAATAAATTATCTTTCATGGCAAAAGGGTTTTTGCTGATGTGAATAAGTTAAGGACTTTGATACAGGGAGATAGATTATCCTGGATTATCTGGATAAGTCTGTTCTAGTCACATGAGTCCTTAAAAGTAGAGAACGTTCATGGCTGAGGACAAAGATGTGATGACGGAAGAATGGTCAAAGAGATGCTAGATTGCTGGCTCTGAAGGTGGAGGAAGAGAGTCACGAACCAAGGAATGAGGAGTAGCTTCGAAAAGCCAGAAAAGGCAAAAATATGGATTCTCCTCTAGACCCTCCAGAAAGAAATGCAGCCCTGCTGACATCTGTTTTATCCCAGTGAGTCTCTATTCTCACAGTTGCACAAGATAAATACGGGTTTTAAAGCCACCACATTCTGGTTATTTGTTACAGCAGCATTAGAAAACTAATACAGGAATCTAGGCCCCTTTAGTTCTTGTTACTGCAAAGGATCTCTGCTTCCTACAGAGAGATAATGTCCATATTTTTGTTTATCTGTTGTAGTTTTTCTGGGTGAAAGTGCTGTTATGCTGCTAAGTACTCATTGCTCCTGGATAATAGCCCACAATTTTTAGTCTCCAATTTTAACTTTGCCCTCACAAACATTCATGAGAAGGAGACAAAGACACTATGTTTATTTCTGTTTTATATTTGAAATGAAAGTTCAGGAAGGGTAAATGATATTCAAAATCAGATAATGGATAAGAAGCCAAGTCAAGACTACAACACAGGTATCTCCACCCCATTATTCTAGTTCCTATGACCCACGATCAGAATCAAGGACTCCTTTATTTTTCCCCCCAAATTATTTACATATAGTAAAATGCACTTATTTTAAGTGTACAATTTTCTGAATAGTAGCAATTTTATGCTGTCATGTAACCTGTACCACAATTTTTTTGATCATTTCCTTCATGTGTTTCAGGTAGTTATCTCTTCTGTTAGAGTGCTTGATATGCTTAACATGGACATGAATTCTCTTGGCAAGAACCTTGCCTTAACCTTGTTAGTTTACCCAGCACACTGAGGTTATGCATGCTGGGTAACACTTCAGACTCTTCTGGCTTTGCCATGGTAACATTGGTGGGGCATTCCCTTGAAAGTCTACAATATCACTTTTCTTGTGCATTCACACATGTGGCCAAAGGAACAGCTCCATGCTTTCTAATAGGTTTAGAGAAGATATAATGGCTTCCTTCCCTCTTTCCCTTTGTTTTCACCATTTTGGCAAATTATTGGAAGATGGTAATTCAGGCCAAAGTCCTAATAGCCTTTTGACTCATCCTGTGGTGCTTGATGAATCAAGATGTTTTGTGCTGGATACTGACAATGAATACAAACTACCTGCTATATTCTGGCTCCCAATCTTTAGTGGGTTTTAAAGTATATTCATATTGTAGCCAGTTGAGATCTTGTTACAAACATATAAATTACCATTAACACCTGGTTATCATCATATTGCAAAAAATATAAATCATGCCCAGTCAGTGTGGCTCAGTGGTTGAGCATCGACCCATGTACCAAGAAGTCACTGGTTTGATTCCTGCTCAAGGCACATGCCCAGGTTGTGGGCCTGATCCTCAGTGAAGGACATGCAAGAGGCGGCCAATCGATGTTCTCTCTCATCGATGTTTCTATCTCTCCCTCTCCCTAAAAATCAATAAAGAAAAATATATGTGTGTGTGTGTGTGTATAAATCATTATTAAGGACTACAGATTCCATTTGCAAGCTGGTGCCAATTTCATTTTGCCTGGCAGTTGGGCTCTACTACTTTATTTTTTATCTTTGTATAACAGTTTGAGGAAATGTATTTATTATAGGGGGAAAAAAAGGGATTCTAAGAAGAATAATTGTGTATTTATATGGTGGCCATTTTTTCTTAACATTAAATGTCGATTTCCATTTTTGTGCCTTTTGGTTTCTTTCTAGGAGACAAATTCTGCTTGGCTCTGCTTCCGCTCTTCTTTGCTTCTCACCCAAATGCATACAAAGGAATTAAAGTCAATCCAATTGTCAGAGACTATATAATTCAGACTCTTGGGCTCTCGTAGAATCTCAAATATAAGAGAGTAGGAAAAAGGAAATTCAGGAAATACTGGCTAATCAGAAAGGCTCCTTTGCCCATTTGGTGTCCACCTCTGTAGCCCTTCCCCCAAGGATTTCCTGATTACAGGAGTGTATGCCACAAGATCTGTTTTGCCACAGTTTTCACTCTGACTACATTTTCATTTGAGAAGGACTTTCCCCCAAAATAAAAACAGTTATTGCTGCCTCAGTCTACCCAGCTTTCTGGAGGCCTCTACCATGCAAACCAAGTACTAACTGTGTACCACTCTCACACTGAAGCACTGAGTAAAGCAGTGGAAAAATTATAGCAATTTAATAGGATATTATAGACTTTGGCCACAGAAGATAATCATTTTTGATGGATTTACAACTTGATAGATTAACCTTATATTCAGGAACTTTGTCTACCTCTCATCATCAAATTAGTACACATATACAGTGTAAAAATAGATAGAGTAAGAACTTGAAGCCAGTGACAGAGAGTTATGACTAATGAAACGATCATTGGATTATGTGTGGGTGGGTTGGTTACACATCTCTTCCTCTTTGTTAACTAAAACACCAAACACCCCATAAGTGACTGGTTTGACTTATATCTTAAGATCTGTAAGGAATATCAAAGTGTGAGAGCATTTTGGGGAGAGACTATGAATAGATATTTTTCCAAAGAAGACATACAAATGGCCAACAGACTATGGAAAGATGTTCAACATCACTGATCATCAAAACAATGCAAATTAAAACCACAGTGAGATAACACCTCACACCTTTCAGAATGGCTATTATCAATAAATCAACAAAAAAGTGTTGGAGAGGATATGGAGAAAAGCCCTCGTGCACTGTTGGTGTGATTGTAAATTAATATAGCTATTATGGAAAACAGTATTGTGGTTCCTCAAAAAATTAAAAATAGAATTACCATATGACCCAGCAATTCCATATCTGGGTATTCATCTGAAGAAATCCAGAACATTAATTTGAAAAGATATATGCATCCTGTGTTAACTGCAACATTATTTACAATACCCAAGATATGGAAACAACCTAGGTGTCCATCGATAGATGAATGGATGAAGAAGATGTGGGACAAAAGTAGGTTTATAGTTGTTTGTATGGAAAATAATGCAATAATTATTAATAATACAATAATAACTGTGTTTTCAGTACTCACAGCTAAAAACGGACTTATACCCCATCCTGTAAACAATGGCCATAAAAAAGAATGAAATCTTGCCATTTGCAACAACATGAATAGAACCAGAGGGTATTATGCTAAGTGAAATAAATCAATCAGAGAAAGACAAGTACCATATGGTTTCATTTACGTGTCTAATCTAAAAAATAAATAAATAAAGCACAAACATACTTATAGATAGAGAACAAATTGATGGTCCTCAGATGGCAGGAGGGTTAGGGGGTTGGGGAAAAGCTAAAGGGATTAAAAAGTGCAAATTGGCAGTTACAAAATAATCATGGGGATGTACAGTACAGCATAGGAAATATAGCCAATAATATTGTAGTAACTATGTATGGTGTCAGGTCAATACTAGGCTTACCAGGGTGGTCACGCCATAATTATATAAACGTCTGATCACTATGTTGCACACCTGAAACTAATATAATATTGTATGTCAACTGTAATTGGAAAATAAATTAATTTTAAAAGGAATAAAATATTAATATTATATAATATTAAATATTAATGTTAAATAGTATAAAAAGATTTATTTTTTTATTTTTAAACTTAGCTTTATTGTTGAATGTATTACAGATGTCACCCTCTTTATCCCCTCTTGACTCCCTCCTCCTCACTACCACCCTCCTCTTTCCTTCCCCACACTATTTTCTGTATCCATTGGTTATGTATATAAGTTCTTTGGTTGATCTCTTCGCGCCACCCTGCCCCCTTCCTTTTGAAGTTCGCCAGTCCAACAACAAATTTGTACTTCCTAATCCCTTCACCTCTTTTGCCCATCCCCCCAACCTCCTCCCATCTGGCAACCAACAAAAAGTTCTCTGTATCTATGAGTCTGTTTCTGTTCTGCTTGCTCATTATGTTTATAGATTCAATTGTTGCTAGATATGTATTTATTGCCACTTTATTGTTCATATTTTTGTTCTTCTTCAAGAAGACCCATCAACATTTTATATAGTACTAGTTTGGTGGGGATGAACTCCTTTAGATTTTTCTTGTCTGGGAAACACTTTATATGGTCATTGATTCTAAGTGATAGTTTTGTAGGATAGAATAATCTTGGTTGCAGGTCCTTGCTTTTCATTGCTTTAAATATTTCTTGCCACTCCCTTCTGGCCTGCAAAGTTTCTTTTGAGAAATTGGCTGACAGTCTTATGGGAGCTTTGTTGTAGGTAACTAACTGCTTTTCTCTTACTGCTTTTAAGATTCTGTCTTTGTCTTTAACCTTTGGCATTTTGATGATGATGTGTCTTGGTGTGGACCTCTTTGGGTTCATCTTGTTTGGGACTCTCTGTACTTCCTGGACTTGAATGTTTGTTTCCTTTACCAAGTTTTGGAAGTTTTCTGTCATTATTTTTTCAAATAGGTTTTCAATTTCTTGCTCTCTGTCTTCTCCTTTTGGCACCCCCAAGATGCGAATATTGGTACACTTAAAGTTGTCCCATAGGCTTCTTACACTATCCTCATTTTTTAAATTCTTTTTTCTTTTTGCTATTCTAATTGGGTATTGTTAGCTTCCTTATATTCCAAATCGATGGTTTGCTTCTTGGTTTTACCTACTCTACTATTGATTCCCTGTAAATTATTCTTTATTTCAGTTAGTGCATCCTTCATTTCTGACTAGTCCGTTTTTATACTCTTGAGATCCTCACTAAGTTCCTTGAAGTTCTCATGAACTTCCTTGAAATCCTTACTAAGTTTATTGAGCATCCTAATAACCAGTGTTTTGAACTCTACATCTGTTAGGTTGCTTGTCTCCATTTTGTTTAGTTCTATTTCTGGAGTTTTGTTCTGTTCTTTCATTTGGGACATGTTTCTCTGTCTCCTCATTTTGGCTGCCTCTCCGTTTCTATATATTAGGTAGAGTTGCTATATCTCCTCAGCTTCCTAGGGTGGCCTGTTGTAGCAGATGTCCTGTAGGGTCCAGTGGCACAGCCTCCATGGTCACCCCAGCTTGGCACTCCAGGTGCACTCCCATGTGGGCTATATACCCTTCTGTTGCAGCTGAGTCTTGACTGCTGTTGGCACATCAATGGGAGAGATTTACTCAGGCTGATCAGCTGCAAGAACTGACTGTCCCACTGACCTCTGACAATTTTGGAGGATCAGCTGTGCAGGGGCCCACCACACAGAGCGAGACTTGCTTCAGCAGGGCTCTGGTACCCACTAAGCCCACCCCTTGAGTGTGTCACTTGTGGAGGTGGTTAGGTGGTGATGCTTTGATGTAGTCTGAAGCTGTCCACTGGGTGTGCTGGCTCTTGAGCAAGGTCAGCCACTGCCTGTGTTCTACCCAGGGCCACCAGGCATAAGCTACAAAGCAATCTGCAGATGGCTGCTTCTTATCCTGGGCTTAGAGGTACGCAGGCAAAGCCAAGCTGTGAACCAAGGCTGACTGCTTCTAGTGCCAGGCCTGGGGCCACTTTGTAAGAGGTGTGGGGCTTGCTGAGGTCAGATGCTGATTGTTTGAGAGAATTGAGGAAAATATGAAGCAGGATCCAAGACAGGCCAATCCTATGGTGAAGCCACTGGAAACAGCTTGGGTGGGCCCGAAAGTTGGGTGGGTCAGAGTCTCAGGGAATCACCAGGGCGGAGCAAGCAGTGTAAGCCAGGTTGCTGGAGTCCCAGATATAAAGTCCTTCTGCCTGCCCCATGGGGGGGGGTGCTCACCTAAGGACCAACAGCCTCCACCAAAACGTCTATCTGGGAGAAAGCTGCCTCTCCAGCTCTCACCTTGTTGCCAAACAACTCAGTCTTCCCCATATATCTGTGATGCCTTTCCAGCTGCCTGCCCTGTGTTGAAGCCTGGAGAGAGCAGGTTCAAGTAAGTCTGTGCGGGCCCTTTAAGAGGAACTGTCTGGGGCTCCAGCAGCCTCAGCTTCCCCCAGCCACAGTTCCCGTTGGTTTTCCAGCCAGAAGTTAGGGGTCTTCTCTTCCTGGCACTGGAACCCTGAGCTGGGCACCTGGTGTGGGACTGGGACCCCTCAGTCCTCAGGAAGGACCTTCCCAGCCGAGGTGTCCTCCTGATTTTTATCCACCACATGTGGGTGTGGGACCAGCCTGTCCGCACCTCTGCCCCTTCTACCAGTTGCCATGTGGCTGCTTCTTTAGTTTCATAGTTGTAGGACTTCCATTCAGCCCAATGTCAGGTGGTTCTGAAGGATGCTTGGTTTGTAGTTTAGTTGTAATTTTGATGTTGTTGTGGGAGGAGGCGAGTATTGCATTTACCTACGCCACCATCTTGACCAGAAATCAGCATAAATAAAGTATTTAAATAAATATTGACTGCAGTGCAATTCACATGCTAACCACCCAGAATTAGCACCCACTCCAGAGGTTTGGGGCACAGTCCCCAATATCACTGCCCTTATATGAGAGGTCAACTATAAGTTTGGGGGACCCCAGGCTACCCACACTTCTGACCAGTTAGCTTCAAATTCAAGAGTGCTCCTACCACCCCCCTTAGGTGCGGTTATTCACTCAAATGACTCGTGGAACTCAGGAAAGTGCTATGCTTATTATTACAGTTTCATTATAAAGGATACAAAGCAAGACCAGTCAGGGAAGAGACATAATAGGGTGAGACGGAGGAGGCTCCCCCCGCCTCAGTGTGCAGGTTCCTTACACATGAGGGATTGAATCACTGGCCGTAGGACTGAAGCCCATCCACTCCATCTTCCTCACCCAGCGGTCTGGAGGTGGGGCTGATATTAGGTGGCCCAAAGCATTTGAACCCTGGGTCTGAGTCAGGAGTGGAAGAGAGGATCGACCCCTTTTTAGAGCCCATAGGGTGACCATTTCCACCTTGTCTCTGACATAGTCCCTGAATCCTAGGCTCATTTCTTCAAAGAATGGGTAGTCTACAGACTTGTTTTCTACATCTGTCCAATTTCCTCTCATGCTCTCTGACCTTTTAATATGTCTTCCACATTAAAATGCACTAAGTGAGCCCCGCTCCATCTAGCTCTGGGGAGCAGGGGTTGGAGGCTGGCCTCTGGGCAGGCCTGCTGGGGGGCTTCTGTTCCTTCCATGGGAGTGGGAGCCTCCCCTGAGGCTGCCTCCCTGCCTCTGTCAGGGAGGAAGGTTGTGTCTGTCCAAGATGAAGTCCTGGAATCTCAGCACAGGATGCCCTTCTGCCTGAACCTTTACCTCCTTCCCTGAGAGTTAGGAACAAAAGAATAATTCCTCTTACATTTAGATGCTGCTGATGGGGGAAGGGTGATAAGAGATGAGGGTGGAGGGAATGTTCTTAGTAATTGGAGTATTTGGCTGATTGGTAACTGTTTACAGCTTGTTTCTTTGCAGCGCATACCCCTTGAAATCATTTTCTTTGTAAATGTTAAAAGCCACATTTAAAAAAAAAAACAACCTTGATTACTCTCCTTTATACTTCAATCAGCAGCATGTCAGCCTCTGAATAAACTGTAATTCCTCCACCATGCCTATCGAGGAGAACATTTAGGCCACGTTTTAAAAAATTATCTTGGTAGGGGTCTCGAGAACAACTAGCAATTAAAATCATCTATTTTCTACTCTTCACAACATAAACATGGATGCTTGACTGATTTCACAGGCTCGGGCTCAGCTTTGCTCTGAGAACCGCTTCAATCCTGCAGCACTTGGAATCACCGGAGCATCACCGTGTCGGCCGGCAGCTGTCAGTGCTGCTGGATCCATTGCTGCATCATTACCGTTAGGGCTGAACTTGATGCCTTGTCCTGTGCACATGCTTCTGGGAGTCACCAGGACTCCCCTCCAGTCTCCGCTGCTCAGGACTAATGTCACCATAAGAAACCACCTGGCCGGGGAGGTGCTGGCAGGAGCCCTGGGGCCCCGTGCTCTCCCTGGCCCCCAACCACAGCCCTCAAGGTGATTTGCCTAAAGATGCTATCCTCTCAGGATTATTCTTAGAGCAACAGACTCCCAGAACCATAAAATGCCACAGATAAAAGGGAATGAGGAATCACTGGGTCCAACCCCTGTGAATTTTCCAGATAAACAAATGGAATCTCAGAGAGACTCCACTAGCTAGTGATGGCCATGAGCATATTTAAGATCCCTGAATCCTTAGGCCAATCTCTCCCCTAGATGGTCTTTGTGGGTGGAAATTATGTTAAACGATTTCTCTCTTGCAAAAGCAAGGTGATCAATTTGCACAGCAGCTCAGGTATGATCTGATTTTTAGGTATGATCTAGGCAGAAGAACAGACTGGAGGAGTCCCTGAGCTGCAGAAGATGCTTCGTGTGAGTGGGTGGCTGGCCCGCATCACCTCTTGCCCATCTACCGTCCTAGAGGGGACCACTGAGGATTGGGGGCGAGGCCTACAGCAGGGCCAGGACTGGTCTGAGGTGGGAGAGGCGCCTCATTGCTCATCAGGCACTTACTCTCAGACCCTCAAAGGCAGCTAACCTGACATTTTACATCCTAGATGCCTCTATCGCCTCCCCCTTATTCCTAGTGATACCCCAAGGGGTGCAGGCACAGGGGATGAAAATGGCAAGGGGCAGGAGCACCTGGACAGGGCATTGGCACCTGGAAGAATCACCAAGATGAGACAAAACAGAGAAGATACATCCCCAGAGAAGCCAAGCTCACCACACCTGGGTCCTGGGTGAGTCAGGAATGGGAGGGCGGATCCCCAGTAAGAGCACCTCCGTGACCATTTCCACCTTGCCTCAGACACTTGTCATCCCTGAATTCTAGGCTAAACTATCATTCCAGGGTCAGAACAATGACTGCAGAGGCAAAGACCTTCGGG
Source organism: Molossus alvarezi (assembly GCA_037176705.1). Lineage (NCBI taxonomy): Eukaryota > Metazoa > Chordata > Mammalia > Chiroptera > Molossidae > Molossus > Molossus alvarezi. The sequence goes on from CM073885.1 coordinate 171,208,816, forward strand.
CAATCCAAAAGCAGGGGACGCTGGGAAGAACAACTGAGGGTCCCCTCTTGCCAAAACACACTGGGATATGGTAACCGCTCACTCCAGCAAAATGTCTTAAGTGGCTGGTAAAACCTAAACTAAAACTGAAAGTTCAGCAACACTCCCAATGTCTGAGCTAATGTTCTAGACTTTGTTTTGTTGTGCATAGCAAGTGATGGGGACCCCAGAGACCCCTACCCCCACGAGCAGTCTGCACTTAAGAAAAGTAAGTGGCTTGGATTTATTAGAAAACAAATAGGTTAATAGCTTATGACACTGAATAACCACTGATAGAAGGGATAGTAAAAAATAAAGCAATAAGTAGTAATAAGAAATTTTGGCAAATTTATGTGCCTTTAAGCAATTTTTTTCTCTTACCATGATTTTTTTTTCTTCCTAATGTAAGAGTGTTTGGGCAAGAATAGTAATGTTTATGAGTTCTAGGGCTATTTTATGTATTTTTTAGAAAAGTGTTTCCAAATTGGGGCATATTTTTCCTTGTTTCTTTAAATCAATATGCTTACTAATGTTTTTATTGCTTGCTTAACAATGTTTTCCATCAATTTAAAATTTTCTCATTGGTTCTGATAAATCTCTGAAAAAATATTGATCCAAAATAAATCTTTCACACCACCACTGTTTTTATTGTTAATGTTTGTGCACTCCATGGTGATTTAAATGTGTTTTAAGTTATTTAGTCTACTTTTTTAGTTCTTTTGCCTTTTAACCTGATTTAAGTTGATTTTCAATCAGTAATCCCCGCTTTACTGTTAAAAATAAGAGTCAGTTCGGGGCGTATTCTGCCTGAATGCTGGTGAGAGGCACGGCGATGCCCGTGGGACACTGGGGCTCTCCAGGAGCTGTCAGGGTAGGTAACACTTGCATCCATGCACACACACGGAGCATTTGTTTTGTAGTGCACGGGCTCAGTTCTCCTCTGGACCCTGCATGGGGTTTGAACCATCGCAAGAAGAACCTTTTTCATGCAAATTTCCATGTGATTGTGCACAAGGATCAGAGCTAGAAGCAGACTGAGCTCTCGGGGAGGGGTTAGGGGATGGTACATCACAGAGTTGGGGGTAGCTATTGTCCCAGCTTCTTCAGGTACCCTAGACCGGTCCTGTTACCTCCAGAGACTGTGGCAGAGTGTGTGTGTATGTGTGTGTGCACGTGTGTGTGTGTGCATGTGTGCATGTGCACATGTGTGTTGGTGTTCTCCTAGCAGTCACCATCAACACGGCAGCATTGAGCCCTGTGGTGTGTCGTTGCAGCCAGGGACCAGCACCAGCACGAGCTGCCCGGTAGGGAGGAGAGAGCCAGGAGCAGTGGGCTCTGGTGACCGCAGCTAATAAACTGCTTGGTGGCTGCCTTTGAGGTCCCCTTCAGAGACTCCCCAAAATGATCGGGAGACATCAGCATAGCTATGTTCTTTTCAAGTATGTTTAGGGAACCTCGAACTATTGTTATAGGCAATAAGAAATTGATAATATGCTTTAAATGTTGAAAAACCTCAATGACCACCTCTTTTAACATTTACTTTACATTGCACCTCACTACCTGGCCTGGGATTAGGACGTTCTATTTTTGTTTTTGTCATTTGGAAGACCTTATCAAGCCACACAGCAGGGGCACAGGTGGTTTGGAATACTAATTCAAGGTGTTGAGGACCAACTTCCAAAAGTTCTCTGATCAGAGTTTTGAAAGCCGTGGATAACAATGGGCAGAGTGTGAAAGTCTTTGGCTGGCGGTCCTCATAGCCCTGTGTCCCTGGCCCCACCTGCAGGGCAGATGAGCTCCAGCAAGGAGAGTGAGGGAGAGAAAAAAGGTTTCCTCCCTGGTTCAGTTATTTCTGAGAAGCTGAATGTTTGACAAACATCATTCATTTAATCCTTCAACAGCCCTGTGGACTAGGTCTCCCTGTTCCCAGCTCACAGTTAAGGAGTTTGAGTGGTACAGTTGGGATTCAAACCCAGATCTCTTTGATTCCAAAATCTGGTTTTTAGCACTGCTTTATATAACTGTCATAATTATGTCCCCTGGAAGCCGAGAGTGTCAGAGAAAGAGCGTGAGGACGTTGGGCAGCCGCGTTCCCCCTGTACACTGCCCTTGTGCTGTGTGTAGCTGTGGCTGGTAAGAGCGTGACCCTGTGCACATGCGGCCCCGCCGTGACACCCAGAGCTCTGGGTGTCTGTACGCTGACCCACCTCGGGGGTCCCGGCTCCAGGAGCTGGGCAGTGCTGTCTGGTGGTGGCTCTGCCTTCATCAACTTAGGTGTCATGGAGCAAACATCCCAGTGGTCCCAGTGACGATGCTGGTAGTGAAAGTCCTACCCCAGAAAGCATGGCAGAGCCACCCCACAGAGGCAAAACACCTGTTTTCATCAGTGACAGATTTGCCCCGTCCCACCGATGAGCCAGGCTGGGCCCCGTCTCCGCGACTGCGCGGGACATAGGATTTCTAGTTCCCTTGAAAGATAAAACCCTAACAGGAGAAGCAGCAAAAGGGAGTTTGGGACATCAGAACCACTCAGCTCATAAAAACGCACGGAGGGGCCCTGACAGAGCACAGCTGCCATCCAGGCTGAGGTGGAGACCCCAGCAGTAGGAGTCCCAGTGACAAGGCCGGAGCAGAGCCCACTCGGTCCCAGGGCGGCCCCAGGAGGGCCTGTTCCCCCCACTGCCCGCTGTCCAGGGCACTTCCCAGGGAACCGGCGCGTCCGCAGGCTGCTTTACTCAGAACCTCCAGAAAGCCTGTTTGCCGTCAAATGCTCACAGGGACACGCGGCTTTCAAGAAGAGGATGTGATTTTTCTTTTCTTGAAAAAAATTAGAAAAATAAAGAAATAAACCAAACACATGAACGTCCTTCTTTAAGCTCCAGCCATATTGGCATCATTTGGGTCCATGAATGTGCCATGTGCTCCTTCTCACTTTTCAACATATAGGAACTCTGCATGGAACCCACTTCCTTCCCTCACCAGCCCAAGTCCTGCGCGCCTCAGGTCTCAGCTTCCTGTCGCTTTCTTAGGGAAATCTGTGAGCTAAACCACGTCAGTCCTGCTGTACACCCTGGACTCAAGTCACATATTACACTTGCAATTCATAAATGATGTAATTATTTAATCTTCTTGTGACTATGGGCTGCAGTTATCCCAATCATTAGCTGTAAACCCATCCCCTGTCCTCGTTCCCCCACCACCACGCCCCACCACGGAGGACTTAAATGTGGGTTTAAATATGCGAGTCTCAGGTGTAGCTGAAAAGCCGGAGTCTGACCTTACACTGCGTCAGAGCAGCGGGCCCTGGAGACACCTCCAACGCCAGGGCTGTGCTCCCCGTGGAGGGGCCGCCCAGCTCTGTCTTGGTTGCTGTTATTTTCCCAGGACCTACATAGTGCCTGGGTCCCAGAAGGTGCTCGATAGGCACTCCTTGCATTACTGAGCGAATGTTGGGAGCCCAGCAGTCTGGGTCACGGGCTGCACAGAGTATCCCCATGGCTGTGGTCAGGATGGCCTGACGTCCTGTGTGTGAAACTGTCCTGAGAGTCCTCAATGGTCCTGACCTTACCTAGGATGGATGACAGTGTGTCTGGACACCTTAGCAGGAGTATCAGTCCATACAAATCCTTCTACTAAATAACAACGTCTTAATGAAGAAGCCAACATTATTTTAAGGGATTCATGTGTTTTAACTTTTACATAGTTTAGCCGCAGGCCTTTCAGACGTGTGCTCTGAGCTGGAACTGAAGATAGAAGTTGTTTTCCTCTTGTCTACAGAAAATGGGCTGTCACCAGCCTGTCCTTGCCCCTGCATTTTATGAAGGTCAATACTGACCCTGAACTCTTCTTGAAGAGGAGGGGACAGTCCACCTTAATCCTATTTTTTCCCAACAGCTAACACTCAAGTGCTGAGTGAAAATACCTCACTCGGGGCTCTAACTTCCTTCCTCATATAGATTCTAGATTCAGCAGGAATTTACATTAAATTACTTTTTTCCCTTTATTATGAAAGTAATAAATGTTCAATTTGGAAAATTTAGAAAATACACATAGGCAAAAAGGAGAATATTTAAATCACCATAATCCCAACACCCACAGGTAATTATTATAAATGTTTTGAGGTCATTTCCCCCCCATGAAAATACATACTTTTATTTTATAAAAATGAAAGCACACTTGGAGGGAGTGAAAAAAATTTTAATACAGAAAGTGTCGAGTCACCCAGCAGCGCTGGCAAGCGGGAATCGTGGTGATGTGTGTGTGTGTGCGTGTCTGTGTGTCTGTGTGAAGGAAATGTCCCAGGTCATGTTGTCCTCCCCTTTGTTCCTCTCGACAGCTACAGCCCCCTTCCTCCTTTCCCAACAGTAATCATAGCAAGACTCCTTCCGGGCCATGGAGATGTATCCAGCATCCCCCGCTTACCCACGGTTTCACTTTCTGAGGTTTCAGTTACCTGTGGTCCAAAAATATTAAGTAGAAAGTTCCAGAAATAAGTGATTTGTACATTCTCAGTGGCAGACTATTCTGAGTAGTGTGATGGGATCTCTCCGTCCGCTCCATCCTGCCCGGGATGGGAATCCTCCTGCCCAGGTCTTCACGCTGCGGACGCTCCCCCGCCACCTTGAGTGACTCACAGCCATCTCGGTCACCGAAGAGAGAGACCACGTTCACATAACTTTTATTAGAGCATATCGCTATAATTGTTCTATTTTATTATTGTTATTCATCTCTTTCTGTGCCAAATTTATCAATTGAACTTTATCATAGGTGTGTATGTATAGAAAAAAAACAGTGTGTGCAGGCTTTGGTACTATCTGAGTTTTCAGGCATCCACTGGAGACTTGGAATATGTCTCCCGGGGATACGGAGGGACTGCTGTGTGCATGTGTATGTATGTGTGTCTACGTTCACATCATTTGCACAGAAGCCTGTTACTGCGCACAATGACCCGAGCCTTATCCCTTCCGCTCGCGGTGTGGACACGCGCAGGCGTGTCCGCTTCGTTTAAACAACTGTGTGGAGTCCCTCGTATAAACATGTCACATTTTGTTTATTCCTCTATTGTTAACATTTAGGTCATCTCTAATATTTTACTACTACAACCATTGCGGCAAGAAAACTTGTACACGTTTCCTGTCACGTCTTCAAGGGTTTCTTCAGATGTGTATTTAGAACTGGGGTTGCTGGGTTGAAGGGTAGAAACATTTCGAGATGCCAAGCTGATGCCCAGGTGGTTTGCCAACAGTACTTCCTCCAGCAGTCTGTAAAGGTTTGCACTTCCGTGGATCTTCCCCGGCACTTGGTATTGTCAGACCCTTCACGTGTTTGCCAGTTAGGCCGCAGTTGTATTTCGCTCTCCTTTATCATCACATGATTGCACGTGAATTTTAGCCAATCCTTGTTCTGTAACTGTTTTCTGCACTTAATATATTTGAGGCCCTTCCCACACAAATATATGTTCCCCCGTGTAATTTTAAGGCACATTATTTTGTGCGGCTATGCCACTGTTCACATAACAAATGGCCTGCCATGAAATTTACACTTAGGCTTCCAAGCCGTGGCCGTTGTTCACGGCACGTGGGAGCTGCTGCAGCAGACAGGGAACGATGCTCTCGGTTCAGACAAACCTGCTCTGGCTGGGACCCACCCAGTGTCCACTGGGCAGGTACCCCGAGACAACAAGACCAGCACGGACCCTCCAGGGGCTCATGTACAGCAGGAGTTCAGCCCCTGCAGCCAGCTGCTGTTTGAATCCTGGTTCTGCCACTTACTAGCTATGTGGCTTTAGGAAAGTTAAGTTCTCTGGCCTCCGTTTCCTCATGTGTAAAATTGGATATGATAACAGCGCCTACCTCAGAGGGCTGTCAGAAGGAGAATGCAATGTAACGGTTGATTTCAGCACAGTCTGGAATATAATAATATCTAGCATTCATTAAATGCCCACCATTCGAGGCTAATCGAAATAAATTAGAATCTGTGCATCTAAAAAGATCTTCATAGTCAACTCCAATTTGCCTGGATGCAGTAAATGAAGTTCAGAAGAATTGTGACTGGCCCAAGGTCACACAGCTGTTGCTGTCAGTCCAATCTGTGGAAACAGAATGAGGCAGCCACCGTGTGCTTTCTCTGGCTCTTTAAGCCACATGGTGACAAGGACAGTTGGAACGCCACCCTCAGCACGCTTTCATTCCATGGACTCTTGCAGTATGTGGACCAGTCTTGATGCAAATTTGCTCCAGGCACGACAGTCTCAAGCACTTTGCCATCAAACCTTGTTGCCAGACACAGAACTGGAGGTGCAGAGCCCTGTGTGTGCTGCTCATTGCCAGGAAACAGGAGAGCCCCGTCCTGCCTGTGGCACCAAGACATCAGGGGCGGGGGGCACAGCTAAGATATGCAAGTCGCCCGGCAGCGTGGAACCTTTGTGACTCCAAACAGCTTGTTGCGGTTGCTATGGTTTGTTGTCTCCCCGGAGCAGGCTGGGGTGCACCTCCTCTCAGTGCCTGCTCAGCCTGGGCCAGGCCCCACACCAGGCAGACAGTCAGGCGGGGTCTCTGAGTGGGGCACTGCCACCAACCAGGGGCCCCGGCCCTTCTTGCACCCCTGACTTTGCTCCATTTCGGAATAATTCCTGGGGTTTCATCACTAAAATGGACAACAGGAGCATTTCCAAAAGTCAATAAATACAGTTTTCCTTTGGGAGTAAATCACTTAGGTATCGAGAAGATTCTCCAGACACAGAAATGTGACCAGTGAGATTTCTGGACAGTCTGTTTAGTCCTGGTCCACATGCTAGGGTATCCAGGAAAGTCCTCTGAAGACCTGCAAACCAGCAGGCGTCTAACTGTCCCCTCCTCTTGTGGTTACAGTCTGCAACTTGTGTTTCATCAATTGAATAATGTGTCTCCCTTTCAAGACCCTTCAGAAGAAATTAGAATATAGTCTATTTTGTTTATAGTTTCTATTATTTATGTATATGTGTGTATGTGTGTGTAGATTTCTGTATGAATGTATGTATATACATTGTTTAATAAAAACCTCTCTCACCCTCTTCATAAAATGTTCTCTTTGGAGATCAACTTTGCGATTGAGGGTTGATCACTAAACATACATTAAAAAGCCAAAATGCTGAAGTTTTCAACACATTTTAAGACAGTCGGGTTGAGAGTGTACCTGAGAGAGAAGCAGGGGCGGAGTCGGAAGATGGGGGCCTGAGAGAAGTCCTGTGTCCTGGGAGGTTGGGGTGTGGGGGGCCCAGGGTGAGAGAGAACAGCCAGGGAGGGAGGGAGCCCAGCGACACTCGTCACGTGGGGTGGAAGCTGAGACAGTGACTCAATTGCTTCCAACATTTCCCTTAGAGACTGAGGCAGATTCTTCGGGAGCTGCTCTGCCTGTAGCTGGTGAGGAGAAAGAAGCTTCCAGCGTGCAGCGCTAGAGAGGCTCCCTGAGGACCCTGCAGTCGCAGCCTTGCCTGGCCTCCCACGTCCCCGCTGAGGCACCAGACGTGTGGGTGCAGTCACCTGGGATCCTCCAGACCACGTGGTGGCCAAACCTAAGTGACACCAGGCAACGCTGCATGAGAGAAGAGCCACCCGCCGAGCTTACGCGAATCCATGGCCCACAGAATAGATCCCAAGTGGTGCTTGTCTCAAACCACTGAGTTTTAGGGTGATTTATGAGCATCAGTAGATCACCAGAACAAGTAACCTCCTCTAACACTGAGCATACCACATCCTAGACCTGCCGTTCCACTCCTGGACAAAGACCCAGCCAAGTCTGTGTCTGTTTGCGCCAAAAGGCATAGGCAGGAAAGGTCAGAGCAGCTCCATATTCAAAACAACCCCAAACTGAAAACAACCCAAAACAGGCAAGATGAGGACGATCTATCTGCTAGAGTGGGCGGATGTGACCAGAAAGGAGGGGGCAGAGGTGGCAGAGAAGTCTGATGGACGGTTTGCAGCCTGGCTGGGGAAGTCCCAGTTGTCCGGTGCAGAGTGTGACACCCCTTATCACAGCTAAGTACCCACTGGAGAGGAGGCACCCAGTGACGCCTCCCGCCTCCCATGACCCCCTGTGAGCCCACCCCCCTGGACCACCAGACTTGACTCACACGTGTTTGTTCTCATCATTGAGGCTCCGGGCCTCTTCCACATAAGAAACCGGTGTGTAAACAAGTAGTTATTGTGCAACCAGACGGTCAGTGCTGTATTCCAGGTTTGCACACCACTTTTGTGTTGGTCACTCGACTATACACACCTGTCTTCTGTTCCCCTTCTAGGAAGAAAACTCCTTGAGGGCAGAGACTGTTGTACTGGCGTGAATTTTCACAGGATCCAGCACGAGGCCTTGTGTGCAAGTACTTCAAACTCCTTTTTTTTTTGAATCCTCACCTGAGGACATTTTCGCATTTATCTTCAGATAGAGCAGGAGGGAGAGAGAGAGAAAAGAGAGAGAAACATCGACGTGAGAGAGAAACATTGACTGGTTGTCACCCACTCTACCTCAACCAGGGCTGGAGACAAACTGCAACTGAGGTACGTGCCCTTAGCAGAAACCGAACCCAGGCCCTGGCCGGTTTGGCTCAGCGGTTGGAGCATTGGCCTGTGGACCAGAGAGTCCCGGGTTTGGTTCCCGCTAGGGGCACGTACAAAAAAAAAAAAAGGAAAAAGAAACCAAACCCGGGACTCTCTGGTCTGTGGGCCAGTGCTCTAACCACTGAGTCAAAGTGGCCAGGGCTCAAACCCATTTTATAAAAAACTGAATAGTTGTGTCTGGCTGGTGTGGTTCAATGGTTGAGTGTTGACCCATGCATCAAGAGGTCGCTGGTTTGATTCCTGGTCAAGACACATGCCCAGGTTGTGGGCCCGATCCCCAGTGGAGGGCATGCAGGAGGCAGCCAATCGATGTTCTCTCTCATCGATGTTTCTAGCTCTCTCTCCCTCTCCATTCCTCTCTCTAGAACCAACAAAGGGAAAAACAAAACAAAACCCCACAAAACTGAATAGTTGGCTTGGCTGGTGTGGCTCAGTGGATTGAGCATTGTCCCGTGGACTGAGAAGTCCTGGTTCGATTCCTGGTCAGTGCACATGCCCAGGTTGTGGGCTTGATCTCCAATAGGGAGCGTATAGGAGGCAGCTGGTCAACATTTCTCTCTCATCAATGTTTCTATTTCTTTCTCCCTCTCGCTCTAAAAGAAAATTAATAAAACATATTTTTAAAAAACTGAATAGGTGAGTTCAGCCAGACCTAGTTGGGTTAATGGAGTCACCAGAGAAATCATCTTGAGCTGACATGAACCCTCCTCTGCAAATGAGAGGCCACGTGCTTGGGGCCGAGGTTGGGAAAGCATGTGATATTACGTGCATCCAAGACCAAATGTCCCTGCCCTGGTGTCCCAGCGTTATAAAAAGGCAGGCACAAAATAGCCCTTAGTCAAGGCGGGCAAGCTAACCTGGAGGCAGAATAAACACCCAGAGGGGCACATACCTCACTGGACCTGCTCTTGTCCTCCAGGGGGCAGGCTCTCAGACCCCAGGGAGCCATGTCACCCACCTGAGTTGGGAAGGTCTGTCTCCTTCCAAAGCGAAAGCAGGTGAACTTCTGTGATCCATGTCCCCACTGACCAGCTGTAGTTTAGAAACTATGGTTTAGGAAGTGTGTGTGTGTACACACCACATACACACGCACACACACACTCAGAGTTAACAGAATTCCAATTGTACATGAACTTCATTGACTTTTTATCATTAACTATATTTTATCAACCAATTAGAAGTAATATTGTGTGGGTGGGGGTGTCATGGAACTTATAAATGCTCTAGTGTAGGTACAGATTCTGATTATTTCTAATAAGAAAAAAAAGTCACATGTGAGATTTATCCAGCCAATAGAGGGCATCCTTCACCTTTACCAGACTTGAGTCTTTGGGAGGTGGGGTGGTGTGTGAAGACGCTGAAATGTATTAAGTGGGCTTTTTGCTGTAAGTGGCACTATGGTGGCAGGGTGGGGGCGGGGGCATTGGTAGCTAGAAAATTAACATATCAAGAATGCTAAAGTGTCATATCCTTTTTGCATGGAAAGTGGACTTTCATCAATTTTATCTCCTCAATTAAGTTCTGGTTCTGCCTAGATTGACCTGAAGTTCTTAACCCATTCCCCCAGCCTTGGCACACAGCCGAGAGTTTGGACTGACATACAGATTGCATCTATTTTCCAAAAAGAGTTTGTTACTGTGACAGATTATACCTGGGGGGATGAGTAATTCTAAATAATTCCACCAGAGGGAGCCAAATGACTGCTATAGAACTATTCAACGCAGGTTTGGGTTTCCTCTTTGGAAGGCTGCTTTCTAATATCCATTGAGCTTCCCTCCGCCTCTCCCTCCCCCTTTTCTGCTCCTCCTAAGACATCTTAAAATTCAAGTCACCATAGCACTAGGAATGCATATTTTGTATTTTCTCACTTAACAACCCACAGACTTTAAACAGATAGCACTGTGGTAACAATATGAAGACTCTCTGCCCTCCTAGTAGGGGATAGAAGCATTTGAATCATTTTTTTAAATCTTACCTTGGGAAGAAAATAAAAGTGTGGGTACTCTGTGAGGAATACATCCAGGCAAGTATATTGGTGGACTAGGGGATGGGGGTGGGGGGGAGGATGATTTGTCATTGTAAACAATTTAGCCAACGGTGAACTTTTCTTCTTACTCTGTATAGATATGGGTTAGCTCTGCGTTAGAACCACCTAGACAAATACACGCCTCCTGCTGCTGTCTAGCTTCAGACCCATGAGACTCCGTGAACAGCAGCAGCATTCTCCCATTGGCATTGGCTGTGGCTGGGCATCTATAGTCCAGCACAGCGGGGAAATGGCGTATCTGAGTTTCAGCCAAGTTCTCAATACTCACCCTCACCTTTTCCACCCACAGCCTGGAACCAGAGGGTCCTTCTTCTAAGATACCACCCACCTCGTGTATATTATATTATAGCTCCAATTCCATTATGTACTTATTTTAAACCTGACTCCCTAATTAAGCTGTCATCTCCTTGAGGGAGGAACTTTGTCTTAATTTTCTCCGTAGTCCAGAACTCAGCAAAGTGTAAGGCTCATATGAAGAAATGCTCAACATCACTAATCATCAGAGAGATGCAAATTAAAACAACAATGAATTTAGAAACTATCACCTCACACCTGTCAGAATGGCTGCCATCAACAAATCATCAAACAAGTGTTGGCGAGGGTGTGGAGAAAAGGGGACTCTAGTACACTGCTGGTGGGAATGCAGACTGGTGCAGCCACTACGGAAAACAATATGGTGTTACCTCAAAAAATTAAAAATTGAACTTCCATTTGACCCAGTGATTCCACTTCTAGGAATATACCCTAAGAAGCCTGAAACACCAATCAGAAAGAATATATGTACCCCCATGTTTGTAGCAGCACTATTTACAATAGCTAAGATCTGGAAACAGCCCAAGTGTCCATCAGTAGACGAATGGATAAAAAAGCAGTGGTACATATACACAATGGAGTACTACACAGCTGTAAGAAAGAAAGATCTCTTATCCTTTGAGACTACATGGAGGGACCTGGAAAGTATCATCCTAAGTGAAACAAGCCAAACAGAGAAAGACAAGTATCATATGATCTCACTCATTTGTGGAATATAATGAACATAACAGTCTGAGGAATGGGGTAGTCCCAGAGACGTGGAAGTGGGGTACAGACTAACAATCCCCAGAAGAGGGGGTTGTGGGGGAGAGATAAACCACAGAACTTATATGCAAGTATGCATGAACAATGGACATGGACAACAAAGCTGGGGACAGGGCAGGGAGGGAGGAGGAGGGGGGAATCAGTGGGGGGAAAAGGAGAAACATCTGTAACAAAACTTAATTAATAAAAAATAAAATAAAATAAAAAAATAAAAAAGAAAGAGTTACTCAATGTCTATGAAATGAATAATAGCTTTATAAACAAGGTGCAAAACAATAAGATCTAAGAGCAAGAAAGTATCTACTATGGGCCTGTCTAAGCACTAGATGGTGTTAAATTTAATACTCAGAAATGCCCAATAAAATAGGTAATAGGTACTACCATTATCTACATTTTAAAGTTGAGAAAACGGTGGTGATTGAGGGGGAGGATTAAGTAACATTCCCAGGGTTGTGAGTGGCTAACCTGAGGCTGGGGTTTGAGCCCTGGGACAGCAGCGGGCATCAGTACACTTGCCGTGGTTTCGTAGAGCAGCACACTTGGGTGAATGTTCTGAGCCAATGAGCGGCTCTGCTCTATGCGGCCATCCATTCTGGGCCCTGCTGTTCCCCAAAGCCTTGTCCTCTGTGTGGTTAGGGCTTGTCCACGCTATGTCCAGGCCACACCCAGTAGGAAAGTGGAAGAAAGCATGGAGAGGCCAACCCACTTCTTCAGTGCCCCAGTTTTGGAGAAAACCGGGTCCCATAGCCACATGTAATTACTGGGAAGTGAGTCTCACTGGACAACCATGCACACACCACAGGTCCGTTTCCCTGGACAGATGCAAAGGAGATTGTGATGGAAGTTAGCTGTCTCCACCACACTCAGTACTCAAGCCTGTGCCAGTCAACACGTTATTAATCACTTTCATAACAATAGATGTGAGTTATCTGCTCATTAAATTAGAGAATGACAGTATGGAAAAGAGAAAAAATTTACATTGGATGATAGATGAGGATTTTTTAAAAATTTATAACCTTAGGCAATGTTTTCTTAGATATGACATCAGAAACATAACCAACAAAAGAAAACATAAACTGAACATCATCAAAATTAAAATCTATTGTGTTTCCAAGGACACCATAAAGAAAGTGAAAAGAAAACCCACAAAATGGTATAAGATATTTGCAAATTATATATCTGATAAGAAACTTGAACTTAGAAGGTATAAAGAGCAATTGCAGCTTGATTATAAAAAGACAAATAACTCATTTTTTTTAATTGGCAAACTATCTGAATAGCTATTTCTCCAAAGAAAATATACAAATGGCCAATAAGCCATGAAAAGTTCTCAGCATCATTGGCCACCAGGGAAATGCACATCAAAGCCACAAGAAGATCCACTCCGCACCCACTGGGACACTTGTGACAGAAAGGACAGACCATGACAAGTGTGAGCGAGGGTGTGGTGCAGGAACTCTCAGACACTGCTGGTGGGAGTGAAAAACGGTGCAGTGCTTTGGAAAACAGTCTGGCAGTTCCTCAAATATTTAAACTTAAATGTTTTCATGTTCAACTCCTAGGTATTACCCAAGAGAAATAAAACCAAATGTCCCCACAAATACTTATAAACAAATGTTCATAGCGATATTACTCATAATAGCCAAAATGTGAAAACAACCCAAATGTCAACCCACTGATGTGATATATCAGAATGCTGGAATATTATTTGGGAAAGAAAAGGAGTAAAGTATTAACACCTCTATCATACTAATGAACAATGAGCTGAGTGAAAGAATCTGGTCACATAGGACCACATATTGCATGATTCCAATTATATGGAATATGTACAATAGATAAATCTATAGAAACGGAAAGCAGATTAATGGTTGCCTAGAGCTGGGGGGATGGGAGACTGGGGCAGTGACAGCTAATGGGTGTGGGGTTGCTTTGGGGAATAATAAAAATGTTCTAATATTGATTGTGGTGATGGATATAGTGTGCAACGAGTATACTAAATATACCAAATGGCATTGAATTTCACATTTCACGGAAGTGACTTGTATATGGAATGTTAATTCATTCTCAATAAAGCCATTAAAAATCATAAGCACCAGAATAAAGGACCCACACTAACAGGATTAAATTGACCATCACTTCAAGTACTATCCGGCTTGCAGGATGAGGCAGCCTGGCGGGGCCGTGACTCCCAGGAGGGGCAAGGATTTCAGCACATCCTAAGCCCCTTACGAACGAACAACACGGCAGGGCGGCCAGAGCCCTTAAACGCGAGTCCAGGGTTGTCCTCTCCCGACGGCCTTCAGGACTGTTAGGTGCTTTGCAGTGCTCTGGAAAACAGTCAGCAAAGACAGCGCTTAGAGCTCACTATTAGGAAAAATAAACAGGAACAACTGAAATCTTTTTTAAAATATCTTTTTATTGATTTTTTTAGAGAGAGAGGAAGGGAAAGAGATAGAAACATCGATGTGAGAGACAAGCACAGATCTGCTGCCTCCTGCACGCCCCTTCCTGGGGACCAAGCCTGCAACCCGGGCAGGTGCCCTGACAGAAATGGATCCGGGACCTCTCAGTCCATGGGATCCGGGACCTCTCAGTCCATGGGATCCGGGACCTCTCAGTCCATGGGACGGCACTCAATCCACTGAGCCACTCGGGCCAGACATGAAACAACTCAAATCTGAAAGGCGGTTATTGCTCAGGCTGCTGGGTCAGAGGAGTCTGTGGCTCCGGTCTTCAGACCCACTGGTGTCAGGCCTGGTTGTGGCTAATAGCCCTGCTGTGGGGGGCGGCCCGTGTCTGATTGGGGTCCGCCCGCGTCTGATTGGGGGCTGCCTGGGTCTGGGAGTGAAGCTGGCTCAGTGCAGGGCTGTTGGCTGGGGGTTGCCCTGCAGTCCTGCTGCCAGGCTTCCTGTGGATACCAGTGAAAAAGGAAGTCGGGTAGTCAGGAATCAAATGGTTTGTAAAAAAGAAAATCAAAATCATAGCAGGTAACATATTTTTAAAATCTTTCCAATTATGCTTTCTTATCAGTAAGCCAGTCTCTCGCTCCCTGTGCTTCCTAAAACGACAGCTTTACTTTTGTTCATTTGCACTCCACCCCTCACCAAAAATAATCTGAGGACAAAATGGAAAGGTCGAGCCATGGACCTACTATCACTGCGGAGGCTAGGTCGGGAGTTCAAATGTGGGTCCCCTGACAAAGAAAACAGAATTACTCAAAAAATTCTCACATTTGGGAAGGAGAAAACAAACTACATTTTCAAGATATAAAAGATTTAGTGATACAACCGCCAACAGAATTTTCTGACATAAATCTTTGTTTTCGAGGATAAAATCTAGACAGTAGAAAATAACTTTTTAATAAAGCAGAAAAGGCATTTTATTTTATTTTTATGTGTTGCTCAGAGGTTGCTGATCTTTTTATTATTTCCACCAGAGTTCCACATTGTCAAAAATCAGTTTAAACAGCTTAATTTCTGCTGTAATTCAGCCACAAAAACTAAAAACAAACAAACAAAACCCCAGCAATTATTTATGTACCTCTTATATGTTAGCACTGGGGTGAATGAAAGAAGAGAAACCAGAAAATGAGAAGGGCATTTGTCTTCTAGAAACTTCCCTGGGAATGAACAGTACACCCAGGAAATCACTTGAAATCTGAAACAGTAGAAACTTAGATACTAGGGTGGGTGGCAGGCAGGGCCGTTACCTTGTGGTGTGGGAATTCCAGAAGGAGAGATCAGTGAGCACCACAGTGGGAAATAAAGAGGGTCAGAATGAAGGTCTGGAAACCCACTCCTGAGCTCTGACCAGCCTCCTCCATAAAGAGGGCAGGGGGCTCACACTTATCTAGGAAGGCTGGTCTTGTGCCAACCAGGCCAGGGAGCAGAAATGCCGTGTCATAGGCCTCATTACAGGACAGCCATCCCCCACAACAGATGCAACCCCACTCAAACAAGAGTTTGGGGACAAAGGAGACCTAAATCCCTTGGCCAGCCCCAATCCCCGCCCCTCTCGGCACTGCCTCTGCCTCAAGGGGCCAGGTAGCACCCAGGGCAATTCTACCATGCACCCCTGGGAACTGGCATTTTTAATCTGCTCAACTGCAAATGTGACAACGTCTTACGTCCATCAGCCAGGCAGGCAGGGAGACAGCACAGACAGCCATATGCGCTAATGTTGCTTAGCAGAAGCTGAGAAAGCACAACCCAAAAGCAACCTCCTGCAGAATGACGGGCGTTCAAGAGGAAAGAAGCAAATGTGGCAGCACTTCTGGGTTTCTCTGCTTGGTCGTGATGGTGGGGTCCTGATGGCCAAGGGCTGCATGTCTCTTCTCCATCTCCAAACTATTTCATACGAACCCTATCTACTTGCAAAGATTAGGACAATGCACATAAAGTGTTCATGCCTGATATCTGGCACATAGAAATTTCATTAATACTATTATGACAGTGTTGATTTCTATTATTTTCAGTACCTTTATCTGGTATTTCTGCAACCCTTCTGGCAATGTTGCAAATCTGTGTCTTCTGAGATAAAAGGGAAGAAGTTTCAACCATACCACTGGCACATCAACATCTCAGCAACAAGTCAATAGGTGGCCTGAACACACCTGGAAAGCTGACAGATATTTCAATAAACCCAAGGATGTCACTTCCAGATGGCAATGCAGTCACATCACTTACAGGGTTGGTTGACCCTCCTGTCACTACCTCGCCATGAGGACGCAGGAGGGGGCGTTTCCTGTGTTCTCTCTCAGCCTCCCACCCTTTCCCACTTCCCCCAGGGCCTCCTCCCCTGTGCAGCCCCAGGCACAACAATCGGCCATTTGTTACAAAGGGTCTTCGGGAGGCAGAACAATGACCCCCTGAATATGCCCCCCCCCCATCCCTGGGACATGTGACTGTGTTATGTTCTATGGTGAAGAGGGATTAGGTCACAGACTGAATTGGGTTGTTAATCTGCTGATTTTAAGAAAGATTATTCCAGATGATACTAGTGGGCCCTAAGGTCACGAGGTTTTTAGAAGTGGAAGCAGGAGGAGAGACATGGAAGGAGATGGGGTGCAGGGGTGTAGTGTCGCAGGCGGCTTTGGAGATGGAGGAAGGGGCAGTAAAGCAAGGAATGTGGATGGTCTCCAGACATTGGAAAAGGCAAAGAAATAGATTCTCCATTGAGCCTCCCGGAAGGTAGGAGCCCTGCTGACACCTTGATTTTAGTCCAGTGGGACCTGTGTCAGGCTTTCAACCTACAGACTGCAAGACAATAAATTTGTACTGTTTAAAGCTCCAAGTCTGAGGTCGTTTGCTATGGCACAGGGTCTTTCTGCTCATAATCTGATGACATTATTCTGCCTCTCAAGAGGTATTTGTTACAGAGGTGTCACACATGACTTTTCATGTATCCTGATGGAACAGGCTAAGCCCTATGCCCTGCGAATATGGGTACAAATTGTCATCACACATGAAACTCTCAATGAGAGCCTGCCCTAGGAAGACAGAATGACCAGGGACTTAGTGGAGCCTGAGTCGTGGGCATGTTCAATTGTCCATAGCACCCATGTTCTGCCTCACAAACCCTTCAATTCTTCCCAACCTCGTCATCACCACAGACCCCATGGGCCCCAAGGCTTAGGAGATCATGCATGTGTGCATTTTCAGCTAATTTTCTTATTTTTATTCATCAGAGATACATATGACTTCCAACCAAAGCTTGTGATTAGTGTGAAGTAGCCAGAGCTCCCATAATGAGTTCACAGAATTCCAGGCAAAAACAAAGCCAGGAAGCTTTAGAAATCCCTCAGTCTGATCCTCAGTAAATGTTGGTCTTCTTTAATATTTAAAATACTTGGTGAAGCTCCATTACCACTTCTATGGCTTTGTAAAATGCCCTGGATTGAGAAACTAAACAATATGTTATCTGTGTGATCCTTTCAGATCCAGAACTTTAATCCTCAGTTTATAACTCCTTTCACCCAGTGTTATCTCCATGTGCCTCTCAGCTCTGTGGATGGGGCACACTCTTTTCATTGTGTTGAGAGATTCACTTCAAGCTCAGCTTAGATTCTGACCTGTTCAGCAATGGTGACATCATTGTGAGCCTTGGGGACCTCATAATCTGATACAGAAGTGTCCTCCAGTCTGTCCCTGGGAAGGAATGTGCTGAAGACAAATTCCCTGGAATCTCTTTTTATGGACCAGATGCTCCCACTCCAAAAAGAGTTAAAGCACATGCTTCTGGCTCTCAGGAGTGTAAACTGTGGAAAACAGTTCGGCATTACCTACTGAGGTTAAAGACATACATACTTTATGACCCAGAAATTCCATTTCTAGGTTTATACTCTAAGCAATGTCCTCACCCGTGCATGAGAGATGGGTGCAGACTGCTCATCACGGTATTATCCATAACAGTCCAAACTGGAAACACCTATGGGACAACGTTTTCTAAAGCAGTGTGTTCATACAATGTAATGAATGAATGTTGCTACATGGGTGTATCATATATATTAGTGATGAATAAAAGAAAGCAGACACAAAGGAATGTTCTATGATTCCATTCACATAATATTCCAAAAGCAGATGAAGAGATAGTGTTTAAGTATTCAGACTTAGGAGACAAAATTATAAAGAAAAGGAAAGAAATAGTTACCACAGAAGTTTAATAGTCATTACTCCTTGGGGCCAGGAAAAGGAAGGTGGCTGGGAGGGGCCACAAGAGGGATCCTGGGCTCTCCCCACGTTTTATTTCCTCACAGTGGTGGTGCTTGTCTTGTGGAGAATTCCTGAGATTGTATTTGATTCATTTTTCTCTCTGTGTGCTATAGTTCATTCTTTTAAAAAGAAAGTTTAATTTTTTTATTCTGAACTACTTCCCTAAAAACAAATTCCTTACATGTGAACTGTTCTTAGTTTTGTTCTTCCACTATAACATATATTTGTAAGCCTAAGAGAACATTTGAAGAAAATCAGAAAAGTGGGGAAAATATCGCCTTTAATTCTTTCTCCCAAAGACAAACACTGTTAACATTTTGATTTTTCTCTATGAATAGCTTTGGATATTTTTATTTTTGATTGTAGATGACCATATTTATTCAAATCCATATTTTAATATTTTTCACTTAACATTATTTCATAAACATTTTCAAACTAATTACAAACACTCTGCATGATTATTTCAATTACAACATATTTCATTTAATGATGAATCATTAAATGACATACCAACTTGAAAAGCACTTAGATAATTTCCTCTTTTTTCTCTGTAAATAGTGTTATGGCAAAATATTGTGTTTAGCTTTTTACATATTTCTAATTATTTCCTTAGAATTCATCCCTGAAAATAGAGTTTCTAGAGTCTAAAATAGTACCTTTCTAAGGCTCTTATCCAAAACATGTCCCTATTCCAGAGTCAGAATTTAAAGAGCTTAATGAGTCTGAACTGGCTCCTCTTAAGTTGTTTCCAATAGCTCCTCCCAGAGCACGACAGTGGATTTATGTGGGGCCTTTCTCTGTGGGCCTCTCATAGTGCATCTACGTCGCAGTAAACAGCAGCCTCAAACTATTGCCCAGCCTCCTTACCTGTGGGCTGTGAGCCCTGACAGGGATTGTAAAGTGTGAAAAAAATAGCTCCTCCCAGAATTGGGTCAGTTGGTCTATTGCTCTCCCCAAACTGCTGCTCTAGTCCAATGACAACCTTCAAGTTGAGCTCATGTTCCTTTCTCTACCTTCCCACTGAGATGTACAGCTAGGGTGTACTTTGGTCTTTCAGTCAGATTCTTTTTTTTTTTTTTTTTTTTTTTTTTCCCCAAATCTTTATTGTTGGATGTAAAATGTATTACAGATGTTCCACATTTTTCTCCCATTGACCCCCTCCTCCCCCCTCCCGCCCCCCTCCCACCTTTTCCCACATTATTGTCTGTGTCCATTGGTTATGTATATAAGTTCTTTGGTTTATTTCTTCCCACCCTCCCAACCCCTTTCCCTTTGAGGTTTGTCAGTATAGCAATGAATTTGTGCTTCTTAATCCCTTCACCTTTTTCACCCATTCCCCCAATCCCCTTCCCAACTGGCAACCACCAAAATGTTCTCTGTATCTATGAGAATGTTTCTGTTCTTCCTGTTCATTTTGTTTGTAGATTCCATTGTTGATAGATATGCATTCATTGCCATTTTGTTTGTTCATACATTTTATCTTTTTCTTCAAAAAGACCCTTCATCATTTCATATAATAATGGTTTGGTGGTGATGAACTCCTTTAACTTTTTCTTGTCTGGGAAAGTTTTTGTATGTCCATCGATTCTAAATGACAGCTTTGCAGGATAGAGTAATTTTGGTTGTAGGTTCTTGGTTTTCATCACTCTGAATATTTCTTGCCACTCCCTTCTGGCCTGCAAAGTTTCTTTTGAGAAATCAGCTGACAGCCTAATGGGTACTCCCTTGTAGGTAACTATCTGCCTTTCTCTTGCTGCTTTTAATATTCTCTCTTTGTCTTGAACCTTTTGCATTTTGATGATGATGTGTCTTGGTGTGTGCCTCTTGGGGTTCATCTTGTTTGGGACTCTCTGTGCTTCCTGGACTTGTATGTCTGTTTCCTTCACCAAGTTAGGAAAGTTTTCTGCCATTATTGTTTCAAACAGGTTTTCGATTTCTTGTTCTCTCTCTTCTCCTTCGGGCACCCCCAAGATGCGAATGTTGGCACGCTTGAAGTTATCCCAGAGGCTCCTTACTCTATCCTCATTTTTTTGGATTCTTTTTTCTTTTTGCTCTTCTGATTGGGGATTTTTTGCTTCCTTATATTCCAAATCGATGGTTTGCTCCTTGGATCTACATACTCTATTATTGAAGCTGTGTAAATTATTCTTTATTTCAGTTAATGCCTCCTTTAATTCTAACTGTGTATCCATGATTTCTAACTGGTACTTTTTTATGCTCTTGATGCCCTCCCTAAGTTCACTGAGGTTCTCACCAAGTTCATTGAGCATCCTTATAAGCAGTATTTTGAACTCAGTATCTGTTAGGTTGCTTATCTCCCTTTCGCTTAGTTCTTTTATTGGGGTTTTGTTCTGTTCTTTCATTTGGGACCTGTTTCTTTGTATCCTCATTTTGGCTGCCTCCCTGTGTTTGTTTCTGTGTATTACTTAATGAGCGGTATGGGGCTCGCTGAGACCCGGTGCTGCTCGTTTGAAAGAATTTAGGAAAAACCTGAAGCAGGATCCAAGACCGGCCAATCCTATGGTTAAGCAAGTGACAACAGCTTGAAAGTTGTGTGAGGCGGGGCGGGGCGGGGCCTCAGGGAGTCAGCAGGGCGGGGCTACCAGTGCGAGCCAGGTTGCTGGAGTCCCAGATATGGCTTCTGTCTGCGCCCCCGGGAAGGGCTCACCAAAGGAACAAAGGCCTCTTACAGCACGTTTGTCCCCGATGAAGGCCCCTCTCCAGCCCTCGCTCCAGTGCCAAACAGCTCAGTTCTTCCCTGTATGTCTCTGGTGCCCCTCGAGCTGCCTCCCCTCCGAGCTTAGAGGGAGAGAGTCCGATAAGTCCGTGCGCGGGCCCTTTAGGGAGCTGCCTGGGGCTCCCGCCGCCTCAGCCTCCCTGAGCCTCAGTTCCTGCTGGTTTTTCCAGCCAGAAGTTATGGGGATTCTCTTCCTGGCACTGGAACCCTGAGCGGGGCACCTGGTGTGGGACGGGGACCCCTCAGTCCTCAGGAAGGACCTTCCCAGCCGCGGGAGCCTCCTGATTTTTATCCACCACGCTTGGGTGTGGGACCAGCCCGTCTCGCCGCTGCGCGCTCCGCCGCCGCTGCGCCGCCGCTGCCGCTGCCGCCCCTCGCGCCGCCGCCGCCGCCGCCCCTCGCGCCGCCACCCGTCCTACCGGTCTGGATGTAGCTGCTTTTTTTTTTCCCCTTAGTTCCGTAGTTGTACGACTTCCATTCAGCTTGATTTCAGGCGGTTTTGAATGATGGTTGTTCTTTAGTTTAGTTGTAACTTTGATGTGGTTGTGGGAGGACGCGATACCGCGTTTACCTACGCCACCATCTTGACCGGAAGTCCAGATTCTTTATTTAAAGGAGCAGACTCATCAGAAGTCTCTAAATGCTTAGTGCAGCAATTCCAGCAAAGTTTTATAGTCCTCATTGGAAAATTAGAATGTTAATACCTATTTTTGAACAAATATGCAAGTATAAATGATATAATGCATAAGAAGTATTAAGTATAGTGTCTACCACATCACAGCCTGTCTACAGACACGAGCGCCCTTCCATCCTTTCCTTCTGGAACTCATTGTTCCCCTAGTGGTGAGAGGATCAACAACAAAAGAGAAAGAGGAAGTAAATATTCAGGAAACAAAAGAAGACTGTAGAAGTCATAACTTCCAAGTGTATTTTATGAGGCAGCACCATTTAGAGGCTGTAATTAGAGGGCTACTTATCCCAAACCTTGCATTCTCCTGGACTCTCACCACACCTGGGGGTCTTACTGTTTGAGTCATTCTTATAAGCCAAAGAATTATCACCAGAGTCTGAATCATTTGCTTCTTCATAGTTTTGTCTAGGGTAGTGTTTTTCCAAAAATGTTTACTAGCCCATTTTAGAATCAACTTGTATATTAGGACAAGCAAAGCTAGATGCCATGACAGTTCCCTGACCTCAGTTGCTTACCAGCATAAAGATGGAGTTGTTGCTCATTTTATAGTTCATTGTACATTAGCAGGTTGTAAAGGTTGGTCTTCCCATCCAGGGGCGCAGGTTCTTTCCACCTAGTGTATCTGTCATCATCCAGGGCCTCAGTGTCCTCTACTGGGTCCTCTACATCCAGTTGGAAGATAACAGAAGGAGAAAAAAAACAATGTAGAGGACTCTAGTGGTTTTAGGGACCAATGCTAGAAGTGATGTACATCACTTTTGCCTACATTCTATTAGTCAGGACTCAATTACACAGTCCCATACACCTGCTCTATCCAAAAGGAAAAGAAAACAATTTTGGTGATCTCATTGCACACCTGGGGTGCTTGTAAATATATAGATTTCAGTGCATATATTTATAATATACTTGTAAATATACATATTCAGTAGGTCTGGGTATAACATATGATATGATAGACATAACAACAACAACACACACTCACACACACATACACACACACACACACAATGCACCCAGACCAACTGGATCAGAATCTTTGGGGCCTAGGAATGTAAAGTTTTAACAGATATTTTAGGTATTTTTGTGGACATTAAAGTTGGAGCACTGGCCCAGAATTGGCTTTGATGATTCCGGAACAGGGTAATACCTCTTTTCCAAGGGTAGCCCTGTCACTGATCTTACCTTAGACACCAAGTTGAGTACCCAGAGTATTTCTGCAAATCTTTTGGTAACTACAACAACTGGAGTATCAGGACTCCCAGGATGGTTTCCCCTCAACACTCAGAGTCCAACATCCCATTAAGGGTCTTCCTCAGCAGTTTTATTCTTACCCCGGGGATATTCTAGAGCTATATAAGTGACACAAATAAGAACCAGCCTACACAACTCAAATCTATTTGCTTTGGAGACATTATTAAGGTCACTCTTCAAGACATCATTTTATGGGGACACATGGAAAAAATTTCTCTTAGCTTTCAGTACCACACATAGTTGTTTTTCTATGAGAAATCAGTTTACATGTATCTCACACTCTAAAGCATTACATTTATTGTGTTTCCCCATTGCGTTGGGTGATGGGAAGTTTGGAGCCAAAGCTTTAGACCATCTGTAGCAAGTATGCAGAACTTAATACTAGTTACCTCTTATTTTTTTATGTTTAAACCAAATATTCTAATTTACTTATTTTCTTACTTATTAAGTGTACATATTTGCATATGCTACTTAATACCTGTTTTGAATGAGTAGGTCGTGGAACTGGATTTTTCATTGTTAATGACAGAAAAGTGAACAGAAATAATGGTCCTTGATCTTTTGACAGAGTTTTAGCCCAAGGGAAATATTCCTCACCAATGACATGCATGAAGCCTGATCACTTGTTTAACCCAGTAACAATACATTTTCTCAGAGACCTCAGAATAGAATCATTAATTGAAAGCAGATTATCTTTTCAAGACCACTATGTCCTAGTCCTCATCTCTTTTCCTGAGATAGAATCACCATATTCTGGTTATACACAGCCAGTACCGAAGCTAAATACCCCCAGGGAGCAGAGTTTTGGGTGAATGGCTCTTGGCTGTGATAAATCTTTCTCTGTCCAAACTTTCCCAAAGTAATGTTTAAGTCAAATGGCGGAAAGAAAGCTAGAAAAAAAAGTTGGGTACCTTTAAGGCATTATAAAACTATTATTTAGTAATATTTGCCCACCCTGAATTTAATAAGTAAGTTATGGAGGAGACTGAGGCACAGGTACTCAAATATCCATTCAATTAACTAAAATTTATTGAGTTGCTGTATGTTTCAGGCACTGTGTTAGTGGCTTTCACATGTTATTCACATTTTACACACACACACACACACACACACACACACACGAAATAAACACACACTCTGGGTGGGAGGTATTAAGAGGATGTGATCCCATTTCTTTTAGCAGCCCCTCACAATGGTCATTGATTTGAGGGAGGTGGCCTCCAGAGCCTTGGCCTTTGCCTTCAGCACCAAGGTCAGCGCACCTGGCTTGTCTAGGGTCTTGGAACCTTACTCCTTCAGATACTTTCACGCCTATAACAGCAATAAAGAAATATTCTTTGTCAATGAAACGCATCATTCTGATTCTTTAAAGGCATTTTATAAATTGCTCTTCATGGCGTGGTCTCTGGTGCCAGTAGAAAAATTTCTTGACAATGAGAAATGAAAATCATCAATTTATTGGAGACCTGCTCCCTTATGAATACAGGCTACAGGCGCGCACACACACACACACACACACACACACACACAGCCAGATGTGCTATTAGTTGGTTGAGTTCTGCTTTTGTCATTCCCAGCACCTCTTTGCCTGAGGAAGCTGTTAGCAAGAGCATTCCTTGCCTCCTGTCCCAACAAGGAGAGACTCCTGTGCACCCACGGGAAAGGGAGACGGTAGAGGTGCTCAAAGCTCAAGACTCTGATTTTCTAGCATTTGTCCTTCTAATATTATGTATAATATTTTCATTTCATGCATGAGGAAACTGAACCTGAGAGGTTAAGCTACTTGTCTAAGATAAAACATTGAGTCAGTGACAAATGCGGATTTCCATTCTTCCTTTCTGCTGATCTTCCCTCAGCATGATGCAGTGCCCATATTTGCCAACTGTCTCCAGTATCCACAATTCTGTATCACTCCCTCTAGTCCCAATTATCTGAAAACCAAAAGAAAATCGAAAATGAGATGAAGGTCGGTTGGGACGTGAAGCAGCGCATTTGCTGCCGCTTCCTTGCTTCCTTTTTTTAGAAGCTAAAATTGACTCTGCTATTCCTCGGCGACAACCCCTAGCCTGCGGCATGGCTCCTGGCATCCTCAGGGTTCCGAGAAATCTGGGCGTCTCCAGCTGCCCCTTCTCTTCCCAGAGTCGCCAGCCTCAGACTGCAGAGCCAAACTGGGGCGGAGCGAGGGATACCCATGTGGATGCTGCTGTCCGTGCCGCCCTAGGCGCACTGCTCCGGGCGCCGCTTCCTCTTGCTCAGCCCAAGCGCTGCTCTTCCTGGAGCGCAGAGGGCGGCGGGCGGTTGAAGAGCGGCGGGGGAGCCGCCGGGCGGAGCCTGGATTGTGCGGAGCAATGGCTTCCCCAGCCAGTTTCCTCCCGGGTAAGCATCAGTGCCAGGGAGAAGCGCGGGTCTCTCCTCAACCCCTCCCCAAGCTCACCCCGGCCAGCTTCCATCTGATTAGAATGTTTCTTCCACCTGATTAGAATGACAGTAGCTCTCAAGTCATTCATTATGAGAAGAATTTTAGGCTTAAAAGAAAAACAGGGTCCCACTGTAATTGTGAGTTGTAATAAATGCAAACTTCTGGTGCCTTCCACTGCAGTATGTAAGACAGTAAAAAATGTGTCTCGCGTCCAAACGCACTCCCTCCCCAAGCGCATTGTGAAGTCAATTTCTAACAAAGGGGACGTGTGAATATTCAACACCGAGTCTTTCAGTTTTATTTTCCGGAATCCCTGAGTCGCGCCTCCTCCCTCCCTTTTTAAATCGGCGAATACCTGTTTAAGTTTTAAAAGCACATGGAAACGCCCGCGAGCGACCATATAATTTGATTTGCCAGGCAATCTGCAGAGCGATCGCACATCATTTATAATGTTCATTGAGCATTTTGCCTAATTGTGTCTGTCTCTGAAAGGGCAGCGCACCCCCTCCCGACCGCGAGTAGCACAAGTGGCGACATTCCCATGGAGCAGCCGCGCCGCAGCTTGTCGCATTCAACTGGGGCGGCCTGGCCGCGCGCTTCCCCTCCCAGGCGACCGGGCGCGCCTGACACTAATAGCTCGGGGCTCAGGTATGAGCGGGCGCAGCGTTTGACTCTATTCAATTCACAACCGGCCGCGCTTGCAGGTGTCGCCTTTTGAAACCGCCATTCAGGAGGCCGCTGTTCACTTCTCTTTGCGCCGCGGGTTTTGTAGATGCGCAAGAATGGGACTGATTATTCCGGTGCCCACATGCCGCCCCCACACGCCCCACCCCCGGCGAGCGCGAGGCTTTCCTCAGCCAAAAGGGGCGTTTAATTCGTTCTGGGACCACGGAGAGCCAGCGTGGCCGACAAAGACCCGCTCCCCAGGTAACTTCGGTTCCCTGCGGCCCCGGGAGGGGGCGCGCGGCGCCAGATCACCAGTCTCCGGCCCTGCGTTCACTCCCGAGCCGCAGTCCTTCAGTCCTCCCGCCGGCTCTCCAACGTGCCGCTGTCTCGCCCGCAGGGCTTGGGTGACCTCGGCCAGCGGCGCCAGCAGTCCCGGGGAGCGGGGGCAGCTCTGGGACGCTGCACCCCCTTCTCGTCTTTCTTTCCCCGTTGCCAGACTAGCAGGGGAGATGGAAGCGTAGTTGGTAAAAGACGGTGGCCGTAGCTGTCTGGTTTGTGCATGTTCTCTCCCTTACGGGACATCCTGCCCTTCCCTCATTTGGGGGACACATTGAGGCAATGTTTAGGGGAAGCACTGAGGACACTTGCATTGTATCCGCCTCTCCGTCATAGGACCGTGTGCGCTGAGCTCCTGGCCTAAAGCTGGCCTGGGAGTTGGCCAATGTCTGCCGCGTTGGCAGGTGACAATCCCTTCGCTGCTGAGAGCTCCGGCTCGGGGCTCATTCACTGAGCCACCTGCGCCACACCTACAACTTCCCTCCCCAAACTCATGCGCCCTCGAAGGGCAGCGAGCGCCGGCTGGGGCCTCACTGGAGCCAGGATCGCGTCTCCGAAAGCCGGCCTTTGGTTTCGGGCTGCCTACCCCCGAGGTAATAGGGGGGCGTAGTCTTGGTCGGTGCCTGCGTTCTACTTTCGCGGGCCGAGTGGGCGTTGGCCTTGGGGCGGAGGTGGGGGCCCCTTCCGCCTTATCATTTGATTTCCGCGAGCGTAGGAGGACGCCGGCACCCATTCGTTCCACTCGCTGCTCTCTGTGAGCTGGCGGGGGCGGGCGGAGGCGGCGGCGCTGGGGGAGGGCCGGGTGGTCTCACTCCCCCCACCCCGCCCCGCCAGCCCGGCTGGAGCACAAGTGTTGGGATTCCCACGGACCGGCGTGCTCCGCGGCTGGAGGCCCGGCACCCGGGGCCCAGGAGACGTGGCGGACACAGAAGGGTTTGTAGACACGGTGACCTCCGCGCTCCCGATCTGAAAGGGCCTGAAAGGAGCTGTTTATGGTGCATTACCAGTCAAGGGCTCAGGTACCAGCGCCTTGTGTCGGGAAGGCCCGGCGGCCGCCCGTGCTGCAGGTGTCAACTATACAAACGCCCCGGGAGGGGGGAGGGCCGCTGGGGAGGGCACAGAGGAGGGGCGTCCTGCCTCTGCAGCCACTCGCGGGGTTTCTCTCTTTCTCCTCTACTGAGAGAGCAGCCAGCCGGGGGTGCAGACCCAGGTCCTAGAGGAGTGGCAGAGAAAGCAGCGCGGGGAGGGGAGCGTCGAGGGTGTCACAGGGAACTACAGTTTATTATTTACAGACTTCATTTGATGGAGAAGGAAGTCGGGGAGGCTTTGGGCCTCTGCACAGCCCGTCCCAGTTTCAAGGGTGAGGGCAGAGGGAGGTCACAGGAGGCTAGGACTTGCTAATGGAGGCGAGTGCCTTGCGGAGGAAGGGGCATTTACCCACGTGTTGGGCTGCTTGGGCCCCCAGGGGGCTTACCTGGATCGAACTTGAACTCCCCCCAACTAGATCCATCCTTTCCTTGTCCATCTTCCTGTGCAAAGATGGGCCTGAGTCTGGGTGATGTTTTACACATGTTCTTGGTGCGAGTCACTCCCTGCACAGAAGAAACCAAGGAAGGTGCCTCTCCTTAATGAGTCACTTCCAAGGGCCCCACTGCCCCCCAAAAGCCTCTCAAGCCCTTCCAGTTGGCTTCTATAAAGCAAAACCTCAAAATGCTTTTTCCTTTGTGGGGAGATTGTTACTGGAGTTTACTTCCTAGGTCGACTCTGCAAGGCCTTCATAAGGCCAAAATACTGGGGAGAAAATAGCACAAAAAAACCAACCAACCAACCAAACAAACAAAAAAACACCGCCATGGTATTAAAACAATTTTTTAAAAAGTGGTGTTTAATGATTTTCAGGGCCAACTTAAAAAGGAGGAGGAGGCAGATAGAAATTTTAGGGGTGTCTACAGGAGACATCTAAGTACTCCCAGAGGTCTTAGAGGCTGCCTGCCTCAAACATTACCTGGAAACTTCCTTTCCTTGTTGCTGGTGTGCCACCATCTTTACTTTTATGTGTCATTTATTACTAGAATTAGCTTTCACTGAGTAAAACTGAGTGATTTTCTTAAAGTAACTAGGAAGTTGGGGAAACAATGGTGAATAGGATGGAGATGAGTATGTGTCTGACAAAGTAGTTTGAAAGTAGAATAAAAGGGAGAGAATAGGTTTCTTACAAATTAAAAGAAAGCCATTTCCATCTTTAAAAAAAGACAAAATCACCCCTGCTCTCTCTCATCACATTCACAACTAAATAAGTTGTCTAAAATAGGCGTTTCATAGGTGTCTCTATTTCCTTGTTTTTATTTAGTCTTCCAAACACTGCATTCTGGCCCAGGCTCTCACACTGAAACTCTCTTCAGTCATTTTCACCAGTAACTTCCATGTCTCCAAATTTAAGAACAATTTCCAGGCTTTATCATGCCTAAAATTGCAGTAAATAAGCCCACCATTCATGCTGACACCAAGGGCAGAATCCTTCGTATCATATTTCTTTCAATTCTCCAAGCCCCACATTTAGTATATCACCAAGTGCTAGCAACCCTCTCTCCAAAATATCTTTCCAGTCTGCCACCACCCAGCTCCGGGGTTCATAATCTCTGAGCTGTTCTACTGCTGCAGCTTTCTGATAGGTCTCCCTGCTGTAAACTTGCTTTGCTCCAATCCATTCTCCACACTGTTGCCTCAGTATCCTTTCTAAATGGCAAACTTGATTATGCTTCCTCCTGCTTAAAACCCTTCAATGGCTCTCCATTCCATTATTAATTATTTATAGATTGTAAGCATGTGAAATGGTAGTACTACTGCATGAATCAATTATATACTTTTTGTGTGTATGTGTGCTCTGACCAGCAATGGAACTGGTGACCTTTTGGTGCATGGCATGACAATCAGCCAACGGAGCCACACTAGCCAGGGCTACCTACATTACTAAGAATAAGACATACACATTTTAGAAGAATGAGCTTAAATGTGGATCATAGTTCTCATATTTTCTTTTCATACCCCAATGAATCTTCTTACCCATTCTGGAAATGACTGGTCTATATTATACCAAACTCCTTAACACGGCTTATCAGGTCTTGATCTAGACCCTTCTTACATTACCATTCTAATCATTTCTCTTTACTTCATCCTTCATGAAGTTCTTTTGTTTTTTGAAATGCCATGCTAATCACTCTGTTTGTCTGTTTCATGTTTATTTCAACCTATATTCTTCATTGTAACTGGTCTGTAAGTCATGTGGCTTTCCTACCAGTGACCCCAACTTGGGTGCCTAGCTATGGTAGAAGTTTTTCAGGTTTTTTTTTTCCACTTTTTAAAAAGTGATGTATAATTGACATACAACATCTTATTAGTTTCAGGTGTATGTCACAATGATTCAATATTTATATACATTATAAAATGATCCATATTTATATACATTATAAAATGATCCTCATAATAAGTGTAATTACTACCTGTCACCATACAAAGCTATTATTATAGGCCACATTTCCTATGCTGTACATTATGTCTGCATAACTCCTTTATTTTATAACTGGAAATTGTACCTCTTAATCCTCTTCACCTATTTCACCCCCCCTACACCCTCCCCTTCTCTGGTAGCCACCAGTTTGTTTCCTGTATCTATGAGTCTGTTTC
The DNA here is from genome assembly GCA_037176705.1 of Molossus alvarezi. Classification (NCBI taxonomy): domain Eukaryota; kingdom Metazoa; phylum Chordata; class Mammalia; order Chiroptera; family Molossidae; genus Molossus; species Molossus alvarezi. Next base: position 171,239,046 of record CM073885.1, read on the forward strand.
TGTTTTCTTTTGTTTGTTCATTTGTTTTGTTTTTTTTTTTAGATTCCACAAGTAAGTGAAATCATATGGTATTTGTCTTTCTTTGTCTGACTTGTTTCATTAACATAATGTCCTCTAAGTCTATCCACTTAGGTGGAAACAACAAGATTTCCCTCATTTTTATGGTTGAGTAACATTCCATTGCATTTTCTTTATCCATTCATATCTATCAGCGAACATTTAGGTTGCTTTCATTCTTGGCTATTATAAATAATGCCGCAATTAATTTAGGGTGCATATATGTCTTCTGATTAACTTTTTCATTTTCTTCAGATAAATCCCAGAAGTGGAATTTCTGGATTGCAGGGTAGTTCTAGTTTTAATTTTTAAAGAAACCTCCATAATATTTTCCATAGTGGCCTCACCATTTTACATTCCCACCTACAGTGTACGAGAGTTTTCTTTTCTCCACATCCTCACTAATACTTGTTATTTTTTGTCTTTTCAATAATAGCCAGACTTGAATGTAAAACCTGAAATTGCAAACCTCCTAGAAGAAAACATATGCAGTAAGCTCTTTGACATCAGTCTTAGTAATATTTTGGGGGACTAGTCTTCTCACAGAAGAGCAACAAAATAAAAAATAAATCAATGGGATTGTATCAAACCAAAAAGCTTTTGCACAGCAAAGGAAACCAACGAAATGAAAAGGCAGCCTACTTAATAGGAGAATATATTTTCAAGTCATATGTTCAATAAGGGGTTAATATTCAAAATATATAAAGAACTTATAGAATTTAATATAAAAAAAAAACAATCTGACTAAAAAACTGGGCAGAGGACTTGACTAGACATTTTCAGCAGGTGTATGAGAAGATGCTCAGCATCAGCAATCACCAGGGAATTGCACATCAAACCACGGGTTAATTCTTATTTGTAAAGCACCCAGAAAGCATGATCTGATCTTTCTGCACCTTCCTTTCTGCTCTACTCAAACCTACCCAGCCATTTAAGTGTCCCTCAAGTACTGGGGACTTCTTTTTTTAAAAATTTATTTATTTTTGTTACAGATGTTTCTCCTTTTTTCCCATTGACACCCGCTTCCCCATTCCCCACTCCATCCCCAGCTTTGTTGTCCAGTCCATTAGTTATGCATATATGCATATAAGCTCTGTGGTTTATCTCCTCCCCCCCCACCCTCTCTTCTGAGGGTTGTCAGTCTGTACCCTACTTCCACGTCTCTGGGTCTACCTTGTTCCTTAGACTGTTATGTTCATTATATTCCACAAATAAGTGAGATCATATGATATTTGTCTTTCTCTGCTTGGCTTGTTTTGCTTAGGATAATACTCTCCAGGTCCCTCCATGTTGTCTCAAAGGATAAGAGATCTTTCTTTCTTATAGCTGCATAGTATTCCATTGTGTATATGTACCACCACTTTTTATCCATTTGTCTACTGATGGACACTTGGGCTGATTCCAGATCTTAGCTATTGTAAATAGTGCTGCTATAAACATAAGGGTACATATATTCTTTCTGATTCTTGTTTCAGTCTTCTTAGGGTATATTTCTAGAAGTGGAATCACTGGGTCAAATGGAAGTTCAATTTTTAATTTTTTGGGGTAGCACCATAGTGTTTTCCATAGTGGCTGTACCAGTCTGCATTCCCACCAGCAGTGTACTAGAGGCTGTCTTTACTCCATTGTATGCTCTTGCCACCTTTGTCAAATATTAATTGAGCATAATGTCTTGTGTCAATTTCCAGGTTCTCTGTTCTGTTCCACTGGTCTATATGCCTGTTCTTGTGCCAGTACCAGGCGGTTTGATTACAATAGCTTTGTAGCATAACCTGATATCCGGTATTGTGATCCCACCTACTTTGTCCTTCTTTTTCAAGATTGCTGTGGCTATTTGAGGTCTTTTTTGGTTCCATATGAACTTTTGAAGTACTTTTTCTAGTTCTGTGAAATATGTCGTTGATATTTTCATGGGGATTGTATTGAATCTATAGATTGCTTTGGGTAGTATGGACATTTTAATGATGTTAATTCTTCCGATCCATGAACAAGGTATGTGCTTCCGCTTTTTTTACATCTTCCTCTATTTCTATTTCTATTTTCAATGTCCTGTAGTTTTCTACAAATAGGTCCTTTACTTCTTTGGTTAAGTTTATTCCTAGGTATCTTAATTTTTTTGCCACGATGGTAAATAGGATTGTTTTTTTAGTTTCTCTTTTTGTGAGTTCATCATTGGTGTAGAAGAATGCTGTTAATTTCTTGACATTAAATTTGTATCCTGCTACTTTGCCAAATTCATTTATTAAGTGTAGTAGATTTTCGATGAAGTCTTTAGGGTTTTCTATTTATAATATCGTATCATCTGCGAATAATGACTTCCTCTTTTCCAATTTGGATCCTTTTTATTTTTTCTTCATGTCTGATTGCTGTGACTAAGACTTAGTACTGGGGACTTCTAACGCTGGTGACAACATAAATCCCTCACATCATTTTAATCAGAATAGGGAAATGTCATAAAATGTATGCTGTGTTTACAGCTTTGGTTCCACCTAGGATATCCCTTAACATGCTTAGGAATATCTGCACATATTCCTGACTCCATCTTAAATATTCACCTTGGGTCTGTGCTCAGGCTTGGTAGGTTCCAAGTTTCTAAAAAAAAAAAAGAAAGAGAGAGAGAGAGAGAGAGAGAAGGATGAGGAACATGTGAGAAAATGAGATGTTCTACCACAAGATGTGTGTGAGTTACTACCTGCCAATGAGCCAGCTCTGACTCCTGGGGACCCTATGAATAAGTGATGTCCACAGTGTCCTGTCCTCAACAACCCTGCTCAGCTCCTGTAGACGCAGGCCTGTGGCTTCTTTTATGGAGTCAATCTGTCTCATATTTGACCTTCCTTTTGTCTTGCTGCCTTCTATTTTCCCCGGCATTCTTGTTTTTCAAAAGAACGCTGCCTTCTCATGATGAGCCCAAGTGAGACGGCTTAAGTACTATCACTTTGCCTCAGTGATGTTTCAGGCATAACTTTCTCTAGGACCCTTTTGTCTTTCTGGTGTTTCAGGGTATCTGTAGAGCTCCCCTCCAACACCATATTTCAAATGAATCCATTTTCTTCCTATCAACCTTCTTCACTGTCCAACTTCTGTACCCATACATAGTAGTTGGGAATATGAGGGTGTGGATCACCTTAGTCTTGGTCTCTAATGACACATCCTTGCTCTATGCGATTTTTCCTAGTTCTTTGATTGATGCTCTTCCGAGTCTCAGCCTTCTCCTGATTTCTTGGCTTCAATCTCCATTTAAATTGATGACTGAACCAAGGTAACAATGTCAATGTCTTCTTTGTCTGTTAAAGTTGTATATTTCTTCTGCAGTCCTGAGTCATGTCTTCTTGATGTTCAGAGGCCATCTGCTTTGACACTTTCTTCTTTCAATATCGTCAGAAGTTGTTTCAAATCATTGCTACTTTGTGCCACGAAGATGGTGTCATCTGCATATCTTAAGTTACTGATATTCCTTCCACTATGAGGCACATACAGGGAAATGGGCTCCCAAGGCTGGCAATGACTAAATAAAGGTAAGATTCAAAGGACATAAGTAAATTTTCGAAGACCTTCAAAATGCTTTCAGTAGACTGCAATAAGGGCACACACACCACATTTAGAAAGTGCATTCCTCTAGTTTATGGCACTACCTTTTAAAGAGCACTAATAAAATGCCAGAGAGAGGATGATTTGGTTGCTATGTGTTGCTCACACCTTCGTGGAGCAGATGTTTTCCTTTATGGCCTCTAGCTGAGACAAATGGCCCTGAACTAATCAGCTTTTAAAGAGGGCCAAAAAAGATAATTTGGAGCACTGGGCATTCTTTGAGGACATGGGTCTTGGTGGGGCATATATGTGGTCATCGTCAGGCCACTGCATGGCTGGGATGGGGTGGGGAGTGGAGGCAGGTGTTTAAATTTGAATGCAGGTTGGTAGGAGTCAAATGTCCATGTTTTTCCATTCTTCACTCTTTCATACTTCAAAATGTTCTTCTTTCTCACTTCCGAATTCTTCCTCCAGATTTTTCTCCGCTCTCATTTTACTTAATTTCCTATTTCCTTTGCTTCCCTGTCCCTTTTCCTCTCTCCGCCGAGTGCTTTCACCTGAAGCCAAATGTGCATTTTGTTAATCATCTGGAACAGTGTTTCTCAAACTTGACTTCTAATGTAGCTATATATTTATAAACATATATATGCATATGTGCACTTACATATAAACATTTTACCCTTTTCATAGAAAAACAACAACCAATAAAAGCCCTCTTTTTCAGTTTAAATGATTATTAATATAAAATTGCTTAAATGCTTATAATGTTGGTATAAATTCTTAATGTGTGTTGTTCTTAAATAACTATGGAATCAAAAAAATAAAAATCTATAAATCTATAAATGAAATTCAAATGAACCTTAACTTAATGTGAGAGATGATGTGACTTTGTTGTAGTGACATTTACCATCTAGAGTTGACATGATGGTGGTCCCTGGCATCAGCCCAGTGCGGGGCACGTGATGATGCAGTTCCCCCACAGGCTAATTCAACCACCATGAGCACCTTGATTTTCTAGCTTGTTTGTGGTTATTTGGTCTTCTTGACATGAGCACAATATCTGTGTCTTGTCTCTAGTGTGAAGCCTTTAAAACAGCCTGTTGGCACCGCCATGACCTTAAATACAGATGTAGACTCAGATTCATTCTTCAAGCTCACAGGTAGGGATCGTTTATCAGGAGGTCATACAGATGGATCAGAACCTACTAGTACTTTGTTGTCACAGTCTTTTAAGATTGTCATCTAAACAATGTTACAAAATGGGGGGGGATGTCATAATTAACTTTGGAGCATAGATTTAAGAAATTTGGACCCAGAAAATCAGAGGTCCCCAGACACGAGTCTCCAGGATAGCTCCACATCAGGGACATCCACTCCTGGGTCTGGAAACTCTCTGCCGTGAAGAGGAAAAAGGCTGCCAATACAATCCATTGATTTCAGAAGCACGAGCAGATTGTATTGTATAACAGGCCCAGCTTATTTTTCCTTCCCACTGAGCAAAGACCTCTGGCTTCTCTGCAAGGCCCGTGAGAATGGAAGCATAAGGGAGGAAGGCTGACTGCTGCCCAACTCCTGTGGCAGGGAGATTAGGTAACTTGTCCAAACAGCTGGTCAATGGCAGAGCCACTGGGCTCCAGGCCATCAGGCTCCAGGGCCTACATGCATGAGCTCTGTGCTACCCGGTCTCTCTGGCTGCATGCCTGGGGACTGCGGTGAAAGTGGGGTGCTGCTTCCCATGTGACAAAAATACGCTCATATCTCTAAGTGGGGTCTTGTGGTGTGCAACCTGGTGCATGGTGGAGTACATGCAGGTGCCTATTTCTTGGACTGTCCAAGCATGAAAAGTGCATTTCCAGACAGCTTTCCCAAATAACTGACGGTCCTTGACTAATACAAGGCACATTCTTGCTTGAACCAGGCATGGTCTGGCATCAGCTTCTTCAGGCACAAGTTAATCCAGCTGAAGATGACGGTTTGCTCTAGACAGAATTTTAAGGGCACAACACTAAAAGTGTCATTGCAATACCCCAACATCTTCAGGACCGCTGATATGTTGATATGAAAGCTGTTATTATTGTTAACGATGTAGAAAAAATTCTGAGGGAATCAAAATCATGGCCTTCCAAGCAAGGAATACAGTCAGACCACAGACAAAATCCAAAGGCATTCTAAGAGATGCTGAACCTGAACTATGCGTTCCCAGGATTGAGTGGTGCTCAAGTGAAAATAAAAGTATCCGATGGCGAAGTCATATGATGAACATCACACCACCATGAAAGCCTCTCAGTAAAGATACAGGGAAACCATGATGAGATTCAGTCCAAGGAAAAACACAAAACACAAACCTAAAAATACATGGAAGAAAAATAGTCCCAAATGTTAACAGTCATCCCCTGTAGGCTGTGGGACTGTGGCCAATGCAGACGAGGTGGTGGTTTTAATGAGCAGTGACTAATTTTCAATTTTCTTCGTATGGTCAAATCCCTCTAAATTTTGTTCGATATTGATTTCGTGCAGCAAGTAGGATTTCATCCAGTGCATCCATTCCAGCTGCCCTGCATGTGAGACAGGCAGCTGCACAGAGGGCTCCCTCAGCACCTGCCCCGCCAGCCCTCACGGCCCGCCTTCCAGGGGGCCCTTGCTGACTTTTGAAGATGGTACAAGCTGATGACCAAGCCCTCTGGAGGGCTCCTCCGGGGCTTATGTGAGGACATCATAAACTCCAAAACTGTTTTAAAAAATAAGTTCACTAATTTTTTTTAAAAAGTTCTGCATATATGTTCACACACAGTTGTCCACCCCTTATTCATGGTTTTTGCTTTCCATGGTTTCAGTTACCCGCAGTCAACCATGGCATGAAGATATGAAATGGAAAATTCCAGAACTCAGCAATTCATAAGTTTTAAATTGTGTTCTGCTCTGCGTAGCTGGATGAAATCTGTGCCATCCCACTCTGTCCTGCCCAGGCGGTGAATCAGCCTTTATCCAGCACCTCTATCCTGTATCCTAGTGGCCGTCTCGGTGATCTGAGGGACTGGAGAGGGACTTCACTGCTTGTGTTCAAGTCACCTTTATTTCACTTAGTAATGGCCTGATAGCACAAGCGTAGTGATGATGGCAACTAGGATATGCCAAAGAGAAGCCAGGAAATGCTTCCTTTAAGTAAAAAAAGGTGAGTACAGTACAATTAGATATATATATTCTTTTATCCTCACCCGATTACATTTTTGCATTTATCTTCAGATTGAGCAGAGGGAGAGAGGGAGGAAGAGAGAGAAACAGCGATGTCAGAGAGACGCACTGACTGGCTGCCACCCGCATGACCCCAACTGGGCCGGGGACAAACTGCAATCAAGGTACATGCCCTTATCGGGAACCAAACCTGGAACTCTCTGGTCTGCGGGCCAATGCTTTAACCGCTGAGCCAAACCGGCCAGGACACAGTAAGATATTTTGAGAGAGAGAAACCACATTCACATAACTTTTATTTCAGTATATTTTATAACTACTCTATTTTATTAGTAGTAATTATTTTTAATTTCTTACTATACTTAAGTTACCAAGTAAACTTTATCACAAGTATGTAGTATAGGAAAAAACATAGTATATATAAGATTCGGTAATGTCCCTGATTTCAGGCATCCACTGGGGGTTTCAGAATTGTAACCCCTGCAGATAAGAAGCGACTACTGTATTTCAAAAATCAAAAGATTCCAAAGAGTATACAATGAAAAATTCTGTCGATTAGCCACTGAATTCCTTTCTCAATGCAACTAATGTCATCAGTGTCTTGTGTATCCATTTAGAAATGTTTGATGCCCCCCACAAATGTGCTCACATATACTCACTGTCCTTTTTTAAAAAATTTATTTTATATTTTGCTAATCCTTACCAGAGGATACTTTTTCATTGACTTTTTAGAGAGAGTAGAAAGGTAGGAGGGAGGGAAAGACAAACATCAATGGAGAGAGACAGATGGATTGGTTGCCTCCCACACAACCCTGACCAGGGTAAGGGATCAAACCTGCAACCCACGTACATGCCCTTGACTGGGAATCGAACCCAAGACCCTTTAGTCTACGGGCCCATGCTCTCACTGCTGAACCAAACCGGCCAGGGCTCTGTGCTCTTTTTAGCATGCCAGTGAGCGCATACTAGCCACTCTTTCTTCTTTCGCTTAGTGTGTCTTGAAGATCATTTCACATTACTACATCAAAAGCATTCTTCTTTCCTATGGCTCCTGACTATTCCATTCCATTGTGGATGTACCACAATTCAAGCAAGGCCCTACAGATGGACATGAAGTCAGAAAACACAAACAGCTTAGAAAAGAAACAGAAAAATAGCCCCAAATTCCTTTTTTGTATTAAATTCTTTTCTTTTTCCTTTCACTGTTCACTCTGGAGGCTAAGACACAGGAGTCTGGTAATAGTGACCTGTGGTGTTTCCATTACTGAAAGTCAAACACCTTTCGAAATAACAAGACTGAAGGACAAAGCTCAGAAGCTTTGCTAGTCACCAAATAAACCTTGGCGAAACCCACTTATTTGGATAATTATATCAGCATTTCAGAGTTTCTCCCTCAAAGGATTAATGTTTAACAATAGAAACTGAAAAGGGGGAAGAAGGAAGGAGGCGGTGCTGGGCACCGGGATTTCCTCTGTTTCCTGGCAGCCATATGCTTCGCACCCTCATTCCCAGATGAGACGTGGCCCCATTTTGGGTTTTAGGTTGAGTAGCGTCAGAATGGAGAGTGTCTCATGGGAAACACTGGAAGATGATGCTGACATTCCCTTGTGCTGGAAATCCACATATTTCCATTTGTGGCTCCGTGGTACCAGCTGTGTTATTCCAGGAGAGTTGCTTAGCCTTTCTGAATCTTACTCTTTGCAAATAATAAAAACATTTGCCCAGTTTACCTCACAATGCTGCAGTAGGAGCAAACAAGGCAACCCATGTGAAAATCGTATTTAATCAACTACATTAAGTCTGAAAACAAAGGAGGGGCAGAAAGATGCTATGTAACACGTGAGATAAGGAACCAGCCAAACCTTGTGTTAACTCTGACCTTTCCTCCTGGGGATTTAGCCCACACCCTGGGCATGTGCCCTGACCAGAAATCTAACCTCCTGGCCGTGCAGCCGCAGGTTTAAGGCCAAATAAGAAAGATACACTTTATCTTGCAGAATTATGAGGGTGGATGATAAACATGTCTGAAAGTCCTCTAAAATGCTCATTCCCATCTTTTCTAATGTTAGCCTTATTCCTTTTTCCTTTCTTAGGATAGATAAATATAAAACCTTCAAACCAAATCAAGGAGCTCAGACTAGTGGGAGAGGAAGAGGAGGGAAACAGAGAAAACCAGAGAGAGGTCAGCATGGCATCTGACAACATGCAAAGTCAATCGACAATGAAGTAAACACATGAGGAGAATGGAGGGTAGGCTGTTGGAAGGAGGCCTTTAAAAAAATTTTTTTTCTTTATTGGTTTTAGAGAGAGAGGAAGCAAGAGGAGATAGAAACATCTATGAGAGAGAACATTGATTGGCTGCCTCCTGCATGCCCCCCACTGGGGATTCAGCCCACACCCTGGGCATGTGCCCTGACCAGAAATCTAACCAGTGACTTCCTGGTGCATGGGTCGATGCTCAAGCACTGAGCCACAACGGCTGGGCTGGAGGGAGGCCTTTTAAACTCAGTCAAAGTGTTCGGCCTCTTCTATGGCAGTCATTTCCAAGATGGGAATGTCACATGATCACAGTGGGTCTTCTGAGTGGAAAAACATCCATAATCTATCTTTGTAGTATGACTTTGGGGGCCATAGAAAGTCCCATAATCCCATCTTTAGTTTTGCATACTTTGTCTCATGCTGAGAATTGCTCCATTCAGTGGTTCCTTTCTCAGCACATCAGGAAGTGCAGCCAGGACTCTGCAGAGTCAGGGCTGGAGATCAGGAAGGTGATACCTGGTAATCTGGGCCAGTTTACAACAGCACCCCCACTGACTACACTGCATATCAATATAAATACGATTTCTATGAGTGAGTGGAAACAGGCTTGGAATCTGGTCTCAGCAACCAGTGGAACCAGCACTGAGCTGAAGTGGATTTGGACGGACAGTTTGATCTTAGGGAAGTCACTGAACATCTCTGGACCTCAGAGACCTTTCAGCATTTATCCAGCTTTCCAGTTTTCAAATCCTTTTCTAAGGGATAAAGGGCGGGTTGATGAGAGCACCCAAGTGGGGAGAAGAAAGGTTTCACAGAACAGGGAAGGAGGGAGAATGGCAAAGAAAGGAGAAGCAGACACAGAAGAAGACAAATCAGACACCCGGCATCACTCCTGTGTTTATGAGTTGGGAAGGAGAAATTTGGGTCAGGAGGAATTAATCTGAACCATTTTCAAGTTGAGAGATGGACCATAAGTCACATCCACAAGTACCTGCTTGTGGGCACTAAGTGAGGCGTAGATGTTCTGGGGATACCCGGGTTCAGTGGAGTTTCGGCTCAAGCAAGGAAGACTCAGCCAGGCATTGAGCACTGGGGGACATAGGAAGGGGGAGCTGAAGGAGGGAGAGCCTGGACTCTGCAGTCTTCATTAATGGGCCCTGCCTGAAATTCATCCTGGGAAGGAGCCAGGGATCTGGGGTCCAAACCTCCAATCATTGTTCCTAGAAGCTGGGGAAAGAGTTTTGAAATGTACAATGAGAAACAAATAAACAAGTATTCTGGTCCTTGAGACCCCTGAGAGGGAGGGAGGCAGGGAGAGGCAGAAAGAAAAAAAAGGGGAGGGAGAGAGAGGCGCACCAGGGCTTCCTCGATGCCCAGGGGCCCTTCACAGAAGGCCTACTGGAACTGAGCACCTCAAAGACAGCAGAAGCTTCCAAGCAGCCCTGAGGTGTGGTGGGAGTATACTGGGCCCAGCACTGAGTTTCCTTCAAAAGACTTGAAAATGTCTTGAGGCCTCACCAGAATTTGGCACCAAAAAGAACCAAGTGCCACTACCAAGGAGATAATGTTATTTTATAATGAGGTGAGGGTTTATTATAAGTTTAGGGGACACTTCTCCTGAGGACACAGGGTAGAGAGACTTGAAGCTGTGTCCAGCACTCCATGAAGTGCCTGGAACCTTTCGATCTTGTCCCTTCTCCATGTTCCCCCTCTGCCCAGAGCAATGGTTCTCAATCTGTGGGTCATGATCCCTTTGGGGGTCCAATGACCCTTTCATAGGGGTCGCCTAAGACATAACAGTAGCAAAATTACAGTTATGAAGTAACAAGAAAAATAATTTTATGGTTGGGGGTCACCACAACATGAGGAACTGAATTAAAGGGTCGAGGCATTAGGAAGGTTGAGAACCACTGGCCCAGAGGATCCAGGGAGTGAGGAGGGTGGAGGTAGAATGAGAGTTCTGGTCTCCAGCCTGGCAAGACAAGGTTCTGTCCCAGCCATCTCCTCACCCAACTTGTTGTTTCAAGAGGCAGGGTGCCCTTTGTGACCTCCAGCGACCCAGAGGAAATTTCCTTTATTAGTGTTGAAGTCTTTCTTTCTTTTTTTATTAGAGAAAACAACAGTTTTGTCTGAAGGCCGGGGTGTGTGTGCATGTGTGCCCACACTAGTATCCCAGGGTCAGCACTTGCAGCCCTAATCCTCACTCCTCAATGAGACCAGTCTGTAGACAGACAGCAATCCTTGAAAGGAAAAAATGGTGGGGGTGGGAGGGAGAGGGTGAGGAGAGTTGTCTGGCACAAGTGAATATCTTCTCTTTCCTCCTGCTCCATGCTCAGCCATGCAGTCCAGGAGCTACTGAAAACTCTCATGCTAAGTCTGCTCAGCTTCATGGGACAGTAAGGTCCCCCCCCCCCCACTGGCAGCCAATTTCCCACTAGCTCACCTGAGTGCCCAAGGTACATTTTTGTACTCTTTCTCCCACAAATTCATGAAGCATATGTAAGGTGATTAAATTTTTTTTTCTTCATTGATTTTAGAGAAAGGGGAAGGGAGAGGGAGAGGGAGAAACATCGATTGGCCACCTCTTGCATGCCCCCCATTGGGGATCTGACCCACAACCTGGGCATGTGTCCTGACCAGGAATCAAACCAGTGACCTCTTGGTGTATGGGGCCGATGCCCAACCACTGAGCCACACAGCCGTGATGTAAGATGATTTTCACTGGAAGCTGACTTAAAATCACACTGGGTAAAAAGATACCCAGATACACACTTGCTGACTCCTATGTCCCCCAGTCATCTGCCACCCCCCCCAACACATCCATGACACAAACACACTTTCTCAAGAGTGACCTAGATCTATCAGAGCTAGATCTTGAAGAGTCTTCATGGGCGGGGATCCAGTCTTTCCTTCACTGAATGGTTATTCATACTTTGGATAAGGTGTTGAAGTCTGGTCATTTGTTACCCTTCCAAATGATCTGGTTGCTCCAAGGGCATGTTCCTAAATGGCTTTAATCTAACTATTTGAGGGAGGGGAGAGGAAGGCCTTTTCGAGATAAGGAGAATTGGATGTGCGTCACCAGCTGGTTAGATCCCTGGTCTGGATGCTCCAACACCAACAGCTTCCCCTCTTTCTGAGGGGAGAAAGATGAGCCTAAACGCAGGGAATCGCAGTTGGGTCTCTGACCCAGGGAACCTGTCCACATTAGCATCATTTTAAGAACTGTCACCTCATTAGGAAGAGGCATGGGCTGAGAAGCTAACACGGGACGGAACATGCTGAAAAACAGTATGTCTTCGGCTTAAAATTGTCTGGGATTCTTGACTACCACCTTCTCTCCACCCCAGGTTGGGTCATCTCTGATCTTTTAATCTTATAAATATTTTGCCCTTGACTTTTTGGTCTCAGAATTCAGTTAAATATAGTGTATTGCCTAAAACCAAGAAACTTGTTTAAATCACAGTTCTTAAGAGGCATGAAATTGGATGTTGAAAAGAGTAGGAACACCCACGAGAATCCTCTAGTGGGACAAGGGTCTGAAAAAGGAAGCGGATGACCCAGGATGACAATGCTTCAGTTCTCTGTTGAGAGAACACGCGCCGTCCACTGCGCTTCTTAGCTCTCCAGGGGCGGAAGCTGGAACTGGACTTTTGACAGGAATTGCCCCAACCTTGAAAGTGTTTCTTTGTTACTCTTAAACTGAGGAATTCGTGTTGTATCGCAGTTCGTAATAAGGTGTATCAATGGGGCAGAGTGCATACGGTTGGTGTTTTTATGGTAGAAGAAAAAAGAAAAGAAAAGAAATTAAGGACCCGGCGGCCTTCAGAAAGGTGAGAGACTCTGGCTTGAAACTGGTCACAGGCTACCCTTTCACTTCCCGCCCTCCCTCCGGACAGCTTCGGAGCAGAAGATTCAACTGACTTTTTTTGTACTAGGTTTTATTGATCCTAGAGTCTCGATTTGCTTTCCGAAGAAACGTGCCTCAGTGAACTGCCTTGCAGGCAGCCCCTCCTGTGTTCCCATTTATTTCCCTGGGCCGCGTCAGGGAGGGATGACAAGGCCAACCCAGAGTCGGCGTCTCTGGGGACGGATACCTGCATCAGATTCAGGCTCCGTAGCAGGCAGCCCGAGGCTCGCGCCTCTAGATCCCGCGCAGCGTCTGGGACGCCTTGGGAACTGGACCGCGTCCCCTTCAAAACCCACTGGCACACATTGTGCCAACTTTACAAGAGTCCTTGAAAGGTTCGGGGATAAGTTAGAACCCAGGCTGGAGGCCTGCGCGCCCCAGATATGGGGATGGCGAAATGCACCAACCCAGACCTGCCAGGCTGCAGGCAGTTTCTGTGCCTATCCCAAGAGAAGTGAGCTCCGCGCGTCATCTGCTCCCACCGTCCGGGCCGTCAGCGCGCACCCCTAGGACTTTTTATAGCTGTGCGATGACGCCCTGTGCTGTTACCCTCGTGAGGACGGCTCTGAGCAGCGCGCGTGGGCAGGTGACCAGCGCGGCAGGCTGCAGGTGCCCTTGGAGTGGTGCGCCCCTCAGGTACTTGCCCGAGGCACAAGCTAGGAGGAGCAGGAGGAGCCCCTGACAGCGTAGACCCCGCCTCCATTCCGTCCTAGGAACTCCCAACCCGAAGAGAGCTTCTCCCGCCCCGGCGCCGCCGGCCGGGCCCCCGGCCCCCCTCCCCGCCGGCTCGGTGATTGGCTGGCGCTGCGGGTCCCTGGCACGCGCCTGTGGATGTAGTTATAAGAATCCTCGCGTGCCGGCCCTCAGCTGCAGCAAGTCGGCCACAGCCCTCCCCAGCGCAGCGCGGGCGCCGCCAGAGCGCAGCGGCCGCGGGCACTCCAAGGAGGCCGGGGGCGGGGAGCCGGCGGGCCGCCCCTACTGCCTCCGGCTCAAGGACCTGGGAGACAGGGAGGAAGGGGACTGCCAGACAAGCAAAAACTGTAACATCAAACTTCCAGAGAGCCACTTCAGGCTACCAGTACCTCCCTCGGGCCTGCGGCAGCGCAGAGCATGGACGCGGTGCTGCTAGAGCACTTCCCCGGGGGCCTGGACGCCTTCCCGTCTCCTTACTTTGACGAGGAGGACTTTTTCACCGACCAGTCCTCTCGGGACCCTCTGGAGGATGGTGATGAGCTGCTGGCGGACGAGCAGGCCGAGGTGGAGCTCCTCAGCCACCAGCTGCATGAGTACTGCTACCGCGACGGGGCGTGCCTGCTGCTACAGCCCGCGCCCTCGGCCGCCCCGCACGCGCTCGCCCCGCCGCCCTCGGGGGGCCCAGGCGAGCCAGACGACGTTGGCGGCGGCTACTTCTGCGACGCGGGGGCGCCCTCCAGCGGCTTTCCCTACTCGCCCGGTTCGCCGCCCTCGTGCCTGGCCTACCCGTGCGCCGGGGCGGCCGTGCTGTCCCCGGGGTCCCGGCTGCGCGGCCTGAGCGGGGCAGCAGCGGCGCGGCGGAGGCGGCGGGTGCGTTCGGAGGCCGAGCTGCAGCAGCTGCGACAGGCGGCCAACGTGCGGGAGCGGAGACGCATGCAGTCCATCAACGACGCCTTCGAGGGACTGCGCTCTCACATCCCCACGCTGCCCTACGAGAAGCGCCTCTCCAAAGTGGACACGCTGCGCCTGGCCATCGGCTACATCAACTTCCTCAGCGAGCTGGTGCAGGCCGACCTGCCTCTGCACGGCGGAGGCCCGGGGGGCGGCCGGGGGCCCGGCGGTGGCGGGCGTCTGGGTGGAGACAGCCCGGGCAGCCAGGCCCAGAAGGTCATCATCTGCCATCGGGGCACCCGTAAGTGCGTTCGCATTCTAGCTCAGGGAGACGGGGACAGATGCGGGAAGGTCTTGGAGGGCAAATGGTCCGTGGGCACCGGCGACCTTGAACGCGAGCTGGCGTTTTTCAGGTTTTTCCCACCACTTTGACCGTGGCTTAGAGGGCACACAACCACAGTGGACTGCAACTAGCTCCTGGGATTCCGGGGAGGGGGGCGCTGGGGGCTTGCGGAGTGGAGGGAAAGGGTCATTCCAATGTGACCTAAGACTCCTGTTGTGTAGAGGAGTCCGGGAATGGACCCTACAGGACTGGAGGGCTCAGCTGGGAATAGAGTTGGACATTCACACACTGTTTTCTCTTCTCACTTCCTCAGGGTCCCCCTCCCCCAGCGACCCGGACTATGGCCTTCCTCCCCTTGCAGGACACTCTCTCTCATGGACTGATGAAAAACAACTCAAAGAACAAAATATTATCCGAACAGCCAAAGTGTGGACCCCAGAGGACCCCAGAAAACTCAACAGCAAATCTTCCTTGAACAACATAGAAAACGAACCTCCATTTGAATTTGTGTCCTGAGAAATCCCAGAGTCCCCTGAGGATCTCATTATGTCCCTGTGCATATTGTACATGTAAATATCTATAATGTAAATGTAATTTAAGAATCACATTTTTTTCTAATGGCAATCAACTGTTTGTTATTTATCTATTTATTATGCTGTCAAGTTAATGAAATAGATTCTCTTTTTAAATATATAATTTATATAATTTATCCTGATTTTCTAAAAATATGCAATAGCCTATGATTTCCCCCCAGCACCTTTGGCAGAACGTTATTGGAAGAACTCTAGCTAGAAAATTCGCGCTAATTTATTGACAGATACGGTTTATTTCTAAGCGATGTTAATAAATGTTATTTACACCCCTTTCTAAAAGTTATTTGTTTAATACATGATGGGGGGAGGGGTAACTATAGCTCTAAAAAGAAGAATTAACTTACTTTGTAAAAGATAACCCAACCAGAGACTCAAAATGTAGCTATCTAGTAAGAAACCATATTCTAATGAGATTTAGCTGAAAGGGAGTGGATTGGAAGGTGAAGCCCCAACTCTCTTAGAGCACCCTTCTGCATCACCTGCCCTAAATAGTGACCTTTGCCTGTATTTTTTTTTTATCCTCATCTGAGCATATATTTTTCATTTTTTGTTCAGATAGAGTGGGAGGGAGAGAGAGGAAGACGAGAGAGAGAGAGAGAGAGAGAGAGAGAGAGAGAGAGAGAGAGAGAGAGAAACGTCGACGTGAAAGGGACACATGGAGTGGCTGCTACCCGCACAACCTAACCAGGGCCGGGGATAAACTGCAACCGAGGCACGTGCCCTTAGTGGGAACCGAACCCGCGTCTCTCTGGACCGCACTTTGCCTGTATTTTCATCCTACCCTTCAAACACTCTGTGAGGCAAGTAGATCATGGTGCACTTATACCCACTTTTCAGAGGGAAAAACTGAGGCTTAGAGACGATGTTTGACTTACCCAAGGTTACCCCTACTCTTCTTAATCATAGTGTATGAACTGAATTCGCTGTGTGCGGTGGGAACAGGAGTCTAGTTTCGGGCCTGGCCTTTGGAAGGGGTCTTTGTGCTTCCACCGGCTGGTTGCTCTTGAGCTCCCCTGTGGCCTATCCCTTCCGCAACTGCAGCATCGGGTGCATGGAACTTAGACATATTCCTCTTAAAGGAGATTGATTGGGCAGGTGACTGCGGATACTGAGACCCGGAAACCCCTCGAATGCCTTCTAACAAAATCCAGGGTCCTCTAGGTAAGGCGGGAAGAAGCATGCCCTCTTCCTCAGCCACTTCTGAAAATGGGTTATTTCTAAAACTGCGTTTCGCCTCCAACAGAATTTCGTCTTTGGCAAGCAGCCTGGTCTGGGAAGAAAGTGAGCCTAGCGCGGAGGGCGGAGGGACGCCCCCTAGCGACGGGGAGAAGCTCGAGGGTGCGTCCGGGGTCGTTCAACAGGAAAGCCCTGGAAAGTCCGGGCTGCGGCGGGCGGGTCTCCTTCGCCACTATCCGCGGCTCCTCGGCCCTCGGGGCGCCTTCCCTTGGCCCAAGCCCGAGCTTGCCTTGGCTGACCCGGGGCCCGGAGCGCGCTCAGATGCCGCGGGCGCGAAGGGAAAGTGTGGAGCAGCCTGCGTGCCGCAGGCGCGCACCTTCCCATGGATCAGCCACCCCCGCGCAGCGAAGCCGACCCAGGAGAGTTTGCTCCATCGCAGGTACCCGCCTGGTCTTCGAGGGTACAATCAGGAATTTTTCCGGTGCCCAAGGACAATATGTCTGCAGCATGTTAATTGCTTTAACCTAGTTTCAGGCCCACCGAGGGGTTCCCCCACGCTCCGCGGGTGCTATGGACGTCGTCCAAGAGCAATTAAAGCGAGGCCGCAAGCCCGACCCCGCAGCCCGGCCCAGCCAGACACTGGGAGATGCCGAGTCTCGAAGCTCCCAGGAGGCCCTTGGCCGTGGACCCTCTCATCCCTTCCAGCCAGCGCAGCCTCTCCCTTCCCTCCCCCTGAAAGATGGCGATTTCACACTGGAGTCAGAATTTGGGAACTAGAGAAAATAATTGGATTTTGTCCTGTATTAGGGTCTCATTAAACACGAAAGTTGCTTTTGCACAAATGCTTCTATCAGGCATGTAATCTCATTACACTCATTAGAAAGTCAAATGTTAGGCAGACTTCTACTTAATTATAAGTTATGTAAATATTGTACGTTTCCTTGGGCTGTGTAGACCTGCGTTTCAATTGGATTTGGTAATGTGGCACTCTGCAGTTAAAACACTACAATCATTGTGATGTGGCACCTTTTATTTTGCGTGCCACTTTTTTTGTGATTCAATGCTTCAACACATCCTTTAGTGCGGTGCAGATGAAGCGGAAGAGCCAGGCTGAGCCTGTAAAACACCAGGGTCTCTATCTTGTCACTCTTCTGTCCTGACTTGGCAAGTCCCTTTAAACACAACCTTCAAAGAGACTGACAGCTTCTTTTTATTTACTCATAATCCATTCATTCTAGTGTAGCAATTCTTTTAAAAATGCGGCAATAAAAGCAAAACAAACGTATCATTTCAGAGTCTCCTTTGGCGTCAGAGAGGCCTGAGCTGCGCTTGGTGCAGGGGCTGCTCTCCTGTGGCAGCGCCAGGCTGAAGAGCCTCTGGACCAGGCATCTCTGGCCAGCAAACACAGCAGCCAGACACTGGAAGGAACTGTATGGGGGCACTTTCTTTGAGTGACAGGTTGATTCAGCAGTCCTTCTAAGTCAACACTTTTCTTCCAACTTAAAAAAAATATATGTATGAAAATAATTGATATTTATCAATTATTTTTTATGGCTACAGAGACCTTTTTTCTCAGCCTTGCTCTTTTGAACATCCATTAGC